>CAUIVZ010000015.1:22354464-22954464 GCA_961763995.1 Juglans cinerea | reverse complement strand
TGGTCGCCATCATGTTTGCTCGTTCTTAACTAATTTTCAAATAAATGAAGAAAGGGGATTCCAAACGGCTAGCAGAGCAAATATCGATCAGATCAGATCATGGATATCTCCATTGCTTTGAATTCATGATTTATAGCACCCAATTACCTAATTAATTAGAGGCAATTGTAATTGGAGACTCAAGTACTCCTCGGCATAGTCGACATATATGTGCGTCTCATGTGCACTCTTTGAATCTAACGTTTCATATGTAATTAAAATTAAAAGATGTGTAAATTCATAAACGGAAGTGGTTTGATATCATACGTGGTATTGTAAAATAAATTATAAATTATATCAATTTATGGTTTACTTTTATTATTCTTCTCAAGAACATGCAAGATATATCATATATCAATTATAATTATTTATTATATATATATTTTCGTGTAAGGGAGGACGGCACCTCCTCACTTTATTAATCAACCTCACTTGTTACAACCTAGATAGCTACATGCATGATCAGTCTTATTCCGGAGGACAAACTTATAATTAATGGCCTCGATCTGATCTTACAATGATTTTTCCCTTGGTTTGACCAAAACATCACAATATGGGCACGTTGATTTGTCGTACTTGGAATGCTTGTTATGTATAAATTATTTAAATTGTGCGAGATTATAAGTAGGGCCAAGAATAATAAAATTTTAAATGAAGGGTAAGGTTGTTTTTTTCTTTTATCTTTTAGCTATTACATTATTGTTGGGGCCACCGGACAATTAAAAGAGTCTCTTTCAGATATAATTATTAGGGGTGCTATCTACATGGTGCGAAGCGAGGTGTGGGGGTGTGCGGGGCGAGATGGACCCACCCCCACACCCCGCCCTGCATCATGCGGGGGAGGGTTTCCAACCCCCCGTCCCCAGGAGGTAGGGGCGGGCCTCCCTGCTAGGGTATAGGAGATGGGGTTGAAATTGCATCTCGTCCCACCCTGCCCCAGCCCGCTCAAACCAATGATTTATTTGGTCTATAAGTTGTTTTTTGGTCTAAAATTAATTTTTAAACTCAAATTATAATATAACTTAAATTATAATTTATAAATTAAAAAAGAATATAAATTTATTAGAGTTGTAGTTTTTATTGTTTTGACCTCGTAAATTTATTAGAGTTGTAGTTTTTATTGTTTGCCTCCTATCTAAAAGTACTTTTAGATAGGAGGCAAACAAGGGTGAGATAGCGGGAACGGGTCTGCCCACCCCTAATAGTTATTCCAGACGTACGTACGTAATAATTATGCATTTTAATTACTTGTCTATTTAATTATATCGTCGATCGTGATTCGAGACTCCTTAACAAACGTCAGAACTTCCTCAAGTAGAAGGCAAAGGAATTAGGAGATAAGGATATGATATTCCTTATCTCCTAATTACTTCTCATAGCTATATAGGAAGAAGAAATTAGAGAGAGCTAGCTAGCTAGGAAGAACATTCCATGATACGATCGAGTATATATATATAAACAAACACATTTATTTGAATATGATCGAATATCATATATAATATAGATTCGAGTACGTACATGATTTATTGAGATGATCATGGGTTACAGATCATGATCATGCATGCACGTACCTACATAATTAATTCAAATAAGTTCATTATTAATTAAGGTAGCATGCATTAATAATAATATAATTAATTAGAAAAGATCACTTGGACGTGCATGCATGTCCAGCTTATTAATTCCGTAGCTAGCTAGAGATTACATGCATGATATATATATATATATATATATATATATATATATATATATATATGAAGCAAGCAAGCAGCTGAAGCAGGGCTGATGATGATGATGATGATGATCTAGATGATGGCCGCGGGCTGAGTAGTACTGAGATTGTAGTCAAACACAATGTACTTGTCCACGCAAGGAAGGAGGCTCTTTGCGTATTCCAGATGGGCAGGATGAGCAACATACTCTGCAATTCCCTCCATACTCTCAAAGTTGCATTCAAACACATGAGTGTAATCTTCATTCTTGTTCCAAGGGCTCACATCCTTGCCCCTATTACCATTAATTATATGATTAATTAATTATTACATAAAATAAAAACATTAATAATATTTATGACGAGTACTACATCAAGTATTAATTTTCAAAATTAAACGAATTAAAGTGGATATATATATATATATATTATATATGCATGGTGAGATCAATTTATAAGCTAGGGTCTTCTCATGATCTTAATTAGTGAATTAGGAATCATGATGATGAGTACCAGTGTAAAGACTTCATTGGGTGGATGAGGTTGACGAGGTTGGCCATATCTTTGATGAGTTGCTCAATCTGTGCAGCTGAAGTTCCATCTTTGAACTTTGCTATAAATACGTGCTTCGCCACTCCCTTTGCTTCCTCGGCCTCCATGCTCTCTCTCTCTCTCTCTTGATGATCTCTCTCTGTCTCTAATAAGAAAGCTTGAGGCATATAATATGAATGATAGTATAGTACCCCATTAAATAATATGATGAGCTTGCAACGCAAGTACTTGACAAGACGTCGCTAGCTAGCTAGCTAGCTTCTTCCGTTCCCCGTTGAGCACGCATGCAGCTTATAATTAATTTGTTGTCCCAGGCGGCCAGTTCACTAGCTAATTTCATAGTGCATGATGCTCACCTCCCTCTAATTTCCTGCGATTTTTATTTGGAGTAATATTGATTTTCATAATTTTCTCATCATTTTATAATGTGATTATATTAGATAATTAGAAATTATTTATTATGTTTCATTTATGAACTTATCATTTAATATTACATTATAGAATGATGAAATGATGATGAAAAAAAATCGATGATGAATATATTTTTTCTTTTATTTGTACTTCAAATATAGATCACTTAATTAAAAATAAATTATAATTTTAGAAGATTACTCTTCAATTCACATGAAGTTATAAAATAATTAATTACAAGTTAATCATTTTCATTTAAAATATGACGTTATATATAAGAGTAAAGAGCTTCCAAAACTTCAATATCGTCGCAAATACATCGACGTACAGCAATTCTGATCTGATCTCCCAGTCTGCATGCAGATAGTACTGCACGTCAACATAATGAAAGATGTCACGTTTTAAAACATGCAGATTTCGTTATGAATCGTATGCTTAGCGTTTTGATTTGAATACAAGCACGTTTTTTTTGAAGGTCCAATCGTATGATATTATGAATGATTTCAGCCAACTTTTAGTATTCAGAAAATATTTCATCTCATCTCATTATTATAATTTTTTTAATTTTTAATATAAAATAAAATAAACAATTTAACTTTTTCAAATTTCAAAACAAAAATAATATTAAAAAATATATTCTAACAATATTTTATTCAACTTTTTAATTTTAATCTCAATTCATGTCATTTCATTTTTAAAAACAAATAAATCTTATTCATGTTAGGCAAGCTGGAAAAACAAAAAGGACAATTTCTCATGACGTTGGCATCGATCAAATTAATAATTTAGCATTCCAGCTCAAAGCATCTCCACAGAAAAAGATCTTTTACAACAAAGCTGTAATCGACGACCAAACATTCCTAGAGACTTTTGTGGCACAGGCTGTTGTCGTATGTCCGGTACTCAAAAGTCATCATGGCTGGCTACGTTGTGCTGAGATTAGGGACCATACATGTCATGGTCGCAGCTTTTTCTAAGACAAAAAACACCTATATATGGTCCAGCCTCGTTCATCCATCTAATTTCTTGAATTTTGTACAGCAATAATACCTGCAATAATTGTGGGGCATTATTTTCTTTTGAGTCATGTTGGAACCAGTTTGAGCCTAGCTATGGAAAGAAGAGTTAATATGTGATGAAACTCAATATATATATATATATATATATATATATATATATATCTTATCTTATATATAATAAGTGTGAATAAGTAGGCAGCTGTTATCTATCTTTCTTTTTTTTTTTTTATCCCTACTTTATATTTTTTTTCCACCGTATAGTGTCAAATTTCTGTGCTTTCTAGATGATTTTTGTTCATATTTTTTTTCCATTTCTGTCCATGAATTGGTATTTGTTTGTCATTTATGTCCCTCTTGCTATTCTTAGTCAATTTACGATTTTATCCTTTTTTTGTTCTTCTCGAATTCTTGCGTTTTCATTTAATAAGATTCTACATTTTTCTTCTCCCGATTTCCACTGCCTTCTAGGTTTCATTTTTTTTCATATTATCAGATTCTAGATTTTTTTCTCTCCGTTTCCCACCGCCTTCATTGTTTTTCTCTTATCACATTCTCAAATTTTTTTACATTTCTTCACTACTTCCACCGCCTACTTCTTTGTATAAGAATTATCTTCATTTTTTAAATTATCAGAATCTGGTTTTATTTTTTGTCTTTTCTACCGCTTAAACCGCTAATCACTTCATATAAGAGTAGTTTTCATCTTCTTTATTTTCTATTGTTTCCTATCTCTCGTTTTAACTATCCCAAATCTGTTTCTTTCAACTCTGGCTTCTAAATTTGCCTCCCACCTCTGCAGTTTCACAGTTCAATTTTTATATGTTCATTTCCTGACTGTTTTCTTCAGTTATTTACATATATGCAATAGTTAAGAAATAAAAAAGTTACATGACTCTTTGGAATTTGAAAACTAAATTTAGTTGAGCCTTGAGAAATATGATTGAATCTCCATTTCTTATTGTCTTGTTGTTTTTTACTCCTTTACCTTCCATTCTCTGTTATTAATGTATATATCATCTGGAAAAAATACAAGCAAGTAATAAAATGAGAGAAATAAATCAAATTAAAAACTTCACAACATGTACTACACCTGTACATCTATAGATATTCATTAAACTCAAAAGAACACTGCTACTAAAAAAAAAACTATCGATATAGGTCGGAAAAAAGAAAAGAAAAAAAAAACTCAACAACCCACGAACTACACATGTTCAGATAATGTCTAAACAAATATCAAACATATTAAAGTAAATGTTAAACCAACACAAAAACATATATAAAAATAAATCAGAAGATAAGAATTAAAAACTTCAAAACATGTAGTACATATTTACATCTACAGATATTGATTAAACTCAAAAGAAAATTGACACTCAGAAAAAACAGCTAATCAATATAGGCTAAAAAAATAAATTCTCAAAAACCCACAAATTACACATGTTCATACCACATCTAAACAAATATCAAATATAGTAAAGTATGCTAAAACAACATAAAAGCATATATAAAAAATAAATCAAAAGATAAGAAACACAGAGATAAAGATTTATAAGCATCCAAAAAACAAAAATTTGCAACCAAATAATCATCACAACAGCCCAACGCATAAAATAAAATGAAAAAAATAAGAAAGAAACCAAAATCTCATAAAGATAACGTCAGATCTGTATGTATTGACAAGAATAGTTTAGATACCAGCACATATATAAAGAGGAAACAAATCGGGAAGAGTAAACCTCAGAAGATGGTAACTGTTAAACTAAAATGATAAAAAAAAAGAAATAAATCAGAATCTCATTAATATAATCTTAGATCTGTATTTGTTGCCAAAAATAATTTAGATATGAGCATAGACATAAGGAGGAAACATATCAGGAAGAAAAAACCTCAGAAGATGGTAACTGTTAGCGATAGAGTATCTGAAAAAAAAAATACAACTAAGATGGTCAGATATGAAACAATATTGTAGTGACATGCGAGAAAAAAATAAAATTGAAAAAAATCAAAACATGTAATACATGTGTACATCTACAGAGATTTGTATTACAAGATCTGTAATATTGTAGTGATCTGCATAATGTTTATAACTATAATACAACAACTTATAAGAACCAAGTCGCAACTTTAAGATGTATGCAGCCGACTTCTATAATCGTCGAGCATTCCAACCTAGCTATCAAAGCAGTTGAATGAGTTTTGCTCCTGGTCTTCGCCATGCCTATTCACACCAGAGTTCGACATGTTGGTTGAATGAATATGCACATACATTTTAGATATAAAGTATATTTTGAAGTGTATGATATGACTATATAGCTATTCATTCAGTCAACCTGTTGCACTTTGGTGTATACACTTTACAGCTAGGTTAGTGTGATGCTCGACGATAGCTAGGTTGGGATGCTCGACGATTATAAAAGTCGGCCGTATACATCTCAAAGTTGTGATTTAGTTCTTGTAAGTTATTATATTATAGTTATAAACATTATACAGATCATGTGTATAATATGTATTGTAAATAATAAAAAAATTCTAAAAATATAGACATAAATCTGTCTATTTATAGTTAAAATTTATAAGTTATGGTTATCAAGTAGCCAATCTGAATCGTAAGTTGAATTATGAGATGTTAATATTATTTTTTTTTCAGATGTGGAGATCTATTTGTTTGTGACACATGTCTGTTGTCTTAAACCTTTTGTGACATATTCAAATATGTCTGACATAAAAATATAAACATAAATCTCTCAAAGTATCACAAAGATACTCGACGATATATATGATTTCAAACGTCGTCACAACCGAGATAAAGATTGGAATTTAGAGAAAAGAGTGAAGCTCAAAACTTAAGATATTTTGTCGTATCTACTTTTTAAAGAACAATATTTTGATAAATCCGGTGTTTGTGTTTTAGATTTTAGACTGTGCATATATTTAAATTTTATTACATCAACTATTTTATTACATACCATGTAAAAATTGCAACAAAACAACTGAATATGGAAAAAATGAGAATGTTTTATGTTATAGTTGCAAAAAAATAGAAACTTCACAATCAAAGTAAACATTTTTTCTCATATTCTGGAGTTCAAAATTACATTATAATTATAATATATTAATTGTTAATATCAATAAATAATAATTTATTTATTATTATTAGATATTAAATTCATTTAAAAACGTATGATGATAGCACATCAATTCTAATAGTCGCTTTTGGATCTGCAGTCATGGATATTCTATAGATAATATATGTGATATTTTTATGATCAATGAGAAAATCTTAAAATATAGATAAAATTATTACATTTCACAATTATATATATTAATCTATTTTTTATTATTACATATTTTTACAAAAAAATTCTTATTTTAAAAATATTTTTTATATTATGCAATTGGGCACACGTGCAATGCACGTGCTTGCCCTTTACTAGTATAATATATATATATATATATATAGCTTAAGTCAATCAGAGTTTTGGGGACAAAGTCCATTGATATTTCTTATATATGGTCTACTCGACGCCCATTTATCACTGATGCGGGTGGCAAGAAACTCAATTCTCTCTGGTATTAGAATAATCAGAGACAAATAAGAGTAGATACCAACACCCAAGAACAAAAGATATCCCTGAAATTGAATTATGAAGGGGCCACGTGAAAGCAGGTCCCCCCCACTCGACAAGCTGTATATTCGGCAGACCTTATCAGGCGGGCATGCAAACCTGAAGATTTCATTCTAATATGTGCTTAATTTATCACTCCCAATAATGTTACATTGCTTCACCCTTTAAAACAAGCCTTTTCTTAATCAGATTTTATGCAATCACAGGCTGTCAACAAAATAAAGAACGTTAGCATTTTTCAGGCCACTCATTCCTACTTGGTTACAGTGCATCCCTAAATGTCTGAGTTCCCCACCAAAGTGGTGACCCAAGCAAAGCTAGGACCAAGTGTTCTCAGATTCATGTATAGAATAGGAATGAAATATAGGGAACTTTTTAGTAGTAGAATACACCCTCCAGGTTGAACATTGAAAAGAGATGGATAACATAATCCTGCAGCAAAATATCGGCACTACTACAAGTGACTGGACGAATGCTGAACCTCTTCAGACCTTGGGGAATAGAGAGCTGTCTCTTCATCTTTAACATGAAACAAACAAATTGCAAACCCATCAAGAACAAGCTCTTCACGTTCTCGATCTCTTTCCCTCCTGAGGAACAAAGCGAACCCCTTGTTTGCCAAGCTCCAACGTCTTCACTTTATCATCATCTATGGTCGCATATTATAATGATTTGCCTTCAGTTATGTTGGTAACCACTCCTTTGTGCCTAGATAAGGAAGGATAATTAACCCAGAATGCAGAGACGCGGCAATTGAGGGATTCATAATTATTTCAGGGGAAATGGAGACATTTGAGTTTGAACAAGAATGGGATTCATCATTCAGTTTCATGTCATTTGCAACAAAACAGACTTCATTTTCCTTCAGTGTTAATGGAGTTTACAAACTCATGAGGAATGAGGACATGCTTTTTCATTTAATCCTACTGATAAAAAAAAATGTTTTTTTTTCATTCAATCAATTTTCGGCAGTGGAGAGAAGGGGGTGAAGGTAAAGTTAGGGGCTTAAATTAATCCAAGCGACAAGATGTAGAAACGAGTAGACCTCTAAGTACCTAAAAAAAAAAACAGGGTAGACCTCTAAGTAATCATACTAAACTATTTATGCATCCTACACCAATTCTCTACTTCCTATTGTAGATAGATAGAACAATCAAATGTGTTCTCAGCTTGAAAACAAAAATTGGTGAATAAAATTTGAAAAAAAAAGGGGGGAGGGATCATTTTCAGCTGACAACTAACACACTATTTTTAGTGGACTATGTTTTTTCTATTTTTTCCTTCATGATTACATTGATTACCTTTTCAGTGGACTCTGTGTTCTCTGCTTGAAGACAAAAATCGGTAAACAAAATTTGAAAAAAAATGTCTCTTTCGGCTGACAACTAAAACACTATTTCTAGTGGACTATATTTTTCTCATTTTTTTTCCTTCGTGATTACCTTTTCCCATCCTCCACCCACCAAAAAAAAAACTAGGAAAGAAAATAATAACTCACCATGAATTGTCAGATGACTGACGAACTTCAACTCTCTTTCCAATTGCATCTTTACCCAACTTTTTCAATATCCAATTAGCATCCATGATCTCATCCATCAAACCGCTTTCATTAAATGATGTTTTCTCCAAGGGAGATGGTCTCCTTCTTTTTGACCTTTGACCCTTGATGGAACTCTTCTCTTCCTCGGGATGAGGAGAAATCTGGTTTTCAATAGTGGGTTTCTTAAGTTTGAACTTCAGCAAGGATTTGATATCTTTTGGTAAATGTGAACCGGTTGTCTGGCCATAATCATCGTTGCATTTGTCATACTTCTCAGACCTTTCTGCTGGCTTCCCCAACAATTCCTTGCTACCTCTTACTTCACCTAAGGACCCTGCTGCAGCCATGTTTCCTTCACTGTTTCTCTTTCCCAATAATATTTGTGTACGCTCTTGAGTAATACTTTCATGTGCCTCAGCACCACCTCTGCCAAATTTGATGTTCACATCAGAAGTTTCAGGTTTAACTTCTCCCAATTTTAGCAAATTTCCTTCTTTCCCGGCAACCTTCAAAAGTTTCAATTGGCCAAAGCCATCAGTTCTGCCTCCTGCCAATTGCAGAGAGTCCAAACGAAGTTTTTAGTGCAACTTAAAATAAATATAAACTTCATATATTATTGTAAATTAGAAGTGGTTTTAGACATAAAGAGTGGGAGGATCATACTTTTTAGTGGATGAAAAAGTCCAAACAACTCCTACCTCATCACCAAGTTTTGCAGTGCCAAAAAATGTCTATCCAACATCAATTTGTCAATCAACAAGTCATCCCAAAACAGATACATACTACAATTATCATCTTTCAATACACACAAAATTGTAGTTTATAGAGAAAAAAAGTTAAACTCATTATATTAGAAACCCATGCATTTTGCATTCCTTCTTGTTCAGGCTAACAACAGAACCAAAGAAGCAAGAGCCTTGAAGATAATTTTTTTTTTTATAAGTAAATGAAAATTTTATTGATAAGAATGAAGTAGGCGAAGCCTATGTACACAGGAAGTATACAAAAGAATACCTAAATACATTCTAGGAAAGAGCCTAGAAAATAATATTTGAATAAACAAGTTGCTGAAAGTAAAATACTCAGTAAGTCGCTTTAGATAAAATGTGGAAGACAACAAGCAAAGGAAAAGATTAAAATAAGCAAATAGGTTGAGAATGATGCAGGTCAGGCAGTGGAAATATACAATCATTATAGCAGCCATTCAATATCAGTTTTTGCACACCCCAACTCCATAAGGCCATTTGGAATGTGGAATCTCACCCTCCAATACTCAGTCTGGGATATTTCAATCTCCTAGCTAAAAATATCTGAAGTTTTCATCAGGCCTTTTCATGGCACGATTCAAATTCCACTCTTCTAGTTGAGGATTGGCTCTAATACCATTTGTAACAACCCACGAATATCCCAAGCCACATCTGACCTTATACTCCAAAAAGGCCAGTGAAGATTAAAATTGGAACCCCTTAGATTCATTATAAACCCACTAGAACTTCTCTCTCCCAGGAAGTACATTATCCCATTCTCTACCCCCTCCAGTACATAATCTAGGGTATTACATGTGAAATAATCAATTTATCTACATTTCTTGGTCCCATGGCAAACCTAATAACAAATCCTCATGCACCATAGCAGATATCATACACAATATTTCATTAACAATGATTTAAAAAATGGAGATACAAGATCCCCCTTGTGAGTTGTGCAAATCACAATAACCACTGAAAAATCCTTTGAAGTATCATTCACCAATACCAAGAATCAAATGGAAGGCATCCAATTGAATTCTCCGGTTATATTGTTAAGTATACTAACTCTCATAAAACTACATAATGTGATCACTTATCTCAGATTGATAGAAGAAACTATACCATTCACAGACAAAAAATCAATAAAACTACTCTCCTCTTAGCATAATTATCAATGCCTTTTCCTAAAAACAGGAAGAAGAAGGACGAATCATATCAAACTCAGCAGCAATAAACAAATCTTGTGCAATGCCTACAAATCCCAGTCAAACACACACACACACACGTGGCTATCCTCATATCATAACAATCATCCCTGTCTAACAATAATTATGATAAAACTAGAGAAAACAAAATTCTAAGTGGTATACATACCTTTAGGGGTCATCAGATCTTTTTCTCTTTGGCAGCTTGAAGCATAAGACATAGGAGAGTTGGTTACAATTTTTTTTCGGGGACCTAAACTTATAACTATCTTCTTCCCTCTCACATCTTTTGACTTACAAGAATGTTTTCCAAAGTCTTCTCCAGTATCTAAACCATAAGGCTTAACATTCTTGAGTCGAACAGCTCTAGGGGCCCTATCTTCATCATTCACCATCACGTCATCAACAAATTTGTGTTTCATAACACCTGGCTGATTGATTGAGCAAATCCCTTTGCTATGATTCAGACTTCCAGCCACAGGAAAGGAATCCCTTTGTAGACCTTCCTTTCTGCAGAACAGCCTATCATCATTGTTGTTGTCATCCGAGCTGTATCCTAAAGATTGGGCATTGTTGTGTCCTTCAAAACTCTCCTGATATTCTAGGTTAACGACTAAAGGTGCCTCAAATTCTTTTTTCTTGGCATTCTTTTTATTCGATGATTTCTTTACATAATCCTCAGTCTTTTTTGGTGACTTTTCAACCAACCCTTTCAGAGAAAACTTCAAGGACCGTCCATGTTCATTCTTCATTCTCATAGGACCATTTTCCTCGTCATCTGAATAAAGTGAAATAGAAAATATTTCTTCTTGAGTTGGCAAACCTGCAGCAGCCCTCAAGCTAGAAACTAAATCACAATCAGCCTCATCTCTTCTTCTCCAAAGCTCCCGAATAGCATCCTCGATACCCTTGACCTGACATATAGAAATTTTTAGTTACAAAAACAACAGTCAAATGCAAGAACCCCCAAACCAAAACCTGATAACAAATGGAAGAATGCACTTTCTTTTTAACCAAACCTGATAGCATTCCCCGCGACATGTGGGGCATTTATACGGAAGATTTCCATCTACTTGAAACTGCCGATATTTTTCATCACTGTAAAACATGGTTTGCCAGTTCAGAGCTAAAAGAAAAAAAAGCTACTTTTTAAAAATTGAATTATTTTCAAAGACATTTACCATTGCAACTAACCTTTCCTAATGCTCTGTCCCAGGAAACCAGCAAAAAAACAAAATAGCACAGAACAAACATAGTTGGTCCATTAAGAACAGAGGCAGAAATGAACCTGATGTTATCACACAGGCAATGCACCCAGTGCTGGCAAACATCACAGCAAACCATTGGTGTTGATTCTGAATCTCGATATACCTACAAAATTGGACCAACACAACTAAGTCGAGTTCCTTTTTTGTGGGCTGGGGGGGGGGGGGGGGGGTATCAACTTTCTCCAAACTCTCATGGCGCAGAGAGACAGAGAGAGAGTAGATTTTAAACATTAACGGAGTCACATACAAAGTGAACCATTTTCCTGTTTTTAACAGGAATTGGTAAGTTTATATGAACCCTGGATATTGAACCCACAACACTCTCCTTGCCATTTTCATTGGTGAAGGACGTGTCAATTGAACTAGAACTCGTACTACATTCATGCATTCAACCGTTGAATGCACTTTGTCATAAACATCTCACTAAAACCATTACGTGTGCATTATACAACCAATGCGAAATATGCAAATGAATCATGTAAAGGAACTTCAAAAGGACAATAAATATCAAAAGCATAATCCAAACCTTTAAACAAGCAGGGCAATAGTTCCCCTTCGAAAATAATCTTCCACATGCATCGCAGCAAGTGTAACCTAGAAACCACCTGTAAATTTAAAAAGCAAATCATGAATCCATAGTGTATGGTAGACCCTGTACTCAACTCCAAAATAGAAGGGTGAAGTGGTCTTTAATTTCCATCTATTTATTTGCTAGCTAGAGTTTGGGGGTGGAAAGCATGGTAAAAATATCTAAAAGTATTTTGAACAGCTCTTAAAATTTAAAAAAAAATAAAAATTGAAAGATTGAAAGAAGCATCATGAATATTAAATACACATTTTATTTGGAGGTACAAATCCAGAACCACACACTCCAAATCCAGACTGCACAACCAGTAAAGATAAGTATTTAAATTACTAAAAGTGCAAACAACAATAAGCTGCGTCAATGTTTTTTAATGCCAAGTCCATACAGAATTGAAACACCGCACCCATTGCTTATGGATAGGGACATGCCATTTGATTTAAAAGACCATTAGCAATCTGTGTTAAGCTCTTATATACTAGTCAATAAAGCTACAGCTACTGCCATAAGGTCATTAAATATCATGAGCACTAAATCTCAAAGAATATACTTTTTTCCCCTTTTTTGTACATTAAAGGTAGGACACAACTAAGCATAGTTCTAGAAGGCCTAATGGTCACGAAATAGTTCCCAGCGCCAAACATTGACACCCTAAGCACTTCAATTCAGTGCAAAACACTATAACAATCAACTAAATATCAAATACATATAAAAGAGTCTGTTATCACGTCTAAGAATAATTTTTTTTATAAGATAACATTTTATTAATATACGTAAATAGGCATAGCCCAAGTACACAGGAGGTATACAAACAGCATATCACGTCTAAGAATCAATACCTCACGCTTAAGCCATTTCCAGGGGCAGTTGAGCCACAGCTGTGACACCTTGTATGCCTCGGGCACAAATAAGGGCCAGAGTTGACATTCTGCACTATTCACAAGCATAAGCAAGCTTTTAACTAAGATATAGAATCTTGAGAACAAACAATTTACACTCACCTTGTGAGAAGGCTTTTGGCAGTAACAATGGTGAGCACCATCGCACCTTTTACAGAACATAAATTTGTTTGGGTCTCCTGTTTTCAGGCATACCTGGAGAAAGCAAACGGCAAAAAAAATGTGATACACAAGATATCAATTATAAACAGGGAAAACCAGGTGATATTTACCAGATGTACAGGAACTTGACGAGTAAAGTTATAATGTAAATGCAACTCCAAGGGGAAAACGCTTTACAGCCGATAAAAAAGGCTAACCTTCAGGTATTCCTATTATTTATTGACAAAGTTTAGATTAAAAAAAAAAAAAAGATCCCAAGAAGCTACAAAAGTTGTAGTCCTGACTCCTGACCTTACTTTGGTAGCTTATTTCTCAAACCCATAACTGATATTTCTGTTGATTCTGCTCATACAGAGGCAGCACATAGTACAACATAGACAAAAAAATGCATCATATCATATCTCTTACAGCTTACTATTATAATAATTTGATATCCTTGAAAGTCCACAGCTGGTCTCTGAATATGAGTTTAGGTAAGCATATTGAGAAGAAAGCAAATTTAGCTGAAAGGAAAGTGCTTACTAAAAGCTTGATCAGTAGGAATCCCACAAATGTTATGGTGCACTAGCTTGATCATTTGAATACTCAGGACATCAGACCTTCTATAATTAATGGGCCCATACTTGTCGTTTAGCTACATTTTTTGCAGGACTGGCAGTCCTTCATCGTGAGGGAATCTTTGCTAACACATCTAAAAAATGGCATTTGATCAGTTTTTCATTCCCAATATACCAACATTTGAACAACCACTAAAGACATTTCACCCCCCCCAAATTAAATCAGTAAAGCTTCCTGTAGCACATCATCATTCTTCCAATTAAATTCCTACGCTTGGGCAATACCAACCCAGAGGGGTCTGTCCATTTCCAATAAATCAAGCCCGTCAGTTCCAAATATAACTTAAAGAGTTTTAGATCCCTCGCCCCCTTCTGTTGCAAGTAGAAGAAATTTAGATTGTAGGTCACAGCTAGACAAAGTTTCCTTAGGAAATTTAGGCTTTTTTTGGGTACTGAGATGAGATGAGATGAGAAATTCTCAAAACTTCTTACAATTTTCTTCCCAAACGTCACAACACAAAACACTTCTCAATTCCACATCTTCAACTTTTTCATCTAATCATTACTTATCATTACAACTTTTACAAACTTCAAAACAAAAATAATATTCAAACAATTTTTTAACTTCATAATATTTTTATTCAACTTTTTCTCACATTTCCAAAAACCCAATAAAACATCTTAACTCAAACTATTTCACTACTATTCACAGACCATTTCACTACTATTCACATAATTGTTTTTTTTATCGATCAATAAAATTTTATTCACAGAATTTTGAGATACTCCAAATGTCCAAACGAGCCAAATCTGTTAGTTTCAACTGCATCTACTTTAAATTTCATATCAAAACAATTCAAAGTGAAAATTCAAAACAACACAAAAACATGGAAAAAATGCTAATAAAATAGACAATAGGGAGTGCTATGAACTATCGATTGATCCTGAGCATTACACAGAGTCTAATTATTGTTAATGCGCAAATCAAATCAATTAAAAAAGGTATAAAAAATAAATTATAACAGTTACTGACGGGAAAAATATAGTAAAGAAATATTTTGATTTCTACTGGCAAGGAATAAAGAAATAACAAAGATTACCTCCACTATCCATTGGCTTCAAGTAATATTATACTATTGCCATAGTCCACATATATTCATAGTCTTGGATTTTCTGGATAACGAATACGAGTTGCAATTCCTATCATGTACTAAGATTGCAACCCTCCATTGTACTTTCTTTTTTAATCAATTACTTTAAAAAAAAAAATCAACTGGATAAATAGCAACCGTTTTCCATTCTAGAGCTTCAAAGAAAGAATAATTTTAATTAGAACGAAAAGATGTAACGAGGATTTAGCAGTACTGCACATCATTTTTTACCTCACATATCCGACAAGAGGGACAGACCCATGAACTCCAGTGGAATAAATCTGTAATCAAGTCCCACAAGTGAGAGAATGTGTTGCTTGTAACTTCATAGAGATGTTTAACCAGTAAATCTTACCTCGATGCTGAGCCCAAGACTTCAAGCAGCTCCTATGGTACTTCTTGCCACACTTCTTGCATGGAAGCATCCTTCTTGCTTTCTCACTACCTTCATTTTCACCAGAAAAGCACAAACGACACATTACATTCACATTGGACTGATCTTCCCCAGCTTGACCTCTTGAGGCATCCTGTTTTATAGAAAGCCCAATCAGTATAGCCACAGCAACAAAATAGAACATAACAAAGAAGTCAACATGGAAACAAGAAGAAAACAAAAAGAATACAGAAGTTAATTGCAGCACAAAATAGAATCGCAAGCATTTATTCACTTATATTGCCACATAACTCCGAATTGAAATGAAAACCACTCAGTATAAACTTATAGTTCCCAAACTCTAGCCTCAGAAAACCTTTTTTTTTTTTGGTCAATCTAGCATCCGAAAACTAAGAAAACTTTAGAATGCATTCCACATTTTTTGGCATTCAAGAACCAAACAACATTGAGAAAATTAAAAATCTAGTATATTGAAATACAAATACCAAAAAAATGCATGTAGCATAAAACTGCTAGTATATAACAAGATACATTCCCATACAAACAAACTATGTCCAGCCAAAAAAATAAAAAACATAACTTCATTTGGTAAACATTCAACAGCCTAACTAATGCTAATTCCCCAAAAATCTCGTGCGTTGAATTTTTTGTAAACTATCTTCATATAGATAAAATAAAAACACAAAATGCAAGCTTAAGCAAAACCTAGTTCCTAAAATTCAAAAACCAAAGCTCGCAATCAACCGCAAAAACTCACATTTCAGGAAGTTTAGAAAAACTAAAATCGTAACAGAATCCAAACCCCGAAAACAAAACGCCGGTAAAGTCACCCTTATACATCGAATTGAGATGCAAGGAAGCTCACTCACCGCCGAAAGATCACCGGACTCGAACCGCCTGGCATAGTCCTCTGCGGCGACCATCGCGTCAGCTGCCTTCTTCTGGAGGGCGATGCGCTTGCTCCGAGTCGATGCGGAGGGCGCGACCTCATCGACTGCATTTCCACCAACAACCCCTCCGTCGGATAAAACCAAAGGAAGGGCGACGACTTTGGGAGCAAGAACCTGGAAGGTGTGGTTACTGGCGGCGGCGTAGTCGGGACTAGCCGAAATACCGGAGGAGGAGGGATCGTTGAGAAACTGATCGATTGTATGAACATCGAGCAGAAAGTCAATCCTGGCATTGGTGCTGTGAAGGCTCCCCGGAAACCCTAGCGAACAGGAACAAATTCGCTGACTGCAACCACACGAAGAAGCAGAGAAAGAGAGAAACTTTTCAGACTGGGTGTGTTTAAAGAGAGGGGGGGTTGGTTAAGGGAAACCATACCATGTAATTGGGCAAGCTACGTGAAAGGCCATGTAGTTTGTAGACGATAATTTCTTTTTCTTTTCCTTTTTTTTTTTTCCGTTTCCTGAGCGTTTGGTTGAGACTTGAGTGAGCGCGCGCGCGCGCGAGGGATCGCTATTCTCTGGCTCCGCTTGCAGCCTACGTTTTTCTTTTCTTTTCTTTCGAATGTATTTAATTTTGTTGAAGTGAAGCGGCCATATGTAACTCTGTTTGCCTTTGGGCAGGTGGTTTTCAACGCAATATAACTGTCTAGGGGGAGGTGCTTTGCGCTCACCCAATGATGCAATGATGTTTGTATCATTTTATTATCATGACAAATTATATTTACGGTTTTAGGATGTGTAAACTCAATATACTCTCTTTGATAAAAGTGGATAAATCTAAGATCTATGAAAAAAAAATTATTTTTGAAGTGTGGACTTTACTTTTTTTTCAAATTAAGTGCATAAGACTTGCATAACTTAAAACGGTATCTAGCATTATACTTTACTTATTATCTTGCTTTGTTGATATGATGTCATCTATCCACCATGCTATTACAAAAATTAATAATTAATCTAAAAATTTATAGAATTGCACACCTTAAAAATGTATCTGCCATTTTTTTATTATTATTGTCTAGCACACAAGTTGTTAACATCGTGTTTCATACACTTTTGGGTCAGGTTCCTGCAAATTGAGTTTGAATCTTTATACCTGCACACTCCAAAAAACAGAGAAAGGGGGGCTTGGTGGTGGCTAGGGAGTCTCCAATGTTTAAATTAGTATATCTCCTTAGTAGTTTGTGCTACCTTAGGGGCTCATGTCAGTTCGACTGTTATTTGGTCATAATCATTTAATGCGACATGGCTCTTGAGGTGGCGACATGAATGCGGCATGGAGTCTGAGGAGTGGCGCCATTAATGAGGCATGGCTCCCTGAATAGACTTTAGTCTGCGGGTGATCATCGCCGAGTCGCTCCATACCGTCTATTAGGAGATCGAGGGTCCTCTGCATCTCTCGTTCGCTTGTCTGTACAGGTTCTCAAGTGCTAGGTGTCATTGGGGGATGTCGGGGAGGCGAGTCACATCTGTCCCTATCGTTCATCCTTCCCGCATGGGGGTTGGTTTAGTTTACGGGCCGAGTACTCAGTAGGGACCCAGTGACTTCTCTAGAGAAGGGTTGTTAGGCCAGGTTGGGCCCCTCGAGGTCCCTCATGGGCTTGTCATATGGGTCTAGGGGAGGGAAAATCCACTTACAGTTACCCCATCAATTCCTATCAGACTGGTCCAAATGGGAATTTATTTTTTCCCTTGTCTTCTTGTTCTGACCTTGATGTGGTTGTGTCCATTCAACTTTCGGGCTTTCAAAATGGGCGGTTACTAGTCTTCCCAGCTTTGGTTGCACGCCCCAGATTTTTTGTACTTGATTGCACCCGTTCGGTTTCTCTATCATTAATGGTGTCAAGCAGTTGTTCCTCTCCTGGTTTTTGTGGCACATTCTCTGAAAGTTAGATTTGGCACTTGATTGCATCCATTCGGTTTCCCTGGCATTGATTCTTTTAGGTGGCTCTCCCTCTCCCACGTCCGATCATACAGCACGCGCTACGGGATTCGTGCCAGTCTACTGGACTCACGGGGCTTATTTAAACCCCAACCTGGGATCCGAACCGTCTCCAAGGCTTATTTAAACCCTAACCCCTTCATCATTTGGAGCTTACCTACGTTTCTTACCATAGTCTTCCTTCTCTGAATCCCTCGTGCTTTCGTGCTTCCCTTTCTTCCCCTCTTTTGCGTGTTTCTTGCCTCTCCTTCATTTATCTAAATATTCTCATGGCTCTCAATAACTCTTCATGTGCTACTCCCAAGAGCTCCAACTATGTCAATCCCTCAGGTTCCTCACAGGCTCCTAGGGGTTTAGACCTTCCTGAGGCTCGTATCGAGTCGCAATAGTTCAACAGGTTTTCCTGACAGTCGATGGTGACTCCCAGTGAGTTGGAGTCTCTGAAATCAACTTTCAAGGTGCCTGGCATTGTGGAGCTTGTCGTGTCGGTGCCCCAAGAAGGAGCGATGGACTCTAAAGCCTATGCCTCAAAGGTGCCTTGTACTCCAGCATGTTTTCTAGTGGCCTTCGGCTGCCCTTCTGTCACCCGGTTCATGACGTGGTAGACTACCTCCACTTGGCACCAGCACAACTCCATCCAAAGGCATAGAGGATCTTGGTGTCTTATTGCATCATCTGGCGGCGGGCATTGGAGGAGGTGGGTTCAGAATACCCTGACCTTACTGCTTGCGAGTTCCTCCTCACCCACAACCTCTTGAAACAAAATGGCAATACATGCAGCTTCCGATCCATCCATGCATTGGCCTGTCTAAAGCTACAGGACAATTGGGTGAAGGGGTGGAACTGACATTTCTTTTTCTTGTCTAGCAAAGGATGATTGGTCAGCCAAATCAACCGGTGTGACTATCTTATTCATGCCATCTGGGGAGTTGTCAACGAGGACAAAAGCTTTCAGTTGTCGGCAACTCATGAGGAGGTGAGTTGGATTGAGATTGTCAGGGACTGGGTGAAGGCACACCCTAATGATGTTACTCCGAGGCCTTATTGGATTAGAGTAGCCTTTGGCGATACCTGGCTACCCCAGCCAACATGCGCTTTATCGATCGATGTATACCCATGCAATCGGTCGTTCCCCTAGCCCTTCGACGGTAGGGAAAAGAAAGAAACTCGAGAGGGACATTCCCGCCTGCAGCAGCTCTGATTTGGCACCGATGCCTCCCACATGATAGTCTTTTGTTTCTATGCTTGTTTGGCTGCCAAAGCCATCCTCGGAGAGGGGTGGGAAACCCTCCCCATCTCCAAAAGCAACGTCTTATTATTTTTCACCATGTAAGGAGGGTGGGGTCGAGGCCTTTCAGCAGGTTTGAGCCAACCCTTCGATGGTCGATGCTCCTCAGCCCTAGGGGTCCCTTCCAGTTCTTTCAGAGGTTCCTTCTCTAACCTCTTTGAGCAACATGGGGGGATCGAGAACATTTACCGGGGTGAGGAGTTGCTCTCCTTGCAGTTTTATTGAGTCCTTTTGGACCCTCATACCCGAGTGTCCCAAATAATGGTCATGTCTCTTGAAATAGATATCGAGATGGTTCCCTCGCCAGCGACCGAGGAGCGTCTTGTTGGGGCCGAGGACTCTCTTGATCGGGTTTCCATCCCGGAATCTCTCCATTGCCTATTCTCCCGAAGTCGAGGTTATCTCGACTGAAGCTGTTTATGAGGGGGTAGAGGTGACAAAGTTG
This sequence comes from Juglans cinerea, assembly GCA_961763995.1. Classification (NCBI taxonomy): domain Eukaryota; kingdom Viridiplantae; phylum Streptophyta; class Magnoliopsida; order Fagales; family Juglandaceae; genus Juglans; species Juglans cinerea. The sequence continues at coordinate 22,933,976 of CAUIVZ010000015.1, read as the reverse complement.
TGTCCTGGATGGAAATGGTGAGAGTAGTGTCATGGGCAGTTGAGATTCTGGTTGATGCATCCGAAGTTGAGGCCACGGTGGTGCCAGTTAATGCGACATGGAGTCTAGGGAGTGACAACATTAATGCGGTGTGGCTCCATGAATAGATTTTAGCCTACGGGTGATCAGTGCTGAGTCTCTATACATTATGTCAGGAGATCGAGGGTACTTCGCATCTCTCGTCCGTCTGTCTATACAGGTTCTTGAGTGTTAGGTGTCATTGGAGGTGTCACGACAGTGAATCTTATCTATCCCTATAATTCATCTTTCCTACGTAGGGGTTGCTTCAATGGTTGGTTTAGCTTATGGGCCAAGCACTCCATAAGGATCCAGTGACTTCTCTAGAAAATAGTTGTTGGGCAGGTTGGGCCCCTCGAGATCCCTCATGGGCTTGTCACACGGACCTAAAGGAGGAAAAATCCCCTTACACAAGTAGAATAATGACAATAACATATAACATATATCGCTAAGAACTTTGTTATAATAAACTATATTATGAGCTAATAGGGTGAAATATGAGTGAAGTGGTTGTTTTTCTTGTTCAATATCTCAAGACCCAATATTGAGATATGTTTCTGCCATCAATAAATCAGATTATATATCAATGGAATGTAAGCTCAATGAAGAGGTTTTTGTTTTTATTTTTATTTTTAAAACTTGTCTTTGTTTTAGTTTTCTATTTTCGAAATTTAAACAAATTATTAGACTTTTTTTAGAAATTAAGAAAATTAATGTTCAAAACATTCTTAGATTCAACTTAAATTATTTTAAAGAACTGTTTTCGTAAATCAGACATCTGAAGTGACAACTAAAAAGAATGAAAACTTATATATATATATATATATATAGAAATGATATTTACAATCATAGAGTATACAAGTCATGAACATTTATTTAAAAAAAATAGATAAATTTAAAATTTATATAAAAAATAATTTTTTTAATGCTGAGCTCAATTTTTTTCAAAAAAATGAGAGCTTAAATATTCTAAAACTGTACTTAGCATTATTATATGGATAATGCTTAATCCATAGATGAAGGCCACCGAAAGCAGTTATCGATTTATTTATTTATTTAGTGATTAAAGAAGTGTTTTTAAATGATGTTGTATTTTTTTTAAAAAAAAATTTAAAGATATAAAAAAATGTATGAAAAAAAGCAACAAAAAAAAATTTACTCTTTTCGGCGGCCACCTTCGGTAGAATTCATCTGTGGACCTAGCAGCGTCATTGTTATATATATATATATATATATATATATATATATATATATATATACACATTCATCAACCTTATTTCTTTTTTTTACTTGCATCCTCAATTTTTTTTATAATGGAAAATGCTAAATTTATTTAAAAAAAACTTACAAAAAACTTATTTCTCCACATGTCAGTTATTGATATCTTGAAAATCATAAAACTTGAATTTCAAAATTTAAATTTCAAAATTTAAATTTCAAAAGAAAACTAACAAAATGAGTATTGTAAGTAAAAATGTAAGTACATGAAACATTACTTTTTTATAAAAATAAGAAAAAAAGAGAGAGAACGAAGTTAAATTTATGAGCAATGCTAGATCCACCTAGAGTGGGTCACGACACTGCCCACTAACAAAGCCATATCACTTTTTTATCTTTATGTATTTTTTAATTTTTATTTTTAAAATTTAGCAACATTATTAAAAAAAAGAGTTGGGCTCTGACATCAAGAGTAGCTCGTTCAAGTTGACCACTTGTTACTTTTAGTTTATTTTTTTCAATTTTTTTTCACATTTCTTTAATATATTTAAATATTTAAAAAAAATAAAAAAATACTCTAATACACTTAAAATCCCTTTCTCAATCATTAAATAAAAAATTATTTTTTATCAATCAGTCAAATTGAACGGTACAAATATACAATTGCGAGGCAAAATAGTTTTTTCCTAAAAAAAAAAGAGAAATAATACTTGCAGTCGTGAGTGTGTAAGCGCCGTGCAGTCGTTTTGAAAAAAGTGAATAAATACGGGACTCACATAAAAAGAAATTAATTTTTTAACAGTGGACCCCACTCTTTTTCAAAGCGACTGCACGGCGTTTGCGCATTCCACGACTGTATGTAGTATTATTCTAAGAAATTTTTTATTAAAAAAAAAATAACCCTAGGAACGGAGGGCATAGCATTTTTCTAAGAAATTTTTTATTAAAAACCTCTTTACTTTGCACACCGTCCACGTCACCAGGTGTGATTGTCAATTTTACCCTTGTTTAAAACTACTTCTCCCTCTCTTTCTTTCCAAACGCCACTTCTCATAGGCAAATTAACGTTTGGGAGAGGAGTTCTCTTCTCCTTCAGCCATTTGACCGGAAACCATCTTCAGGCAATCACAAGTCGCAGAAAGGATCTACAGAAAGGCTCTTCCCACATAAATGGATCTTCGTCGGCATTCTGAGGATATAAACGAAATGGGTATGTTCTTCAAAGGATGAAGGTTTTGGAAAGGTGGGGGTCTGGATCTTCCTGCTTGCATAAACATTGAACAAGTTTGGGCTCATGTACTTAGATTCACAAAGCTCATGTTTCTCAAGCTTTTGAGAAAGTAACACAGGTAGAGGTTTTGGTTGGTTTGCGGTGAACAAACATAGACGAAGAGTGGAATCGAAAGAATGAAGAAAATGCTTGATTTTGGGACAAAGCTCGAGTATCTTCAAGGTGGAGAGAGAGAGAGAGAATAAATTTACTAAATTGCTAATGCTTCTGTTGGGCAGCCATAATCAGATAGGCACACAAGCAATTTTCCGAAATGAATTGATTTCCTTTGTGCGAGAGGTGAACTTTCCTTCCTTCCTTCCTATGCCAATCTGTTTGTCTCTTTTGTTTTTTTTTTGTTCTAGATAATGCCACGTCACCGGATGTGTAGGGTGTGCAAAATAGAGGAGCTTTCTTGGTAGCAGAACTCTTTTTCTAAAGTTATATAAACGACATCATTCAATATGGTGTTGCATAGCAGAAGCGTATGACTTCAGTTCCGTGAGAGAGCGTTCATGGAGCAGAAGCAGCGGTAGAAGAAGAAGAGATATGAACGCTCCCGACCGCTATGAACGTTTTGTCGTCCCTGAAGGCACCAAAAAGTATCTTTCTACAAAGATTTATCTCTAAACCCCTCTCTTTCTGACCCTCATTGTCTTAGTTTCTTTAAAATTTTAATTTTCAGGGTGTCGTCCGAGAGGGACACGAAGATAATCAACGCTGCGTCGTTCACCGTCGAGAGAGAGGACCACACAATCGGCAACATTCTTCGCATGTACTGTCTTCGAATTGCTTATTCCATTTATCTTAAATTATTACTTTTCCTAAAATAGCTTAATAAAACTCCTGCTTTTCTTACTTTTTTTCGTCTTTATCAGGCAATTGCACAGGGACCCGAATGTTTTATTCGCCGGGTACAAGCTTCCTCACCCCCTTCAGTATAAAATCATTGTTAGGGTTAGTGATTTTCTCTCCCCTCTTCCTTTTTTATTAAAAAAAATCTTTATGTGCACGCAGTCTGTAGGGTAACTCCACTGTGGTATTTTAATTATAAAACCTATCTTAGTTGAATGTTTTTTATTTTGGCATTTCAGTCAGATGATTTCTTTTTCAGTCTGTTTTTTTTAATGCTCGTGTAAGAAGCTGATTTTGGGGGCATCTCATACTGATACAACTACCAATATCTATACTATATTTTGATGATTGAAAAGTCTTTTTTTTTTCATGAGTTGGTTCTTTGTACTTTTTAATGTTGTGTAGACTTTGTTCTTCATGCTTTGGTGGGTTTTTTTTATAGATACACACCACAAGCCAGTCATCACCAATGCAGGCGTATAACCAGGCTATCAATGATATTGACAAGGAACTTGATCATTTGAAGAATGCTTTCGAGGTATAACATCCCTATTTATCCTGCATTTCGAGAGAATGTTGAAAGTATAAGTATCCGTAAATATTAATCTCTCTTTTCCATGTTGTTTTTCTTGTATAGATCCTGTGTACGTTGGCTATGCCAATGATTTCATTGATAAAATCCTTGATTAATAATAAAAAAATCTTTCCCATGCACGCGTCTTTATAAAATCTCATGTATCAAGACACTGGTATATATATAAGCATCGGGGGGGAAAAAGGTTTTAGTTTGTCATATTCTTTGGTGTAATAATCTTTTTATATCTTCCATGGTGACATCTTGCTGTATATAGTCTTAGAAATGAATTGCGATCCAAGATTGTGAGTGGAAGAGCCTGTGTCTCATGGTGGGTCCAATATGGGTGCCTCACTTGCCATGCTGGGAAGGTTGGTATGTTGGATGAATATTGTTTTGGAGTCTAGAATGGACGGATCTTGTTTTATACTCAGAGAGGGCATCTATTCCCTCCAGTTGGATCTACTTTCTAGTGTGTTTTTTTGTTCCATATTTTACCCCACAATTTCTTTGCATGGAAAGATCTGTGGCGTTGTGAGATGATGTAGAATCATTCCATTTCCTTCAGAGCATTCAGTGCCTACATAGGTTTCCACAGACAAAAACTAGGATACTTGCTGTGGGTTCTTCAAAGTTGCAACTTCCTTAGTCTCAGCTTTGGACCTAGTGCTTTCTTCTTTTTAACCAAGCATAATCTTTGTATGAGTTCAATGTCTACCATTCTCTGTACTACTGTTTCGCCTTTTGTTTGGAGGTTTTGGTGTATACTATGTCAATGTGTGTACAATGTGTGTACTTGTGGCTATTCCTCTATAATAAATTTTAGTTCATTACATACAAAGATGATGCTTGCATTTTAGATTTTCTTTTTAATAGTAGAAAAAGGCAATAGTGCTGCTTTATTGTCTGTCACAATGCTCCTAATTCCTCATATCTAAGAGATAAGTTGATCGTGTGTTTGCGTTGATTTTGGTCCTCTTAGTTTTGGACAACATGAAGTTGAAGAACAAAATATCTAGGACCCTTCCGTCAATGATACCGAGAGATATGAGTGTTGCACTCTTAACGTTAAATAATTTAAGGGGTTAAGTTCTGAAGATATGCTGATCTCACATTGTCAAGCATTCTCATATTCTTGTGAACATCAAACTGCTCATTTCTTACAATCTTAAATCCCTGCTTGCAGACTGAGTTGGCAAAGCATTCAAGAGAGTACTAATATGCTTTGAAGGCAAGCAAAGGAGCAGCGTGTTCAATGTTCACGTTTAGGGTGCTTCTTCTCAATTGGAATTTGGAAGGGTCAGAATTTTACTGGAATTTTACTTTGAATTTGATCTTGCGTGATGGATTAATGAACTTCTATGCAGTCAGGAAGAATGTTAAATATTCTAATGAGGAGTTTGTCTCTTATTAAAAAAATGTTCTAATGAAGAATTTGATCGTAGTTCAATTAATAGCATTTTGATGTGCCCAGCCCTTGAAGTAAATTGCAGAATTAACTGGACCATATGGATCTTTGTATGAATCGACATTCGACTTACCCTTTCTGGGTTTCATTCGCAAGCAGCCCCACTGATTTAGTTTATCTTTTGAAGATGAATTGTGGTAATGAGTTACTGCTTCATGATTTTCGTTCTGCACTGGGAAGTTACGATATGTTACGATTTAGGTGTTATTACCATATGTTACGATTGAAGGTATATCCTGATAGAAGCTTGATTTTGGCTCGTGCCAAGTAGTTTGGACGGACTTCTTTTGTATGCCTAATTGTTTCAACCTGGTAGGAGGATAGCTCATGGTGAAAAAAAGGAAGGTTTCGAATGGATCTATGATTTTAGGCCAAACGAAGAGGACAAACGGGTGGACAATGGGATCGAACATATATCACATCAGCAACTGGATACCAGGACACTTGAGAGTCATCATTGTTTTCGTTTTACTACTCAAGAACAGCTCAAAGTGTAGTCATCGTTTCCATGACCCTTCACCACTAACGGAAAATAAAGGAATGACTCGCCTCTGTAACAGATCAACACTCATCTCTTACACTGTCAATAGCTGTTTCTACTAGTTGTATCTCTGCCTTCTAATATTTTTTGTTCCTTTTTTCTTTTTTGCACCCTTTAGATAACTAATCTTGGCCAATCCCACTGCAAACTCTCACAAACTAAGGTTCTAGAAATCATCTGTTTCCTTGTTACAATTAGTTCCTAATGTCCTACGCTACCACATTTAGTTTGACATTTACATAATCGAGAAGTCATCTTCAAGTCCATCTAGTTTTCCTTTTACGTTGTGTTGTTGAATGATCAAAACCGATGTCTTCACTGAGAAATCAGAACCCGAAAGAACATCTCCTATAGGACCTAATTCTGGACACTGCTGCCAATCATTCATTCCCACTGTCAATACTGAGTTTACCCTTCCCCCTCGTCCTACAATGATGAGTGCATACTGCCCTTCCAATGACCTTAAAGTAGAATAGGTCTCAGATGAATTTATAAGATGCTTCTCCATGTATGCAACGTGCCCCCCTGAAACATGTCTTCCATAAAACTGAGCAAAGCACTCATCATCAAGTTTCATTTCCTCTTCCTGCTCTGCAATTTTGACCCTATTGTTGCCTGCTCTTCTTGATGCATTCTCTGAATTGGTATCCACTAAGAATCTTATTACCGTGAGTTTTACTCCAGGATGTCGTGCTACATGCCCCGCATAGGCTAGTGCTTCTCTATCATCTTTGCCACCAATGAAAATAACTGCAACATTGAGAGATACATGTGCTCCTGATATTTTTTCTATCAATCCAAGACCTCTGTCCACCAGAATCCCCACTGAACATGGGGAACTCCTGAGAACCTGTTGAAAACCACATCTATAAGCAAGCTACAATTTGGAAGACAAGCTTTCAAATAATTGGATGAGAGATGGTTGATTAAAAGTTTGGTAAAATATTCTGATTTTACCTTGCGGTTCACATATCGGAACCCTGAATGGCCTGCATCCAATCTTCCATCTGCACGCTGGCTCTTGTGAAATGGCAATATGATGAGTGCTACCATCAAGTTCTCTGCCAAATTGCAAATCTCCTGGGGCATGCCATTGATCGTGGAGAGTGCAAGCATTCGCTTGACTGTGACACCATCACCATTCATATCTGCATAGGCTTGAACTGCAGTAGTTACTTGTTCTCTCATGTCTGTCACTGACTCGTCAGTCACAGCCAACGTGTTCACTCCATCATCACCTTGCACAAGTGTGGCTGCTATCTGGTCTGTGAGTTCGATCATGTCAGTGACATACACCTCTATTCCAGGGTCAGCTGCGCCTCGAGAGATCTCCATGAAGTTAATGGCAGCAGATGCATTTTGAGGCCCGTTAACACACAGCAAGATTCGGAGCTCTTTTGATGGGTCAAGCCATTCAAGTGCCATTCGATGAGTTGGTGCGCGTTTCCTTGCACGTTTGATGATATGCGCAACAACTGATGGGGTGTGCACAACGGTGAAAAAGATTGCAATTACCATCACAATACTGGTTGTAGTTGATGTGGTACCAGCCTGCATTGGTTACAAGAGCACAAAGTCACAAGATTATGGTCGTTAATGGTAATGAGTAGCTCTCTAGTGCTCATGGGCATGGAAATCATAGCTATTGACAGTTGTATCTGTCACCATCATTTGTTGCAGTCTTCAGTCTCCGTTTCTTACTTGCATTGATATGAAATGAGTCAATTTAATTTTTGCTAGCTGTTTAAGATAATTCTTCTTATTTACTATGCAGAATCATTTATTGAGTATTATGATTTTCTTTTTCAGGTTGCAGTGCAACCGTTTAGCCTTAGCTGCACATCTATTTACGTATTGTCATGATTTTTCGGATATAGTTTGGTGTCAAAGAATCATACAAGAAACACAAAATAAAAATATCCCATTTCATGGTTGCCTATAGGCACCTTAGTGTTTATATGCCTGTTGCTTTTAGGCCCCAAAAAGCTTGCCTTTTACTACAATTAGAAGCATTTTGTGTTTTTAACAACTCGTGAAGATACCTACCAGAGAAAAGGAAGGGTTGAGGAAAATTTTAAAAAAAGCAAATAGACAGTGGCTTAGACGCGTCTTAGCATAAATATCATAGTGATTATCCAGTCACAAGAAAAAGAGAATATATAAAGTTTCCTCCGAACAAAATATTGTGAAGAAGATACTAAAATAGATTCTTACTGTTCTAGCAGCAATAGCCAAGTAGATCTGATAATGGCCCTTTGTAGAGAGAAGCAACCCAAGTGCAACTGACTCCGGCCAATGAAACCCCAGCATCACCCCTGAGATGACTGTTCCAGTTACCTTCCCAGCTGTCGTTATCACAAAGAGTAGAACTAGGCGTGTCCAAGTTCCTATTTGGCCAGGTTGAAACTCTCGGAAATCAGCTTCAAACCCCATCCAGATGAAAAAAATTGGATAGAAAATGGTAGTTAACAAGTAGTTGACTTTGTTAATAACCCATTTTGATACTCTCCCCTCGCTGGGCAAGAAAATCCCCGCCATAAAGGCACTAAGTATGGGGCTGTACCCGTACGCAGGCGAGCAGCAGCATACCAAGGCCATGAAGGCAAGTGAGAGCACTAGGTGTGAACCCTTCATGGGTTTGCCTTCAGGGTTTTCATTGTTAACCCAGTTCATAATAATGGGTGAAACTTTGGCAGTGATCACTGTTTGGAGAACTAGTGCAGAACTCATCTCTATGCCTTCTTGAAGTCGACTCTTACCTGAAGGTTTTTCTGTTATTGGCCATACAATATAGCCAATGGAAATGAGAAGAGTGGATATAAAATCAGAGTGTATTCCTGCAGCAATCACAAGCCGGCCGATGTCCGACTTGCCTATTTTACAGCTGGTAATTATGCGGGTTAGGACAGGGGAGGCAGTGCCAGAGAGGGCAGTGGAGAGGGTGAGGGTGAAGTTTATCTTAAATCCGTGTGTATAATTAAGAAATGGGGTTAGGAAGCAGGCTAGGAGGAATGTGGAGAGCATTCCAGCGTAGGCCACTTTAGCATCCCGAGTTGGAACTTTAAAGAGCACATATGGATCCATTTCTATACCCAACACAAGCATGTAGCATATCATCCCAAAATCGATTATGAAACGCAAAGTCTGAGCTGCTGATTTATCAATTAAGGAATGTACGATGCCTAAGTTGCCAATGAGCATCCCTATCTGCATATAAAAACAAAAAAGACAGAAATTTAGTCACAATGAAAGAGGTTAAGGGGATTCATGCAATGCAAGTTACTGGTAGTAGGTTTTGTGTTTTTCATGCATCATGCAACTCTGATCCCCTTTTCCAATGATGGCATGCACCATTATAGATCAAAAGCTAGGACCCCCCTTCCCTTCCATGTTGTAAAATATGCCTGCACTAGTCATGGTTAGGACCCCGAGACAGTTTTTTGGAGTTGGGATGAAGAAGTCATGTCAGACAACAACCATATGATTATAACTATCTTCCTTCCTTAAACTCAAACCAAACTTCTAGCCCCTACGATATATGCACGAAATGCATTAATTGTGGAAAGTTGTGTAATATATGTGGTGGTTTGTTTTTTGACCTCATATACCGAGATTTGATTATTTATATATTGTCTTAACAAAACTTAATTTAAAAGCTAGACATCTACGTAGGAAACACACGAATATATACATATGCATAGTTAACAATGCTTCAACGTTGAGAACAATGAACAGACAGTTTTTTTTTGGCTCGTTTCTTGACCCAAAATGGAGGCTGAGAGAGACTTACAATGGTATCAGAGGTGATACGAGGTTGTGAAAAGGGCCTTAAAAGGAAATGCGTGACATTGCAGAGAACCACCATTAAGAAGAAACCGAAAACATGTTTTGCCGCCCTTGTAAATATTGCTGTTAGCTTACCCGTACATGGGTCCTCTTCTAAACTCATTTCTGCCATTTCCCTGCTTTCTTTGATCCAAAAAAGGATCTTAATTGCTATTTCTTTGTGTTTTCTTGTTGCAAATGATTAATGTCACCGTTTCTTTGCTTCGACGATCGGTATAATGAGTGGCAGCAAATGAATGCATCTTTTGAGGAGAAAATAAAGGAGTAGTGTTAGGAGAATCAGCCATCTACACAACCTCCCCAACTTACGTGTAATTTTTTTTTTTTTTAATAATTGAAACATGCGTTTAGTGCTACCTTCCCATTTTATTTTTTTATTTCTCATTCCCATAGATGTCATGATCACAAATATGCCATATTATATAATATTGTCCACTCCAGCAATGATGGGTTTAGCCTTCAGTGGTTATAAATTCAAAGCTAGGATGTCAAAATATGACAAGCTCCATATGACTTTAGCACTGCCTTAATGATGGCAAAGAACCACTTCAAAATAAAATATATACTAGTAATTTGCCAAATACTAGGGAGACAGTGATTTAAAAAAAAATCAAACCACTTTCTCTGAGTGAGAGATCAACATGTATGTTTCCCCCGTTGCTGTCTGATGTTAATTGTCGTTCTCAAAACTCAGTTGAAATAACGTGATGGACGATGAGGAAGATGGAAGGCCACCCAGGCCTTCTACCTCAATTTCACCAACTCAAGCATGATACACATTGTTTATTTGAAAATGTCGTGGTAGGAGGTGTGGGAAGGAAAAGCCATGCATGGAGAAAAGAATTATTTAGCTATAAGAATAAAGGCAATGATGGGTCTCAACAATTTACATCCAAATTTGACGAAAGATCCAACCAGAGATTGCCCATGGAAGAGAACAGTTCCAATAGTCTAGACTCTCCAAAAAGTTTTGGATTTGTGTATATAAATGGGTAATTGGGTATTACTTTGATTTTGTACATGTACTTTGATTTATTTGTTTTGATCGGTAAACGAAGAAAAAGAGTAAGAGTAAGCATGAGTTCAGGTTCTAAAAGGCTTTTGTTCTAGAAGGCAGTGAATCGCAATTTTTTTCCTGGCCCTTTGTACGTACTGCACTCCTCAAGGCTCACAAGAAAAGAAAGAGCCTTGATAGCACCACTCCTCAATCCTGGAACCTTAAATGATTGCAGCATACAAAGTAAGCATGTTTAGAGAATATCAAAATGCATTTTCCGTCGGATTCTCACAAACAGAGAGGATGCAGCAATTTAACACATCCATTACCATTCTCACAAACACAAAATTTAGCATCCATAATAAGCTGTCATAATTATATTCATAGAGAATATAGCATACGATTACGATCCAAACTATCTATTTACAATTAAAAGTAACACGATACATTTATAATCTGAACCAACCAAAAACTAGTACAATAGACTCCTCTTTCGAACTGCATTATCTCTTGTCAAGATTTTTTCCTCTACCAATTGAAGTATATCTGCCTATACGAGAAATTGACATCTTGCTTCTCCCTGTATATAATTCAAGAATTTCAAGTTTTAAATATGAAAACTTTGTAGATGCATTAAAAAACAATACGAAAACATGACAACTTTGTACATGCATTTGTAATTTTTTCTTTGACTATAAGAACTAAAAAAATGTCACTCTACTTTACCATAATAATAGTTGGATTAAGACATTGCAGCTGATACTGAAATGACAAAGACAATACCAAAACAAATTCAGGCCACATTCTTATAGACATCATCTCTACAAAGCCGAAGGAAAGAAATGAAAGTCCATATCTAGAATTACCTTTTTTGCCTCCAGTAACAATTTCTATGGCATTAGGGAAGTTCGCTGCTATCTTCGCCCTTTCGTACACTAGTGACTTCATGTAAAGGAATTATTTTCTGAAGCATATAGTTATCAAAATTCTCACAATCAAGATAAGAACATAAACATAGTAAAACTCAATGGTTACTCATCTCATAAATAAATTACATTTTAAAGGGTATGCCTATCTATTAAATGTTAGATAACTTGAGAAGCCTCCAGGCAATGGAAAAAAGAAACTAAAGTAGCAGAACTCCTCATATCTATGTTAAGTTGCAACTCTTGACTTCGAAAAGCCACCAAGATCGTTAAGGTTATGTATGCTATATGTATATCTCAAAGTAAGCGATACTTCTAGGTCAATCACACCATGTTTCTATAAACTTCATTTTAATTTGGACCGTAAAAGTAGGAATTGTAACATTTTATCCTTCCAATTTCCTCTTACTTGGTGTTTCACACATTTCAAATAATAATCTAATGTTATCTTCCCAAGCCCCTTAACATGGTAATAAATTATAATCACAACAAAACCAAAAAATAAGTGACCCTTTGAGTCATGCCACCAAAAAAGAAGACTATAACCAATACACACAACCATGTTCAGGTAGGGTAACAAAACTTTCACTGGTAAACTTCATTTTTAAACTTTATCTTTCATATAAGAAGGTTAAAAATGGCTAACTTTTCTTCCACCTAAATTATTCTTGCTCCAATTTCTCAGTTTACAAATCTATTATAAAGCTATTAAACATTTTAGATTTAGACCCCATCAAACTAGAAAAATCAACTATGATATCTGTTAGGGACTAAATTGACAGGGTCAAACCATCTGGAAATCTATCACTAAGGGAAGAGATAAAGTCAAGAGATAAGGCAGGAAAGAGATAAGGCAAAGAAGTTGGCTCAGACTCCTAAAAGGAAAGAGTATCACAAGTCAAATTGGACTCTATCACTCCAAGGAAATAACCTCTATATAAGGAGCATCTCCCCCACAAATCGGACATGCTCTCTCCATGCACTTTCCGCCAATTCTCTAGAGGGACTCTCCTGAGACTAAATTCTCCCATTGTATTGAGCGATATGTGAGGTCATGAGACATTGTAAAATCATCATTTGTTATAGTGGATTTTGCCCCCAACAACCCGTGGACGTAGGTTTTTATGCTGAACCACGTAAATTCTTGTGTCTCCCTTTATTTATTTATGTTCGCTTGTTTATTATTTATTTCATGGATGAATGCAAAGAGCACCGTATCGAAGCCCGAATCACCAACGTGGGTCTGAGATGACTCTTTCTTCCTTTCCGGTATGTTTGTGCAATCTTTGGCATTAACAATATCCAGTATTTTTAATTAAAACATGAATCATGAAAATCCATTCCCAATGAAGTTGGATATGAGAAGAAGCAGGGCAGTACCCTTTGTAGTGGTTAAAACTGGAGAAATAAACTAACCACAAACACATTTTTGTTTGTATACCTTAACCACAAACAATGGTTCCCAAAAGAACATTTTTCACCACAAACACCACTCTTTTTCCCCCTTAAAACCATGGATCATTGGGGCTACAAAAGATCTGATAGAAAAATATTGAAGATCCTGTTGTAGTCCCTATCCCACCCATATAAGTGCTGCAAGAACCAATAAACCTAATTGGCTTCAGCTAAAATCCAGAAGAGATCACCAACCAGTTTGGTCACGACATTGGCCCAGCTAGGAACTACCGATCGCTTTTTGTTGATTGTCGTGCTAAGTGATAAACCTAAAAAGCAAAGGCACATGTTGAGTAGGTCAAAGTTGGGGCAAACAACAACATTACAACAACATCACTTTAGAGAAAAAATAAGCCTCTAATTCCATCCCTTAAAAGTAGTGAAGTTTCGTAATTTCATTGTGCTAACTAGCGAGAGAGAGAGGGATCACAAAGTGGCAGTTACAGAGAGAGAGAGAGAGAGAGAGAGAGAGAGACGAACGGAGACTAAGAGAAAGAGAGAGACTCACCAGTGTGGAGAGGAGGCAATAAGGCAGCAGTAGACAGACGGACGGTGTGAGTAGGGGCAACTTTGCCAAGTTCACAGAGAGAGAGAGAGAGAGAGAGAGTATTGAGATAGTGAGGGTGGGAGGCTTCGGGTTTCGTCGTCTCTGGGTGAGGGAGAAGGGGAGGGGCATGCGCAGAGACGTGAGAGTGAGGGTGGGGGTGCTGCACAAAGAAGTGAGAGTGAGGGCTTCAGTCTTCGTCTAGGTGAGGGAGAAGGGCTTCAGTCTTCATCTAGGTGAGGGAGAAGGGATTCCTCGCACAAAGGGAGAGTGAGGATTCAGGAGTGAGGGAGAAAGGCAGATCGTGACGTGGTGACAAACTGAGTAGGCAGGTGTGTGGTGTGTGATAGGCAGACCAGAGGTTAAGTATAATTTTTTTATCTATCTAATGTGGGGGGAGAGGGGCATATCACCCGGTAAGAGTGAAAAAATGGAATGAGTTTTATGAATGATAGTGCTATAACATGCTACACAATATTATACGTAATATCAATTTTTTAAATATTGAATTTTAAAATTTTTACAATTTTTAATAACTGACACATTATTACATATACATATAGTTATATAAAATATAAATTATAAGTATAAATAATATTTTCCCTTATGAATACCTTCTTCTTGTTGGATGATACACTTGCATGTGTATATCAAGTGTGGCTGGTGAAAAAGAAAGGAAGAAAAATAATTTTAAAAAGGAAATCAAAGCGATAATTTCTAATTTGAAATGTCATCGCAATATCCTGCAAATTCTATTAAAGGATCCGTTTGGAATTGCATTATTAGTAAAAAGAATTTAAATAACTTCAAAAGTTAGATTGTTTGGTTGTTAGATATTAAAATATTTTTGAGTTGCGTTTAAATGTTGAGTTGAGTTGAGATGAATTGAATTCTTTATGAATAGTAGTGAGTTGAAATGATGGAGTAAGTTATGTGGGGCCAATTTAAAATGAGTTTAAGGCCATGTTTGGATTCGAAATTCACCTTAACTAATCTCATCACTACAGCTTTTTCAAATTTACATACAAAATATAATAAACAATTCAACTTTTTCAAATTTCAAAATAATAATAATATTAAAAATAATATTTCAACAATATTTTATTCAACTCATCTAAAACCATCTCAACTCATTTTTGAATCCAAACAAGATAAATGTGTTTGGATGTTAAAATGAGTTTAGATATATTTATGAGAATTTGAAAAATGTTGTGGATTCCGCGTGTAAAGAGGTGTTGAGTTGAAAAATGTTGTGGGTCCCATGTGTAAAGAGGTTTTGAGTTGAGATGAGTTTAATGATTTGAGAGTTGAGTGTTTGGATGTTAGACTCAATTTAAAATTAGACTGAACTGAATTGATCTTAGTGCAATTCAACAACCAAACGGAACCTTAATCCAAGAAAAGAATCACTTTGATATTTTTTTCTATATTTTTTCTCAAACATTCTTTTCCAAATAATAGAAAATGTAATTATAATTTTAAAGAAGATTGTCAATAAACAAAAATATCTATTCAAATTTTAAATAATTACAAGTTTTCCATTTAATCTGACAATGACTTTTTTTAGTTTAAAAAAACATTTTTTAAAATTTTATTTTTAAATTTTAAACAAGTGTGGCATATCAAAGTATTTTAATTATATGATTGTTAACAGTAAATAATATTTTTTAGAACGACCCAACAAGCAATTATCAAACCCCCCCAAAAAAAATTATGCGTGGAATACAATAAATTTTAAGAGAAATATTACTCTTTATTCTCAAGTTAATGTAATTTATTATTTATATTTTTTTAATTAAATAAATATTCTTTTATGTTAATATGTGTCTTTAAATAAAAGAATAAAAATAAAAATGATAAATTATATATTGATACGTGAGTTAGGGAATTTCAAGTAGAATTTTTTAAATTTTAATTCTAAAAAATTACCCGGTTTGGTAATCCTTATGCTACTCATATTTCGGCAAAATTCTCGATTGGAAAGCTTTCTGAATTCTGATCCCTTTTCTCCCACTGTAAGTGGAAGCTTGACCCTTTTCAGTCCTCTCTCTCTCTCTCTCTGATCCGTTTGGTTGACTAGAAAATCCTGAGTGCACGTAAAAAGGAATTTTTTAAGTTCCGGAATCGGGCGGTGTTTTTTGGCTTATTTGTTTTCAAGAAATTTAGTCAACTGAGCTAAACTAGGCTTGTTTGAAGCTCACCTGACTGGAGCTTTTCCCCCTGATTTCCTAGTTGTTTCGTTGTTCCAGCTTCATTTTCTTGGTTACCAAACGGCGTGTAGAATCCGCTTTGGAATTTCGATCCTCTCTTTGGAAGAAATTGTACGGGTTTCTTGAATTGTAATATACTGATTGGTTCTTCTATTCTTCTTGGGTCTTTGCAGAAATTGAGGAGAGCCCTCGGGTTTCGCTGAATTTTCGAGAAATGGATGAAGTTCATGAGCATCAAAGTCAATCACTTGGTAATTCGCTAGCATTCAAACTTCAATTTGGAAAATCAAATGTTTGATCTTTGTAATTCCTGTGCTGGATTAGTGCTTATCTGATAGCCTTCAAGTTTTTTTGTTTGATACTTTACACGGCAACGATTCTGAGCTGTTTATATTGTCACATTTAACATTCAGTGAAGGGAAATTCCAAGCGTTGAGGATATTGTTCAGTTTATACTTACTAGTTATTGTGCAGTATAAACTTCACTGTGCGGCAGTGTAATGCAGTACTGCATACTTGGAACGTTTTGATCAAGTGATATCAGCCATACATATGGACATATAATTAATTCTTGTTCTTTAAATTTAAATTTCTTTGAACCAGGTTGTACATTCTGTCTGCCTATTAAGATTTTTACAGTTTAATACCATTCTGTAAGTTGAATTTTAGTTTATGAAAATCCTGGTTTAAGGTGCTCTTGGGTATCAGAGTAGCAGTCAGTGTTTTGAACGGAATAAATATTCTGACTTCTCTAACTGATATTTTCATGACATTTCTTTGTAGGCTTAGTCATTAGAGGCCATGCTCTGGACGACCTCTTATTCCATCAGACATGATTTGATTCTGAGAATAATTTTGTATATTAATAAAAATCCCTGAATTGGACATCTAATTTGATGCTTCACTTCTTCTGAAAACCCCTGGGGACAGTGGGGAGTGATGATGGAGTCAAACCCCTATTGCTTACCTAGTGTAACTGATATGCAGAGTGTTGACATCAACCTGTTGGTACTAGCTGTAACCTTTTTTCAGGCTTACCAAAGCCGAGGTGCCATATATTCAGTTTATATTCTACCGATCAGGAAAAAAAAAATATTCAGTTTATATTCTAGAAATATGTCTTGATATATCTGTTCTGTTAAAGAGTCTTTGGGCTAGATTGGGTGATGTCTAAGAGGGTGGTGGACCTATTAGTGTGTTTCTTGTATTCTTTTTCCTTTGCACTTGGATTGTGCCTTTTAATGAATTCTTATTACTTGCAAAAAAAAGGCTTTTAGAATTTTCTTGATCTCTTTCTTTCTCTACTTAAGTGTATCTAATGTATATTCCTTGAGAACTTGGATTGTGCCATTTTGTTAAGAGCCTTGGTCTTGGTGGTATGTTCCCTCGAGATCTAATGTTCGAGTCCTTGGGTACAAACAATTTCTAGGGGGCCATCTGGTTGGGGAGATTTTCCCTTGAATTACCTGAGGTGCAGTTGTGGGAAACTCCTTGCCGAGGGCCCTTGCACCCCCTGGACTAGCCGGGATTTTGTTCCCGAACACCAGGTGCCAATAAAAAAAATAAAGTTTATCTTACTTAGCAAAGGGAGTATACTAGATGGTGGGAGGTCTCATACGAAATGCGTTCTCCTTGTTACTGTAATGATTGCATGTAGACAAAGAGTTTTGTGGTCATTTATACTGAATTATTCTACTTATGAGAGTGCTTCTCGCTCTTATTTCTTACAAGATTTCTCCTCTCTCTGATTTTCACCTTATTAGCAAGAAGAAAATGGTCTTTTCTCTCTGCATGGGTATTGTTGAGGGAAAATTTCCAAAAAGGCCATTCTTAGTTGCAACAGCTGTATTGAAACTTTGGTTTTAGAATGTAACATCATGAATCCCCATGTGTACTTATACCCTGAATGGCCACACTTTTCCAGGTGAAGATAATGAAAATGAAATAGTTGCCGAAACTGCTGCATTTGTGCATGGGGAACCTCCTCAAGATGCTAATGGGCCCCCAAAAGCTGACTCAGAGGTGGAAATCCTTCACGAGAAAGTCACAAAGCAAATTATTAAGGAAGGGCATGGTCAAAAACCATCCAAATATTCTACATGCTTCTGTAAGTGCCAGATAGTTGCTTATTTTTGTACTTCTGGCAGATTTACCTCAAGCATTAATAATATTATTATAGGCTTCTTTTGGTTGTCATTTCTTTCCCATGAAAATTTAAATCCTTGAATTCTTGCATCCACCATTAATTAGAAACTAGTACTATCATACCATTGCATATTTGTATGCTATCGGTGGATCTATTTAATGAATTGAGATTAAGACTTAGTTGAATTGATTTACATGTTCGATTTTCTGGACATGTTCTAATGTTCTAACTATCAAAGAATCTATTCAAAATTTTCTCATGGGATGTTTATGGATAATGTTAATTCATTATGCTTTCCAAATTGCATGTGTGATAGTGCACTACAGGGCATGGACGGAAAGCACCCAGCACAAGTTTGAAGATACGCGGGAGGAACAAAGACCACTTGAGTTGGTATTAGGAAAAGGTACATTTATATATGATCCTTTTTTTCTTCCCCAAAGTAAACTTTTTATGTGGTGCGTGGTCTCATTGTTGTTTTTCCACCCTTAGTTTTGTTTGTTCCTCCTTATCTGAACCTTTCTATAAATTATCATTTCATACCTGATTACTGAGTATTCTACAGTGGGGTTCATCATATTTAGCTCAGTGACTGAATAGATGAAGTGGTTCAAACTGGTATCGTGATTCACTAACTTTATTTATTTGGGCTCACTGCATAAGGACTACAGAAGCTCATAGGAGGCTTGATTCTGCAATGTTGGGATGGCTACATATCACTTCTCATTATTTCAACTAGATTCAAAGTGAAGAATAAAAAACAACAGAAGAAAAATAATATTGGAGAATGCAGTTACTTTATACAGTGCATAAACATGCCTCACACATTCACATGTTTGCATGTGCATAATCATTTTAAGTATCAGCCCAGTATTTATCTGGTGTTATGCTCTGTTGGACATGCTGCAGCACATTGATATATTTTCTTTTGCAACAGAGAAGAAAGAAATGACTGGCTTGGCAATTGGTTTGTCCAGCATGAAATCTGGCGAACGTGCCCTGTTACATGTCGGCTGGGAATTAGGTTATGGGAAAGAAGGAAGTTTCTCTTTCCCAAATGTTCCACCTATGGCAGACATAATATATGAAGTTGAGCTCATAGGGTTTGATGAGACCAAAGAAGTAAGTTGCTCTTAAATGACTTTTGAAGTACTTGTTTATGGATATTCAAAGTTTCTGTTTGATTCTATGAGCTTGACCTTGGTCGGATGCTAACAGCACATATAATGGTGATGGATAATACATTTCATAGGGAAAAGCTCGTGCTGACATGACTGTGGAGGAAAGGATTGGTGTAGCAGATCGAAGAAAGATGGATGGAAATGCTTTATTTAAGGAGGAAAAACTGGAGGAGGCTATGCAACAGTATGAAATGGTTACACACTAATGTTCCTTGGATAATATTGTTTCTTGGCATCTGAACTTGTATGTAATTTTTCTTTGTTTCTAAGTAAGTTCTGATGATTTTTCTACATTTTAGGCCATTGCATATATGGGCGACGACTTCATGTTCCAATTGTTTGGGAAGTACCGGGACATGGCTTTAGCTGTTAAAAATCCATGTCACCTTAACATGGCAGCATGTCTAATAAAGCTCCAGCGCTTTGATGAGGCAATCATGCAATGCAGCATTGTACGTATGTAGTTTGATGTTTCATGGACAGATTTAATTTAATTTCAGATGCTATATACTTTTCATCTTCGGATTAGTCAGGACTTCCCGGACTCCCATTGCCAATAAAAAAGAAAAGAAAAGGAATTTAAAGAATCTTGAGTCATACTTAGGGATATAAAGAATGCATGAATTGGCATATTAACTCTGTGAGCCTACATCTTCAAATGTCTTTTCAAGTTGCTTGGAAAAAACTGTAGTGCTTTCATCTGATGATGAATCAATTAAAGGCATATGAGCCACCTAGATATGCCTTCATAAATTCTAGAAATTCCTTACCAGCTTCAGTATAATAACTTACATTGACATGTTACTGTGCACCATATAATCTTCCATAAAATTTGTCTTTGTTCAATATTGTGCTGTATGGCTATTTTTATTGCATTTGAATCTGTATTCTTCCTTTATTTCTCTTATTCCTTTGGATAACTGATCGGAGGATGACTTCTTTTTCCCCATCAAATGTTTCTAACCACCACTTATCCCTAAAGCTTAAGTGGATGGGAAGAGGTAAATATAATTATTTATATTTTTAGATTACATCCTTGACACCCTCCCTCACCAAGTAGGCCCAACACACAGAATTTTTAATTAATGTGGTGAAGTATGGAGTCAAGGCTCAAACTCAAAACTTTTGCTCTGATACTATATTAAATCACTGCTTATCCCAAAAACTTAAGCTGATAAAAAGAGGTAGATTTAATTATTTATATTATATCCTCAACACTAACATAAAAAAGTCTACCAGCTGCTTTCCAGACAACCCAAATGACAGTTTGTATCTCTTGTTAGTCTTCATCACCTTGCACCTTGCCATCTAATATGATGCACATCCAGACAATAACATGCAAAACCAGAGAGAACTTATGGGTATACATTTATATCTATAAGGGGTAATGTGGGACTGTTTTAAGTCCATTCGTTTCACACCAGGTTGCTGCACCTTTTGTGGAACCCGGAAAGTAGGTTGAAGTATTGACAGCTTTTAGCTGCTATCTACTAAATGATTTAATATTCTGTGACGGGCAACATGCATTTAAAAAAAGAAAAGGAGAATCTCTCTCTCTCTCTCTCTCTCTCTCTACACACACACACACAATCACTACCCAAGAAAATAGTGGCCAGTGAGAGTCTAGGACATCGACACTTGTTTAACTGATTCTCGGAATAGAAAACATTGATACTTAATGGGATGATGGGCTCGCAGGTGTTGGCAGAGGAAGAAAACAACGTCAAAGCACTGTTTAGGCGAGGAAAGGCTAGAGCAGAACTTGGGCAAACAGATGCTGCCCGGGAGGACTTTCTAAAGGCACGGAAATTTGCACCGGAGGACAAAGCAATTACAAGGGAGTTACGTTTGCTTGCTGAACATGACAAGGCTCTTTATCAGAAGCAAAAGGAGATTTACAAAGGACTGTTTGGACCAAGACCTGAACCAAAACCCAAGGGAACTAATTGGGTGGTTCACATTTGGCAATGGCTGTTGTTGCTAATCTATCGCCTTTTCAGGCGTGGAGGGCATAAAGCAGAGTAATCAAAGTAGATGTGCCAAGAGGTGTTGTCCTCAGCAAGTATGATTTCTGGTACTGTATGTTTTGTGGCCAAAGGTTTCAGAGACGGCACCCAAAAATTTCCTCGAGTATAAGCTAATCAGTCTAAATCTGCTTAGAAAGGAACTTTTGACGATTTTGCAAGACCCTAAAACAATGGATTGATGTTATATTCACAAGCGTATTAACATTGTGGGCAAGTTCAACGTTAGAATTGGTTTTATCGTATTATTTATATTATCATTTTCTTTGCATAATCAAGGTGGAGTACAATGTATGGCTCAAGAAAAAATTTAGGATAGTGCTCCTCTCAAGTGGTTAAGCTTCGGGTATCTCTAATTATTTCTACTAGTTTTCTGCAAATAGTCCTGTTACAAGAAAGATGATCAAATTCCAAACAGAAAAGACATGAAAATGCAAACACAGAGCAGATAAATTCGAACCGCTACACCCTTTCCAATTAGCCAACACAGTAAAAATGCCTACCACGGTTGCTTTGGCATGGCCATCCAAGCAAAATAAGCACAAACAATCTTTTGGGATATATACACATAAACAGCAAATGATAAGCTCATTAACATCACGTCCTTCCAATCACCCTTCTGCCGTGGGCTCAGGTTCTCTTTCATAACCTTCCCAAACTTTTCAAAACCGGCAAGAAATCCCGGCAACTGCGACTCCCTTCTGCTTTTCTCTTTCTTCGTTCTGGGTTTGGAAGTTTCTTCAGGTTTGTGGCTTTGGCAGCATAAAAGGATGAGCGTTCTTGGAATTGGACTGCTGCTCTTTCTGGGTCCTTGAATTGTGCTGTGATTTCTGTATAAAGAATGGCCAACTGAGAGAGGCAGAGCAGCCATGGAAGGTAAAATGAGAATTACTTGGAAGATGGAAGTTTAGGAGGGTGAGTTGGTAGAGATGGTTGTTACGTTCATGAATCAAGGACGCTTGAGAAAAGAGGGAATTGCAAAGAGAAGACGGAACAGTCACTCTCAATGGGACTGGCTGCTACTGCTGGTCTTAACAGAAGGGAAAATATCTGTCATTTGGAAAGCAGAAAGTACTCTACTTTACCTTGAATTTTTTTGGGGGTTTTGATAATTTTATTATTTAAAAGAAAATGCAATTTTTACCAATTTTTACTTACATTACAATCACATTATTGATCACAATATGTTATTAATACGAAGATTATTAGATTTTTTTTAAAATCTGATAAAATAAATTTTATACCTAAAATTATAAACGTACTCTTGGTCAGATTGGATTGAAAAATACTTTCAATTCGTTTTATCTCATCTCATCTCATCATTATAATTTTTATAAATTTTTACATAAAATATAATAAATAATTTAATTTTTTTAAATTTTAAAATGATAATAATATTAAAAAATAATATTCTAACAATATTTTATTTAACTTTCAACTTTCATCTCAACTCAACTCAACTCAACTCATTATTTAAATCGAATCTTATTTAAAAACAGTATTTTAATTTTAAAAATTAATTTTTTTTACATAAACACGTGTCACTCAGAATCATGTGAGAGATGTGGTTTCTTAAAAAAAAAAAAAAAGTGGAAATATTACTGTATAAGGGGAATCGTTTTGGGCAACAGTTACTAAATCCGTGGCATTGACTTCGTATCAGTAGTCCCCAGACCATTCAAAACACGGCACTCGTTATTCTAATGGTGGGACCCATATTCAATCAACGGCTACGATACAAAGATCCCTTTATTCAATCTACACCCTTTAAAGTACATTATCGGAAGAAAAAGTAAAAATCATGACGTCAAAAGTCTTACATAGAGTCAAACCTTCCTTGCTTTTTGTTTACGTTTTTATTTACATTAGATGCCTATCTATGAGATTGGACGTACTCGCTTTGAGATACGAACACGTGTATAGCAGAGAACACGAGGCCGTTTAATCTCGCGAGTTATCATTTACTCCGACATCAAACAGTGTCGATGGGCTTCTGAGCAATCCATCTCAGCTGACCACAATTTTAAGGTTAGATCTAACCCCCGACAAAAGTGTAAGCATTTTGGCATCCCAATAACCTATAGAATAACGCCACGTACGGTTAAAATAAAAAACAAAAATCTAAATATTTTATATAAATAATAAATTTAAAAATAAATATTTTTCCACGTAAATTATATGCAAGTGTTCAAAAGAGAGTACAAGCAATTCCCATACGTGATTTCATTTAACAAATCCATAGTTCTGAGTAGTTTTGTGACAAAAATAGTTAATTTATCAATATTTTTATAGGAATGGATTGCATAATATTTTAAGTAATTTGAATTTGTGATACCATCATATCCTACCATATACCATTAGGATTGGATTGATCATTCGATTCTTTAAATCTTGATTAATATATAATTTTTTCACTTTTAACTAATCAGTTAAAATTTAAAGTCTATATTAGATTAGTCATCATACTTTTTATAATAATAAAATATTATTATTTTTTATATTTATATTTTTTTAATTAATTTATATTTTTTAATTACTTGTTTATTTTATTTTCATAATCTTCAATAACCTCTAACAATCATTTTCATCTTCATTTTTACAATCCAACAATCTATAATATAATAATTTCATATCTGTATAGATGGTAAAACTTTATGAGCAATTTTACATATCTACCTACACTCTCCGCACACCATGCACTCAAATTTTTTTTTTTTTAAACTCAATACACTAAGTGTGTGGAGTGTGTGATAAATAGTAGAGTGTGAATAAGATTTTTTCAAACTTTATATATAAATAAAAATTTCATATCTATAATATAATAATCTCAAAAAATATTTTTAGATTTGTTCTAGTTCTTTTCATATTTAAAAAGAAGAATGAATTTACTGTAACTTGTATATATATATTTTTTATGGAATATTATAACTTATATTTTGAATGAAAATAATTTAGCCAATTTAATCATAGTTAATGCGAATGCTCTTGCGCCTCCTCAACTACCATGCGCCCTGTCGCGCAATACGCACCCCGGCTTTTTCTTTTTCTTTCTCCCTGTCCTTTTCCAGAATGCTTTCCACGCACATTGCGTATCCAAATCTATCTCTCTCTCTCTCTCTCTCTCTCTGTTTTTTCTTCGGTGGTTAAAACTTCGTTGACTGAGCTATAAGCCCAACCCAACTCTACCACCTTCTCTTTCTTGTTTACCCTTATTTCCAATTATGCCCACACCCAATCCCAATAATCCCACCCCTCCTCCTCCTCCTCCTCCTCGCCGGTCAACTTCTCCGATCCATCTCTCCTCCCACCTCTCCCTATTTTTCTTTCTTTTATGCTAATCCCCGTACGTATAATTTCAAATAAACTTAGGCGTACTTCTAAGCTCCTACTAGCTCTCTTCATACCATCCTTCTTCTTGCAGTCAAAACCCTAGATTTGCTTTTTTGGAGGGGGCAGTTTCCGTGAGTTCGTATATGAATTTTGGAAGAAGAAAGTTCAGAGAATTTCGTAGCTTTCAAAGATGAAGAGGCTGAGGTCTAGCGAGGATCTCGATTCGTATGGAGAGAAGTGCAAGGACCCGAACCCGAACCCGAACCGGTCGTCTTCATCTTCGCACCGGAGCTTCTACTACAAGCCCGATAGTGTACGGAAAGCTATGGCTCGGTACGACCGGGATCGATCCGCTGACGAGGATCGCGAGGGCTCTCGGATGGTGCGTAAGAGATCGGACCACGATTCCGAGGGAGGATTCGATCGACGAAAGGGTGGCTTCGATCGGTACAGCGGAGAGAACAGAGGAGGTGGAGCAGTAGGAGGAGGGTATGATCGTACTTTGATGCATCGGTCGGAGAGCTTTTGCGGCGGGTTTTCTTCGACAAGGAGAGAGTTCCCCAAGGGGTTTCGATCGGAGCGGTCTTCTTCGGCTGCATCAGAGCGGTCGCGGCGCGAGGGGAGTGTATCGTCCTGGCGTCGATTCGGGAGCAATAATAATGGAAACAAAGATTCGGAGGAGAGCGTCAGAGGAAGTAGAGTTGGCTTGAGGGACGGGAAGTCGCCGACGTGGTCTAGGGATTCAGCTGCAAGCGAGCCGTCGAGGATGATGAGGGCTTTAAATTCGAGTTCATCACCGATACGAGCCTCAAGAGCTAGTCCGAGGACGAACGAAAATTCGAAGGACAACTCTAAATCGAAATCGAAATCTCCAAGTTGGTCGAGGGAATCGGCAGCGAGCGAACAATCGAGGAGTGTGGATGTGGAGACGGCAAAGAAGAGTACCGATGAGTTGCAGGTTGACAGTAAGAGTGGCAGTGAAATGGAGGAAGGAGAGCTTGAGCCGGAGCCGGAGCCGGAGCCGGGGCCTGAACCAGAACCCAACCTGGATTCGGAATCAGTACGTGGGGTTGAGCGAGAATTGGGTCATGAAGCTGGGGCTGAAACAGAAACGGAAACAGAGGTCAGAGACCGTGTAGGTTTAAAGCTGGGTAATAGTGTGAATAAGGAGGTTGAGGCTGAGAGCGAGTGCCGGGTTGAGGATTCAAATATGGCTGTGGAAGATGGAGCGGATAAAGTATTATGCAAGGAAGAGATAGATATGGAAATAGATATGGAGATTGAGAGAGAGCTGCCGAATAATGAGGAGGGGAAAGAAAAGGAAGTTGATGAAGAAGTACAACAGAGTGAGAGTGAGAGCAATGATGGAATGGTGGAAAATGATGAAGAAGGTAATAAGGAAGAAGAAGGTGCGAGGAAAGATAGGCAATGTGAAGTGGAAGCGAAGATGGATACGGTGGTTTTTCATAAGACTTCGATGGGATTTGAAGAGGTGGGTAAACAACAAGACAAGGGTATATTAGATCTTGCGGCCAAGGGAGAGGATGTGGAAATACCCGCCTTGAATGAGGACGAAAATGGAGTTTGTGAAGTCAATATGAGGATAGAAACAGAGAGTTTAAAGAGTCAGAATTTCAAGGACAAAGGCAAAAGTGTGTCTATTGCCCCTACCCATGTTGCAGATTCTGTGGAAGATGGTGTATGGATTGGAAGGGAAACCAGGGAGTTCGAGATTTGCAGGGATAATGGAGATATGGAAGGACCTAGTACTCGTGGGTTTGAGTTGTTTAGTAGTTCTCCTGTTAGAAGAGAAGAGAAAGACGATCGATCTGGTGTAAATAGTAAGCAGAAGGATGAAAAGCTGATGCTGGAGCCACTAGATCTTTCGCTAAGCTTACCGAATGTTTTGTTACCGATTGGTGCTGCTGATACGAATCAAGCTACTCCCGGTTCACCAAGTCAAGCAAGGAGTGTTCAGTCCTTGAGTAACACATTCTGTACCAACTCGGATGGATTTACTGCATCAATGTCGTTTTCTGGTTCTCAGTCATTTTATCACAACCCAAGCTGTTCTCTGACGCAGAATTTGATGGACAACTATGAACAATCGGTTGGCAGCCGCCCCATATTTCAGGGAATCGAGTGGCAGGGACAGTCTCAGAATGAGTCCAAGCAGAAAGAAGTTCCCTTGTATCAGAGAATCTTGATGAATGGAAATGGCTCTCTTGGTCAGTCTCAAGTGGTACAGGGCACTTCTAATGGCCAAGCCGTGCAAGGACATCATAGGGTTTTAGAAGGGAGCTCTAAAATGGCCAATGGACTAGAGAGACAGTTGAGTTTTCAGAGGCAGCTTTCAGGAGGACGGTCAAGGCACAACGATGATGTTAGATCACCTTCCCAGAGTGTAGGATCTCATGATATTGGATCAAATTATAGTTTTGACAGGAAGCGAGGAATGAGAGAGAAGAGTGGGGGTAGTTTATATCGGACTGGTAGCCAGAAGGAGCCTGAACAGCTTCTGATAGGTGGAGTTGAATTTGTTGAGACTGTCGTTGCCAGGATAGTTGCTGAACCAGTGCATGTTATGGCTAGGAACTTTCATGAAATGACGGCACAATACATAGCATGTCTAAAAGAGAGCATTAGCGACATCATGTTGAATGTTGACAAGCGACCGCAATTATTTGCATTTCAGAAAGCACTGCGGAGCAGGTCTGACGTAACCATGGATGTCCTACTGAAATCCCATCGGGCTCAATTGGAAATCTTGGTCGCTTTGAAAACTGGTCTACCTGATTATCTTCAACAGGACGACAGTGTTTCACCAACTCATTTGGCAGAGGTTTTTCTGTACTTAAAATGTAGAAATCTTAACTGTAAGAATCCTTTGCCAGTGGATGAATGTGATTGCAAGGTCTGTGTGCAGAAAAATGGATTTTGCAGTGCCTGTATGTGTCTTGTATGTTCCAAGTTTGACATGGCATCAAATACATGTAGTTGGGTGGGGTGTGATGTTTGTCTACACTGGTGCCATACCGATTGTGGGTTACGGGAATCTTATATCAGAAATGGACGGAGTGCTACAGGGGCTTATGGGACAACCGAGATGCAGTTCCATTGTGTTGCCTGTGATCATCCTTCTGAAATGTTCGGCTTTGTAAATGAGGTTTTTCAAAATTTTGCAAAGGATTGGACGGCTGAAACTCTTTCTAGAGAACTCAAATATGTGAGGAGAATCTTTAGTGACAGCAAGGACACGAGGGGGAGGCGACTTCATGAAATTGCTGATAAGATGCTGACAAGATTGCCTACTAAGTCTGACCTTCCTGAGGTCTACGGTCATATTATGGCTTTCCTTAGGGGTGAGTTCTTTATTTTTCCGTCAGAAGGAATTGTATTATTTTCTTCCCTGGATGATATCGGACCATTTTTACTTTTCAACTTCAAATACTGACCTTCCGGCAACTTGAAAATTACATATGAATTAAACTGAGAATCAATTATTTTATATGAGATAAAATGTCCCTAAACAAACAGAACCCAGTTAAGAAGAAAAGAATGAGAAACAAAACCAAGTTGAAGATTGGGGGAATTAGAAAGTCTGTCGTGTAGATTTTTTTTCCCCTTTTTTTTCCTCCCAAGTAGACTGTCATTTGGATCTGCCTTACATTGATATTGTATTCAAAATTGTGATGTATCAGGTTTTGCTTGTTTATTTTGGGTGTGCCTTTTAGCATTTGACTTCTGTCGTATAAGTGGTATAAGAAACTGGTAAACCATCTGGTGGACACACACTCAACATTTGCTTCATTGTAAAATCCATATTCTGATTTAGGATAATGATCCTTCTCAATTGGCTTTCCGAGTTGGATGGTGAGATAGATGTAACATATAAGCCCCCTACAACATTTAGTGTCATCTGTCTTGGGACCCTGAATGGTGTAGGGTCATGTGTGAGCCACATATTGTGTCTTATCTTTCTACAAATTAAACCATTCAATTTGGACAGAGAATTGGAGATAATCTCAGTTCACATATTATGCCCTTAAAGGTTATAAGACCAATAAAGGGATAGAAAGGGGGGAAAGTATGTCTTCTAAATATATTGTGTATTGGGTTTGGAATGAGGAAATATCGAACATTTTTGTCATGGGTCCGTACTTGATAGTCCTAGTAATCAAATGAAAATAATGCAGTGTTCATTCCTGTGTATTGCTCCATTGAATTGGCATACTGAACCACAAGGTTGTAATTGACATCCTTTGCTGTTTGATGCAGATGCTAATTCTTCTAAGTTTGGCAACCCTTCAATCTCATCTGGGAAGGAGCAAGGTAAAGAAAGCAATGGGATGGCTGGGCCAAGCCAGGATCCCACTTGGCTAAAGTCCCTTTATTCAGAGAAGGGTCCTCAGTTGGAAAGGGCAGCTAGTATGCTTCCTAGTTTCAGTTATGACCGGAACGACAAACGCACTTTGGAGTCAGATTTACAGGCAAGTGTTCAAAAGCAACCTGTCTTTGATGAATTGGAGAGTATGGTGAAAATCAAACAAGCAGAGGCTAAAATGTTCCAAGAACGTGCTGAAGATGCAAGAAGAGAAGCCGATGGCCTGAGACGCATTGCCATTGCAAAGAGTGAAAAAATTGAAGAGGAGTATAAGAGTCGAATTGCAAAGTTGCGGTTGTCTGAGGGTGAAAATATGCGAAAACAAAAATTTGAAGAACTCAATGCCCTAGAGAGAGCACATCGAGAATATTTCAATATGAAGATGAGAATGGAAGCAGATATTAAAGATCTTTTGCTGAAAATGGAAGCTACAAAACGAAACCTTGCCATGTGATCAGCAGGTTTTTCTATTGAATTGTCACCTTCTCAGATATTGGTATCTGCAAGTGTTGAAATTTCTATGCGGTAACTTCATGGGTCGGAGGAGCCGGAGCCACCACATTTCAGTATTAGTTGTTGTATCTTCTGTTCTAGGTTCTGTTATTAATATTTTTTTTGTTTTTTTGGTGTATGTGCGAGCTACTAACCAGATTACCGGAATCTGTACAGAGACTGCATGATCTCTTTTTATGTTAAAAAAAGGTTTCCAATTTAGGGTAGCGATATGATGGAGATAAATTATAAATGAAGCTGTTCTTTTATTT
Source organism: Juglans cinerea (assembly GCA_961763995.1). NCBI lineage: Eukaryota > Viridiplantae > Streptophyta > Magnoliopsida > Fagales > Juglandaceae > Juglans > Juglans cinerea. Next base: position 22,904,186 of record CAUIVZ010000015.1, on the reverse strand, counting down.
CCGGGAGAAACTTGCTGCAGTAGTTGGGGATATTTGGCATTTTTAGTGTACGAAAAATGGAGGAGTGCATCCATTGAATGGCTTTTCTTTTTGGTTGATGGTGATTGTGGCTTGTTACTTAGAATTCAGAAGTAGTCCTCTCTGTCTTTACATTTGTCAAAAGAAAACTTGTGATTTTACTTGACTTCCGTTTTTGAGGATATGGAGCACAGAGAGACGACCTCTCTCTCCTAGACCCTCCAAAGCAATCAAATCATGGTTGGTTCCCTAACTTCAAACATTCCATATTTGTAGTAACCAAGAGTGTTGTAGACTGTCTACTCCCTTCTTTTGTAATAAAATATTTGTACATTTATTATTTCTATCATCTCTGTGTTTCTTCCCTATACACGTTCACATTTGAGTAAAATAATGGCGTAACAATGAAAAATGATAAGCGGAGGAAGGAAGGGATGGAGACAGGTTTGCAAGAAGCCTTGTTTATTGCCATTGATGGTAAGGTGCGCTCTAAATCTCAATTTGACAATTTGGTTTTTTATGCTGGTTTGATGGAAGATTTTGAGGTTTTGGAGGGCCCTGGCATGGTTCAAAAATCTCAGGGCCGACATGACAGTTAGTTTGAGTTATTGGAAAATGATTATGAGGATGTGGAAGGCCATGGGCTGGTTGCGTCTCCTAGGAGTTTTCTTAAGCTTATTGATGAGGTTTTGGAGTTTGAATTAGGAGGATTGGCAGATAGAGGATGTATAGGGGAGGAAGGGAGCTGAGAAGATGATTTATTTTTGAATGGTCAAGCAATTTTAGATGTTGAACCTGATAAAGAATTGAATGAGTTAGCAGCAAAATGTTTTGATTCAGATCTGGATTTGCATGTTCCTTCGAAGAAATTCAGAGGGATAAATAAAGAAAAATCTATTGTTGTTTTGGAGAGACGTACTTGCTCATAGAAATTAATTTAATTGATGTTGAACATTGATGTGAAACGTTAGGGGTATTTTTTTGTCGAAGAGTAGGTTTCAGTGGTTATTGAACAAAAGTAGACCATATGTGGTGGCACTTTTAGAACCTTTTCTTGGTAAGATTAAATGTCGTCGATGGGCGAGATGAATGAAGTTGTCTAATTTTGTTAATAATGCGGAGGTTGGAGGGAAAATTTGGCTTTTTTGGGATGGTGATCTTGAGTTTGAGTTAATTTTGATGACGGATCAGGCTGTAAGTGGTTGGTTTACTCATGGTGGTGTGCGAAGTCTTGGTACGTTTGTTTATGCCAATTGTTTTCGTACAAAGAGATTGGAGTTGAGGGATTTTTTGTGTAATCAAGACTCGGGTAGTTATCCATGGTTTATTGGGGGAGATTTTAATATTATCCGCGGTAGTGTGAACAAAGTCGGTGGTATTATGCGGGCTTCCCGTGCAAAAGCTGAGTTTAATGATTGTATTCAATATTATGGTTTGATTGATTTGCCTTATGTAGGAAATCGATTGTCATTGTGTAATGGTAGACTTGGTGAGAGGCGCATTTGGGAAATATTGGATAGGATTTTGGTAAATATGGCTTTTATTAATTTATGGAGTGATGTGCACGTTGAATATCTTTTGAGAACATCTTTGGATCATTCACCGATGTTGGTGTCATTGGGTTGTGAGCAAAATATGATCGTTAGACCATTCCGTTTTCAGCGAATATGGGGTACACATGAGAGATTTCTTCCCGTGGTTAAGGGGGTGTGGGATGTTGTTGTAGATTGTTGTCCAATGTTTCGAATCAGTAAGAAATTAAAAGCATTGAAAGGTGCTTTGAGGAAATAGAATGTGAAGGTGTTTGGAAGAGTTGATGTTGAAATAAAGGAGATGGAAAATCGTATAGTTGGCTTGGAGCAATTATTGCTGAATGATTATTCTTCTCAGATTGAAGAGGAGTTGTTAAATTGTACACAAAAACATTAGGCATGGCTGAATAGAAAAGAGGTTTTGGTTGTCAAATGTCCCGCGTTAAATGGTTAATGGAAGGGAATTTGAATACCAGTTTTTTTCATGCGATGATGCGTATTAAAAAGAAGAGGGTTGAGAAGATGTGACTGGAAAATGGGTTGATTTTAGAATCTGTTGAAGAGGTGTAGAATGGGGCGGTGGCATTTTTCCAGGAGTTACTGCTGCTGAGGGAATTCGGTTTGAGGAAGACGCTTTGGCGTTGTTGACGCCGACTATTTTAGAGGTAGAAAATGAAGATTTAACCGTAAGGCCTTCAATGGAAGAGGTAAAATCTGCACTTTGGTCTATTCCTTTGGATAGTAGTTCAGGATCGGATGGTTATTCAGCTAGTTTTTTTATTCTTGCTTGGGAAATTGTTAAGCCTGACATTCTGGAATTGGCCATTGATTTTGTTGAGGGAATACCCCTATCAACATTTTGTGGTGCTACTAAACTGGTGCTCATTCCTGAGGTTGATGAACCTGTAGGTTTCGGGCAATTATGTCATATTAACCTTTATTCAGTGATTTATAAAATTTTGTCAAAGGTAATGGTGTTTCGATTGGCTCCTTTGTTGCATAAAATTATTTCTCAGTAGCAATCTGCGTTTATTAGGGGGAGAAGTATTTTTGATAATATGGTTATTGCATAGGAGATGGTTCAGGGGATGAATCGAAATGTGAGAGGAGGAAATGTTATGGTTAAAATTGATATGGCTAAGGAGTATGATAGGATCAATTGGGGGTTTTTACTAGAGGTTTTGAAAAGGTTGGGTTTCTCAAATAAATGGAGGAATATGATTTTTAATTGTATTTCTTCACCGTACTTCTCAGATATGTTAAATCTATTGGAGGAATATGAATTGAATGTTTGATCCAATGATTGCGAAGATTCAAAAGAAGTTAGTGGGGTGGAAAGGTAAACTTCTCTCTTTTGGTAGTAAAATTGTTTTAATTAAGCATGTCTTGAATATTATGCCGATTCACATGCTTTCAGTTTTAAATCTACCAAATGGAGTTTTGTCGGCTACCAAATGGAGTTTTGTCGGCTTTGAAGGGGATTTTTTCTAATTTCTTATAGGTATCATCTTTAGATAATAAAAAAAGGAAGTTGGTTTCGTAGAAAAAGATTTGTTTGCCAATTGAAGAAGGGCGGCTAGGGATTCGTGATTTGTCAGAAGTACAAACGTCTTTGCTTATGAGGTTTACTTGGAAAATGCAACAAGGTAATTCTTTGTAGGCTAATTTTTTTCTCTACTAAATATGTGGGGGATAAGCATATTTATTCAGTTATGAACTTGAGGAGGGCATCTCATTTTTGGAAGGGAGTTATGAGGTTAATGCCAACTATGATGAAAAATTCTAGATGGATTATTCGTAATGGAAAGCCAAGCTTTTGGTTCGATAATTGGTTGGGTGATGGGATTTTGGCATATTGTTCTTTGGTGAGAGGTGATCCTAGCTTGCAAATAAAATCTCTTTGGGATGAATTTGGGTGGAGTGTAGAAAGGCTTCGTGGCTTGGTCTCTGAGCAAGTGGTTGAAAAAATAGTTCGGTCGAATATAAGAATGAAAGAGGGAGAGGATATGTGCGTATGGGTTTCGTCGGTTGATGGAAAGTTCTCTACTAAATCTGCATAGCAGATTGTGCCGAAGAGAGGCATTTTGTACTCATGGCGTAGGTGGTTGTGGCACGAGGGGGTTCTCAAGAAAATGTCATTCTGTTGTTGGAGAGCTAGAAGGAAATCTTTACTAGTTGATGAGGCCATTATGCAATTGGGTATACCGTTGGTCTCCAAATGTACTTGTTGTGCAGAGCCAAAGGTGGAGATGTTAGACCATGTTCTTTGTGAGGGAGAGGGGCTGAAAAAAATCTGAAATCATTTTGTGGTGATTTGTGGGATTCGGTTGCCACAGGTTCTAACTTGGGATGAGATGATGGTTTTATGGTGGAGGCGTGCGACTTATTTTTCGTAGGTTGGTTGGATCCGTGGTGTGTTGCCCATCATTATTTCTTGGGCTCTTTGGAGGGCTAGATGTGCTTCTCGGATGGAGGGTATTAGTTTCGATTGGAAGGAAATTTTGAGATTAGTGAAAGTAAACTTAAAGGATATGCCAAATGGCTTGTGGAAATCTAGGAGGATGGGTTTCAATGATTTTTCAATTTTGGAAGCCACCGAAAAGGGGCTTATTTAAATTTAATGTTGATGGTAGATGTTGTGGAAATTCGAGGAGGTCCAGTGGTGGGGGTTTACTTTGGGATTCAAGGGGTAAGGTGATTGCAGGTTTTGCTCATTTTTATAAATAGGTGACGAATACTATTGCCGAGTGTCGGGCTCTTCTTGATGGTCTTCTTGATGGTTGTTCAATCTCTTAGGTTGAGAGATTTATTGGTGAGAATCTAATTCAAGTGTTGTGATGGGTTGGCTAACTTCCGAAATATGCAAATATTGGTTTCTCTGGAATTTTTGGTAAATCTTTTCTGAATTTGCTTAATATTCAATTTCAACATAATTTTAGAGGTTAACATGGCAACAAATTTTTTGGCAAAAGAAATGACTATGGTAGAACCATTGATTTTTTAGATAAGAATTTGATGCAAGGATGACTACGGTGAGGACGACTACGGGGCATTGTTCATCATTGATGTATTTTTTTATGAAATCATGTAATCATGGTTTTACTCCCCCTTGGTGAGGACGACTACGGGGCATTGTTCGACTAAATTTAAAATATATATATATATATATATATATATATATATATGTATATAATCAGTAGGATATGCTTAAACTGTTAAGAAATCAACTGAAAAGGGAGAAAAAAATGTGTCCTTCAAATCAATCCATGAAGATTGGAGTGAAATATAAGAGGGGGGGAATGAGATTTAATTCCCAATCTCGAGTTTTTACAGTCGGCTACTCAAACGGAAAACGCCTAATCTAAATCTAATCTTCCTCTTCATCTTCAACAAAGTCAGAATCCTCAGTGGCATTCTCACTTTCAGAGTCACTCACCACATACCTTTTCTGCGCGCGGTTCACCCTCTGAGGTCTTGTTCTTGCTGGCACAACTTCAACCATTTCTTCGGTACTGCCAGAAGTAGAAGCAGAACCCAATTTTTCTTCGGGTTCAGTGGACTCATTTGCCTCACCAACTCTGCCCAACACGGAACCACTTTTCTTGTTGAATGGAGATGCCCTCATCTTTCTCACTTTCTTTTCCGGTGAAATCCCAGATGAATTTTCAGCAGGCTTTAACATGTCAGATATGAGCTTCTGGCTCAGCGTTTGAGGTTTCTGTTTGTTGCCTGCTCCTCTGTTCTTCGCTGCTGCAGGGGGCTTAGCAGCTTTGGCATTTGCAGCTGGTTTTCTACCTCCCTTCTTTCCCCTTTCTGGGGCAGCTACAACTTCTTCGTCATCCACCTCATTCTCTTCATCATCTGAAGATATCTCTGAAACAGTTGCCAAGGGCTTCTTCAGCGCAGCAGTCCTCTTGCTAGGTTCTTTCTTCTTGGCTGGGACTTTAGGCACTTCCGTCTCCATGGCTATGGGCACAAAAACAAAGATAAGCTTAAAACACTCCGACACATCAATGACATTGCAAATTCATAATCAACACGTATATGATATTTACCTGCTGAATGATCAGGAGATGATTCAAGGTTATAGGCAGCAAGTCGTTCTTTGAGCTCCAGCACTTCCTCGTCATCGTCATCATCATCAGTCAAGACTACAGTGGACCTTTCCTGCTGATAAAACGAGGAAACAAAAAAGTAAAAGCAGCATGAGTTCAAGAACGATCCGTTATAGGGGGAAGAATGGAATATTGGAACAGAACAAACCTTGGTAGGAGCCTTCCTAGACCCCGCTCTCCCCTTGGGTTTCACCACCTCAGGAGCTTTTTCTGATAAAGCAAAAAAAAAAAAAAAAAAAAATCAAAATAATAATCGAAAAGAAAAATTCAGGCATTACAAAAATGATATCATTCCAGGCTTACCAATTTCCATTGCAGATGTTGAGATGGTTTCAGTAACCGAGTCCGCATTATTTGCCTTTTTCTTATTCTCCTTGCGTTGGTTCTTGGGCGCTTGTCTACCAGCCTTACCAGGCGCTTGACCCTTTGCTTTGCTTCTCATTTTCTTTCTCAGCTCCTCTGCCTGGGCATCACTTTTTTCAATCTCCTGAATCGCACAAAACAAATCAGTCAAGTAAAAGAAACATAGAAGCATAATATAAAATTCTGCTTTATTTAATCGTACATCGAGTTGCTTCTCTAAAGCATACAGATCTTTCATCCAGAAGGACCTTGGAGTTTCTTTTCTCAAATCTTCGACCTCCTTATTGAGCCTATCCTTGTCAGCACATAGCTCCTGAACCTTCTCGATGGTCAAGGTTCCAATTGCCATGGCCAATAGATACTCGTAATCACTGATCAGTACTCCACTCTTGCTAACAACAGGAGAGTTGTCTTCTGTTTCTTCCGTTTCATCAATTGCTCCAGCAACCTCTGGCTCTACAGCTTTAGTTTTCTTGGGAAATGGAGTGAAACCTTTTCTTTGCAGCTCAACAAACAGATCAGCTCTCTTTCTGTTGCTCACAATGATCTCTCCATTCACAACTGCAAGTATAAACCTCACCTTGTTTTCCAACTTCAACAACTCCATTTCACGTTTCTCCAACAGAAAGTTCTGCGTGCATTTATGAAATTGTTGTTATGACATTGAGCAGCTAAAACATTGAGCAGCTATTGACATTCTTTCCTATAACCACAAGTAAGCTCACCTTTCTTTTCTCATAAAACGCAAGTCGTAGGTGAAAAAATTCTTCAAGAACTGAGGGAAGGAAAATCATAATCAGTAAAGCTTGTTATCGTTGAAATATAATGAGGAATCGAAGTAGTTAATTTTCTCAAACACATACTTTGTTCTGGGGTGTCGTACTTCTTTATCACGCCTTTGGGATCAAACAGATGCATGTTACTTGTGCTAATTGTGGTGGTTAGTTTGAATTTCTTCAACAAACCCTCTTGCTTGGCCCTAGTAAAGTTCTCTTCACTCAAGTAGATGTCAAATTCTACTATTACGTCATCGCAATTCATGTCAAAATCCTGCAGCCAACATAATTTTTCATGAGAAACAGGATACAATTCCCATACACGTTTCAGTGGATATCACAATATCTGATGGGCTTTAGATAATTTTACCTCGATTAAAGGATCCTTGCATTCTCTATTACTTGAAGAAATAGACTCCAGAAATTCTTTATAATCCTGAGTCCAACGACGAACTGGCAGCTCCAATATCTTGAGAGTTGTCTCATTCACTTCGTCTATAATTCCACTAACAATGTAACCATTCCCACCTTCCTTGGCAGTCTTTTCAATACTTCCTTTAAACCATCTATACCATGGATCCATAGGCACCAAGGCGTCACCACTCAACAAGCGCCTTAGATTAGCAATTATGTCTCTTGGATTATAATTAGGAATGTAAGAGCTCCATCCAGTTCCAATTCCTTCACTACCGTTCACAAGAACTGTGGGTATAATTGGCATATACCTAAAATAGACAAAAAAAAATTCGCAAGCTTTACTCGTTTAGAAGACCTTCATATAAATAAAAGCAAAAACCCTCCTACCAAATAGAAAGGACAAAGGTGAAAAGAATACCAAGTCGGTTCAATCAATTGCCCATCTTCATTCAAGTAGTCAAGAAGGTCATCATCATCCTTATGGAATAGAAACCTTGTGATGGGAGAAAGTCGGGTATATATGTACCTAGCACTTGCATGATCTTTCCCTCCCTGAAATCAAATAGAATAAACAAAGTTCAAAATGTGAAAATAAGAACCGAACTAACGAAGCAGCATTGCTTCAGGATTTTAAAGAGTGTCACATTGGTGCTTGTTCATTTACATAATTACGGGTGCCAAACTGGCCATTCGGTTGAAGAAGATTAATGTTGTTGCTGCCCACATAGTCTTGTGCCATTCCAATGATGGTACTCGCAAGGCTCTGCTCGCCATGATGATAAGCTGAATGTTCAGACACATAACCAGAAAACTGGGCAACTTTTGCTTCCTTGACAAAGTTCCTCTTAAAAGAGCAGAAAAGAATCTTCCTTTGGCCCGGTTTCAGGCCATCAACCATCGAAGGAATAGACCTTTGAAGATCCGCCATCGAAAACAATATAAGCTCCTTGTTGACAAAGTCACTGTACTTTATGAGTTTGGCCGTCTGATCAAGGTGAGTGCCAGGCTGCACATTCACAAAACGACAAATTGTTTTAGAGAGAAATTATATCAGTTCACTTAAAAACAACATGAAGAAAAGATGAGAAAACTTTGACCTCAAATCGCCTGAGCCAATTCTTCCTCTCTTCTATCTTCTTCTTACTGAATGCTAGCTCGATGGCGTCTCCATCTTGCTGATCTACCCATATAAAATCTTTCCTATGTTTCTCAAGATTCGCAAAGTACTCCCTCCCTTCCTTTGATGTGCTTGTTCCCAGCCCCTATAAATCGGAAACAAATCAGTATATGAAAGAAGATTAAAGACAGAACAGATATCGGAATAAAAGGTGATTTAATTGGTTTATAACAAACAAAAAAGACAAACCTTATAATACTTAATAGACCACCCACTTGCATTGCCACTCAAACTTTCCTTCCACGACTCGTACTCAGGCATAGTGTAAAATGATAATTGTGTCCCATTTTTATGAGTTGCCTGCAAAGATGATAACCGGTAATCTTCCCTCAAGAAAGATTTTCAAGGACTACTAAACGCCTGCAAACAATTGAATTGATTGACTAAAAATACTAACCTTCACAATGGGAGTTATAAACTCAACCAAGAAAGATGGAACTCTTAACAGTGATGGCCAGTAAGAATGAATGAAGTTGATCAACAGCCCTTTAATGTGTGAACCATCGTGATCCTGTACAAGCATAGAAGCTAAAAGTTTCTTATCCAAGTTATCGGCAGCAGTATAAATGTCTTCCTGTTAGCATTGTAGAGGGAAACATAAATTGAAAACAACAACAAAAGGCAAAAAGAGAAGTTTAACGCGTCACACCTGATCAGTCATTATCATCAGATGACCGTATCTCAGGGACTTGATACTGGTATATTCTTTATTCTGCTGAAGTCCAAGAATCTGCTTGATGTACCCGATTTCTTTATTCTCAGTGAGCTGTTTATTGGTGGCTTCCCTCACATTGAGCAATTTACCTCTCAACGGGAACACACCATAGTAATCTCGACCCACAGCAGCAAGCCCGGCCAACTGTATAGACCCAATTATGTCAAAAACCATGAAATTGAAACCCAAAATGAGCTACATTGGTGGGAAAATGAACTGCATGGTAAGACAACTTACTGCAAGAGCCTTAGCCGAATCTCCTTCGGTCAAAATCAAGGTACATTTGTCAGATTCCTTACCCCCAGCTTTGTTAGCATCATCCAGCTTTTCAATTCCATGAATCTTCTCTGTCTTTGTTCCATCACTTTTCTTAAGATCTTTGCTCTGCTTAAAATTTGCCCACGACAGGAGACTCTCAACAATTCCGGATTTTGTGACTGTAAAATAGTTGGTACGTAAGAATCAGTCTCCAGCGCTTCAATGTTTGTATTCTAATGTCTACAATGATGAATAATTAGCTATATTTATCATACAAATAAAATAACAGAAAGGACGAGGCAAAACAAACCTTTAGCAAGAAAATCCTGTGATAGCTCACACTTGGACCCGAAACTGCTTTGACGAAGCGTCAAAGTTTCCTTGGTCTGGGAATCAAAAGCAGGGTTGTCAATGAGAGCATTGACAAAAACCCACAAGTAGTTTTTCACATTATGCGCTTTGACATTGGCACTCTTGTTCTTTTTATTTACGAAATTCATCACATGGGTTGTAATTTGACTAGTGACATAATCCACATGAGTTCCACCCTTGGTCGTGGCAATCGAGTTCACAAAGCTGACCTGGTAAGGAAAACCATTGATATAAGGCTCAAACAATTGCAATTGCAATTGCAATGGACACGTTATTCCCTTTACTTCAAAAGATCTTATAGATACCTGTTGAAACTGCCCGTCACTAATACTCACGCATACCTCCCACCTATCGTTAACTTTCACATGATAGCTGTGGAAATCAAGAATCTAGTAAGAAAATCCATATAACTTCAAACAAAATTTAAACAAAAATAACAACAGAAGAGTGGACAAAGATAACAAGATTTCATAGGAAGCACCTTGGAGGTTTCTCGGCTTCGGATTTAGCTGCAGAATCCAAATATAGATTCACATAGTCAGTAAACGCTCTTACAGGGACCCTACTTCCATTTAATTCAACCTTTACAGACTTTCCAAGGCAGCCAGCCATGTCAATCACCCGCTTTTTCATTAGCGCAACCACATCGTCCTCTAGATGGGTCATGTTAAATTTTGCCAAGTCAGGCTTAAATGTCACCTTCGTCCAGTTCTCACTCTCTTTACACTTTGATATGGCTGGCTCTGATTTGTTTCCCATGTTGTTACAGAATACCTTCAGATCAGCAAAACCAGTTTTCTGAAGTTAGAGCACAGATGAAACAATATGACTTCCCAACTAACCATAATTTAGATCCTGGCGGGCGGGAACCTATACTAGAAGTGCTTCACGATCACTTAGAAAACTTAAATGCAAACCAGCAAATAACTGTGAACCACATCAAAACCAAGAATTCTTAGCACCAACAGTAACCCGAAGAATCTTCCAAACAAATCAGGAACATAAACACTGAACCACATTAAGAAAACACCCTAAAAATAAAAATTTATTGGCACGTTTACTTACACTAATGCCAAGAACTGAGTTGTAAACGTACCTCATAACTACAAGAACAAACTGGAGAGTAGAACTCAATCATTATATAAACATCTATGACACAAGAAATAAAAACTTAAGACTCCGAACGGAAATTGACAACTCAGACCGAAATTCATACCGCCCAAAACAGAACTGTAATATCCGAAAAATAAAAACTAAATATAATTGCCTGGTATTGATGTTGAGAAAAAGAAATGAACCGTAAATAGTTCATATATACCTGCTTGTACTTCTTCTGGCGTCTCCCATCTGCAGTCTCGATGACGAACTCAGTGGAGAAGATGTTGGTGAGCTTGGCACCGTATCCGTTTCGCCCACCGGTGGTCTTCTTCTCCGTGTCGTCGTAGTTACTGCTGGTCAGCAAGTGCCCGAAGATCAGTTCCGGAACGTATACTTTCTCCTCCTGGTGAACCTCCACGGGTACCCCATCACCATTGTTGCAGACGCTGATGCAGGTTCCCTCCACGTCAATGACAACCTTGAGCGAGTCCATCTTTGGGTCTCGTTGCTTGTTATCTGCGGCATTGACGAGGATCTCGTCGAAGATCTTGTAGAGGCCGGGGACGAAGGTGACGGGGCGGTGGACCATGCGATCGGACTCGTAGACCCAGAGGGTCTGGGTGTGCTTCTCGATGGAGCCAATGTAGGTGTCAGGTCGGAGGAGGATGTGCTCGAGCTGGGACTTCTTCTGGTACATTTCTTCGATGGTTTTGGCAGTGGTTGGTCCGGCGGTGGGGGCGGGGTCAATGTTGGCGGCATTGCTGGTCTGTAAGGGGCGTTTCTTTTCGATTGCCATGGGCGGTGGGAGAGGGATAGTGCAGAGGGTTCGATGAGAGAAAGAAACGCTGCTTGGGTTTGGGTTTGGTTTACACGCACAGAGAGAAGAGGGGTCTCTTAGGAGGGTTTGGGTTCAAGAGAGGGATTTGTAAAGGGAAGGGTTAACGGTCAAGTGAGATTTGAATTTGAATTTTGAGTTTGGGCGGGAGGAATGTTTGGAAAGGGTTCTGGGTATCAGCGAGCAAGGAAGCTCTGGAATGTTTTGAGTTTGGGTTTCTTATTGCTGTCCACGGGCGTCTACTGCTTTGCAGGCCTAAATGAAACGCTCCCTCCCGTTTCATTTATTGATGAAACGGAGCGTTTCACGTAGAGAACCAAGCCCTTCCTTCTTAAGTGAAGATGAAACGGAGCATTCCAGAGCTTCCTGTTGAGGAATAATCTCATATTGGTTGTAGAAAAGGTCTTGGGCATGTTTACAAGCAATGAGCAATCCTCTCTTCTAGAACCGATTTTATGAGATGAGTTAGACCCATGAATTTCTTCATGGTATCAGAGCCTGCCACAGGACGAATGGGGGTCCACACTACTTACCCCGTGACAAGGACCAAAAAAAATACTGGTCTGCACGTGAGGGAGGGTGTTGAGGAATAATCTCACATTGGTTGTGGACAAGGTCTTGGGCATATTTATAAGCAATGAATAATCCCTTTTTCTAGAACCGGTTTTATGAGATGAGTTAAGCCCATGAATTTCTTCACTTCCTTCCTCGGTGAAATCCAGAGCAGAGCAAAGGAACTCGCCCCCGCCCCCGGCCCGTTGCCTCGCCATCGCCTGCGCAGCTCCCTCAGCCCATTGACGTCGCATGCGTGTTTCTCTCTCTCTCTCTCTCTCCCCCGTAGGCTGTAAGGTGTAGATTTGTTTTCTCCTCTTCTATTGTAATCGCCCCTGGTCATTGTGAGAAGATGTAAGATTTAACGAAGGGAGTTTTTGGATCCCTTTTTGTTTGTTTCTAGTTACTGGACAGGTATTGCAGTTTCTTTTAAGTGCACATTTTTATGGTTTTCTAAATAGACTGTTCTTTTTTGTTATCATGTATCTTTTTCCTTTCTTGAATCATGCCTTTTTTCCATCCTCTATCGTCTCCAGTTGTTTTGTCCTGTCATACTTGGTTATTCTGTGGGCGTTTTACATGTTGCATATGTTTTCGTCCGAAAATTCTAATGTGTCACATTATTTTTGTTGAATTGATGACCATGGACTTTTTGTTGCCTAATTGTATCATTCTAGCAATATCTCCAGCCAATCAAGCTATTGCAACGCCAGATGCTATCAAACTTGCTAGGGAAGTCGACCCCACTGGTATACCCTTTTTGCAGATCTTTTTAATTTTTTTCTTTGTTTAGCCTTTCCTAATGAGTCCCTGTTTCTTAATTGTACAGGTGATCGGACCTTTGGTGTGTTGACTAAGCTGGATTTGATGGACAAAGGAACTAATGCATTGGATGTAAGATCTGTGTGTGTGTGTGTGTCTGAAGGCACCCATCTTTTAATCGATTCATGAGGATCTTGTCTAGCTCTGCATTTAATTGTTAACATTTTTAATTGAATTTAAGTAGTTGGGGTTAACACATCATTGAGTAGAATTGCAATCAAAGAAGAATAGTTTTTCAGCGGATATTTTTTTCCTCTGTTGACAATTATACTTGCTTGGCCTTATACATATTTTGTATCCCCTCAGGTTCTTGAAGGAAGATCTTATCGACTTCAACATCCTTGGATTGGAATTGTGAACCGTTCACAGGCTGACATCAATAAAAATGTTGACATGATAGTTGCAAGGCGCAAGGAACTTGAGTACTTTGCAACCAGTCCTGACTATGGGCACTTGGCCAGTAAAATGGGCTCGGTGTATCTTGCAAAACTCCTCTCAAATGTTTATTGTTGTGTACCTTCATTGAATATTAAGACAATTATTTTCGGAGGCTTATCAACAGATGTTGTGATCTTGTTTTTAGCACTTGGAGTCTGTAATTAGGGCTCGTATTCCAAGTAGTGTAACATCTTTAATAAACAAAAGCATTGATGATTTTGAGTCAGAGATGGATCATCTTGGTCGACCTATTGCTGTTGATGCTGGAGTAAGACGCCGGAAGCTGTTGCAATTTTTTTTAACAAGATGCTACTTTTTCTTACCCGAACCCATATGTGATGGTATAGGCTCAATTGTACACTATCTTGGAAATGTGTCATGCATTTGACCGGATTTTTAAGGAGCATTTGGAAGGAGGGTAAGACATTTATTAGCTTTTTCTTTCTACTTCTGTTAATTATTGTGGAAAGTTTTGACTCATGGGTTGATCATGAGCATCAATTACCCTGCATTCTGCAATAAGATGAAGTCCAAGAGAGAGTAATGAAGAAAAAGTTGAATGGAAAAGAGAACTCGCCTCCAAAAAAGAGAGGAAGAACTCCAAATTGTGTAATGTTGTTGGGAGGACATCCAAGATAATTGGGATGAGCTTTTTGGTGTACCAAACTATGTAATGTTGTTGGATAGGTTGTAATAGGTTTAGACCCTTTATCAATATTGTAATATTCAAGAACGCAGTTGGATTATTATGTTAATATATTGCAATGTTATCATGTTTTCAATACTCGGAATATCAACTCCCTGTTGTCATGCTGATTTGTACCCACTATTCATTGACAAGGAAATTAAAATTTTCAAATAAGAAATTTATTTCCAAGCATTCCTCTTAGGTTGTTTCCCCATGCATTTGAAATTTTAAAAAAGTGAGTTCTCCATAATATCATCACCAACAATACATCGTGTTAAATAATACAATGATATTAGAAGTCAAAATGCAGTCTTCAACGTCTTCTCGTCTTTTAACATCATCAAAATGCATTAGTCCACAACGTCTTCTCATCAATCCTCAAAAGGGCCATGAAGTTGAAAGTTCACCTACAAGTAGTATGAAACATTGTGTAAAACTCATGCAAAATTTCTCATTAATTGTTCAACATAGAAATAAAAGGGAAAATTAACAACATTTACTTGAGAAATAACGCTTTGTTGTGTACCAGGCACTTGCGAAACAACACTTTGTTGTTTGCTAGACGGTATTATCAAATCTGTTGGGTTTAATACATCTTTCGGACGTGCAATTGCCTACATTTGAATACATAAACAAATTAAATAACTTAATTAGAAATATTTGCATATATTAAGCTCACATTATTTAAATCTTTCCACATTTTTCCTCTGTCGCTTCCCACCGGCCTTTTTGGTTTTGGTTTGTAACTTCTCTATTATAAGTTGTTTCCTCTTCGATGGGGGGCCTCCCTTTTCCTTTAACAACTCAAGAACTTAGCATTTTCTTCGAACTTCTAGTTTCAGCATCAATGGAAGTATGAGTACTTGCAACTATAGCATGGGGTATTGATTTAGTGTAAATTTCATTCATTGCCTGTAACTTCTATGTCATTTCTATGGAATTATCTTCGCTTTCAACTGCTTTTTTAGCTACTTGGTAGCATAGTTTTATCAAACTAGAGTACCTACTAGCTGCTGGTTTACTACTCAAGTCATCGTAATTGCTTCGAATCAGAGCATATCTACGCTTAATGTCCTTCCTCCACCTATCCATAATGTACTTTTTCGACAACTCTCAGACATCCCTTGCGGCAAAAATTGAAAGAATGTGCCTACATACAATTCCTCTCATCTCAAATAGTCCACACATGCTACTTATAGGTGTTTAAGTGTTACTTGTGTACATAAAATATCTATTTGCAAATATTTTATAGATAATGATAAGCTTACAGTATTCTACCATGGGCGGGCGGGGTCCCCCGCCCCGCATAGAGAGGGTATAGCGGGGGCGGGGGGCGGGATGACCCCAGCGGGGCCCCGCCCCGCCCCCGCCCCCGCCCCACATTAAAAAAAAAATTTTATTTATATATATTAAATAAATATATTGTATATAGATATACACAATTTATAAAAGACTTAAAATTATATTCAAGTCATTGGATTGTTTTGGCCTCCTAGGCCAATCTTTATATAGGAGGCCAAGGCAATACAATAGTCATCCTTAAGCAATGTGGGACTTACTACTAAGTCCCACATTGCTTAAGGATGACTATTGTATTGTCTTGGCCTCCTATATAAAGATTGGCCTAGGAGGCCAAATCAATCCAAAATCTAACTCTAATGAGTTTATATTTTTTTATATTTATAAATTTTAATTTATTATTTAAAATATATTATAATTTTGGTCTAAAAAAATATTTTTAGACCAAAAAATTTTTTTTTTTAACATAATGGCGGGGGGCGGGGCGGGTGGGGGTTTTTCCCGCCCCCCAGCACCGGGGCGGGGGGCGGTGGGGAAATCCCCAACCCCGCATGGTGCGGGGCGGGGTGCGGGGAAGGGCACCCCCCGCCCCGCACCATGCGGGTAGCAGCCCTACAGTATTCTACCATGTATTTACTATTTTTTTTTTAACTTAATAGTTAAAAAAGTGATTATTAGTGAAATTATATATATATTTTTTAATTTTTTTAGAAAAATAAGGATGTTAAAAAAATACTTAAAAATAATAATAAAAAATAAAAATTTCAAATACACAATACACTATGGAGTAGTAAATTGGTAGTAGGAGATAGTAAACCTATCATTATCCTATTTGTATTAGCTTATTTGACTTAATGATAAGAGAAGTGTTACAGTCACGTAACGATTTTATAAAAGAGTAATGATATACACCATATTATCATCTCACTTTCATTCTACTATATAAGATTTGACATGTCACATCTTACATAATGGGATGAAAGTAGAATAGTAATATGGTATATAGAATTTTCTTTTATAGAAATAAACTTACAAACTGATATGAGTTAGTCTCGTTTAGATTCAGAATTGATCTCTACTCATTTCATCACATCTCATTAATTATTACAACTTTCTCAAATTTTCACACAAAATATAATAAACAATTCAAGTTTTTCAAATCTCATAACAATAATATTAAAAAATAATATTTTATTTAATTTTCAACTTTCATCTTAACTCACTGTCCAAACCACATCTTAATGCCATAGGTTGTATTAAAAGCATAAGCACCCACAAACTTGAAGAAAGACCAAAATTAACATGGTGGGTAAGTAGGTAGCACTAATTCGCTTAATCTACGTACAGTTCCCGAATTGGGATTGCCCACGCAGGCGTGGACAGTTTTGTCCCTAAATATTTTTTAAAATTACTATAATATCTCTAAAACACTTCAGGTTGTATCTTCTGTCAAAACCTCTTTTTCCTCTTAAATTTGATTTTTTCCTCTGAAATCTGCTAAAAAGTTTTCCTCCCTCCTCTCTTCAATCCCTATACGACGGAGTAGTGATGGTCGAGTCCTCCACCACCGTCGCCCTTTTCCACCACCTTCAGCTCTTCCACCATCGTCGGTTTTCTCGTAAATCTCTTTGGTGGGTCTTAGAGTTTCGTTTTGAGTATCTTGGTATTAGAGACTACATTGACTGGGTCAAACCCTCTAGAAATCTATTACTATGGGAAGAAATAAAACTAATAAATAAGACAGTAAAGAGATAAGACAAAGAAGTTGGCTCAGACTCCTAAAAGGAAAATGTATTACAAGTCAAATTGGACTCTATTACTCCAAGGAAATAACCTCAATATAAGTAGCAGCTCCCCTACAAATCTGACAAGCTCTCTCCAATTTTCTAGAGGAACTCTCCTGAGATTAAATTTTTCTATTGTATTGAGTGATGTGAGGCTATGAGACATTGTAAAACCATCACCTGATATAATGGATTTCGCCCCCAACAATTCGTGGACGTATGCTTTTATGTCGAACCACGTAAATTATCGTGTCTTCCTTTATTTATTTTTATTTGCTTATTTATTATTTATCATATGGATGAACACGAAAAGCACCGTATCGAAGCCAGAATCACCAATGTGGTTCGGGGATGACTCTTTCTTTCTTTCCGGTCTGTTGTGCAATTTTTGGCATTAACATCCAGAATCATCTACTTTGCCGCCGTCGACTTGAGTTTCTCCTCCACTACTATGGCATCGACTTCGATCATTCTCTCATTATCCTTGCATTACACGAGCACAAAGTTGCTATGTTGTGGTATGTTTTTCCCTGACCTCAAAAAATCGTTGATACTTGTTGATTCTGAAGATTTATTTATTTATTTTGCTATTTTTTGTTGGTTACCTAACAATTTTATTTGTTTACATTGTTATCATACCGACATTTGATTACGTCTCTTATTATACTGCATCATTTTTTATGCACTCTACTTAAAAAACTTACAGCAATGATACTATCCATGAGAAACTAATCCAGATTCCAGAAAATAAAATAAGTCAGCAGAGAATACCAACAACAGGGAACTAGAAAAGCTGAAAACAGTTTGTAATTATCAATTAATAGCATTCTTGCGGTGGAAGTGGAACTAAAAGATTAAATGAAGGTGGGCTTGATTTGTATTTTTTTATTTTTATTTTGGCAAGGAATTTGATATGAATAATTGCAAGCAGAGTAGTATTTTTAGTTATATATAGAGATAGGCTTCACCAATTGTGAGGAACCATATAATTTTATTTATGGTGAATTTAAAACCTAGGTTCAATTAGTTCAGGATGGTGAATTTTATTGCTTACATTCCTCAAACCATATAATGGGGATTATTTTTTCCACAAATGCTGAACAAATAATTATATTTTTAGTCATGATTTTTACACATTTTTCTAAATTACTTGTAGGTAGACTTCTAATATCATGGCTCTCTCGAGGATTGATGATCATTTTTGCATGATGCTCGTTGTTTATAATGAGATATGCATGGGTTTGGCATAATCAGATTTGCATGATGGTCGAGAGATGAGAAGACTGTGTAGACTGCTGTATTTTGACTACGTTAAAAGAATAGGACATAAACTATTTTGTAACTTCATCTATGTAACTCGATGGAATCATGAAGCGTATTGGTGTATTGTTGTAATTCAATGTATTTTGCAACTTGTTCGAGTAAACCATAATGGTCATTATAATTTTCAAAATCCTGGTAGTATATGCTAGTTCCATTTTTTTCATGTTTCATTTGCCATCATTGATATTCTGATAGTATTGAAAACATAACAATAAGAATCGTTGAAAAGATAACAACACTTCATAATATATTAAATAAATATTACATGTTCTGAGAGTTTGGTACACAGTTGGTGCACTTTTACAACCTTAAGAAAGTTACATAATTTGGTACACTTTTAAACCTATTACAACCTTAGTAATTAGTATTGACCTCCTTATTGTACTTGGGACAAGAAAAGAAAGGCCGTCTTGGATTTCTTGGGATGTTCGAGAATTTGAGATGTGCCATCAACCTGCATGAACATTTTGGACCATGATTCGATGAACGATCAACCAAAGAAGATGAAAAATGTGATGAAGACATTGCATAACAGCAACACGACCACCCTTGAGGCAAACAAAGAGGTTGTTGCAACATAACAAAGAATTCATGTATATATAATATATGTGGAAAAAATATCTTAGAATGCTTAGAATGCTCATTTCACTCCCAACAATCATCATGTTACTAATTAGCTTAATCCTAGCTACTAGAGCCTGCATGAACAATCATGTTCAAAGCATCTTCTTTTTTTTCCCCAATCCAATAATGCAATAATAGTGAAGTACATATCTGCTATATTAGTGATACGATCTAGGATCAGTACAAGGACAAGGCTACCTTCTCTCTACCTTCTGGCGGAGATCAAAGTAAGCCAACCTTTTGCACTACAGGTCTTCAATGCCACTTTACAATAGCAGGCACTATTTGAAAACCCATCATGACAGTTCAGGAATGTACATCACTGGGAATAACAATTGGTTGTCCATGACTACAAGCTCATCTCTTGGGGTAAGCTGATTTCAAGAAAATATAGGCTGCAAAGATGCAGAGAGATATGTATAAGATAGATAAAACAAGGGCAAAAGAGCTGGGTGAAACTAATCGATACTCCTTAAGTGTTTGATTTCATAGTTTAATATGTAACTTTGATGCCACCAGTTCTAGAATGTCAGATAGCAAGAGCTAGCTCAAAGAGAATTGTACACAAACAACATATAAAGAGCTGTATTTTTCTTTAGTCCTGTGGAAGACAACTACTTTCATTCCCTTTAAACAACCGCAAAGCAAAAGCCGACGGCAGCACATTCCCAAGACAATTTAAGGTAGTATATTAGTAATTTATTTATCTCTCTTATTTTTTTCTCCCGTTCTTATTTTGGTGATGGGGTAGGATTATATTTATGCCAATGAGATGGAATTTCTGAATTGGCTTCTGGAACTTATCTTCCTCCTCCACCGATCGTATGCATTCTCTCTACCCAGAGCTAGCTTCTCCAGTTTCCTCATGAAAATGCAAGCGGAAATCAAACTTTTGCTTGCCGCCACCTTGTTTTTGCTCGCTGGTCCTGCTTTTGCAGCTTTGGAAGGTAATGCATATGTATAATCCCCATTTGGTTTAGTCTACGATTTGTACCGTTGAACTGGATCTTTGTTCTTTTTTACTCAGTTTTGCATTTTTCTTGTGACGGTTTCTCTGCACCAAAGTTGATCTATTTTATTGGGAGCCTTCTTCCCCCGTCCCTGTCCCCCTCTCCTCTCTCACGCCATTCTGAACAGTTTGGCTTAGCTTTAGAGTTCATGGTAATCTGATCTGTTCTATGTTCTTTTTCATGTGCACATTGTGGAGTGGTTTGTTGTATCAAATTTGAGCATCTCTCTCTCACACACACAAGTACACATTTGTTGGAACATGAAAATAATCTGTGTACAGGTGTGTGTTTGTGTGAGAGAGATGCTTAAATTTGATATATTTATATTTTCAACAATTTTCATTTGCTATTGCTCTGCAATGATTCCGCAGGATACCTTGGTAATGGCAACTTTGAAGAAAGACCGAAACCAACTGACCTCAAGAAAACAGTACTCAAAGGAAAATATGCACTGCCCAAGTGGGAAATCAATGGCTTGGTGGAGTACATCTCTGGCGGGCCACAGCCTGGCGGCATGTACTTTACTGTTGCTCACGGTGTCCATGCGGTAAGGCTTGGCAATGAGGCCTCAATCTCTCAGACCGTAAAGGTCAAACCAGGTGCCCTTTATGCTCTGACGTTTGGGGCATGAGCATCAAGAACATGCACACAAGAAGAGGTTTTGGGGGTCTCAGTGCCTCCTCAGAAAGGAGACCCTCTGCAGACACTCTACAGTAGTAATGGAGGTGACACTTCCGCATGGGGATTTATTGCTACTTCTAATGTTGTTACCGTGAAATTCCACAATCCTGGGACTCAAGAGGACCCTGCTTGTGGGCCACTCTTGGATGAGGTTGCGATCAAGGAGCTCTTCCCTCTATGGCCCACAAAAGGTAAAGAGGATAACTACTCTTCAATCCTCATTCTATTCTACTTCTGGAGACAATATTGATTTTCCTAACTTTGCTGGTGAGAAACACACACACTTCACCTCTTTTTCCTTCAGCTTGTGTTGTGGTATCCAAACCTTTATGCCCTATTAGTTATAGAAATCCATTTTTGGAAGTCTTCTACATGTGTAAGCACATGTCTGTTCTACTTGTTGTGTTGGAGAGCTAGATCCGTCATATGGGATAGTGCCGTTTGTCAAAAGTCAGTTTCCTCAGTTTCATCTGATTTGCAAGATGTGCTTATGATCAATTTGATCTGTACATCCATGAGATTTGGTCTCAATTTATCTGCCATTTTGTGTGTTTCCGCGAGTCCAAGCAATATGTTGTAGTCTTGATAAGAACAATAGTATTGATCGGATCTGGACTTGCACTTCCTGCCAGGAGTCTAACTCTGTTTTTTTCTCCATTGTCTCTGCCAATTTATTTGTGTAGCTTGTATCTAAATTACTACCTTAGCATCACATTGATATAGCGAGATTTGTGTTTGTTTCTTTAAATCTATAAACAACTTAGGTTTTCATCAATACCTTTCAATGATTTCTTGCAGACAACTTGGTCAAGAATCCAGGCTACGAGGAGGGTCCCTACCGTCTAGTTAATTCTTCCCATTGAGTTCTCCTTCCTCCAAGACAGGAAGATCGCACATCACCCCTCCTTGGTTGGATCATTGAATCCCTCAAAGCGGTAAAGTTCATAGACTCAAAACACTTCAGTGTACATTTTGGACTTGCAGCAGTGGAACTTGTTGCAAGGGGAGAAAGTGCCATTGCACAAATTCTCAGAACACTTCCCAACAGATTCTATAATCTTACATTTACTGTTGGAGATGCAAAGAATGGTTGTCATGGATCAATGATGGTTGAAGCATTTGCTGCTAAAGATACCTTGAAAGTCCCCTTCAAATCCCAAGGCAAAGGCAGGTTCAAGAAGGCCAGTTTCAAGTTTAAAGCACTCTCGACCAGGACCAGAATCACATTCTTCAGCTCCTTCTACCATACCAGAATCGATGACTTTGGATCTCTTTGTGGTCCTATTCTTGATCAAGTTCGGGTTGTCCCTGTAGCTTAGATGTAATCTACTTGTGCTCTTTTTTTTTTTTTTTAACCCCACTGCTTCCTATTGTGATGAGATTTTGCTAAGTTAATTGGGTCCTGTTTTTTGTGAATTTGACCGTTGATTAGGCTTATGATATTCTTGAACTCGTCATCAAAATTGTTTTCGATCCTCTGTTTAATGAAGGTATTATTCTGCCTCATCTGGTGTCAGATCAGAAAGCTATGTGGTTTTCTATGCCAACAAATATATGGTGGGAATATCTTGTGTACGTGAACTATGCTTATGCAGACATGGAAAGTGAATAATTCTTCAATGAGAAAATTTAAAGGCTTCAGAGGATAATTACAAACAGAATCTGGTATCTTTATATAGCGGAATGCCACAATATATGACCGACCTATAGGGATAAAAGGCATCTCTTTTACACCTTGCTTTTAGACGGGAATAATTGCAGTTCAACACACATCCAGAAAGCAACTGATAGTTCATGGATAGAAAAAGAGTACTGCTAGTCTAAGGCCTCTACACTATCCATATGATATAATTTGATTTGTAAGATTTGAAATCTTATGCCAAAACATGTGAATTATTATTAATTCCAGATGATGGAACAATAAAGTAATCCCAACCATAAAAATAGGGTGTCATTTTACTGTGACATTAATTTCAGGATACAATTAAATGGAAAAAGAGTTTCAACACCAATCGGCTAGCATGACGATGAACGAGGCTTACCACCACTTCTAAATTACTCCATTCTTTCCGCCCTTCATCCACTAACTTCCAGTGTACCCACAAGGCACTTCTCTAGTAAAAACTCGGCATTCACCCAAGCATGGTATTTATCTTAAGAAAATGTATTAAGGATTGTATACCATACAATTCTCATTAGGTTGAAGGAAAGGGAATATGCAACTTGCAATTCTCAACAGGGGAAAGGAAGAGAAAAACCCAACTAGCAACTGAGAGTTGAAGCACTGAAATATAGTCTCTTGTTAAGAAACCAACCCTCCCCCACCCCGAAAAATAAAAAGTAAGGAAGAAAGAAGGTTCTTTCAGAAAAGTCCAAGAAGTGAAAACCAACCAAAGCGTTGAATGGAGTAAATCCAAAAAGAAACACAACTAACATTGAGGCATGATCAGAAGACATCACTGAAAAGAAGAAAATTCTAGAAAAGGATACTAAATAAGGATGTGCAGTCTTTTCCCACTGCTTTCATCAGCATATCAACACCTGAAAAAGGAATTCTTCTGAAAAAAGAGAAGAAAATGATAGACGAGCAACAAATAGTACTAAGAAGAAACAAGTTCATATTTTTCTATTAAGTAACAAGCATATCTATACCACATGTACGAACTTTTGGATGAGAAAGCAAAACTGGCAACATATGAAGACATACAGTAGCTTTTTATTGGGGTGGGGGGGGGGGGTGCGTAATACAACTCCTCGACTAGACAACATTCCAGTGCTAACATGACACAATTACTTTAAACATATTATCATCAAACAGTGCTAGTTTAAGAGTGGAGATGATGCTAGATGGCCATCAGAAAGGTTAATTGGTTGGAGCACTACAACACAACATTATTTTGGTTTCCTTTATTATTCAATTGAGGTAACTGAGAGAATCTGAAATCCAACAATGTGCTACTAAGTCACTCGGCACAACAAAATTTTTGAATAAAAATTCGGCCAAGAAAGAGATGAAACTTGAGAAGATCATTTCCATACCTCCAGGATGAAACCTCATGTATGGAGATATATTGTACACACGACCCTTCAAAACAGTCCACATGGAACCTTCTTCCCGATGTTGTCTAACTTCATTCATAGAAATAAGTCTCTTATTTGATTGTCCATTTAATCCTGGAATCAAGAACCTTACAGTCAGTGAAATACATTAACAAGTAAAAAGACATTACAACAAATTGAACTTGATTTACAAGTTCAGCCAGTATAACTAAATTTTGGTTCATACGCACTATAAAGAAGGGCAAGTGTCCCCACTAATTAATGTAGAAAGTTCACAATATGGGAAAACTAGATGCATAAGCAACCAGTAACAAGCCCAGCACCATCTAGCTGCAAGCAATGGACATTTTTATCTATCAAAACTGCCCTTAGTTGGAGGAGGAAGAGCAAGCCCCACATGATTGTGGAATGGAATCGAAACATTATGAACCGGACTAAAGGGATTGTACTTTATTATGATGATGTTTTATTTAGTCAGGAGGAAAAAAATAAAAATAAAGACATAAATGCGTCAAAATTTCGAAAAGCATATGGGAACATTTTGAAAGATTAAAAAAAAGAAAGAAGGAAAAACTTCCTAATTTGCAAAAGATGTCTATTCAAGTATTTTTCAGAAGTAAAAATACTAACTGTAGAAGGTGAAAAGGGCACAACCCAGGAGAGGGAGTGAGACATGTGAGACAATAGTAGATTACAAGTGAACCAATAACGATTAGAATCAAATAACATGCAGCAAAATATGAAGAGAAGAGTCACAAAGAAATGTATTCACCAAGTACCTGCAAGGTCAGGATGTGTTCGAGTAAGCTTAAGCCAGTCCATTTGGCTATATCCTTTCTCAAAAGGGACCTTGGCTCGAGGTGCTGGCTTCTTTGCGACAGTCTGTTCCTGGAATTCGTTAACAGAACCTCCAGCATCTCCTGATGCGACTGGTCTTGAAAATTCCATTGATTGTTTCAGAGAGCACATATCAGTAACATTGAAAGACAAGGAACCAACTGTACCCTGCTTCTTAGAGGTGGTATCATCTGGCACTTTATCATTCCTCAAAAGACTGTCATTCTGACTATTATTACTGCCATCAGAGAATTCATCTTTTATAGTAATACCACCAATATCCGACACGAGCTTCTTTGTCTCATGACCTTCTTGGTCAACAGGTAAGCTAACCTAAATTTATAACCATAAACAATGTATTCAGATAAAGTCATTAAAGTTGAAAAGCACCTAATTTTTTTATCAATAAATAATATTTATTGATCATAGGAATAGGCAAAAGCCCAAGTACACAGGACATGTACAGGAATTTTCTTTTTTAACACTTTGTTCCATTAGTCAATTGTAATTGATTTTAATGGCACAAACATTCATGAATTTCTTAGATCACCCCAAATAAAATGTAATTTAACATAGCTAAATGTCAACATACTTGATCAATTAATGCCAATTCAAAAAGATAACAAGCTATAACTCCATCATACAGTATGTAAGTACCACACTTGCCTGACAAAACGTAAAGTCATTATCATTTTCCATCTCACGCAGGACTGAACTTCCAAATTGATTCAAGCAATTTTCCTGTCGAAAGACACGATTAATAACACCTATCTTGTTTGCTAGTTTCGTTTATTATAACCGCACATAACTTCAGCTTGTCGAACTACGCTGTTAGAGTGAGCAGAATGAAAGCAGAGAAAACATAAAATAATGGAAATTCTTCTCATTGCATTTCATCCGTAAAGGCTGTAAAATATATACACAGTGTAAAGGAATCAAAAGAGAATAAAAGTTGTTACAGAACCGTAGACAGCAACAACTTCACCTCAGGTCTCTACGGTATTTACAACAGAATGCATATCATCTATTTGTTTATTTTTCTCAAAGGTATTTATCCTAATACGCCCCCTCGAGTTCAAGGGTGTATCTACAACATTGAGACTCGATTTGAAACGAAGAAATTTATCAGAAACAAGAGGCTTTGTAAGCACATCAGCAACTTGATCTTGTGAACTGATGAAGGAAACTTTTAAAGTTTTGGCAGCCACTCGATCTCTAACAAAATGATAATCAATATCCATATGTTTTGTCCTTGAATGATACACTGGATTGGCTGAGAGATAGGTAGCACCAAGGTTATCACACCATAAAATTGGAGCTTGAGATAAATGAATGCCAAGTTCACAGATAACAATTTGTAACCAAATGATTTCAGCTGCAGAAGAGGCAATGGATTTATACTCTGCCTCGGTTGAAGATCTGGCCACAGTAGCTTGTTTCTTGGAGCTCCATGATATGAGATGTTTGCCTAAGAAGATGCAATAACCCCCAGTTGATCTACGATCATCAGGACATCCACCCCAATCGGAATCAGAGTAGGCTTGAAGGGTAAGACTAGACTTTGATGCAAAAAATAACCCATGATTGATTGTGAATTTTAAATATCTTAAAATTCGTTTAACTGCACTCCAATGGGGAAGTTTTGGTGTATGCATAAACTGACATACTTTGTTTACTGCAAAGGAAATGTTAGGTCTTGTGATGGACAAATACTGCAAACCACCCACAATGCTTCTGTATAGAGTGACATCCTCAAAATCAGGAGTATCATGTTTGTATAGCTTAAGGGATGCAGCCATAGGTGAAGACATAGGATTTGCTTGAAACATTTTGCTTCGGGTTAGCAAAGCTTTGAGGTATTTACGTTGAGATAACATAATACCCTCTTGTGTGTAGTCAACCTTGATACCCAAGAAAAAAGCAAGTCTACCAAGATCTTTTACAGGGAAGGCACAACCTAAATCGTGAATCAAGGACTCAATGGTAGTTTGTTTGGAAGAGGTGATGACTATGTCATCGACATACACTAGCAAATAGATCTGAACATCTTGATGAGTGAGAATGAAAAGAGAGGGGTCAGCTCTAGAAGCAGTAAAACCATAGTCTAGTAACCAAGTGCTCAACTGAGCAAACCAAGCTCTTGGAGCTTGTTTGAGGCCATAAATGGCTTTTTGAAGTTTACAAACATGATGAGGCCTAGTGGAATCAATAAAGCCCTGAGGCTGCTGCATGTAAACATCATCAGATAACAATCCATGCAAAAATGCATTTTGGATATCAATTTGGCGCAAGGGCCATCCTCTAGAAACGGCAATTGAAAGCACAAGACGAATCGTAGAGGGCTTAATCACTGGACTAAAAGTATCATGAAAATCAATACCAGGTTGCTGATGATACCCTTTAGCCACCAAACGAGCCTTTCTCCTTTCAAACGAACCATCCGCATGTGTTTTTGTACGAAATACCCATCCGCAACCAAGAACATTTGTGTGAGGAGTGGGAGGTACAAGCGTCCAGGTAGAGTTTTGAAGAAGAGCATCATATTCTTGTTGCATAGCTTGTTTCCACTCAGAAAACTTGAAAGCTTGGGAGAAGCTTGAGGGCTCGTCTGGAACCTGCGCAGAGACAGTAAGACAATGTCGAGTGGGATAGGGGATAGTTCCATCAGTAAATTTTCAGGGGCCGAGAAGAGTGGGTTTGAGCACGTGTTATTATGGGAGATCGTGGTGGGATTAAAAATATAGGAGACGAAGTAGATGTCGATGGAAGAGGAGATTCAATGGGATTGGAAACAGGGGAGTGTTCTGGATTTGGTAAAGTTGGAGAGGAAGACGACATGTTTTGAGAGGTAGGTGAGATTTGTATATGAGATGTTGGACCGGGGCCAAGTATGGACGGGCTGAGAGAGTGAGTTTGTGAGTTAGGTGCTAGGCCCAACAGAGAATGAGAGAAGATGGGTAGTGCGACTTGGGCAGAGACATTCTTTTGAGGAAGATGGAGTGAGAAGATGGAAGAGGAGGAGGAGGAGGAAGAGGAGGAGGAGGAGGTGTTTCAGCCATGGATCTTAGACTGTTAGTCGAAAGCTCTTGATACCATGTTAGAGTGAGCAGAATGAAAGCAGAGAAAACATAAAATAATGGAAATTCTTCTCATTGTATTTCATCCGTAAAGGCTGTAAAATATATACACAGTGTAAAGGAATCAAAAGAGAATAAAAGTTGTTACAGAACCGTAGACAGCAACAACTTCACCTCAGGTCTCTACGGTATTTACAACAGAATGCATATCATCTATTTGTTTATTTTTCTCAAAGGTATTTATCCTAATATACGCCAACACATATATGGATTCCAAATTAAGAAACTCGCTTCATTCCAATCAAATGACTTGCTATGCTAAAATCAACACCATCTATTCAAATATCCATTGAAACCTCAAGCAACCCCAAAATGTTATGGAAGAATTTATCACTTGAACCTAAAAAAAGTATTGCCACTAGACCGAGCTATGGTAAATTTCTACAATTTTTCAAAAACTAGAACAGCCATAAAGCATGCGATCCAAAATATAAACTTCTTTTCCCCAATATCTCAATAAACAAACAGATTATAAACATATAAGTTCAAAATAATTATATTTGGAATAGAAAGTACACTCATTTTTCAAGTATTCGCAGTGGAAGAAATTATAATTTTCAAATAGTAACATAATAAACTTCAACCCAGAGACAATATTATTAACCTGAATAATATAAATTGAATCACAAACCCACCGTTTGGTTACCACAAAACGAGGGAATAGAAGAACCTTCCCTTCAACCAAATAGAGTCGGGCGGAGAGACTGGAGTAGAATTTGTATCGTCCTGATTTTCGCGCTGTGGGTATGATCGATGAGCCAATCGGGTGGGATCGGATCGCTTTTACTTTCGATGGTCAATTCCGGCTAGACCGGTGTCGACGAATATATGGGTTGGTGAAAAAGTTGACGCTTTGCATTTCTGGCGAACCGGATTCGGTCCGTATAGAGTAATATTTCTCATTTTGAATAAATATAAATAGAAGTTACTATTGGAAGCATCTATTTTGCACACATGATATGACATCATCTAGACCACACATCTCCCCAAGTGAATGTTAAAAACAATCAACTAGAAACAGCCACACAATGAGTATAAAATATACACTACTATAATGATTTCTCTCTAACATTAACCTTCTCATTTTCTCTTCCTTTAATTTTTAGATGACTCTACAGCAACAGCTCTCGCTTGCAGCAACCATAAGTTATAGGATTTTATTTTTTTGTTTGCTTTTTAATGCATATATTTTTTAATATTTTTAAATATTTATTTTAAAAAATAAAAAAATAAAAATATTATTAAAAAATACTTTATTAATTAATAAGTAAAAAAAATTAAAAAATAAAATAAAAAATCACAACAGTAACTTACACCGGTAGAAAAGAATGATGAGAGTAATATTTTTCTTTTTACAATTGCCAATTAGATATGACAAATTTTGAGTAGGTATTTGATAAAATAAATTAACTAAAGTGGTCACGTCACGTGTAATAGGAGATGACAAGATTTAAGACAAAGAATAATATTATATATTTTTAAATAATATTAAATATGATTTTATCACTAATAATATTATCTCGATTATAATGAATCAATTTAATATTTAGAAATTGATAAGAAAATTAAAAAAAAAATCGTTGATTGTTAATTTTTAATAATTTGAACGCAGAGGAGGTGGATATTTGATATGCAAGATGTGAGGGGATAAAATATAAAAGTCCAATATACTAGGCCAAATTAGAGGATAAGACAGAATGATAGGAATGGGGAACAATGTTCCATGTGGAGCAGGCTGACAGGGGCTTCAAAGCAGAGGAAAGTAGGGGAGGGGTTGTCGTTCATGAGCTATGGATACTGTTAGAGGAAATGGAAAAAAAGGGAAGAGTTGACACACGTGAAAAAATTCTACTCATTATCTTCATGTCACGAATTACACATTATACAAATTTTTTTTTTTTTTTCTCTTACCAAATATGTGATGTATGGATGATAAATAAAAGAACTCAGTTAATTTAAAAAGAATAAAACTCAAAACAAATTAAAAAATTTTAAATAAATAAAATTAAATCTAGTGTGTAGTATGTATAGATGATGAGTAGCAAAACTCCACGCCAAGGGGGTTTGGTCCCATCACTGCAGGCTAGATAAAAAGCCCTCAGCCAGATGACTAGCGGGACCTCTCTCGACTTCATCTTCTTCAGTTCTTCTTCTTCCTCTTCGACTACTCCTTCAACCTCGGAACATGGAGTTCCAATAAAGGGCTTTTCTCCAGTAAATGTATCCGAAGTCACTATTGTACAGTGAGGAATGAGAGATCATGAGAGACTGTAAACAAGAATATTATAGTAGATTTCTCCTCCACAGACGCCCGTGGACGTAAACATTATACCGAACCACGTAAATTCATGTGTCCATTTTCTTTTATTTTCTTTACGCATTTCACCACCATGGACGTACGCACCGACACTATACAGCCGCATTAGCACACTATCGGGAGCTTCTAACAACTCCAGTCGAGGCCCAAGTCGCCCTAGTGGGTTGGGAAGGACTATTTCTCCCCTTCCAGCCTGTTGTGCAATTTTTAGAACATCAACAGTGACGTCGTTTGTGGGATCTGATCACTTTCTAAGCTGGAGATGAGAGAATGATAACTTTCCAGCACGCTGAATAAATCCTCGACTGAACCAGTGAAACTCCCCTCAGATAGGTACACCCAGCTGCTCTACTCTTATTTCATGCAGGGCACGAACACAATATGGGGAGGACACTGCGCACTTAAGTGCACAGCGACATTCACTCACGTTGTTGCAGTGCAATGCACAATGCACCATGGGTGCATGTTGCCTTGCACCCAGTGGCTCACAACGCCTCTGCCGCAAGCCCAGTTGGCGTCCACCACGTGGACCGCCGGCGGGTTCCAGCTTTCCCGTCCGCTGTGCATGACATGCATAATGCCATGCACAGTACACCATGGGTGAACGTTGCAATGCACCCAATGGCTCGTAGCGCCTCTGCTACGAGCCCAGTTGGCCCGCTGGCATCCACCACGTGGACCGCCGGCGGGTTTTGGCTCTCCCCAATGTGCACCTCGTCGTGCACACGGGACCATGGCACGGCCCAACTACGGTGCAGTCTAGGAGGAAGCCAAGGTCTCAGCCGGCGTCGTTTGGCAACCCCGGTGGTGTCCCCGACACCCGTGGCTGGCACGTGGTGGTCAATGGCCATGAATCCTAGTGCACGTTGTCGTGCGCACGACAAAGGGCTTGCGGCCTTCGGCCATGCGCATAGCTACTTTGCCAACAGTCACCACGTGGACCGCCGGCGTTCTCTGGCTCAGCCACTATGGCCCCCATCCACGAGGACCGTTAACTGCCCACCCCGTGTGCACCTTGTTGTGTGCACGGGACAACGGCATGCCCCTCCGCTCGGCACTCCATCAGCTCAGCCAACCTAGTGGCGGCACGCCCTACACAGCCAGGCATATCCCTCAACCACCTCCTCGACTGTGTATGACTGCTTCGCCCAACACGGATCACCTTCAACTCACGGTGCATGGCACATGCAACGTGCTGGATCGGTCTTCCTCAACTAGTCGCACACATCACGACCTCTCAGCTCAGACCCTCACCGGCACGGGACTCCTCTGCTCAAAAAGCCACCTCACTAGCTTGGGAACCTGCTGCTCAGAAGTCACCAGCTCAGCATCTCCACTGCCCACCAACTCGGATAAACAACTTGTCAGCTTGAGAACCTCCGCATCTCTTCCGCTCGGGTAGGCAACTTCTCAGCTCAGGAACCTCTGCTCTGCACCTCTCCTGCTTAAAAGCTACCTCACCAACTCGGGAACCACCTGCTCTGTAGTCACCAGGTCGGAAACAACCTGCTCGGCACCCCACTAGCTTGGGACAGCACCTCACGTAGCACGAGAGTTACCTGCTCAGCACCGAATGATCTGGTTGGCACCTCCTCAGCCTACCGGCTCGACATCTCCACAGCCCACTATCCTCGAGACAAACTGAGTCTACACGGTGTTCCTCTGCTCGGGGTTCACCTATGCGGGAGTCACTACCAACAGCAAACAATTTTTTAGTCAAGCAAAAAGATTAACCACAACGGCTAAAACTCTTCGGTTTGTCATTCTAAAAATTTATATGCGTTCATTTATACTAACAAAACCACTTCTTGTAGAGCGGAGCACCGGTCACGTGGCCCTGCGCTCTGACAGAGCAACTCAGCACGAACGACGGCCTCTATGCAACAAAGTCAAGTCCCTAGACTCATCGTGGTACAATTGTTGAATACAAGTCCCTAAACTTATCAACCCATGCGTCCACGAAGTCAGGTCTCTGGACTTGCTGCAGGGTAAGGCCAAGTCTCTAGACTCGCCGACTCCCCCTCAACAAAGTTGAGTCCCTAGACTCGCTACGAAATCGGGTCCATTGACTCGCTGACCCCCCGCTCAACAAAGTCGAGTCCTTAGACTCGCCACGAACTCGAGTCCCTAGACTCGTTGCGAGGTAAGGCCAAGTCTCTAGACTTGCAGACACCCTGTCCAACAAAGCGAAGTCCCTAGACTTGCCACGAAGTCAGGTGCCTAGACTCATTGTGGGGTAAGGCCAAGTCTCTAGACTCGCCAACCCCTCGTCCAACAAAAGTCGAGTCCCTAGACTAGCACAAGCTGTCTGCCCGTACTCTATGTATTCGAGCTCATATCTCAATCTTGAGTTCAGAAATATTTATTTCTCACGCCAGAGGAACAAATGAATGAGGACCGGCCTTGGAATTTATTTCCCTACGTATTTTGGTGGACTAGTTCGGCTGCATTTTCTACCTTTGAAGATTCTCAAGGTCTAAGCCGAATGCAACATTAAGGCTCCATTGGTTCAACATCCAAATGGGAAGTCGAATATCATCCTTGAACCCACTCAGAAAATAGCTCAACTTGTGTGTTTCTGAGAGACTCCTCAACCTATTTGAAAGTGCTTCAAATTGAGCCTTATAGGTGATTACCATGGTAACTTGTTTGAACCGTGTGAGTGCTTCCATTGGATCGTCCTAGGTTGTTGGTTTAAATCAAGTCAACAATGCTCTAGTGAAGGTTTCCCAACTGTTACATTGACCAGTCTCTGCTGCATCTTGGTACCATATTAGTGCTTCTCCGTCCATATAATATGATGCCATTAATAATCTCTATGCAGGTGATGTTTGATCATACTCAAAATAGAGGGTGGCCTTGAAAACCTAACATGCTAGGTTGTTCTCATCGAAATGGGAAAAATCAAGTCTCACCATCTGTGGCCTTTCTTGCATAAGTCGTGAAGCTCTCGGTCATGGTGCAGGTCTGGATCCCTCTAAACTACCTGAGCAGCCTAGTTAGTCACCAAGGTGCGGACCATTTCAGTTAGCTGGGCAATTTCCTCCCACATAGCATGCATCCTTTCTTTCTTGGCATGCATTCATTCTTCCTAGGCATCCTAGCGTTGAAGGACCTCCTGATGTTTGGCTTTGGTGTTGTCAGCCATCAAGGATTAGTGCAACTGATACCAATTGTAAAGACCTTTGCAATTTGTATAATAAATAACTACAAAAATTGTACAAGATAGTGACTCAAGGAAATTGTATTGATAATTGGGCATTGTTCGAGGCACACCCAACCTCCAGACTACGGAAATCTTCTTACAATTTTCATCAGTACCTACTCTGTGTTCCCCCACCTCCCCATAATCCTTTCAGACAGGCAACTAACTCCTCCAATTACGTGCGTACATATAGAAATCTAAAAACTAAATTACAAAGGTAAAATAGTAAATTACTAGACTTAAGAATAAAATTGTCTTCTAGAAGTTGAATGTAAAATGCAGTGTTGCTCCCTCTCTTATTCTACGATCTTCTTTCGTGGCTTTACTTCAAAACGGCTCGTTTAAGTAATGGTCCCTGGCCCATTTCTAAATCATCATCTATCCAGCTTCATCATCCCATCAACTTCATAGCAGAGATAAATATAAACCTTTTGTCAGATGTCAGAATGCTTGAGGAGAGAGAGTACTTGAGATAGTGGAGAGGGAGAACTTGAGAGCGATGAGGACGGGCTCAAGTCATTTTTGCCGATCTGCTGCAGCTATAACAAAACTAATGAAGTGACGAGGTTGTGTTTTATTGGAGGGTGATCCAGTCCGAAGAGCCTCCCTTTATGCATATGATCTATTCTAACCACATGATTTAATTGGTAGTATTTCATATAATGTCATATTTCTTTGGATTAGTCTTGGACCGACAATTGGTGAGGATTTTTCTTTAAAAAAAAGGATATATATATATATATATGTGTGTATATGTGTATAAACTTGATTTTCAATCACACTCTAGAGTTTTAGTTTATACCAATTATTTATTCATGAAATCTCGTTTATTTGAAAAAGTAGTGCTAGCTAGCTAGCTGTTATTTATTTATAGTGTACTACTCTATATACACGATAGAGTAGTAAGCTGTTATTTATTAAATTTGAGTACTAATTTAGTGCATGTACTACTCTATGTAAATGATAGAGTGTTGTACAACAAAACCTAATTTAAAAAAGATATTGGGAAAAAGTATGATTAAGATGATCTAACACATGATTATTAAAGTTATTTGTCATTTAGGGCAGTTTGGAAACACCAATATTCTCATATATTTTTAAATATTTTCTTCTCAAACATCACTCAAACACAAAACATTTTTTAATTTTAAATTTTCAACTTTTTTATATAATCATTGTCTAATCATTACAACTTTCTCAAGCTCCCAAGACAAAATACAAAAAATTATATAACATTTTCAAATTTTAAAATAAAAATAATATTAAAAAAT
Source organism: Juglans cinerea (assembly GCA_961763995.1). Classification (NCBI taxonomy): domain Eukaryota; kingdom Viridiplantae; phylum Streptophyta; class Magnoliopsida; order Fagales; family Juglandaceae; genus Juglans; species Juglans cinerea. The sequence goes on along the minus strand of CAUIVZ010000015.1, from coordinate 22,869,462 downwards.
TATTTTCAAACAATATTTTAACTTTATAATATTTTAATTTAATTTTTTTCTCATTTTTTAAAATAAAATAAAAACATCTTAATTCAAACTATTTCATCACTATTCACAGATATTATAAGATATTCTTAGTATCCTAATGGAGCCTATCATCTCCTATTCTTCATCTTAAATCCCGCCGTCTCCTATTCTTCATGATCTTAAATCTCGTTATCTTCTAATTTCAAGTACTACTTTTAGGACTTATTTGGGAAGTAAGACTCAAAACTTCTTATAATTTTCTTCTCAAGCATCACTCAAGCACAAATACTAGATTTTTCAATTTCAAATATTCATTTTTTTCATCTAATCATTATAACTTTTCCAGACTTTCAAATAAAATACAAAAAATAATACTACTTTTTTAAATTTCAAAACAAAAATTATATTTTAACAAAAATTATATTTTATAATTTTTTTTTCTCATTTCTCAAAACTCATTCAAATATTTTAACTTAAACTATCTGATCTCACTTCTTAAACAAGCTACAGTAACTATATATATTATTTATGTCGTAGAAGACTCTTTTAACTATATATGGAGAGTGTGTGTAGGTAAAAAGGAGGGGTCCTTATCCTCGATGCCATGGCTGTTAGGAAATTGTCATTCTTAGCCCATCGCCCTGTTTCTAAATATGGATTTAAATTCATCTAAACCGGCCAAACTTTTAAGATTAATTTTAAAAGATTACGTTCAAGATTTGTAACAGCCCATAAATAAATTAATAATGCTAAATATAGTAATAAGTTGTATAAAAATCGAGTATTCATTTAACAAATTAACAAAAAACTCATAATAACTTGCTAGGTGTCAAAAAATAATTTAAGTATTTCATGAATAAGAGAAGAAAACTACGTACTATATAAGGTTAACTTTATATAATTATCACAAAATTTTCTATGGAAGAAAATAACAGATTTAGACAAAAATAATGAAAAATCGTACTCATATATTATTATACCATAAGAAATAAAGAATAAATGAATGGTTCATATTATTAGAAATAAAATATGTAAAAAATTAAATAAGGCTTGTTTGGTAAGTGAGATGATCTCATCCCATCTCAAAACTTTTCATAATCTCCTTCCCAAATATATATCACTCAAATACAAACATATTTCAATTTTAAGTTTTCCACTTTTTCATCATATCATTACAACTTTTCCAAACTAATTCCAAACAAAACACAAAAAATAATTTTTATTTTTCAAATTTAAAAAAAAATAAATATTAAATTAAAAATATTTTTATAGACAATATTTCAAATTTACAATATTTTTATTCAACTAATTTTTATCTCTCATTTTTCAAAACTCAATAAAACATTTTAACTCAAAAAATTTTACTGTTATTCACAAATCATTTCATTACTATTTATAAAATTATCATCTAATCTCACTTTTCAAACATGCACAAAGATTCGTCTTCTTCCTGAAAAAACATCTCAACTTAGGCCTTGTTTAGATTTAGAGATGGTTTAATTTTGTCATTACAACTTTTTTAAATTTTTACATAAAATATAATAAACAATTCAACTTTTTTAAATCTTAAAACAATAATAATATTTAAAAATAATATTTTAATATATTTTATTCAACTCATATATATAAAATCATCTAATCCCATAAAACCAGTCCTAATTAATTTCAAAAGATTTAATTGCTAGCCGTTGCAATTTAATTATCTATTGAAGGGAGAGTCAAAAGCAAGCTCATAAATACAAGAGCGATTACTCGATCGTACGTAGGTACGAATTTGGCGTGCGTGACGCCCAATCTGTCAATAAATACAAGTTAATTAGATCAGTACGTAGTTCTACGAATGCGGCCGCTAATTAACACTGTGACAATGGATATAATATCTCTCTCAACAGTGAATGAATCCATGGATCGATGGAGCTTCTGATCTCTTCTCTTCCGTGTCTATATATTGCTATCTTAGTCGACGAACCTGAACGTACAACAAACGATTAGATTTCTCCAATATCCAAAAGGCTAAATGATCTTGTCTTCTTAATTCTCCGAAGAAGCACTCTGTGAGTACGAGCTGATGTATACGTAATGGTAGCTCATGCATGCATCCAACATTACCCACATTATATTTTTACCTAAAACGTGGTTTCAAAAATCGTTTTCAATGCTAGCTAGTACGTACTGCTAGCTGCTTTTGTTGTTTTTGCTGCATGCTAGCTAGAAATTAAACAATTTCATGGTCAATGACTCTGTTAGTTACTGATCTAATTAACGTTTTATGTTTTTCTTGTTTCGTTTAATTAATCTTTTTACGTGCGTGCGTGTGTGCACGATCCGGCAATCCAGAGAGAAATGTCGAACTCAGGGCAATTGAATAACTTGAGTCTCGCGTCGCGTATCGGTGGGAAGATTTAGAAGAAGGAAGTACTCTCGGCTGTTGAAACGTATAATTTCTAACAATAATTACGAAAGAAATTTGGGTACCATGCATGGGAGATCGAGGATGCAGTTTCTAATTTCGATTTTGTAGGAATATTAAAAGTTTTGGTTTGATGATTCAGGAATGAGAAGTATCATGTCGCTTATAGATCAGGTGAAGAAGAAAAGAGAAAAACTAACTATACTGACTTGGTGAGAGCTGTTAATTCTCAGTCTTAACACGATCGGATGATCATCTTTATTCGAAAATCAAGATTGTCGCGTGTGTGCAAACAATTATAGAGAGGCCTAATCTTTTGGTTACCAATAAATCATATAAAAGTAAACTCACAAACTAACGTGGCTTAACGTGATATGTTAGATTGTAAAACTATTTTTATTATAAAGTAGATCTAACGTAGGCTACAAAGTCATCTCAATTTGTAGATTTATTTATTTTTTTAGTGATATTTGGATGCCAAATGACCTGTTAGCACCTGTCTGTCTGAAGGATAAAATATAACGTAACGTACGTAACTTTCTGCTTATATATGTATATATATGTTGATCTCAAGTGAATAAATACTACGATCTTGCTACCAGCTTTTATGAGTTTGGCTGGGGGGAATCATTCCATAATGCACCCAGGTGGCCGCTAGCTTTCAAGTTTCAAGCTACAGCATTAATGCAGTATATACAATTTCTCTGGCCTACGTGATTCATAATTAAAATCTAACTATTTTGATGCTTTTGTTTTTGAAGATGGAAAGGGGAGACCATTCGAGAAAGCATCAAGCGATCTAAGCACTTTCTTGCTTTACAACTAGGCCTCAAGCCTGGGCAGAAGGTTTGTTAATTCGGCCTCAACGTTCATGGAACGTCCTGCAGAAATTGGCATTAATATATGAGTAATACTACATGCAGTCGTGGAGAGCGCAAGCGCCGTGCAGTTGCCTTGAAAAAGAGTGGAGACAATTATTAAAAAATTAATTTTTTTTTCATGTGAGTCCCGTATATATTCACTTTTTTTCAAAATGATTGCGCGGCACTTGCGCACTCACGACTGCAACTATCATTTCTCTTAATGTATTGTTGCCTCAAAACTATTCAAGTTTGTTCTTTTTTTCTTTTTACATAGTAGGTGTTGGACGTAGGTTGTGGAATCGGTGGACCTTTGAGGGAAATTTCTAAGCTTACGTTGGAAGTAGTTTGTCTCTGCTCGATCAGTTTCCTGTGGTGTCATTTCTAGGTTTGTGTGCATGTTTTTTCAACGTATTGAAGAAATGACACCACATGAAACTGATCGAACAGAGACAAACTATTTCCAACGTAAACCTAGTAATTTCCCTTAGAGGTCCATCGATTCCACAGCCTACGTCCAACACCTACTATGTAAAAAGAAAAAAAAGAACAAACTTGTGCAGTCTTGAGGCAACAATACATTAAGAGAAATGATAGTTGCAGTCGTGAATGCGCAAGCGCCGTACAATCATTTTGAAAAAAATTGAATATATACGGGATATACATAAAAAAAAATTAATTTTTTAATAATGGACCCTGCTATTTTTCAAAACGACTGTACGATACTTGTGTTCTCCACGACTACATGTAGTATTACTCATGCCAATTTATGCAGGCCATTCCATGAGCGTTGAGGCCGAATTAACAAACCTTCTGCCCTGGCTTGAGGCCAAATTGTAAAGCAAGAAAGTGCTCATATCGCTTGATGCTCTCTCGAATGGTCTCCCCTTTCCATCTTCAAGAACAAAGGCATCAAAATAGTTAGATTTTAATTATCAATCATGTAGGCCAGAGAAATTGTATATACTGCGTTAATGCTGCAGCTTGAAACTTGAAAGCTGGCGGCCACCTGGGTGCATTATGGAATGATTCCCCCCAGCCAAACTCATAAAAGCTGGTAGCAAGATCGTAGTATTTATTTGCCTGAGATTAACATATATATACATATATAAGCAGAAAGTTACGTACGTTACGTTATATTATATCCTTCAGACAGACAAGTACTAATAGATCATTTGGCATCCAAATGTCACTAAAAAAATAATTAAATCTACAAATTGAGATGACTTTGTAAGATATATTAGATCTACTTTATAATAAAAATAGTTTTACAATCTAACATATCACGTTAAACCACGTCAGTTTATGAGTTTACTTTTGTAGGACTTATTCGTGGCCAAAAGATAAGGCCTCTCTATAATTGTTTGCACACACTCGGCAATCTTGATTTTCGAATAAAGATGATTAGATCATGTTAAGACTGAGAATTAACAGCTCTCATCAAGTCAGTATAGTTGATCTCTCTTCTTCTTGATCACCTCCATAATAGTCACATATCATTGCTGCCACCAAAGGCAACACCATATGGGTGGTGGTCTTCGTCGGAGCTAGCCGGAGGGTGATAGTACATGCGGCCTGTTTGGGGGCAAGTGAGAATGAGGATCCAACAGCTCCACAAACTTCGACATGAGAGAGAGAGAGAGAGAGAGAGAGAGAGATGGGTTTTCTGAGTCTTAACTATCCTGGTTGTTTTGCCTCCATTATTAGGTTTCAAAAAAATGCTCTTTGATTTATCAGATTCTTTACACTCGAGAGTTAAAAAAAATAATAAAAAAAAAAGTTTCATTGTAACAAACAGGAGAACACTTGACAATATAAAAACCTACACCTACAGGGGCTTCGTTGCAAGAACAAAAGAACGTCAATCAATTTTCTTGAAGAGAAATCTATTTTTAGAAAAGTTATAAATATTGGAATTTATAATAAAAAAATAATTTTTTAATAATAAACTTATCTTTTTCAAAATGAGTGTGCGATGTCATGACTCTATCTAACATTACTAAAAAAAAAAAAAAAATATGAAAAACTCTAGGATACTTTCTTCATAAATGGGTCGATCACAATCCTCATTTATTTCTCCATTAAATTGGTTTGCCATTTGAATCGTGTTATCAGCAGACCCTTCAAATAAACCATTTTTTTTTTTTGCAAGTAGCATTGAAATCTTCTTCTTCTTCTTCTTTTTTTTTTTTTTTTTTTAGCAAGTAGCATTGAAATCAAATACACTATATAAGAAAACATGTTTTTTTTTTGGTTCTTTTTCAATGAAACAAAATCCTCAAAAAGATCTACAATATCGGATGGGGAAAGGAGTACTTCCTATTCTCAGAAACAACAAATAAAAAGCACAATACAAATATTTTGAAGATCGCAGGCAGCAAAAAGATCAATGGAGTCATTCTTCCATAGGTTGGTTCTCTGCCAGTGCTTGGGACACCTTGACCTTGATCTTCGGAAGAGTGAGAGATGGGTCCTCCTTGAGAACAGATGGGGCTTTGACCAAGCTGATGCTCTGTTCCAGCTCCTTTACTGCCTCTCTCATTTGCTGGGCCTTCTTTCCCTTCTTTCTGCAAATATTTTCATTTACACGTTAAATGATACTCATCAACCTTGTTACGCTTTTGAGCATAAGATAAGGAGAACATAATTACCTCCTCTCAATGTGTTTAGCCTCCCTCCTTGATCTGACTTTATCAATCGTCTTAATGGCCTTCAGTGTGTTTTCCGTAACGTTCCTGTCATATCTCTCTGGCCTATTCCGCTTCCTCTCAAACTCAAAGGTAGAATCCTGCAAAAATAAGGAAATAGGAGCAAAAAAACCCATATTACCACCAAATCTTTTCTCATCCAAGCAATGTCGCATTTTGAATGATAAACTAAACAAGCATGTTTACTTGCGTCATGTCCTTTCCATGTAACCGCCTATAGGCCTTAGTCCATTTCACCTTGCGAGGATTCCTCTTCATCTTGAAATTCTAGTGGCACTTGGATCTACAAAAACGAAATATCTACAAAAGGATCACAAGTAAGAGATTGTAGGCACAAAATAATAATATGAACCAACGGAGGATATTCGGCAACAATAGACTCTAGCATTTTAGAAGGCATGCTACCTAGCTTTAACCCCTCCAAAAAAATAAAAGGTTTTCATTTACTCTGGACAAAGAGTTTTTGTGAAGCAACATATAAACTTTGACATTACCAAACAGTATATATCTGATTGCAGTTTTTTAGAGTTATACATTAAGAGAATATCCTTGAAAGATACATTCAACAGCTTAAAATCATGTAATTGGCCGTGATTCTAACTGATGGAACTTATGCCAGAAGATGAATCACACATGATTTACTCTAATTTTGGAAGCAAAAAAGAGTACATAGCAGCAGAGGCAAACATAGACAACAGACATGATTCGTATGGCAAGGCAAAATAAAGAACAGATTGTGCAAAGCGGCCTGAACTTTACATAGAACAATAGAATAGACAGAGGATAGCAAATTACGAAAAAAAAAATAGCATCATACCTTAGCATCATTGCGGACAAACTGAATACCGTGCCCTGGATAGATAGTGGAGGAACAAAACCAACACTTCTCTATCCTCATCTTATTTTCAACCAACTAGAAAATCCAAGTTCCTAAAAGAAAAGGTTAGAATAGAAGAGTTAAAAAAACGTGTCATGAAGAAGAAACCCAAAAAGTAGATTAACATTTTACATTCTTCGCCTTTAACATTCGTTATAGCTAATGGATGAGGGATCCCCATCCAAGAAATTTCCGTTAGCAAAAATTTCCACTGTAGGTGTTATGATTTCTTGTGTTTCTTTTCATCCATCTACATTTGGAGCAACAAATATGAGATGCATAGCCGGAAAAATACTGATGTAGAAATCCCATTGAATCTATGATTTGAATGCGTGGAACTTAGGGAAAGATATGAATCAAGTTGCGAACTGAAACAGGCCAGCTCAAACTAGTAACAAATATAACGAAGCATTTGATCAATCGGCCAAAATACACCCGAGCCAAGAAAACCAAAAAACCCACAAACCCACAAACACAAAATATAAGAGGGAGTTTTCAGAATGCATATGCATGAAACCTACGCGGATCCAAAGAAAAACTCCTAACCATCATCTACAAACAAAACTACCCTGGCATTTGAAGTCAACAAATTCTCCAAACCAAGCCCCCAGCTAAGACCGACCCACTAATTTTTTCCACCTTAAGCTTCGGAATAGTTTATGGAGCCATTGGTCGGAATCCCAGCCATCGAGATCGTCTTCCCAAGGAGCTTGCTCGCAGGGTCTATGGTTTTCCCACCTTAAGCTTCGGAAGAGGGAGTGTTTCTGTAGGCACTGTCTTCTGTCAATCTATGGTGGCTGTGAGATTTTCTGCTACGTGAGGTAGAGAAGGGAGGGGAGAGAGGGGCTATGAGGTGGTGTCGACTCAGGCGGCAGACCCAAGCGATAGGCCATGGCACCAAGGCGCTGAACCACCTTCAAGGGACGCAGAACCTAAGCGAGAGCTTGAGGTTGTGCCTCGCAACTACAAACTTCTGGTGATAGGGTTGTAACCTAACGTACACTTACTCCCCTATTGTAAGCCGAGCTATAGTCTAAGGAAGTCCTCACAATAAAAACTGTGTCTTCCAAGAGGAACTTAGGAAGGTAGGATCTCGACCTGAGATGATGGCCTTGGGAAAACAATGGAGCTTGAACACTCCCTTTAAGAACACATGCGCTACATCAGTGGTAGTGTGGGATATGATATGGTCATGAAACGACCATATTACGTGAGCATGTCTATCACAACAAAAATAACATTGGCTCCTAGAGATGATGGAAGGCCCTCCACAAAATCCAAGGAGATTTCTTCCCAAGCTTGATCTAGTATGGGTAGGAGTTATAAAAGGCTTGTAGGGTAGAGGGTGGTTTTATGCTTGTTAACCTGACAAATATCACAGCATCTGACCTGGTTCTTGATGTCTTTCTTCATGACATGCCAAAAGAAATCTCGCTTAGCTCCCTGATAGGTTTTAAGGAATCCTGAGTGGCTTGCTTGTGGGTTGCTATGTATAAACTGTAGGACCTTCTCTTTAAATGCAGATTTAGGGTTTATCACAAACCTCCCCCTCTCCCTACTGTAGTGTCTAACCTCTCGGTACTTCCTACTTAGCTTGGAACTTACTCAACAATTCAAGTAACTCAAGTGCAGAAGAGTAACTCTGTTTAAGTTCCTATATCCAATCTACTGTTGGGAATGAGATAATGGCCAACATACCCTCATCTACATCAGATTTCTCATGCTTCCTGGAGAGAGCATCTGCCACCTTATTTTCCCTCCCCCTCTTAAACTCAATTTTAAAATCGTACCCCATGAGTTTCATGACCCAAATCTGTTGTGCTGTAGTTCCCACCTTTTGTTCTAGCAAAACTTTTAAGACTTGTTAGTCCGTCTTTACAATAAAATATTAGCCCAATAAGTAGGGCATCCACATTTGTACAGCTGTCACTAGTGCAAGTAGCTCCCTTTCATAGATTGATATATAATGCCAAAGCCTTCCCTTTCAAGTCCTTGCTAAAATAAGAGATAGGATGTCCACCTTGCATAAGAACTACCCCTAGGGGGTCGGGAAACTACATTAAGAGATGTACCACATCCGCTAGCATCACATTCTATCGTGAATGTTTTTATAAAATTAGGAAGTTTTAAAACCGAGGGTCGGGAAACTGCCCTTTTCAACTGTTGAAAAGCCACAGTGGCCTCTTGGTTCTATGTAAATGCATTCTTCTTTAAAAGAGTTGTTAAAGGAGCAGCTATACGACCACAGTTCCTTATAAACTTTTTTTTAATAGCCTGTTAACCCCAAAAAACCTCCCAGGGCCTTTAAGTTTGTAGGAACTAGCCAATCTATCATTGATGCCACCTTGTTTGGGTTAGCCTTCACCCCTTCTCCTGACACTACATGCCCCAAATACTCCACCTCATGCATCCAAAACTTGCATTTTGACATTTTAACATACAGCTGGTTATGAGATAAAACTTCCAAGACTTGTTTTAGGTGGTTTAAATGATCCTCTAAATTGTAGCTATACACTTGGAACAAACCTACTAAAAAACGGCTTAAAAATTTCATTCATCAACTCTTGGAACGTCGAGGGTGCATTGGAGAGGCCAAAGGACATCACCAAAAACTCATAATGGCCTTCATGGGTGCGAAAGGCCGTTTTGGAAACATTCTCAGGAACCACCCTGATTTGATGGTACCCGAACCTCAAAGAGAACACAACTGAGTCATATAGCTCATATAACAACTCATCGAGGACTGGGATAGGAAACTTATCCTTAACCGTCTCTTAATTTAGTGCCCTATAGTCCACACATAGATGCTAACTCCCATCCATCTTTCGGGCCAACAAAACAGGTGAGGAGAATGGGCTAGAACTGAGTCTAATCATTCATGATTTTAGCAACTCAGTCACGATTCTCTCAATTTCTATCTTTTGGTCAAATGGGTATCTATAAGGCCTTGTTGAAACATGAGGGGTTCCTTCTTTGAGAATAATTTTATGGTCTAGAACTCTCCGGTTGTAACCCCATAGGTTTTTCAAACACTCTTTTAAACTGCTATAGCAATAGATTTATCCTACTGTTAAGAGGGTTATCTATCTCACTGTCCAGCTGTGGTCGCATGTCCATAGCACATAGTTGAATTAAAACCCCCTTAGAGTCATTCATACTACTTCACATCACCCTTTTGCCTTCCTCAAAGGATGATTTCCCAAGTTTCAGGCCCACTAACTCCACCTTCGTACCTTCCCACTAAAACCCCATAAGCAACTTGGAAAAATTCCAAGTAATACATCTCAAGGTTTATAGCCAATGTATTCCCAACACAGCATCACCTCTCCCCCCCTCCCCAAAAAAAAAAAAAAATTCAACAAATAAAAGGGAATGATAAACCAAGTACCTTGCAGTTTTGTAGGTGCCTTCTAGCAGACCCCTTCATTGGTCACCACATCTCCATTGGCCACTCTTACATTTAGCCTCTTTGTTGGATCCACCAAGAATTTAGCCTTTTTTTGCAATGGAATGATCCAGGAAGTCATGTGTGCTTCTTGAATCTACTAAGATAACCACCATTTCTCCCTTAGCTGGGTGTTTGCCATCTCTTGTGAATCGAAATAAATTCCTTCCCCCTTATCCTCCATTTCTTCCTCACTAGGGGTATAACCGGTCCGGTTTGGTCCTATTTTGGATAAAATTCGGGACCAAACCAGTATGCACCGATTTTACATTTTCAAGAATCAATTCCGCACCGGTTACCCCCAAAACCGATACTTCCGATTTTATCAGTTCCGGTCTGATTTTCCAGTTTTAATATACTATATACTATATACTATATTATATAATATATATATAATAATATATTTTAGTGTATAATACTATAGTGATAATATATTATAGTATATTATAATATCTATTATAATTGTATTATAGACTATAGTGATAGATTATTTTAAACTTTAATATTATATTAATTAGTAATTTATCATATAATACAAAACTATTTTATATATAATTATAATTTTATATAACATAAAAAATTATAATATATATATGAACCGGTCCGGTTCTGTTTGGTCCAGTTTTAGAAAAATAAAAACCGAAACCGGACCAATTTTGACCGATTTTACTGGACCGAACCAAATTCAGTATCGGGCCAAACCCAACAGTTCGGTCCGGTTCAGTTTACAGTTTTTTTTTACACCCCTATTCCTCACACCCTTGAAGCAAATAAACTTTTGGTGACTAGCATATATGGGAGGGGCTCCATTCTCTTCACAATGATAGCACATCCCTTTTTTTCTCTTCTCATCCATTTAAGCTGAAGAGATTTGCCTTCCTAGTTTAAAAAGTTTTTGTCCATGCACTTGTGATTGACTAAATTGAGGCCCAGAGATGAAACTCGAGTCTAATGAACCAATACTCTTCTCCACCCGGCCCTTAACAGATTTCTTTGAGCAAGCCAGGTATTCCTCTTGTATTTTGGCTAAGTCGAATGCAGCATTAAGGCTCCCTAGGTTCAACATCCAAACGGGGAGTCGAATATCATCCTTCTACCCACTCAGAAAATAGCTAAGCTTGTGTGTTTCTGAGAGACGCCTCAACCTGTTTGAAAGTGCTTCAGATTGAGCCTTATAGGTGACTACCATGGTAACTTGTTTGAGCCATGTGAGTGCTTCCATTAGATCGTCATAGGCTGTTAATCCAAATCGAGTCAACGATGCTCTAGTGAAGGTTTCCCAGCTATTAAATTGACTGGACTCTGATGCATCTTGGTACCATATTAATGCTTCTCCGTCCATGTAATATGATGCCATTAATAATCTCTGTGCAGGTGATGTTTGATGAAACTCAAAATAGTGGGAGGTCTTGAAAACCCAACATGCTGGGTTGTTCCCATCGAAATGGGAAAAATAAAGTCTCACCCCCCTCTGGCCTTTCCTGCATAAGTCATGAAGCTCCCAGTCGTGGTGCAGGTCTGGATCCCTCTAAACTACCTGAGCAGCCTGGTTAGTCACCAAAGTGCGGATCATTTTAGTTAGCTTGGTAATATCCGCCCCCATGGCATGCATCCTTACTTTCTAGGCATGCATTCGTTCTTCATGGGCATTCTAGCGTTGAAGGACCTCCTAATGTTTGAATTTTCTGTTTTCAGCCATTAAGGGTCAGTGCACAATTGTAAATATATTTGCAATTTGTATAATAAATGACTACGGAAATTGTACAAGAGAGTGATTCAAGGAAATTGTATTGATAATTGGGCATTGTTCGAGGCACACCTCCCTATAACCCTTTCAGACAGGTAACTAACTCCTCCAATTACGTGCTTACACATAGAAATCTAAAAACTAAATTACAAGGGTAAAATAGTAACATACTAGACTTAAGAATAAAATTGTCTTCTAGAACTTGAATGTAAAACGCAGTATTACTCCCTCTCTTATTCTGCGATCTTCTTTCGTGGTTTAACTTCAAAACGGCTCCTTAAGTAATGGTCCCTGGCCCATTTCTGAATCATCCCCTATCCAACTTCATTATCTCATCAAGTTCGACCCAATCCTCATGAACTTTGTAACAGAGATAAATATTACTGAAAAACAAAGAAAGTGATAAATATAAACCTTTTGTCAGATGTCAGAACGCTTGAGCAGAGAGAGCACTTGAGATAGTAGAGAGAGAGAGAGAGAGAGAGAGAGAGAGAGAGAGCGAGAGCGATGAGGACGGGCTCAAGTCATTTTGCCGATCTGCTGCAGCCGTGTTCACAATGACAAAAGTAATGAAGTGACGTGGTTGTGTTTTATTGGAGGGTGATCTAGTCCGAATGAGAAATCATATTTGTAGTCGTGAGCGTGCAGTCGTCGTGGAATCGCTTTGAAAAAAGTGAATAAATATGGAATCCACATGAAAAGAAATTAATTTTTTAATAATAGACCTCACTCTTTTTCAAAGCGACTACACAATATTTATACATTTCACGATTGTATGAAACATTACTTATGATATATACAGTGTCAAAAGAAGTTGTGCTCAGTTCCACGCCTCTGCTTCCTACTTCCTTTCCCCCTTGGAGGGTCAAAAAGTAGAAAGATGGGAAACAAAACTGTGAAAATTAAAGATCAAGGTAGTCCTACGCAGTCAACAAGAGTAACATACAAGTAATAACCAATGCCCAGCCCAAATTGCAGTAGCTCACTCAATCTTTTTTGACCCATATATCTGCCAATGTCAGATAAAGGTAAATGAATTAAGATGTACGTATTCATTTATTCAATTAATAATGAAAAAATGCGACAGTAATATAGAAATAAAATATTCTGTATTTTTTCAGTGCTCTTTGGGTCATTGAGTATTATGGTTGAATTTTACACAATTCATATATTTTGCTAAGAAAACTATTATTAAAATATCCAAAATCTTTTAATTTTATATTACTCAAATTACTATAATGCTTTGTTATCATTATAATGCTTGTTAAAATTTATTTTCATGTTCCTGTGCATTAAATTATTAACTAATTAATTTTTTTAAAAAAAACATATTATTTTTACACATCATATTATTTTTTTGAACACATTATTTTTAATTAGACAAATGGGCAAACGTGCTTTGCACGTTATATACTGCTAGTGTATATATATATATATATATATATATATATATATATGTATGTATAAACTTGATTTTCAATACCTAATTTAAAAATGATATTGGGAAAAAGTATGATTAAGATGATCTAACACATGATTATTAAAGTTATTTGTCATTTAGGTCTTTTTGGCAACAAAAGTATTCTCATATATTTTTAGATATTTCCTTCTCAAACAATACTCCAATACAAAATACTTTTCAATTTCAAATTTTTAAATTTTCAAATTTTTTATATAATCATTATTTAATCATTACAAATTTCTCAAACTCTCAAGACAAGACACAAAAAATAATGGAAAATGATTTACACAACATTTTTCACAACATTTTACACAATTATGTTTTAAATGAGGGGTGTTTTTGTAAAACATATTATCAAAGTAATATCATTTTACAAAAATACCTTCATTTTATAACATTGTTGTGAAATATGTTGTACAATGTGTTGTGTGTATATCATTACTCAAAAACAATATAATATTTTCAAATTTCAAACAAAAAATTGTATTCAGACAATATTTTAACTTTATAATATTTTAATTCAATTTTTTTTTCTCATTTCTTAAAACAAAATAAAAACAACTTAACTTAAACTATTTCATCACTATTCACAGATATTATAAGATATTCTTAGTATCCAAATGGAGCCCATCATCTCCTATTCTTCATCTTAAACCCCGTCATTTCCTATTCTCCATCTTAAATCTCGTCATCTTCTAATTTCAAGTACTACTTTTAGGACTTATTTGGGAAGTAAGACTCAAAACTTCTCATAATTTTCTTTTCAAACACAAATACTAGACTTTTCAATTTTAAATATTCAATTTTTTCATCTAATCATTATAACTTTTCCAAACTTTAAATAAAATACAAAAAATAATACTACTTTTTTAAATTTCAAAACAAAAATTAAATTAAAAAATTATATTTTAACAAAAATTTTAATTTTATAATATTTTTTTTTCTCATTTTTCAAAACTCATTCAAATATTTTAACTTAAACTATTTAACATACATCTATCTGATCTCACTTCTTAAACAAGCTACAGTAACTATATATTATTTATGTCGTAGAAGACTCTTTTAACTATATATGGAGAGTGTGTGTGTAGGTAAAAAGGAGGGGTCCTTATCCTCGGTGCCATGGCTGTTAGGCAATTGTCATTCTTAGCCTATCGCCCTCTTTCTAAATATGGATTTAAATTCATCTAAACCGGCCACACTTTTAAGATTAATTTTAAAAGATTAATTCAAGATTTGTAACAGCCTATAAATAAATTAGTAATGCTAGATATAATTATAAGTCGTATAAACATCAAGTATTTATTTTAAAGAATAGTGAGATTTATTATTAAAAAATTAATTTTTTCATATACATATATTTCATATATATTCAATTTTTTTAAAAAATAATACATAGCGCTTGTGTAACTAATGACTACCAATATAATTTTTCTGTACAGATATTGGGAAGTAGAAAGTAGGTTTAACGTTTAACAAAAAAAAATTCATAATAACTTTTTAGTTGACATTTGACAAGTTAGGCAATGGCAACTAGGCCTGGCTAGAAGGGATGGGGAGCTGAGTATTGGCAATGGTCTAGTCATTGCCAAAGTCTAAAATTTAGCTAAATCTTAATTTTTAGCTATAATATCAATTTTTGACTAGATGAGTCTACGTTGGACTAGCCATTATAAAGTTAAAATAATAATATAATATTATATTTTATATTTTTTTTAATTTTTTTTTGTAAATACAATTTATATATTTCTTAGATCTTTATGCTTTGTAGAAATAATGTATCTACTCTATCAATAAGTAAAAATAATGTACATGCCATATATGTTTTATCATTCAAAGAAAGAGGAAAGTGATGAAATAATTAAATATTACTTTCTATTGTGAATAGTAGCTAGCTATATTTGGAGAAGACTTAAGATTTACTATTCATCAAGTCTTAAGCTTTGAATCATTGGCTAGTCCAATGTAGAGACTTTTTCTCACATCTAACTAAAGTTTAGACTTGCATTGATATTTGGCTAGTCTATTGCCAATGTTCTCAGGCAACGACCGTTAGGCTTGGGCAACGGGGGTCGTCTCCCGGCTTGTCCATACATCCTGCATGCCCGCGTGGTACTGGTGGATAACCCGCCCGTTTCTTAACAAAGCGGGGTGGGCTGTGGGTAGGATATCCACCCACCTGCCTGCCCCACTTAACAAAAAAAAAAAAAAGCCCTAATTCCTAACCGTATTTGTCCCCCACCACATCTCACCTATCCCTGAATCTTTGTTCTTCTTATTCTTCGTGTTCTTCTCTATTTTTTTTTTATGTCTAACGTTGTGGTTCTCTGATCACGAAACAGAGACCCATGGGCACACGACGTCGTTCTCTGGTATTGAATCGATTTTGATTAAATTTTTTGTTTGCTTTTCATTGTTTGATTTATTTGTTGTTTTTTTTTTCTTAGATTTTTATTGGATGATTTGTTATTGTTTGATTTAGAGCTCGTTTGTTTTTATAGATGAGATGAGATGAGTTGAGATTAAAGTTAAAAAGTTAAATAAAATATTTTTAGAATATATTTTTTAATATTATTTTTATTTTAAAATTTGAAAAATATTAAATTATTTATTTTATTTTGTATTAAAAGTTAAAAAAATTATAATAATTAAATGAAATAAGATGAGATGAGATATTTTTTAAAAACAAAGGTTTGTTTGCCTGTATGACGAGGACAAATGGGCTGGGCGCCTTTCTACGGGGCGTATACGGGGGTGGGGTGGCATATAGGGTGGGTAGCAGCCTTAATGGCCGCCCATAGGCCTCTACCAGTTCAACCTACTTATGGCTTTAAATCCAGTGGAATAGATTTTTAAGATGAGTAATGTTTTATACAAATTTTAAATAAATAAGTTTTATATAAACTCTTCGTTAAAAAAAAGTAAGTCGTGTTAATAAAAAATAATTTTATTTATATTTTTTAAGTTAATGTTTATTTTTTTACAAGAGCTTGAATGAAATTTATCTATTTAGAATTTGTATAAATCATTTTTCTTTAAGATTAATTAATACTAAAAGAATAACCTTGGTTGGAGAAAGTTTGGAACAATGCCACAAAAACTTTAAAAGGTAGATGATAGGTTTAATAAAAGAGAAATGTTACATACACAAACAGAATATATAAAAATAAAATCATAAATTAATATAGTTTTATATAATCTGTTAGTTCTATTTTATAATCTGACGTATTGCATCAATCTACATCAGTTTGTAGATTTATTTCTATGTAGTCTCAGCTTTATGGCTAAAGTATTTATCTTAACAAAAAGCTCATAATAACTTGCTAGGTGACAGAAAATAATTAAGTATTTCATGAAGAAGAGAATAAAACTACGTACTATATATATATATATAGGTTAACTTTATATAATTATCACAAAATTTTCTATGGAAGAAAATAACAGATTTAAGACAAAAATAATAAAAAATCCTACTCATATATGATTATACCATAAGAAATCAAGAATAAATGAATGGTTCATATTATTAATAAAATATGTAAAAAATTAAATGTAGAAACATTTAATTTGTTTGGTAAGTGAGATAATTTCATCTCATCTCAAAACTTTTCATAATCTCCTTCTCAAATATCATGCATTCAAATACAAACATTTTTCAGTTTTAAGTTTTCAACTTTTTCATCTAATCATTACAATTTTTCTAAACTAATTCCAAACAAAACAAAAAATAATAATATTATTTTTTCAAATCTCCAAATAAAAGTAAATATTAAATTAAAAATCTTTTCTAACAATATTATTTCAAATTTATAATATTTTTATTCAACTAATTTTTATCTCTTATTTTTCAAAACTCAATAAAATATTTTTAACTTAAATAAGTTTACTACTATTTACAAATCATTTCATTAATATTTATAAAATTCTCTTTTAATCTCACTTTTTAAAAATACACAGAGATTCGTCCTCTTCCTTAAAAATCATCTCAATAGGCATGTTTGGATTTAGAGATAATTTAATCTCATCATTATAATTTTCTTAAATTTTTACATAAAATATAATAAATAATTTAATTTTTTTAAATCTTAAAACAATAATAATATTAAAAAATAATATTTTAAAAATATTTTATTCAAATCATCTAAAACACTATCCAAATCAATATTTTAAAAAAGATTAATTGCTAGCCATTGCAATTTAATTATCTATCGAAGGGAAAGTCAAAAGCAAACTCATAAATACAAGAGCGATTACTCGATCGTACGCTGGTACGAATTTGGCGTGACGAACAATCTGTCAATAAATACAAGTTAATAGATCATTACGAGGTTCAACGAATGCGGCCGCTAATTAAGAGTACTGTGACAATGGATAATCTCTCTCAACAGTGAATGAATCCATGGATCGATGGAGCTTCTGATCTCTTCTCTTCCGTGTCTATATATTGCTTTAGACAACGAACCTTAACGTACAACAAACGATTAGATTTCTCCAATATCCGAAAGGCAAATTGATCTTGACTTCTTAATTCTCCGAAGAAGCACTCTGTGAGTACGAGCTGATGTATACGTAATGGTAGCTCATGCATGCATCCAACATTACCCACATTAGATTTTTACCTAAAACGTGGTTTCAAAAATAGTTTTCAATGCGTACTGCTAGCTGCTTTTGTTGTTTTTGCTGCATATATGCTAGCTAGAAATTAAACAATTAATTTCACGGTCAATGATTCTGTTAGTTACTGATCTAGTTAAAGTTTTATGTTTTTCTTGTTTCGTTTAATTAATCTTTTTACGTGTGTGCGTGTGTGCATGTGTTTTGTTTCTGATGAGGATCCGGCAATCCAGAGAGAAATGTCGAACTCAGGGCAATTGAACAACTTGAGTCTCGCGTCGCGTATCGGTGGGAAGATTCAGAAGAAGGAAGTACTCTCGGCTGTTGAAAAGTATATATTCTAACAATAATTACGAAAGAATTTTGGGTACAATGCATGGGAGATCGAGGATGCAGTTTCTAATTTCGATTTTGTAGGAATATTAAAAGTTTTGGTTTGATGATTCATCAGGTATGAGAAGTATCATGTCGCTTATGGAGGTGAAGAAGAAGAGAGAAAAACTAACTATGCTGACTTGGTGAGATCAGCTGTTAATTCTCAGTCTTAACACGATGTGATGATGATCTTTATTCGAAAATCAAGATTGTCGTGTGTGTGCAAACAATTATAGAGAGGCCCAATCTTTTGGCCACGAATAAATCCTATAAAAATAAATTCATAAAGTGACGTGGTTTAACGTGATATGTTAGATTGTAAAATTATTTTTATTATAAAATAGATCTAATGTATGTACAATCACATCTCAATTTGTAGATTTACTTATTTTTTTAGTGATATATAGATGCCAAATGAATAATATAATATAACGTACGTAACTTTCTGCTTATTTATGTATATATATATATGTTAATCTCAGGCAAATAAATACTACGATCTTGCTACCAGCTTTTACGAGTTTGGCTGGGGGGAATCATTCCATACTGCACCCAGGTGGCCGCCAGCTTTCAAGTTTCAAGCTGCAGCATTAATGCAGTATATACAATTTCTCTGGCCTACATGATTGATAATTAAAATCTAACTATTTTGATGCTTTTGTTCTTGAAGATGGAAAGGGGAGACCATTCGAGAGAGCATCAAGCGATATGAGCACTTTCTTGCTTTACAACTAGGCCTCAAGCCTGGGCAGAAGGTTTGTTAATTCGGCCTCAACGTTCATGGAACGGCCTGCAGAAACTGGAATTAATATATATTAATGTTGCCTCAAGACTATTCAAGCTTGTTCTTTTTTTTTTCTTTTTACATAATAGGTGTTGGACGTAGGCTGTGGAATCGGTGGACCTCTGAGGGAAATTTCTAGGTTTACGTGAGTGCACTTCTTCCTATTTATTTTTTTATTCGATATTTTACCTTACCTTTTTAATATAAAATATATCATATATATCATATATAAAAATAGACTGTAATAATGTTCTTAAATTATAAAAAAAAAAATTTATAATTATAAATTATATAATTGTTACGTAATCGTTTTAAAAAAATAAATAATTTATGAAATTTATTTAAAAAAAATTAATTTTTAAAGAATAAATTTCACTCTTTTTAAAAATAATTACGTGATATTAACATTTAATTGTGCGTATAATTATCCATAAATTATATATGTCGGTGATGATGGTGAATTGGTACAGCTTAACGTCAGTGACGGGGGTGAACAACAATGATTACCAGATATCGAGGGGAAAGGTACACACTACACACGCGCGACTAATCTCCCACTTTTTAATGAAAAAATCTTATTCACACTCTACTATTTATCACACACTTAGTGTATTGAGTTTTAAAAAAAATATATATATATATTTGAGTGCATGGTGTGTGGAGAGTGTAGGTAGATATGTAGAATTGCTCATTTTTAATTAGTTTATAATTTGCTATTGGAACTGGATGGTTAGTTTCTTACAAGTATTTCTTTTGTGCCATTATTCAAAAGAGCGATAACACTCTTGTAATTACGCTTATGTTGCTGATCCCTCAGGAACTGAACCGCGCTGCTGGAGTGGAGCAAACCTGTGACTTTGTCAAAGTTCGTTTTATTGCAGACTATTAATTGCAGAAAAATGAAACAGAGAGAAAGAGAGAAAAAAAGAGGAAGCAAATTCTATGATAATAACCCAGAAAAAAAAAAAAGGAGTTACTTGTGTGACAGATCCATGAATAATGTTATTGATTCTCGATGATGCAGGCTGACTTCGTGAAAATGCCATTTCCTGACAATAGTTTTGATGCAG
This sequence comes from Juglans cinerea, assembly GCA_961763995.1. NCBI lineage: Eukaryota > Viridiplantae > Streptophyta > Magnoliopsida > Fagales > Juglandaceae > Juglans > Juglans cinerea. The sequence goes on along the minus strand of CAUIVZ010000015.1, from coordinate 22,849,092 downwards.
TATATGGAATTGAGGCCACTTGTCACGCACCAGATGCAGTATGTATTCCTTGTCCTTGATCCACACTAATATTTATAGGCTTGGCCTGCAGCTAGGATGCAGGTGTCAACTTCCAACTTCCACTTTCTGATCATCTTTTTTTCCCCCTGCTTTTGTTTTCTCTTTGGCTTTGGGACCCATGTATGTTTCTGATCTGGTTGTAGTATGGATGCTACAAAGAAATATACAGGGTACTAAAGCCTGGCCAGTATTTTGCTGCATATGAATGGTGCATGACCGATTCTTTCAATCCCAATAACCGAGAACATCAACAAATCAAGGTAAGACAAGCTTGAAACATGAAAAGGCTGAACTATATCTCGTATTCATGTATTCTTTCATCTGGGGCTAGCTAGGGTTGATATGAAGTTTTCCCATGCCATGACTCTTACACGACAAAATTGTATGACACAGGCAGACATCGAGATTGGTGATGGCCTTCCAGACATCAGGACGACAGGAAAATGCCTTGAAGCTCTGAAGCAAGCAGGTTTTGAGGTGACTGCGACTTATTATGTTTCTTTTGTTTTCTTTCTGAATTTTTTTTTTTATGATTGGCATGCACAAGTCAAGTGAAAACTTACTTAATTATTTATTCTGCACAAAGCTTATATGGGAGAAAGATATGGCCCTGGACTCACCTCTCCCCTGGTACTTGCCATTGGATAAAAATCACTTCTCACTGACTAGTTTCCCTGCAACTTCGATTGGGCGTTTCGTTACAAGAAGCATGGTAAGACTGCTCTCATGCAAATGTCCCCCCAGCGTTTGGTTACAAAGATTTTGCATATTTAAATACACCTTTTTTGTGTGTTGGATAATGGTTTTCCAGTTCTCTCTCTCCTTCAACTCTGAAAGAGGCGAGGCGATTGATCACTAGAGTCTTTGAGTTTTTCACTTTTGCAGGTCAGGACCCTGGAATTCGTGGGACTTGCCCCAAAGGGAAGTCTACGTGTTCAAATTTTTCTACAGCAGGCTGCAGATGGTCTAGTTGAAGGTGGAAGGTAAGTAGTGTTCCCTCTATTGCAAAAGATTGAACGACTTTGTAGCATAAATTTAATGCACAGGAGTGAATGGGTTTATTAAACAAGAAAAGAGATTTTCTTTCAAGTTCTTAACTGAGAAATTCTTCAGGAGAGGGATTTTCACACCAATGTACTTCTTTTTGGCCCGGAAGCCGCTTTCAGAGGATCGCTAATTTGGCAGTGTAAACCAATAAACCAGGCAGCAGAATCATCGTCTATGCCAAGAGTTGGAAGTAGTTTGTCTCTGTTCGATCAGTTTCCTATGGTATCATTTCTACAATAAGTTTGAGCAATGTTGTAAACTTCGGCTGCATTGGGACATGGGCTCTTTTACTTACCTAATTATGAATAAAATTTCCTCCCCTGATTTGAATGCATGTTTTTTCTTGGCCATAATTAAATGTATGTTTTTTGACAGTTTGGAATTAAAGATTCAGCCTTCAAGCCATCAACCACCATTTCATGATGTTCATTTCGTTCAATCAAATATTACCAAATAAGAAAAAAAAAAAAAAGAGTAAATACAACAACTGTTGTGCTCAAAGCCAGTTTAGTTTATCTTAATTAGCCTGCCAACTGTACACACACACATATCAGTTAAAGACTTTGGATAAATCTCCTTGAAAAGCAATATTGGCATATATAGTTTTCTAAACAAAAGCCCTGCAAATTGATAAGTAGATTCTTGCAGAAATTAACTCCATTTTCTAAATGATATTCGTAGTCGTGAGTGTGTAAACGTCGTGTAGTCACTTTTAAAAAAGTGAATAAATACGAGACCCACATGAAAATAAATAAATTTTTTAATAATAAATCACACTCTTTTTCAAAACCACTGCACGGTACTTACGTATTTCACAACTATATATAGCATTACTCTTTCTCCTTATTATTGAATAAAGAGGTGTAAAAGCTGGCCCTGGGAGCCAGTACTGAAGCCACAAACTTCGACATGATGATCCTATGCGAACAGAGAGAGAGAGAGAGAGAGCTGGTTTTTCTCTGTCAACATTATTGAATCCATCCATCCATTCGCATTGCGCATGTTCCATGTTAATTGAGAAGGCTTACCAGTTACCACCTACCTACTGAAAATAGTTTCCTAAAGAAAAAAAGTTATCTGTCCTTTGTTCTAACAACGTTTTTATTTATTAAGAGTAATGTTAAATATAATCATGAAGTACGTAAGTGTCGTACAGTCGTTTTAAAAAAGAATGAAGTACTATTAAAAAATTAATTTCTTTTCATGTGAGTCTCATATTTATTCACTTTTTTCAAAGTGACTGCACGATATTTACGCACTCACGACTGCAAGTATCATTTCTCATTCGAAAATCCTATCACTTATATACAAAAATAAAATAAAATAAATAAAAAATCCTGGTCCTGCAAGATTGTTTTTCCTCCATTATTAGGTTTCAAAAAAAATGCTCTTTTATTTATCAGATTCTTTACACACGAGATTTTTTTTTAAAAAGAGTTTCATCGTAACAAATAGGAGAACACTTGACAATATAAAAACCTACACCTACAGGGGCATCGATGCAAGAAGAAAAGAACGTCAATCAATTTTCTTGAAGAGATATCTGTTTTTAGAAAAGTCATAAATATTGAAACTCACGGAAAAAATTAATTTTTTTTAATAATTTTCTCTTTCTCAGAAAAAATGCGTGATATTTACCATCACTGTTTTTAACATTATTCAAAAATGAAATTGGGAAACTCTAGGATAGTTTCTTGGGTCGATCACAAAATCATTTAGGAGCCGTGCTACATCCACCAAAGATGTTGCAGGAGACGGCTCCCAAATAGAACAAAAAAATTTTATTTTTTTTCATTACTTTGTTTTTTATAGTTTAAAACTTTTTTCTTTTTTTTAAATAAAATTCACCAGGTGACAGTAGCATTTTTTATCATTTATTTCTCCTATTAAATTCCTTTGCCATTTGAATCGTGTCATCAGCAGACCCTACAAATAAGAGAAATGATTCGTGAATGTACAACCGCCGTACACTCGCTTTAAAAAAAATGAATAAATATAAAATCCATATGAAAAGAAATTAATTTTTTAAAAATAAATTCCACTCTTTTTCAAAACGACTACACGACGTTTACGTATTCCATGATTGTATGTAACATTACTCTTCAAATAAACCTACCTCTTTCTTTTTTTTTTAGCAAGTAGCATTGAAATCAAATACACTATATAAGAAAACATGTTTTTTTTTTGGTTCTTTTTCAATGAAACAAAATCCTCAAAAAGATCTACAATATCGGATGGGGAAAGGAGTCCTTCCTATTCTCAGAAACAACAAATAAAAAGCACAATACAAATATTTTGAAGATCGCAGGCAGCAAAAAGATCAATGGAGTCATTCTTCCATAGGTTGGTTCTCTGCCAGTGCTTGGGACACCTTGACCTTGATCTTCGGAAGAGTGAGAGATGGGTCCTCCTTGAGAACAGATGGGGCTTTGACCAAGCTGATGCTCTGTTCCAGCTCCTTTACTGCCTCTCTCATTTGCTGGGCCTTCTTTCCCTTCTTTCTGCAAATATTTTCATTTACACGTTAAATGATACTCATCAACCTTGTTACGCTTTTGAATATAAGATAAGGAGAACATAATTACCTCCTCTCAATGTGTTTAGCCTCCCTCCTTGATCTGACTTTATCAATCGTCTTAATGGCCTTCAGTGTGTTTTCCGTAACGTTCCTGTCATATCTCTCTGGCCTATTCCGCTTCCTCTCAAACTCAAAGGTAGAATCCTGCAAAAATAAGGAAATAGGAGCAAAAAAACCCATATTACCACCAGATCTTTTCTCATCCAAGCAATGTCGCATTTTGAATGATAAACTAAACAAGCATGTTTACCTGCGTCATGTCCTTTCCATGTAACCGCCTATAGGCCTTAGTCCATTTCACCTTGCGAGGATTCCTCTTCATCTTGAAATTCTTGTGGCACTTGGATCTACAAAAACGAAATATCTACAAAAGGATCACAAGTAAGAGATTGTAGGCACAAAATAATAATATGAACCAACGGAGGATATTCGCCAACAATAGACTCTAGCATTTTAGAAGGCATGCTACCTAGCTTTAACCCCTCCAAAAAAATAAAAGGTTTTCATTTACTCTGGACAAAGAGTTTTTGTGAAGCAACATATAAACTTTGACATTACCAAACAGTATATATCTGATTGCAGTTTTTTAGAGTTATACATTAAGAGAATATCCTTGAAAGATACATTCAACAGCTTAAAAACATGTAATTGGCCGTGATTCTAACTGATGGAACTTATGCCAGAAGATGAATCACACATGATTTACTCTAATTTTGGAAGCAAAAAAGAGTACATAGCAGCAGAGGCAAACATAGACAACAGACATGATTCGTATGGCATGGCAAAATAAAGAACAGATTGTGCAAAGCGGCCTGAACTTTACATAGAACAATAGAATAGACAGAGGATAGCAAATTACGAAAAAAAAAAATAGCATCATACCTTAGCATCATTGCGGACAAACTGAATACCGTGCCCTGGATAGATAGTAGAGGAACAAAACCAACACTTCTCTATCCTCATCTTATTTTCAACCAACTAGAAAATCCAAGTTCCTAAAAGAAAAGGTTAGAATAGAAGAGTTAAAAAAACGTGTCATGAATAAGAAACCCAAAAAGTAGATTAACATTTTACATTCTTCGCCTTTAACATTCGTTATAGCTAATGGATGAGGGATCCCCATCCAAGAAATTTCCGTTAGCAAAAAATTTCCACTGTAGGTGTTATAATTTCTTCTGTTTCTTTTCATCCATCTAGATTTGGAGCAACAAATATTAGATGCCAAGCGGAAAAAAAAAATACTGATGTAGAAGTGCCATTGAATCTATGATTTGAATGCATGGAACTTAGGGAAAGATATGAATCAAGTTGCGAACTGAAACAGACCAGCTCAAACTAGTAACAAATATAACAAAGAATTTGATCAATCGGCCAAAATACACCCGAGCCAAGAAAACCCAAAAACCCACAAACACACGAACACACAAAAGAGAAGAGGGAATGTTTCAGTATGCATATGCATGAAAAACCAACGTAGATCCAAAGAAAAACCCCTAACCATCATCTACAAACAAAACTACCCTAGCATTCGAAGTCAACAAATTCTCCAAACCAAGCCGCCCAGCTAAGACCGACCCACAAATTTTTCCCACCTTCAGCTTCGGAATAGTTTATGGAACCGTTGGTCGTAATCCCAGCCACCGGGATCTTCTTCCCGAGGAGCTTGATCGCAGGGTCTATGGTTTTCCCACCTTAAGCTTCGGAAGAGGGAGTGTTTCTGTAGGTACTGTCTCCCGTCGATCTATAGTGGCTGTGAGGTTTTCTGCTACGCGAGGCAGAGAAGGGAGGGGAAAGAATAGAGAGAGGGGCTGTGAGGTGGTGTCGGCGCGAGGAAGAGAAGGAAGGAGCGTGAGGGAGAGAAGGGAGGGAAGAAAAGGGGGTCTGAAGTGTGCGGTGCGAGAGATAGAGGAGAGGGGAGAGGAGAAGAAAGGGAAACATAGGTTTTCATTCCCTACGTCCAAAACGCTGCCGTTTAGGTAGCGGAGGCTTGGATTTTTTTTATGGGCTGGGCTGTTACACTGATTGGGCTTCCATTTTTAAGTCTCACATTTTATATATGAAAAATATATTATTTCAAAAAATAACCTATTTACAAATTATATCTGATGTATACTATTTTTTTTCATCATTTGATACTATTTGTTTATAAAATTTTTATGAAGATAAAATATTTTCTGAGATGCTAGATTATAGTTTATATTATAAAATTCATAAATAAATAAAAGATAATATTTTCATGTTTTAAATATATATTATGCCATTATCAATATTTATAATCATAAATAAATTCTAAATTATATATTATCAATAATCATACGAGACTTTTACAAGTCAATTATACGTAGATAAATATGTAGTTAATTCATTGCTATTTCTATGATAATTTATTTCTTACATTTTTGGTTCTCTTCTTTACAACAGTTTAAGCGGTTAGCTATTTTGTACCTTTTTAGAGCACTAGTAATGGACTCAGTTTAGTCAAATTTTGGTCAAGGTTTAGCTAGGTTGTACAACAATCCACAATAATTGACTCAACAAATGAACAATAATTTTAACTTTCATTATTTTCACTGGCCAACCACTATTGCTGGCCGAATATTATTTTATCATAAAAAATTGATCTTTTCCACGTGGTATTCGATTAACTGAAATTTGATTTGTATACCAAATAAATATTTGTTGCGTGGTTTCTAGAATTGTATGTACTGTATGGTTATTTTTTAAAGGAAAACACTACTTTGCCCTCCCATTTGTATCGCTTCATTTGATCGCTTGGCCAAATTTTTTTTTATTTTACTTAGTGATTAAGAAAGTGATTTTAAGTATATTGGTGTATTTTTTTTATTTATTAAAAATATTTAAATGTATTAAAAAAATGTGAAAAAAAAACACTGAGCGGTACGCCCAGCGGTAAGAGTGGGGCAGCAGAGTAGCCCCACTCTTTTTAAAAAGCATCACTAGTTTCGAAATACTGGCGTTGGGCATGTTTGACTGAAATGGGTCACATCCTCAGTTCATAAGTGTGTGACATGAATTTTGAAAGAATATGACTGTTGTAAAAAAGATCGTTAGAAAATTATATCTGTTAAGAATAATTTGAACGTTAGAAAATTAATGTGTACTCTTTTAATAACGAATAAATATTCAAATTACAATTAGAATTAAAATAAATAAAAATGTTAAAATTAATATTTTAATAAAATATTGATAGATTTGTTGAATATTTTATTTGGTGTTGTTGAAAAGTGACTAGCTAGATTTATAAAAGTGAATTTTCTAACTAAGTTTTAGTTAAAATTTATTGATTTCACTACTAGTGCTCTTATAGTCTCCATTTCGTCGGGAAGAAAAATCAAATTTGATATTTTTTTTACATCTTCAAATGTTAGTAAGTTAGGTTTGCTTCGAAACATGAAACCTGCATTTAAATCTTTCTCATATTCTTTCTTTCTTTTTTTATTTTTGAAAAAGATAAAAAGATACCTCTGTATTTCATATATGAACTTCTTGTATACATCTTCTATCATTTTCCTGACTATTAACAATGAAATCTGAAACTTCTTTTATCCAAACTTTTTCCTCAACTAAGTCTAAGGCAGCTTTTGCCAAATTGTGAGCAACATAATTTTTTTTCCCTATAATCAAACTGTAAAAACCAGTCCTTCTTAACCTCATCACCTTTGAAGATCACTTTCTATATGTTGAGTTCATTGCAAACTTGCATTGCCTTCCATAGAGCTTGACATTCTGCAACTTCAAGTGTGTACATTCCTCCTACTGTCACACGCAGCAAGCAGAGCTTCACCATCCTCATTTGTAATGATCATCCTCATCTCCATTCTCCTCATCTTCATATACATGGAGGCATCCCATATAACCTTTACAAAATCTGCTACAGGTCGAGCCCATCTTGTCTTGTTAACAGGCATTATTGCCTGCTAATCATTAGTAATTTCCTTCCTACTTGCCTGCTTATACTCCTCTAGTTTCTCAATAACTGAAGATAACAATTTTCTCAGGCATGTTAGTCTTTTATCAAACACAAATGTGTTTCTTCTCAGCCAAACTTTTCTAAACATCACAGTTATCTCCTCTAGTTTGGTTTTCTCAAAAACTTCCATCATCTTCTCCCATAACACCAAAAAATCACCTTCCCCCATTTCCATTTTTGAACACCACTCAAGCCAGTTGCCCAAATATCATTTGCTACTAAACATTTCCACAACACATGTATTATAAATTCTTCTTCTCTAAGACAGATTGAGCATAAAGGATTCTCAACAATCTTTTTTAAAAACAGGTTCCTCTTAGTAGGAAGTAACTCATTTGCTGCCCTCCAAAGGAAGATCTTAACCATATTTGGTACTTCTAAATTCCAAACACTCTTCCACCTGCTATCCATCTGTTTCTCTATAGAGGGTTCCCCTTTGCATCTTCTTCTCATTTCAAGTTGTAGGAATATGCACTCCTGATAGTAAAAACCCCTTTCTTCGAATGCCCCCATATTGCTTTGTCTTCAGTCCACCCTCTACCAAGTGGAATGCTCAGAGTCTGCTCTGCTTCTTATTTCTCAAAGACTGCATTAACCAACTTTTCATTCCACTCCCTTCTGTCATCTATCAGCAACTTAGCTACTTTTGAATCTTCTCTGAGCACTGTTATTGGTGACTGCACTAAGAAAGATGAATGAGTGTTCAACCATTTATGGACCCATATTTGAATCTTCTTACCATCACCAACCCTCCACCTAATACACTCCTAATAAAGTCTCTTGCATTCCATATGCTTCTCCATATCAAAGAAACCCCAACTTGACATCCAGAAAGTTGGCATTCTTTAAATACTTCTCTCAAAACACCACTGATGCCAGGGAATTAGGGAACTGTAAGAATCTCTATCCTTGTTTTGCTAATAGGGCAAGGTTGAAACAACTTAGATCCCTAAAGCCTAAACCACCATTCTCTTTTTTCCCAGCCATCTTATCCCATTTTTTCTACTAAATCCCCCCTTCCATCTGTTGTTTTCCCAGCAGAATTTGGAAAACATATTATTTATATTACTGCATAGTTTAAGAGGAAGCTTAAACACACTCATGGTATAAAGAGGTATAGCCTAAACCACCCTTCTCATATTCTTTCTTATACCTATGACTTCAACGTATTCATCTCATTTAAATCGAAACCGAGCTGAGATTAAAAATCTAGTTTTTTTTTCTATTTAATTTAATTTGTGGGTCTTGGTGTTGCAAGTCTGACTTTAGAGCATTAGTATTGGATTAACCAAATATCTTTTCATCTTAAAATTTAGCAAATATCATCCATATTTGCTCCACATTGAATTAGCTAAATTGTTTTCATCCAAAATATAAGTTACAATAAATTCATTATTCTTTTCAAATATGAAAAGAACTATAGTAAGTCTAAAAGTATTTTTTAAGATTATTATATTATAAATATGATATTTTTATTTACATATGAGATTTTACCATCTATATACATATGAAATTATTATATTATAGATTGTTGAATAGTGAAAATGAAAATGAATATGATTGTTGGAGGCTATTGATGATTATGAAAATAAAATAAACAAGTAATTAAAAAATAAAAATTAATTAAACATAAAAAAAATAAAAAATAATAATATTTAATTATTATAGAGAGTGTGATGTCTAATCTAATATAGACTTCAAGTTTTGAATGATTAGTTAAAAATAAAAAAGTTACATATTAATCAAAATTTAAAAAATAGGATGGCTAATACTCTTAAAATTCCATTCAAAAGATTGGATACTCATCATGTTCTACTAATTACTAAACACTTGTAAAAAAGATTGGACTAGCCGAAGGGATATCTTCTTGATTTCCCTCGTATCTTTCATTCTATTTCAGGCTACCATCACTCATCTCCCTCTTCTCTCAGTTTCCTTCCGTCCACAGTACTGACACGAATCCCGACGACGGCAACACTCCCCAGCAAGGGTCTTTCTCATCTACGTCCCCTTGTTGGGTTTGCTCCTTTCCTGAATCCCACATCGGTGGGAGAAAAGTGAGGATGAGGCCTCAAGGCCTATAAATAGGGTGCTTGGCCTCTTAATTAATTACACAAAGTCATAAGCTTAATTAGTAACTTGTGACTCTAAGAAAATTCCTCTATTAGCCTTTTCTTGTAAAAAGGAAAGAGGTGAGAGTTAAAGTTTTACCAGTGGAGAAGTTTTGTGGGTGTCATTTGGGGTGAGGAGAAAAATTGTGTGATTGTAATAATTTTCACATAGTGTATTTTTTTCTCTAGGTCTGGTAGTTTTTCTCCTGTTTGGGAGTTTCCATGTAAATTCTTGTGTTGTTATTATTTCTCTATTTTTCTTCATATTTCACCAAAAGGTGGATCCTGTGGAGTGAATTTGGGAGGTCCAAAATTCCTAACAAGTGGTATCAGAGATACTAGGTTTTTTTTTGTGGGTGGAGCTTTGGTGTGGTAGAGTATATTCGTACTGTCTAAGGAGGTTCTGTCTAGGAGATTGGAAATTTAAGGTGTGTCCATTGTGACCCTCCAATCTTTCCTGAGAACCTTGAAGTTCTGTCTAGGAAAAATATTCTTTCCTGGGAACTAACTTAGTGAGTACCATTCATTTCTACATTAAAATTCATCGAGGCAATATCAGGAAGTAAGACTTCAAATCCTATCAGATATGAGATGAAGAAATTTGATGAGAGAATCAATTTTGGCTTGTGGCAAGTTCAAGTCAAAGATATTTTGATTCAATCAGGATTACACATGGCGTAGAAGGGCAAACTAACACCTGAAGTCAGCAGTGATACTAGCGTAACTGATGAAACAAATATCATATCTGTAATGAGCGATGAAGATTGGGAGGATCTGGATTTGAGAGCAGCAAGTGCGATACGTCTGTGTCTGGTCAAGAATGTTCTTGCAAATGTACATGGATTATCTATGACAAATGAACTCTAGGAAAAGCTCGAAGAGTTATATCAGACGAAGGGTGTCTCAAATTGGGTGTACCTGAAGGAGCATTTTCATACACTTTGGATGAATGAAGGTACGACTATTTCAGATCATTTAAGTGTTCTCAATGGCATTGTCTCTGAGCTAGAATCTATTGGAGTTAAAATTGATGATGGGGATCAAGCCTTGAGGCTCATCTGGTTTCTTCCACTTTCCTATGAGCATATGAAGCCTATTTTGATATATGAAAATGAGAAAATAATTTTTTCAGAGGTTACCAGTAAACTCTTTTCTAAAGAGAGAAGACTAGGTGGTGGAAGAAATGGTCCACCTGAGAACTTTGCATTGGTAGTAGCTGGTAATGGGAAGAAGAAGAACTCCATGAAAATGAAAGTAGTCTGCTGGGTGTGTGGAAAATCTAGGCATGTCAAGAAAAATTTTCCAAGAGCAGGAGTAGGTTCGGCAAGTGGCTTCAAGTCAGTAAATGGAGATAGTGGTACTAAAACTAACGATGTGTCTCTCTCCATGGAAGACAATGTATTTTAAAGGGACATGTACATACATCCTCATGGCATGTCACTAATTCCCAAAGTTGCCATGATAGAGGATGTGTTAATGTTAGCGGGTTCACAAGTTTACACACAGGCATTAGTTTGGCATTAATGCAGGGTGTGTGGTGAAAATTCATGTCGATGGCTGATGAACTTCCAGAAAAGCCAAATGTGGAAGTTGCACTATAATTTTTCAACAAGGTTATTTTCGATAGGGGCCGAAATTGAAATGCTTGGAATTGGTTTATTCTGAGTGGGTATGCTTTTATGGTGGAGCATGATAACAGAAGTTATGAAGATCTTCATTGTGGTGGAGCGTGGCTGTGGGATCAGCCAAAGTCGAAAGGTAGAGATTGTTGGGTTTGCTCTTTTCCTAAATCCCATATCGGTGGGAGAAAAGAGAGGAGGAGACCTTAAGGCCTATAAATAGGGTGCTTTGTCTCTTAGTTAATTACACCAAGTCGTAAGCTTAATTAGTAACTTGTGACTATAAGAAAATTCCTCTATTAGCCTTTTCTTGTAAAAAGGAAAGAGGTGGGAGTTAAAATTTTGCTAGTGGGGAAGTTTGGTGGGTGTCATTTGGGGTGAGGAGAAAAATTGTGTGATTGTAATAATTTTTCACATAGTGTATTTTTTTCTCTGAGTCTGGTGGTTTTTCTTATGTTTGGAAGTTTTCACGTAAATTCTTGTATTTATATTATTTCTTTGTTTTTTTTTTATATTTCCCCAAAAGGTGGATCCTGTGGAGTGAATTTGGGAGGTCTAAAATTCCTAACACCCGTTCCCCTGCTGTCGACCGCGCACTCCAACTCATCCAATCGGACGACGCCGACGGCAAGCTCCAAGCAGCCCGCGAGATCCGGCGGCTCATGGTATGGTTTGGCTTTCTTAGAGGAAAAACGGACAAATAATTCATGCTTGTCATTCAACAATTTTGCTTTTTCTTATTTGTGTTTTATTTTTTATTTGTTGTAAAACAAAGTACTTTATAAAAATCGAAGGGATTGGAGAAGGAACTGATGAAATGAATGAAATTTTAGTCTGGTGATAGGAATGAGTTTGGGTAGTATTGACCTCAGGATTTAATATGATTTTATCTGCTTTTTGGTGGTTCTTAAAGTTTCAATGCAATTCCCATGGCGTCCTTTGCCCTTTAGAAGGAATTGGATGTTTTTATGGTTGAATACCAATCGGATTTGGATGGTGGTTGCGCGGGTGGTGGTGATTCTTTCGTTCACATGGATTTTCCTTTTATTTCTTTGTTGTTCTTCTGCATATTTGGTGATTTGAAGTTTGTGAGTGATTGATTTTAAGGAATTTGTTAAAATTTAAGATTGAAAAAATAAATATGAAAATTTGTTAAAATTTTGAGGAATTTATTATTTTTTTAATTTTTAGTAACTGCCCAACCACATGTGGGCTGGAGAAACATGTGGCTTCTAGTTTTAAAGAAACATGGTTCGGTAGTGGTAGAAATTGAGTTGGATTTGCGTGGTTATAAATATGGAGGAAGATGTTTCGACTTCTGGGCAGAAGGCTGTGATTATATATGAGAGAGCTTGTTGCTTTTCTTTGTCTTGTTTTGACTCCTTTTTGCATTATAACTATATGATAATTTAATATTCTAATGCATAAGTTAAGAGTATGAATTCATATAAACAATTCATATATTGTGATTAAAAGCAAGAAATTTGCAATCAACTTTATATTTTGTATGGTCTATTTGCAATAACGTCGTTCGTTATAAAGAAATTCTCAACAGATTATGAATATCGCTCAGGTAGTAGAGGGACAAATTATGGCTCAAGTAGTTGGGAAACAATAATTTTAAGTAAAAATTAAATTATTAATTAATATATGAAATGTATTTATAAAATATATAATTTTTTAAGTGAAATATTATTAAAATATATAATATTATATTATTATTTTAACTTTAAGATGGCTAATCTAATATAGATTCACCCGACTAAAAGTTGATGTTATAGCTAAAATTTGATGATCTAAGACTTATAGCCAAAATTTGAACGGCAATGCCCTGAAGTGGTAAAACGTTATTAGTACGAACGAAATAAAAATGATATAGCTAATGGTTTTGGGCCCAAGTAGAACATACAGCCCATTTTCAGCTAAAATGTATAATTTAGGCCGGCCCATTTGAAATTGAACGTTAACGTACGCGCAGTTTATCTTCAATACCTTGACAGCACTAACATGCGCATATTATCGTTTTAGCCAACTGCCAACGCTCGTCTACTAACTCAATCTCATCCTCCACTCCACGGCTCAAAATGGAAAGCCAGGTCCTTGCCCACGCTAAACTACAGTCATCCAGTACCCGTTCGACGAGATTACCCAGAGACCATATGCACGCACCAAACCCACTGAAGTCCTCTATCCAATTGTCAAAACGGAGCCCTAAATCTATCTCAGACGGGCTCCAGAAGGACTCAAAAAAGGACCTGTCTCGGATTCTGCGAACGGACGCTGCTGTAGAAGGCATTGTGAGGAAAGCGAACTCGAGAAAGTATAAACAGCTGTGGCCTAAAGCTGTTTTGGAGGCCCTGGATGAGGCTATCAGAGAGAATCAATGGGAGACTGCTCTCAAGGTTAGTGGGTTTTGTTTTTCTTGAATTTGTAATTTCTCTTTTTGGCCTTTTTTTATTTAAAAAAAAAACTTTGGCAACACGGTCGGTGGGTGTCCTTGAGTTCGATATATTTATTTCTGATTCTAATTGTTTTGGTGGTTTGTATGTGATTGGCTTCTGTGTTTGTGGATAGAGGATATTATTTGCCTCTGTTTTCGTCCTGGTAAATTGGTAATTAAAATGTCATGTTTTAATTCGATTTTTTTTACTTTTCTTGCAAAGGTAGTTGTCTTTTGTTTGTTTCTACCACCCCGGGTTTTATTGATACATTTCATGTTTGTGCTATTTGCTGCTGTTTCAACCCTCTAAATGTCTGTTCCCTTTGTCAGTTAATTTTAAACTACTTTTAGTTAGAGTATTTTCTTATATCCACTGCGACCTTGTTTTATGAGCAATCAAGAATTTTATTAGATCAAAACAATAAGTTAACCCATGTACATGATTTAAACTGACACCACGACCCATCAAAATTTGAATTGTCAGCACTGCTACTTTTTGTATGAATTCTTGTTCCCCTGTACCGTGAGACTTGTTGGAAGTTTTAGCTATTTCTAAAATACCAATTCCTTATTATAGATTTTTGGATTGCTTCGTCAGCAACATTGGTACGAGGCAAGATGCCAAACATACACAAAGTTGTTAATGATGCTTGGCAAGTGCAGGCAACCTGCGCAGGCCAGCTTGCTTTTTGAGATCATGTTGTCTGAAGGGCTTAGACCTACTCTTGACGTCTATACTGCTCTCGTAAGTTCTTATGGACAATGCGGCCTTCTTGACAAGGCTTTATCAACTCTTGAGGATATGAAATCAATCTCTGACTGCAAACCAGATATATACACGTATTCTATTCTTATTAGCTGTTGCACTAAGTTTCATCGTTTTGATCTGATTGGACGGATTCGTGCAGAGATGTCATATTTGGGGATTGAATGCAGCACTGTCACATACAATACTATTATCAATGGATACGGTAAGGGGGAAATGTTTGAACTAATGGAGGACACACTGACGGAAATGATTGAAAGTGAAAGATGCCTTCCTGATATTTTCACGTTAAATACTTTTGTCAGGGCTTATGGGAAAATAGGGCAGATTGAGAAAATGGAGGAGTGGTATAATGAATTCCAGTTAATGGGAATACAGCCAGACATGAAGACATTCAATATCCTGATCAAATCATATGGAAAAGCAGGCATGTATGAGAAGATGAGTTCAGTTATGTATTATATGGAGAAAAGATTTTTCTCGCCAACAATTGTTACTTTTAATACAGTCATCGAGGTGTTTGGAAAAGCTGCAAATATTGAAAAGATGGATACATACTTCAAGAAAATGAAGCATCAAGGAATCAAGCCGAATGCTATTACCTACTGCTCTCTTGTTAGTGCTTACAGTAAAGCTGGACATATAGTAAAAGTTGATTCGATTTTGAGGCAAGTAGAAAATTCAGATGTAAAACTAGATACTCCTTTTTATAACTGCATTATCAGCGCATATGGTCAGACTGGTGATGTGGAAAGGATGGGTGAGTTGTTCTTGAAAATGAAAGATAGAGGATGCAAACCGGATAATGTCACCTTTGCTACCATGATCCAAGCCTACAATGCAAAAGGCATGAATGAGGCTGCTGAAAAATTGGAGAAAAAGAGGATTGCAGTTGAAGAGAAATTTGGTATCATGCTATGCCTTATACTTTCTATCTCTGCGAGAATTTTCCCTGAAACTAGTTACTCAAACAACCTTACCTCTTTTTCTTCTGTTTCAGGCATGAATTTGATTGGATGGTAGCATGATTTATTGTTTTGGAGAGCAACTCTCACAAATGCTCAATGGTGGTCGGATCTCAGGATTGATAATTGCTTCCTTGTAACCACTGTTATAGCAGGTCTTATAGACTTATTCTAAGCTTCTAGATTTATTTCCCTCTGTTTTTGGTTATCTTGTACATTACACATATTTGCATGCTACTGTATATAGTGCCTTAAAGCAAAATACTTCTGGTAATTGAAGGATGCATACATCAAATGGTCCAACATGGCCCAAAGGACTGGCCATTTTTTACAAGCCGGTGTCCAAGGTCTGTTTTGCATAAAGAAGTTGCTAGTATCCTGATTGGGATTTATTCCTTTAGTTAATTTTGTAGTGAGACTGATTTCCATCTATTTAGTCTTGTGATTTATTTATTTAATCAATAACTTTACCTTTATATGTTTATGTATCTCTCTATGTATATCAGGCAATTCCCAATTCCTTGTGTTCTACAAGATTTATATCTTCCTCTACCACATCCTATTTTATCTGTAATAATTTCTTCCCAATTTGGAGAAAAATCCTGGGGCTATTCCTTATTTTCACCTCCACTCCCTCATATTTTGAGGTGGGTCCCAATGGGTTTTGTAAAACCCATTTTTATGTTAAATTTGAAGAAAGGTAGCTCAAAACTATCTCCAACGGATCATGTATTTTCAAATCTATTTTCTATTTTGCTACAGTGTTCAGTTACATGTAGTATCAACTGTACACAAATGTAAAAATATTTTATTTATTTTTACTCTTTTCATGTACTTTGTTTCTCACAATAGTTTATCTCTCCTTGTACTTTTTTTCCAACAAACTATTAAATAATATAACATTTAAATGATGGAAAGAAAAAATAGATAAAGTGATGTATGGTATATTATTAAAGTTAATATATAAAATAGAAAAAGTGAATTTTAGTGATGTATTTTAAAGGATAGTATACATTGGGAGTGCTCTAATGCCACCAATTTAGCTTTGGTCTCCTGCCACTTCTTTTCTTGTCTTGTAGACTTTATTGCTCTTTTTTTAAAAAAGAAAAAAGAAATCAAAACTATATGAAATTGAGATTTTCTTCTTATTTTATTTTCTATTTCTCTCCTCTTTTATTTTTAAAAACTTCAGTTTTTAGGGGATATATGTAGAGAAAGGTATTACGTATATTTACTTAAACTTCTCAATTCCAAAGCACATTTAAACATTAAAGAAGAGAAGATATAGTAATTTTATATCATTATTTTTATTGTAATGTGAATTTTCTCTAAATTTAAACACTTTTTTATTCTTTTAGATTTTGTGAAATATATTTTTTTAAGCTTGAAATTATATATTTTTCCTTTACTCACTTTTTTTAATTTTGTTGTCACTTTGCTAATGGTGCTTCTAACCTGCCGAACTGCTTATTTTACCCTAAAAAAACTCTACTCCTCCCTCCCCCGGCCAGATCACAATCCTTGTTTCACCCCTACTTACAAGGAATTGGTTACTAGAAGTTCTTTTTTATAAGGAAAAAAAAAAAAAAAAAAAATCCCTGCTAGTAACCAAAATTGTTCCCTACATGGGAGGACCGGACCTCCCTGAAGAGCCAGCCAAAATTCTTACTTTATCCAGAAACTAAACGGGAAATATGCATGTGAAGAATTTTCAAATATTAGAAAAATGTTTTAATTTCAGAAATCTCAGGATAGATAGTCATTATCACAAAAATATTATTGTCTTCATTTTTTATAAGCATCTCTCCTCTTCGTAACCAAATGGACTTAATTTCTAATGCAATCTTCATTTCATTGTGCAGACATATTGGCACATGAGAATGCATCACTATAGGTTAATGGTGAAGGTAAAGAGGACAGTGAACACGGTGGAAATTTCATGGGGTCCCAAGATGGGCATAGAAGTGAATGCATTATGTGAAGAGGAATGGTTGCATCCACTGCAAGAAGGGAATAGAATAAAATTGCTGGAGACAATTTGCTACAGAAATCAATGACAAATGATTGCACCAATGAGAAAGATGATTTATGGGAGTTGAGTTGAGTTGAGTTGAGTTGAACTGAATTGAGTTGAGTTGAGATAAGATGAAAGTTGAATAAAATATTGTTAGAATATTATTTTTTAATATTATTTTTTGTTTTGAAATTGAAAAAAATTGAATTATTTATTGTATTTTGTATGAAAGTTTATGAAAGTTGTAATGACCAGATGAAATGAGATGAGTTGGGATAAATTTTGAATCCAAACCTTCCCAAAGGTTGAAGGCCATTCAGGTTGGTGCCATGAGATCCATGGACCATAATTGAACAGAAATCAAACTTTCATGACTACAAAAATAAAGATTAGCCCCTATTAATTATTTTGTTATTTGGTGCTGTGCAAGCTGTATGTACTACTTTCCTCAAGAAGTAGTTTGTAACACACCTAATGGTTGGTGTTTGGGTGAATAGAAAATACGAGAGAAAGTGTAAGAAAAATTGGTCAGATTCGAGGTTGACCAAGCTTGCAAGAGAGGAAGAGAGAAAAATAGAAAATATGTCATAATTAAGCTTCTAGATGTTTTTCAATTGAGTCCAACACAACTACAAATACTAATATGCTCCTACTAACTAATTGGCCCGAGGCCAACTTAACCAAACAGTAAAATAAAAACAGCTCATATAATCCTAACAATTATAAATGAGTCATGGCCCAAATCAACACTAACATGTAAATAAGATAAATGGTCACAAGCCAACACGCTCAACAGAATTGAGCCCACCAAGCCCCAATGACTTTGGTGTGCATGTACAGAACTGTGACATGTACCCTCCCCCTTCCAAGCACCTTACCCACAAGGTGCAATTATGCTTTAACCCTTCTTTTGTAGCAGAGGTCGGCCTCTTGCCTTTGATTTTTTTTAGTTGTTCAATAGTATATTCATCGTTTGCATCTACAACATGGAGAATCTCACAATCCTTCTTCTTCATTTCCTGCGTGGCCTTCTTTCTCTCTCCCGTAATGTCATAATTGTCACTCTGGCCTTCCTTCATCCTGGTCGCATAATCTTTCAAACTGGTCATCCATAGTGCTGTCTCTGGCATGCTAAACTGAGAACATTCTTGAGATTTGTTGATCACAAATTCAAGCGTGCAACCAAACTTCCTGTATTCCTTAGCAAACCACTTGAGCAAGGATAACTTCTTCTGAAACTCCAATTCCACCGAGTTGACAGAATCTAGAACATTGCTTTGATCTGCCTCTTGTTCCTTGTCCAAGTGCTTTATAAAAATCTCACTAGTTGTGCTCTTTTGCAACATGTACCTATTTATATTCAAAATTTTTCAGGCAATAAGCCACTTGACAGCAATTGAAAAGATAAGAACAATGACAGATTTGTAGCCCAATGTTCCAGTGATGCGGGCTTGGCTTCCTACCACAGGTTGGTTAGTATTTCTCTCAATGTCTTAAAGTTCAACACCTTGGGATGTTTCACCTATGTGACAGTACCGCCTATTACATAGGTTCTATAATTTGTAATATCATCCTCAAGAGTGAATGAATAAGCACTTGCATTTCTAATCTTCCTTGGGTTTTCATCATTCAGTTCTGTCATTCTATGAACTTTAAAGAACACAACACAGGATACTAGGACAGGATTGCCATTGACAATCGATGCAATTATACCAGTATGCGGTTCCTCTCCATCAATCTCAACAATAATAAACTTAGGTCCAAAATCACAATACACAGAACCCAAAAGGCCTTTTACATTGGTTTTGATGAATGCAATAGAAGGCTGAAGATTATAACAGTAATCGTTAAACTCGCTAGCTTTCTCAGACCTGATATCAAGAAAGACAACAGCTTGTGGATTAGAAAGTGGTTCTTTTGTTAAGTTTTTTGTTAAGGTATGAACAACAACAACATTGTTGAGTTCTTGCTTCCTTTGGACAGAAGCTAGTGCCCTGTTCTGACCAACATCATTTTCTGTAAAAAAGAAATTACAAGACAATTCCCACAACTCCACTGCACATCCCCAATTCTTTTCCAACACATCCTTCTTTTGCATTATTTGAAAAGGTGTATGGCTTCCCTAAACAATCCAGTCCTATAGAAATATGCAATATCTTGTACCGGGCTATATGCATTGCTAGTATAATATTCTGTTGCAAACCCAGCACTAAGTCCATCCCCAAATACAACATTCTCAATTAACTGATTATTAGATAGAGATGATGTCTACCCTATATAAGCAAGAATCAAAGCTAGGTAATCCATTGAGAGGAATTTGTGATAAATACCAATGCCGCCAATGCACAAAAGACAGGCCAAAGCTAGAGGAACAAATAAGCCTATCAGTATGATGTATGCAACAAGAGCTTCAACATATACATTAGAAGCACTTACTCTACTAACTCGGACATGCCACATTAATTGATTCCTTCACCAAGATGTAACCTCTCCCAATGCAAGTAATACCCCACAAGGATTGGCATCTTCTTTGCTTATGACAATTGCTTCTACAACAACCACAAGCTCTCTAGCTTTTGCAAGCTCAAGCCGTGTTTCCAGGTTACTTGTCATTGTTACAGGGAACAATAAAGTTTGGCGTATTTTTGACAAACTCTGAAAGACAACCCTTAACTCCTCTTCGCACCCAACTTCCATGACTCTATCTACTTTATCCAAAATTAGGATCTTGGTCTTGGAGAACACAAAAAGAATGTCAAGATTCTATTTAGACATTTCATCAAACAGTTGAGGGGCCAAGTTCTTATCTCCTAAAACTTGCAAACCCATGAGTATTTTCCCTCCACCATAGATTACAAGCAAAGTATAAAGGACTTCATATACCTCAAACATACCTTTGTTGTATACTGAGCATTGGGATCTTGACAAAAACTAAGATGTGCACCACCTCTAGGAGGGCCACCTCTGTCACTCCTTAGACCACCCCTTCCAAGAAAGCAGCCACCCCCACAGCCTCCACAACCTCTATTACCACCTTTGAATCCACTACGACCACCTGTAGATCCAACTTGTGGATGTCCAGTGAGGAGCTAGTCGGTGTTGAACTGCGCCACTACAGCCTTGAGGACATCATGGCCGATTGACAGAAAGACCTTCTCATCGTGGTCAAGCCCTAAGCTTTGGAGGATCTTGGATTGTTTCGTGACCTCAGGGCGAGAGAGGACTCAAAGGTTTAGGTTGACCATCTAGAGGTCCTCGGTGCCTGAGACAGGTTCGAATGTGTGGGGCTTGGTTCGAATGAAGGGCTTCTAGAGCCATGGGACCAAGAAATGGGTCCCCTCACCCACCGTCTCGTCCGATATTCCGCAAAGATGAGCTTGGTTCAGGGTTTGGTTGCCGAAATATGGGTGGTTATGGTGGTTGGGGAAGGATGATAAACGAGTGAACCATCAAAGGCGTAATGCCTCGGGACTTCCGGTGTGTTCGAGTTGTCTGGGTGTTTGTGGTGATTGCATAGAGTT
This sequence comes from Juglans cinerea, assembly GCA_961763995.1. Classification (NCBI taxonomy): domain Eukaryota; kingdom Viridiplantae; phylum Streptophyta; class Magnoliopsida; order Fagales; family Juglandaceae; genus Juglans; species Juglans cinerea. The sequence goes on along the minus strand of CAUIVZ010000015.1, from coordinate 22,827,980 downwards.
GTGGACAAGTTTTCGGTCTAGACCACAGAGGAAGGACTTCCTCCCTATCTTGTACTTCTCGTTTATGAGCTCCTCCTCTATTTGGTGCCCGATAACGACTCCACCAAGATCAAACTTCCATATGGTATCGAGAACTATTCCGATGGGTTCTCCTTTTCCGATCATTGTATGGGCCTTGCTTGGAACAACTAACGGAAGGAAATGAAAGAGGAAATAATTTATGGGAAGTGATGGAAACGAAAGTCGGAGAGGGAAATATGAGTGTTGGAAAATTAATTTTGGGTTTGTAAAGGAAATTATGAGAATAGAGAGAAAAGGAATTTCGTCAGGATGACCCTTGGCTCGTTCTTCCTCTTCTTGCATCGCACGAAGTTGTTGCTCAAGATGGGTAAATTTTTCTTCAAAATTCTTCCTGCCATCAATTATATGTTGATGAAGAATTTCGAGATTTTCTTGAATTCATTCCATTGACTCTTAGATTTTGTTGAAGGCTATAACAATTTCTTCCATGATAGCACAGAGACCGATGTTTCTCTGATACCACTTTGTAACAAACTTGATGGTTGGTGTTTGGGTGAATAGAAAATGCGAGAGAAAGTGTAAGAAAAATTAGTCAGTTTCGAGGTTGATCTAGCCTCTAAGAGAGAAAGAGAGAAGAATAGAAAATATGTGTATTAAGCTTCTAAATGTTTTTCAAGTGAGTCCAACACAACTACAAATGTAATAATCTCTTGAGTCTTGGGGGGTGTGGCTTTGGCACACATGGCTCTCACTTTTCTTTAGTTGAAGTATATTAGATAAAAAATGTTACTTATCCTCTTCAATATTGTTCAAATATTTTATTTTATTATTATTATTATTATTTAATGATTAAAGAAATGACTGAATTTATATTTTTTTTAATTTTTTTAATAATTAAGAATATTAAAAAAAATAGAAGAACAAATTTAAACTAGCAGTTCGCCGCCCAATGGTAAATGCTGGGCGGCCGTCAGCAGCGTCCATATTACTTATTAGGTTCATTCATTTGTACTGACATGGAAATGAAATTATGACTCCCATAAAGCAAAAAGTTTACCCTTCAACCTTTTGAGTTAAAAATGCTTTTTTTTTTTGGAGGAAACTATCCATTTAAAAACAAAAATTTAAAAAGAGCAACTTTGTGTGAATGGAATACCGCAAATATAGCAACAGTGGGAGCAAGTATTGAAAAAATTCAAAAAAAATCATGAGTTGAAAGAGTAACTATTTTATTTTTCTGGTCAAAATTCATACCCTAGAGAAAATGGTAAGTAGAAATTGAAGCCATGGATAACCCAATCAAGAAGCTTCTGTTGGAGGCAGGAGATAGCAATCAAGAAAGTAACAAGTACTAGCTAGTGATCCATCTGTTGTTAATTCCCAATCATACTTGCTTTGTGTATTCAACAACCACCATCCAAACCTATCATTACGATCTTGAAAGTAAACCCATTTTTTTGACCAATGTTTTCTTCTCAGTCCGTGAAGTCTGGGGCAAAGTAGTTGGAAGTAGTAGTAGTGGAGGTCAAATCCAAGGACAAATTTGTATGGTACAAACCCATAAAATCTTTTAGAAAGACCTACCATTCTTTGAATATATATATATAATATATATATATATATACACGAGGTCCATTTGAATGCATTTGAGATTGAACTTGACAATTCCCTAATCGGCATTTTCATCTTTGCGGCCTATGATTGAACCGACTTGCTAAATCCATCATCAAATTGGTTTTGGCATGAATCACTTGACAAGACGAGAATATTGCCTTGCATATATGTGATACATGCAAAAAATGTCATATCATTTGAAGTGAGATGAAAGGTAATTAATGGGAATTTTCCTTCAAAATGTCAATCTTTTTTTTTCTTTGTTTTCCCATTTCCCAAACAGCCTCTTCATACACGACATCCCAATATCTGGCTATTTCAAGCTCATGATGCATATGGATCGAGGGGACGATCGATGTGCCTGAGTTCAAGCTTCAAACTAGGCATAAAAGTCATGAATATTAGCCCCGTTTTCATTTTGATAGATCAAGACGTACAGCTCTTAACTTTTGGATGAATGTGAACTAGATTTCTTGCATGTCTCCAAACCAAAGATGCCTGCACTCATGAGTTGAACGTGAGATCATTATTTGAAAGATCGATAAAGCTTAATTAGCACACGTGAGATACTATCTACTGGAATTAAGATTATCGATTAGTCAGAGAATTAGATGGAGTTGTAATCCATACCTTTGAAAGTTATGGCACTTGTATGTCATTTTATTGTTTTGCGTGTTTTTTTTATTCCAAATCAATAATCTAATGATGACTATACGCGGTATGAAAAATTGATCATCTAGAAAATTAAAGATCACATAGAAAGAAAGGGAAAATGTAGAAAAAAATGACATTATTTCTCAAGTTCTTTAAGTAATCTTCTTTAATTTCCTTGTTATTATATTTAATTGAAACTAGCTTCTTAGTCCTTTCACAACATGCATTAATATTATATATAATGTGTGTGAACTATATATGTCATTGAATAGTAATTTGGTGGTCTAAAAATTCAACCAAAGTGCCAAATCAACTGTAAACAAGGTAAAATTAGGTAGTCCCAAACATTCCCCGGCCTTGAATCAACATAGACCTAATTACTATATAGCTAGAAGCACCAGCTGGGACGACTTATCTCTCTATACATCTCCTTTTCTTCTTTTGCAATTATTGCTAGTGTTACAATCAACTTTATAAAGCATATGCCACCTATAAATCCTCCTCCTCCTCCTCCTTTTTCTTATTTTCCTTCACTTTTTCAAGACACCATACAGAGAATACTAAAAGCTATTAATTTAGAATTTTGTGCTATCATGATGTGTAGAATGATCGATCAGGAGTTAAAAGGGTACAATTCTCAAGATTATGGGAATGTTCTTATTCCTTTATTTTTTTTTATTTTTTCTGGTTGAACTGGATATGCATGCACTAGCTAGCTAGGACTGGAAAATGGCATATGCAATTTAATTTCAAAGGAGCAACAAGACGAATTGTGGCTCCATGAATCAGTTCCCATTTTAATTGATCTTTTGGTAAAATACTTTAGTCACAAAATAATTACACAAAAATAAATCTACAAACTGATATACCTTAATACGATACGTCAGATCGTAAGATTACTATTATTATAAAATAAATATAACAGATTTTATAAAATCACATCAATTTATAAATTTATTTTGTATAATTTTTTTGTGTCTGTAGCCATTCTTTTGATCTTATATAATTAGCTAGCTAGCTAGCTAGGTAGGTAGCCATTCCATATCATTTTCAATGCAACTAGTCATGTCATTCAACTTGCTATAAAAGCATATAATATTATAGGGATTTGTATTCCCATTAATTAGCAAGTGTGAACAGTGGAACAAGAAGCTAGGCATAATAATCTAAAGTAGATCAGAAGTCAAAATTAGAGAAAGAGAAATTAATGCACACAACTTGTGCCACTATTTTAATTTATGGCAAAGAGCAAGTTGTAGAGAAAGCAATAATATGAGGAATTTTTGGTACCAAAACTACCAAACATCTCATCATCATGATCATATTGTACTAAAGCATATATATCTTGAAGGAATTTAAGTAAGCAGTCGTAGGCATTGTATGGAATTTTGATTCCCAGAAAGCAAACATGCATGATCTCGTTGTAAAGGCAAGCATATTTTGTAGGAATTTTGGCTATTTGATGTATATTTATTTGAATATATCATTAAGAGAAATGATTTGTTCAAGTTTCAAATAGACAAGTCTCGTACAAGCCCTTATAAAAAAGTAGACCCCACCTTAAAAAAATATAAAAAAAAATATTATTTATTAGTAGGACCCATTGTTTTACAAAAGGCTTGTATAAGACTTGTTTATTTGGAGCTTGAATATAGCATTACTCTATCATTAATGATGTGGGCTGATTTGCTTTCAAGACTAAAATTTAAACTTTTGAAAACTTTGAAAACTTCATATCTCATCATTACAACTTTCTCAAATTTTCATATAAAATAAAATAAACAATTCAATTTTTTCAAATTCTAAAATAAAAATAATATGAAAAAATATATTATAATAATATTTTATTAAATTTTAACTTTAATGTCAACTCATTTCATTCATCTCATCTCATCTCATCAACTATGTCTCATGCTGCATCAACTACGTTTCTGACCCAAGTATTTTTGCTTCATATATTTAAAAAAAAAAACAGAAAAAAAAAGTTTTGTGATAATTTCAGGCCTACTTTTTTTTTTTTTAATCTGTTTAATTTGCAGATTAGAGTTTGGCACTGATCATCATCTACTTTTCAAACTCGATCGATTTTCTTTTTCCTTATGTTTTGGAAAGAAAGATACAGACAGAGGGCAACTTGGAGTTGTCAATTTAACTCTTATCTTTCCTTTCTGCAATTTGCAATTTTTTTGCAATATTCTCTCCTTACCGGTGAGAAAACCTTCGCGTACTTGGGCATGGATTTTAAAGTTTGAGTAATGTTAGATATAGTTTAGGTATGTAAGATGTTACACAGTACTATTCCCTTTTAAAAAAATTAGAGTATTTTATTAAAAAAATAATTTTTTTACATGGATATATCCCAAATTTATCTATTTTTTTTAAAGGGAGTACGAATGTGCACATATATACTAAAATTGTAAATATCATTTATTTTTTAGAATTATTTTGTATATATATAAGAAGGCATGCAAAGTTACAAATTAGTTTGATCCCGGCATGCGTTTAATTTGCTTGGATATATCTAAAAAAGATAAAAAATTATTCTTATCAGTTACTATTTACCACTCCACACCTCACACTTTATGAGAAACACACTCACACCTTATGAAAAAGTTATAGGTGTGGGGTGTGATAGTGAATAGTGACTGATACATAATATTTCTCATATGAAAAACATGATCACAGTCACAGTCAAATATGTGGTGAACATGAAATGAATTATCACATCTAGGGTTGCCAATAATTAAAGCTTATATATAGATTACTAATTAATTAGCCAACTTTTAATTTTACTATGGTAGTAAAATTAATGAGCTTAAATTTAAATAATAGCCAAACTTTTGCTTTTATGATTGGCAATGATGAAAATGAAAATGGCTTTTTTATAACATGATTAAAAGAACCGACCCCAAATTTTACTTTGGCCTTGGGGGTACTCATGGTACTTAACTTAATTGATTTGGATTGAAGTGATCATTATCATAAATGTCTTTTTAACATGTACTTATGCAATCATCATCCAATGCCCATCCTTTTAATTTTAAGTCGACGGAATCTCTCTGCAGTCTCCATCAAAACAACCATTATATTTTGACTCTATTATTTCTTTTCTTTTCTATCCATATTTACCATTTCTTGTAAAAATAATTATTTTATGTTAAAATAATCTATTTTTATTATAAATAATTATTTTTGTCGTAAAAAATCTGTGATAAATACTTATTTTTTTTTTATAGTATATCTATCATTAAGTAAAATTAAAAAAAATACAAAATAAAAGTTTAATTAGGACATATCAAATCATGACATCTAGGCATGTAATCAAATTGGTGAACCAACTATAGACCTCATTCGATCTTGTCGAGTACCATTTACTAGGCGTATCTTCGTGAAATGATCCTCGCGAAAAGGACAACATGCATCCTAGAAACATAGCCCAAATGAGGATATCATGTATAAATTTTTTTTTTCTTAAAAAAAAATAAAAATAAAAATAAAAAAATTGAGAATTATGAGAGTTGTGCCATTTTAGGGCCTACAATTATCTTTCGTGACGAAGTTAGGACATCACATCAATAAAAAGCACGCATTGTGCATGCCATTGATTATTTTTTAATGAAATGATGCTTGCTGTGTGACTAATTAATCGTTTTGCACAGTTCATGTCCTTTGATGGGATCATTGGATTACAATCAAGGTCTCTTCAGTCACAATATTTAAATTTTTTTACTGCTTAATTCAACCTAATAATTTTTTTTTATTTCGCATCAATGTGTCTGAGAATAAAATTTTGACTAATTTTAAAAGTGTACATGCACTTATTAAGAGATTTTGTTAGGGCGGTATAAGAATCCGAAAAATCGAATGAGATTGATTCACGTTGGAGTTCAGAATCGGCCAAAATCGGTATGGAACCGGTCGGTTGGCGGTGGTAGTTTTACAAAACTGACGTCGGTTGGTTCAGTTTCGATTTGAACTAATAAAAAATTGCTGAATCGATTGCCATCATATGCTTATATTATATATATCGTTCTGAAAAAGTGAAACGGCATTGATTTGCTTCTATAGTTAAAAAAAAAATAAAAACACTAAAAGGAACGACGTTATTTTTACCTAAGGTTTAAACAACCCACGCTCCAGCCTCCCTCTCTGCTTCTCCTTCTTGATCCCTCATTTTCAGACTTCTTCAATTTTCATCCTCTCCACTCTCATGCAGCAAAGGCAACGACAGCGGCCTAGCCTCCACGTCCCTCCGGCAAATGGTGCAACCCCAGTGTTTATAATCCCACTCCAATTCCGTCCCCCTCAAGCAGTCCACCGTGTGTTAAAATAAACCCTTACGAAGTCCGTTGCACATCGGTATTTTTTTTTTAGGTATGATTTTCAGTTTTTGTAACTTTATCAACATATCAATTTATGTCCCATATGTTTTTAATTGTTTATAAAAAAGAATGGCCCAAACTGGCCGAAACCGATAAATCGACTGTGATCCAGCCAGCAACCGATCCGGCTGGTTTTACTCCCTTACACGATCGATTTCGACCGATTTTCTCCCCCAAAAAGTGGTAGTCGGTCGGTTTTATTTTTGCACAAAACCAAACTGAGGGGGTTGGTTTTCACCCCTAGATTTTATTTAATTGATTTTGTACCTAATTTAATAGAAAGTTTCTTTAATTTGATAGTTCCTATAAACTGTTTTCACCCAAAAAAAATTTAAATCTTAAATTTAGTGAAAGCATGCTAACAAAATTAAGACCTTTTAACACCTGAGCAAACCTAGAGGGGATTTATTTATTTATTTGTTTTTATCCTCAATTGGTATAAATCAATCTTAAAGAAAAAATGTGTTTATATAAAGAATAATGATACATGTACGATGATTTTTATAATTTTTTTATATAATTAGATTTTAAAATATAAATATTTATATAAAACATATATAAAAAACATATATATCATTTAAAACATAATTATATAAAAAACTATAAGATTGTTAATTTTTTTTTTTATATAAATCACCTAACAAAATATTAAGCATGATACGTGGGCATGATTAAGCTGTCATGGCTCAAGTGACAGCACCAGAACACCTAGCCGCCGCAAACATGATGACACGTGTGCGTAAAAGTATTCACGTGCATCCCGAGCTTGGGTAGCAGTGCCCCCGTGGCCGTGCGCGAGTTGGTTCGTCAGCGGCTCCGCATCGCCAATTCGAACCTTTTTCACGTTCCCTAACCCCGGCCAGACCACACGGTTTGAAAAAGACCTTATCCATTTTTTTGCTTTTGCTATTGTACCCTTCCCCGTTTGAGGAAACCCGTATTCCAATTGTACCCCTTATATTTGACAAATCAATCCCTTCGTACATACTACATATACTTTCTTACTTCTCAACTTAGCCCCTCATTTTGTCCCAAATTAATTTTTAAGTGCATCATTTTATTTTATCCGAGTGGTACGTAACACACCACCCTCCCTATTATTCTTATTATTATTATTTTAATTTATAAATATCTTCTTTTTGTAATTCCTTTACTAAAAATTTGAAAAATAATTGATTTTTTTTCCAATAAAAAATTATTAATTGTTATAGTTGATTGTATATAACTATTATTCATTGAATAAAAGTGTCAACCCAAATGTTTTGATAGTTTAAAGGATGACTTTGTGAAATTAATAGATTAAAAAATGTGTTGACTTTTTTTTATAGTATTTAAAAAATTAAGTTACTTTGCTTTTTTGGAGTCACATTTTTATTTTTTTTGGGTACGTATTATTATAGTAGTTATTGTGTTTTTTATATGAGAATGGGGGAAAGGGTTGTATCATGATGTAAGTACGTTATATATTTCAAAGTCCAACTCCATTATATATATATATATATATATATATATGATGATTGGCAACTTATAATAAATTTTTTTCAATATCTTCATAGTATCTTAAACATAAATTATAATTTTTTTGGAAGGTCCAATTCTATGTTCTAAAAAATTCTTTTACTCCACCCTTTCACATAAATGAAACTTTATTACATTAGATATAGTTATAAATTATATAAATATTGTATATTTTTTTTTAAAAAAATGTATAGTTTATTATTAAAAAATTAATTATTTCATATAGATTTTATATTTATTTATTTATTTATTTTCAAAATAAATACACAGCAAGCATTATATACCGAAACTATCATTTCTATACGTGTTTATGTTTATTATTATGATTATTACGAGGAATAATTCAAGGGTTAAAACGTAATCTCAGTCGCACAAAATGGTCAGAATCCCACATAAACCCTCGTCCAAAGGACGAGAACACACTTGCTGTCCATCTCATCCAAGCTACGCGCCAAGCCACGTCAGTAGCATCGACAACTATATAAACGGACTCCCGCTGCTTCAGCTTCTCTAGCCATCAAAGTCCCCCACCCCCCCTCTGTCTCTCTGTCTCTCTCTCTCTCTCATAGACGAAAAACACTCTTTCATTCCGTTCCGTTCATGGATTCCCCTTCTCGCTCTTCCGTCATCATAGTCGGTGCCGGAGTCTCCGGTAAGCCTTCCCCCAAACACAATCTACGCCTTTCATCCCAAATATTTCCTCTTCTTTTCACATTTTTCTTTTGATTTTTGTGAAGGAATATCGGCGGCGAAGATTTTAGCGGAGAACGGAGTGGAGGACCTGGTGATTCTTGAAGCTTCGGACCGAATCGGCGGGAGGATCAGAAAGGAGGATTTTGGGGGCGTGTCGGTGGAGCTCGGGGCGGGGTGGATCGCCGGAGTCGGTGGCAAAGAGTCAAACCCCGTCTGGGAGCTCGCCAACCAATCCGACCTCCGTACCCGCTTCTCCGACTACAGCAATGCCCGCTACAACATCTACGACCGCAGGTACCCGTATCCGTATCCAAATATAATGCCTCTCTCTCTCTCTAACCGTTTTTGGTTTTTGCTATTTGCTAGACGCGCTGACATTGGTGCTCTCGGCATTTTGACTATATTTGAAGTTTCACCTATTATAGAATCCATGCGTATTACGTCTTAGATGGAAAATAATCGGACGACGATGGTTAATTTTGAACGAGTTTTCATTGACGTTTTTGCTGTTGTTACAGCGGCAAGATTTTCCCGAGCGGAATCGCGGCCGACTCGTACAAGAAGGCGGTGGACTCGGCGATTCAACAGCTAAGGAGAGAGGAGGCGATCCGGGGTTGCGGTTGCGACGTCACCAGAGTAACCGAACCACCTTCGTAAGTCCCTGTTTGGCTGTTTATGCTACCGAAATCAGTTTACTGCCTATTATGTAAAGTGAATCTGAATGTGTTTTCTTGTACTTATCCGCAAAGATATTCTACTTATTTCTTTCAATGTACGTATTATATGTACACTAATTCAATTTTTCTTTCTTTTGAATTTTTTGGCTGCTCTTTAGTGCTCCGAAAACGCCGATAGAGCTCGCCATTGACTTCATCTTGCATGATTTTGAGATGGCAGGTGAGTTTTATATATAGCTCGTGTTGCGTTTTTAAAAAAAAAAAAAATTAAAGAAAAAGGACTATATATATAGTTTTATTAAAACCCGGAGTTCATGTTAAGATCCACTCTGCTGTTGTTTGGTGGCTGAGAAAGTGGTGAAAAGAAAAGGAGTATATATTTATATATTTTATTTGATACTATGCCTTGTGAAATTCAAGTCAAATAGTTTTATAACAGATTGACATTATTCTTTTTTATTGAATGTATCTAATTTGTTTTGTGGTTTCTATATTTTGTTCAAACATTTCTTTTCTGAAACTGAATAAAGGGTGTGTGTCACTCAACATTTCGACATGAAGTGTTTGGATAATATAATCTAACTATCTAAATTTCTTTTATCCGATATTGATTTTGTATGTGTATAACATTCTAGTAGTGCGGACAGAGCTCTCTCTCTCTCTCTCTCTCTCTCTCTCTCTCTCATACCCTCTCTAATTTCTGATTCTTTGCAATTTCTTTTTGGAGTGTAAAAAAGATTGAAATTGACTTGTAAAAGAGTATGCAATTGAGAATGTGTGTTTTGTGTACAGAGGTCGAGCCAATATCAACTTTCGTAGATTTCGGGGAACGCGAGTATTTAGTCGCAGATCAAAGAGGGTATGAGTATTTGCTATACAAGATGGCTGAGGATTTTCTTTGTACCTCTGAGGGTAAAATCTTGGACAGTCGTCTCAAACTAAACAAGGTAAAATAATCTCACTCTTTCCTTGTATTGTCTAAGTAATTTCATAAATTAATCGTTTAAATGAATAGTTTATTAATAACATATCATACTAGAGATTAGAGATAACAAAATCATAAAAAAATAAAAACTTAATCATTTTCATTTGTTTGTTTTGTAAGGTAGGGGAAAAGTCTAATTTCATTGTTCGGATTGATTGACCCACTCCTGGAATTTGAAGATGATGACGTTTTCTGATTTTTTATTTTATTTTTTTATAATTATTATTAAGAAAAGCTTCTTTTTTTTGTTTGGGAGTGGAGTCAACTCTTTTTCTTTTTCTTTTTAAAATTTCGTTAACATAGGCTGCAAATATAATCTCCTTGTCATTTACTTTCACTCACAATAAAGTACCAATCGAGGAGGTTAATGGGAATTTTTTTCTCTCATGTCTGTTGGTCTTTGACGCTTATAATAATGGCCACATACGTTCGCAATTTGTTTAGATGTCATGATCATCAAATACTTGATAAACAAGATGATAAAATATGTAATCAATATCATTGCTAGAGAAAAAGCAGAAGAATATATATATATATATATTTTCGTTTTGCCCCCATAGCAATTTTAACAAAAGAGAAACATATTTTCGAGGCTGGAAAAAGTTGGGAATAGTCGCAAAGGAAGCATTGAAAACGTACGGAGTATGACTTTAATGTTTTTTCGTCACTGTTTTTAGAAACATTTGATTTGAAAATTGGGGTCCTAGAAAACTACTTGTTTGTCTGTGTGCGTTGAAAGTGGAGCTGAACAGAACACTGAAATGAATAAAGATGTTTTTTTCCCCAGTTTGATATGAATACCAATTCATAAATATCCTTGGATTTTTAGGTTGTTTAAAGACAGGATACTTTTACCAGGTCCACTTTAGATCGTTTCTTCGACCATTTCTCCTCATTTCCATTGTTTAGAACAAGGCTAAAAACAAAAACCTTTATGAGTTGAGGACCCAACTTACGGCCATAATATGACCCATCAACGGTATCTTTGATTTCAATCATATAGGGACGAATTGGCATGGTGCTTGCAACCATTAAAACCCTTTTACCACTTATAAATTAGTAGGCCCCAGAATTTTAAAAAACTTCCATCACCCCTGAACAGTGTGCCTTAAAAGAACAATACCCTATGGGGTGAGACGTCATATCAAGTCAATAAAGAACATGAAATTGAAAGTAGGGGGTCTTGTCATTTTCTCCATTTAATGGACTATTGTCTTTGCTACGTCTAACGCTCAAACAATCAGAAGCCAATGTGCCTGTCTCCGCGCTGATGCCATGATTCACTGTGGTTTTTTTTATTATTTTTTTTAAAAGAAAAGAAAAGATAAATAAGACTTTTAAATTGAGAGATGAAAGTTAGGAATTAAATAAAAATTATTTTTTAATATCATTATTATTTTTAAATTTAAAAAAATTGAATTATTTATTATATTTTTTATTAAAATTTTAAAAAATTATAATAATTAAATAAATTAAATTGAAATAGATTTGGGATCGACCATCTGAACTCTGCACAGAGTCTTATTTAATAAATATTTCTCATTCTTTCTTTTTAAATTCTTATATGCACAGATTTTCTTGGTTTGACTTCTCGGCATTTCAAGGGATTGCTTGTTGCCTTGGACTTTGTTTTCGATCTTTTTATTACTTAAAATTAAGCTCAGACATTTATGGCTGTGTTATTATGCACGGATTTGAGGCAGGTTGTTCGGGAATTACAGCACTCGAGAAACGGCGTGAAGGTAATAACGGAGGATGGCTGCGTCTACGAAGCCAATTACGTCGTTTTGTCAGTCAGCATCGGTGTTCTCCAAAGCGACCTCATTTCCTTCAGACCACCCTTGCCCGTACGTTTCCTCTTCCAATTTTTTCTTTTCAAACCTTTTTAAATCAAGTTCTAACTAACTTATTGGTACTCACTAATTGCTTATGAATTCTTGGACATCTCATGACTATGCTGACCCTTCTGAAATCGCACTAATTGAAAGTCATGGACAATAGATAATGTATTGTAAATGCTATATAGCTTGTCATAATTGTCAATCATAATGACCAGACTCTAGTCCTTGTACATAGCGCATTATTAATCTAGTGTGTTATGTGTCAATTAGTCACAGCTGTTACGCGCGAGACCAATTATTTTTCCCTAGGTAGCCCCAAGAGTGATTATTATGAAAAAAAGGAAAAAAATTAAGGACTAATGGCCCCTCGAATGTGCATATAATATTTTCGTCCATCATAGGGGAATCTATAGAGATAAGACCCTGGTAGGGCAAGCAGCTTCCTCCTCTCTCTTTAATTGATGTGTAGGTTCTGACCCACATAATCAATACCATTAACTTGTCAGAATTTATGGATAGCATTAAATAAAGTTCACTGGCTGATGAGCAAGAGGGATTTTCGAGGTGTCCTTGTATGTAAAATATGGGGTAGCATGATCCACGGCATAGGCTTGCGTCTAGGATTCACTATGTGATAGACTATTTGTTGGTTGACTATTCGTACGCTGTACTGTGGGTATTGGCAATTTTTATAGTTTCACAATTGGTTTAATTATGGTATATTGATGTTGAGAATGAATATAACAAGTCTACGACTACAGTTATTGGTGCTCCGCGAATAGTTGTATCGTTGGAACTTTTCATGCCAATATGTCACAAGTTCCTCCCTAGTGCATTGAAGGGGAAGGCTGTTGGGTGCTACACTGCTAAATAAAGCACATAATCTGTTCTTTACGGATTTGTGCATGGTCAAACTTTATAGAGAACAGTTTCTGAAAAGAAAAATTACACTTCAATCTATAACCATCACTTCTTTTGCAATATTATTATTAAACTACCAAAGTTATCACTTTAGTCCCAAGTTATAATTTCCTTTGCAATTTGCTCCTTCCACACAACCATTATTGTCACATTACTTATTTTTCGTGCATCTTAATGGTCAAATCTTTACTACAAGATAAATCGTAACTTATGTTTCAAATTGAGGAGTTCAAGTGTGATTTTTCGTTTTTATTTTTCAATTCAAATTTGGGATTCAATGTGGTTATGGTATTCTATTTGTCGGTAGTAGGTCATGTAGATTTGTGGTCCCTTGGCCTATTTTTTGTTGGAAGTTCCAATTCCATATTATAACAGCTGGATTAGGTACTAACATGTTGCGTAAAATAATGAAATAGAGGTGGAAAATGGAGGCCATAGAGACATGTGACGTGATGGTGTACACAAAGATCTTCTTAAAATTTCCGCACAAGTTCTGGCCATGTGGACCTGAAAAAGAGTTCTTCATCTATGCCCACGAGAGGAGGGGCTACTACACGTTCTGGCAGGTTTGTATCTTTATTGTTTTTATAATTGTTGCCAGCTAACAATCCGATGTCCCTTGTTCAGTGCTGGCTTCTACTCCCCCGGGTCAAGGGATTTTGAGTTGTTATATAGTTTTTATCTTGTCATGTGGAACTAGCTTGGTCTATGAGTCTCTGAAACCCACCAATTTACTTCGCGGTCAATGAGTGTTGTGTCTAAGTGCTAGTAACTTGGTTGGTTGCCAAGTGAGGGGGCTGCCGTGGAACAAGGGAAATTGAACAAAAAGTGAAGGAAAGAATCTTAACATAGTATCTTCATTTAATACCCTTAATTGTTGCCGGACATACAACATTTTTTAGGAGGGATTATAACTGCATAGTCTGCATGCAGCTTTCGATCAAATGTGAAGACAACTGCATCCTATCTTTGACATGCTCCCTAAACTATTTCCCATCAACAAAATTATTAATTAGATTGACATCTCACAATTAGGGTATCGTTTTAGCTTCTCAATTTTGTCGATATGATGTAGATGTAGATGTATATGTCCAGTACATTTTTTTTATTTTTATTTATGGGTATATATGTCCTGCACATTGATCTTGGATTTCCAACTATTAGCGCCCAATGTTTTCTTGATTTGTAATATAACTCGTTCTGTTGTTTGATATTGCTGGATCGGTTGAGTTAGCCTGTTAATTTGCATCTTGTTTCAAGATGATTTGGATACTCATTTACTGTTTAGAAAGTTGACCTTATCAATATGACGTGTGTTTTGAATGGTTCTTCATGTTGTGATGTATATGATGTTTCTGTCACTCTCATAGTGCTGGCAATATGGAACAGGCGCTAACTAATCTCAATTTTAATTTTTCAGTCTATTATCCCCTTCTATTGAAGAAACAATGTATTTTTATTTATTATCAAAATTCCTAAACCCATGCATTTTAAAATTAAATCCTCTACCGATCAGGAGAAGATTGAATTATTCAGAAAGTACCACACGTGTCCTTCTGTTGAGGCACTGCAGGATCTCACATCTCTTATCTTTTTTCATTTTTTTTAGATGTGACATATTAGACTCAAATTCAATATCTATGATAACAAATAAACTTTGTTAATTTGTTTATGAAGATATCTTTTAATATTGGTATTGGATGATATCATCTATTCATCCATAATTTTTCACTGTATATCCAACTTTCTTGCTGATCTGTTGTTTCCTCATCAGCACATGGAGAATGCATTCCCTGGTTCAAATATCCTTGTCGTAACATTGACGAATGGGGAATCAAAACGTGTGGAGGCTCAACCAGATGAAGAAACATTGAAAGAAGCTATGGGGGTGCTTAGGGTCATGTTTGGACCCAACATACCTAATGCCACTGATATACTAGTGCCTCGCTGGTGGAATAATAGGTTCCAGCGTGGCAGCTACAGCAACTATCCCATAATTCCCAATCCCCAACTTGTTCAAAACATTAAGGTATGCTTTCTTACATTCCCATGTTTATCTTATCGTGATAAATTTTTATCTTGCTATGTTGGGTACTCTGCAAGATACGATATCCATGTATAAGCTATTAGCTTAGCTAGATTTTGTGTTTATGAATTGAAATTAAGTTGAAACTTTCCATTATGATTTTGTGTTGAAACACTTTTTTTTTTAATGTTCATGTAAGGCCCCAGTGGGACGCATCTTCTTTACCGGTGAACACACAAGCGAAAGATTTAATGGTTACGTGCATGGTGGATACCTAGCAGGTTAGAAGAAAAATCTAGTAGTGTTAAAGTTATAGGATTGCAATTATAAGAACGAACTCCTAACATCTAAATGGGACCATGCTATTAAAATAACAGGTATCGACACTGGTACTTCTTTACTAGAAGAAATAAGGAAAGGAAGAAAAGGCGAGAGTCAAAATCATTTGCTAGAGCCCTTGCTAGCCTTGACTGGGTCATTAACCTTGAGTACGCAGACAGAAGCAGTCTCAAGTCTCCACAAATGTGACATGCCCACGCAACTTTATCTTAGTGGCAAGCTTGGTCTTCCTGAAGCTATATTATGACTATATGGAACCACAGAGAAACCCCACTTTGTTGTTGATGATGATGATGAAAATCTTTCGAACGCAACTGATGGCTGGAGAGATTTGGATCTAAATTCAGATCAAGCTCTTTATTGGATCCAGCGGGAAGAGTGAAGCAAGTCAAGATACAAAGGCACGAAGATGGGGGAGGACGTGCAAAAGGGTGCAAGTACCGTTCTCCTCATGTGTAGTTGCAACTTGCAATACTAATGAAGGTGCCAGAGAGTTTTGGAGTTTTTGAAGGGAATTGGTTTGAGCAATACATACTAAGAGCTGACATTGAGGATAGGAAGAGGCATACTTCAATTAACATTGTACGTGTACTTGTTCACACAAGAAATAACTCTTTTTATATTTCTTCATGTATTTGAATAGTGATTATGCAAATATTTCTAACTTGTCCCATAAATGCATGCATTATATATAGAATCTTGGGCCCATCGACCAGCATAGAGTTTTGTTTTTGATACATCAACAAGCACAGAAATAAGAGACTGATAAACCAGGAGGAGTTCATCTAGAACATGTCTCATGTTCGGTTATTTTACGTCACCCTTGCTTTACGAAAATGGTACTGCATGCATTTCCTTTAACCATCACTGGGTAAAGTGCAGTACCAGATTGCTTGCCGCTTGTTTGAAGATGATATTTATTAGATGTTCCTGTTCTTCTGACCAAAATATTCCTCATACAAGGCTTTAGAAATAGCAAGTGCATCACCTTTGGCTTTCACCGGGTAAGGTTCCATACCTGCTTGCCATTTGTTTGAAAACGAAATCCATTCTTTTCTCCATTCCTCCAACTTGAAGCTTTCATTTTCTTGCAAGCTTTTTATCAAGTACTGAAAATAGGTTGAGGCTCGTGGTAGATAGTAGCCTTCGAGTAGCCCACTCCAGAACTTGTTTGCTGATTATGGCCAAGCATAATGTCATGTTACAAAAATGATGTAGCATCAAGTATAAAGATTACCATCAAGTACTAGTACTAAATGATGCAGTATAAAGATTACCATAATCGAAAAGGTTGCTTTGCTTGGTTCCTGTGTTATCAAACCACATTGTTACTTGAGTTCTTGCATTCCACTCATACTGAAAACACAAAAGTAGTCCATCAATCGAATATCATCTTGTCCAGTGTGCTGAACATGCCTATATTTCTAGAAATGAGATTCATGAGAGAGTCGTCCATTTCACTATAAGCCAAACAAATCCACTTCAAGAGAGACTGTCAGGTGACCGAAATTGGCCAAAAGTCTTTATGTACTGCAAACACAATTGAGCTTGATCGCCATTATTCCATGGTAATTGAAGGGGTTTTCTGGACATGTAAAACTCAATTGGCAGTGACTCGTGCAAGAAAAGCAAGGAGGCCACTAGCTTAAGCCAATCACAATACTTGGAATAAGGCTTCTTATAGTCAGATGCTCAAACTATGTAATATGTCAATGACGAAAAGTATCTTTCCTCACCTGCCTCAACTCATGATGATTCTTTGCAAGCATATTTGCACTTTGGAGCCAGGTTCCAAGTAAAAAGTTATCATCAGAAGCAAGAAGTACATCAACATCCTTTATAAGCTGAATAAATTTTTGGGTATGGAGATTTAATGCTTTAGCATCCTTCTGTTGAAAAGCAGTTATAGCGTCTGAATATACTTGGTTTGCTAGCTTTGACAGTACTTGCCGTGTTAAATCCACCAAGTCATACCTGTCAAAATGACATGGAAAATTAGGAAGTATTCTGTACTTCATCTTCTATTTTTTCTTATGGTCCATTCTTCTTTCCAGGTTAAGAGTTTCCTGTCAATCATTAGAATCAAGTTGAATAATCTACCACTGCTCCTTTATTATGGATACAAACTAGCACCTAGATTTAACAGTCGCTGTGTAAAATACAATGGTTAAAGTGATGATTCTTACATGAACATGTAATTATATGTTCTAGCCAAGTTAAACTCTGCATGATTTTGCATATAATAGGTATTTTCAGAAGACTAAAATATGGATCAAAGAAAGATACAAGCACCTTAATAGAAATCAAGTGGGGCCTGACTTGAGCACAAAAGGTGATATGTACTGTTGGGCATGCTCACTCAAACTCGAACATAGAAGACCATGTGGCATTACCCAGCACCTAAAAGGGGGCTATAAAAGAATAGCTTCAGAAGGATAAGACGTCAATTATATATTTTCAGGATCCTAGATTGGGCTCCTCGTGTTCGAGCAGGGTAGATTACATTTTTTCCCTTGTTGCCCTCAAGTTTGTTTATATATTTTTGGTGGTTGCTTAGGTTTCTAGTGGTTGCTTAGGTTTCTAATAGGACAGACTAACAAATATCTTTGGCTATTCCCCAAACTAGCACATCCACTTTCTGAGCAATTATGTTGGGTTATAGATACTATCTAGGTGCATATAAAAAAGAAATGAAAAAAAAAGTTATCCCAACTAGGGAATGGCGACAGAAGGATGGATTCAGAAGAATTTGCTTTAGACCATAGTTATCATGCCAGAGAAAAGAAGAAACTATTACAGTAATGTATATTATTAGCCATTCCATTTACCTATGTGTAATGCTTCCAGCAAGATTATTTCCAGCATTAAGGAACAGGCGTAAGGCATTGATCACCTTCTGAGTAGAATACCATAAATGTGCCTGAGGCAAAGCCGAACTCGTATTTGATGGATCAAAATCTGGAAATTTGACTATGAAATCAGTGTTATGATCCTGCAATGAGTTAAAAAGTCATATAAATACTTAGACAAGATACTGCCCTGACTACAACAGCCAAAAAGTTATTATCAACACCCACATTTGATTTGAATGTTGGAATAAATCTCAATTACAGAAGAAAAAATTCATCACATAAAAAATACTTCAAATGTCAGTCCACGTGGCAACATTAGCAATGCTCTTATTGCTTGAGTTTCTCAAATGCACACCATAAGCACGACAGCAATAAACCACTTACAAGTTACAAAGATAACTATAATAACTAATAAGTCAGAGATAAAAACTAAACCAATATCAAAGTCAATCTTTCTGAATGTTATTGCTGCTTTATTTACAGTTCCCAAAATACTTTAAAATCATTTCTTTAGAAATAATGCTTTCTTGGTGTGAAAGTCCGGATCATTGCAAATCAAATTAACTTGGCAATGACCATCACATAAGGTAGCTTTTATATCCTGGTGTTCTTTTCTTTTTCTTCTCCTGTGCTCTATTGTTTTGTTTGCTGTGCATATCCTGGTGTTCATCGCTTGGCAGGAAACAATAACTCTACTAAAAGAGGACATACCAAGGGAGACCATTTAAAAAAAAATCCACAAAATACTACAACACAAGTAAAAACGACAGGAGGAATGATGATGCTCATCAAACTAATCAACCATATGCTACAGAAAATTATTACAGAATGATGGCCCCTTTTCCAGAAAGAGGCTTGGTAATCAACCATCACCATGGCCCGACTAAACTTCTAGCCAAAAGCTCTAGAGAGATGAAAACGAGATACTTGATTACAAGGGATTAATATAACAACCAAGAGAGTTTAGTTACATCAAACAAGCAACGTAAGTAAATTATGTCACGCCGAACTTATCAAAATGCAGACCTGGTGTTAAGAAAACAATTCTCTAAGACACTGTAATATGTTTCCCTTTCTGGTAGGTTCCTTTTTCAAATTATTTTGGAAGAAAATAAATCATGGTGACATATGTTTCTGGTAAGAAACATACTTGTATTCCATCTGTACAATTATAAATTGTGTGATAAAGAATTTCCCAAGCTGCCTCAACTTCATGAACTGCTTTACCATAGCGTCTGTGGGAATAGGACTTCAACCAATCCTATAATAGTGACAAAATCAAATCCAAACCATTCATCATTAAATTACAAGTAATCACTAGCAATCTTCAGAAAATTACTTTTGTTCTCATCTCAAATATAGCATGAACATTTTGATGTCCACGTGCGAATGTAATTTTTTGTTTCGCACCAAGTCTTTAGAGTACTTGAACCCAATTTTTTGGTTCTTCTAGTTGGTTCTTTTTCAAAATTATTTTGACGTCCACGTATTACAAAAAGTAAGTTTTTTGTTTAAGATTTTGAAGACGGCACATGTTTGTGTGTGTTTAAGGAGTTTCTGTCCCCTTATATGCTTCAACTCCTGGATAGTTTCGACCAAAATAACAAGTATCAAATAGCAGTTAAAAAGATAAAATACCAGAACTTGAACTTTTTCACTGCGAAATGCCATTTCAGACATCAACTCATAAACCACGGGATTGTGCTCTATTCCTTCCATGCACATGCCAACACCAACCTATATCAGTCAGATAATCTCATAAACCACATCGAATGGCCTGGAATGTAGATATAAGTGCAGAGTGTAATCAAGAAGATAGTAGAACTTATCAGTCAGATAATCTCATGTAAATATAAACACAATTGGATTACTCTTCCAAAAATAAATCATAATGTTAGAAAATCTAGGGTAAGGAACATGTCCTGCAGTTTAGGCTTACAAGTAGAACATGTACTTACGACATTTGAGACATACCAAGGTTGAATTTTGACACAATACACATACCATGGTTGATTTTTTAGTAATGCGAGCATCGACTGGACCTGAAGAGATCACATCCAAGTTGCCATACATTTCAAGATTTCCACCGAAGTTATGCAGCATACACCTGATGCCCATTAAAGTTGATCAAGCAGTATACAATTTTCTATAGAATTGAAATATCACTTCAGAGAAATAAAGAACGGACTGTAATGGACTCATTATCATAGAGACGTCTTGAAGCTTAAACATCTCCTTTGAGACTCAAATAACAACAATCAGGATAAGGAGCTACTAACCAGACATAAGGAGTATCATAAAACTGAGATGAATATTTCCATATTGGTTTGACATCAGCAAATAGATCAAGTACAATCATTTTCCCAAATGGAACTGAATGTAAAAGTGCCTGCAGATATTGGAAAGTTGAAAGTGAATCATCAAAATTGATGAAAAAAAAAACAAAGAACAATGAACATTTGGGTGGCAGCAGAAACATCTTTATCACAACTTGGAAAAACGAACTGTTTTACATTTTAATTCATCATTTATACATGCATATACCTTCATTTGAGGTGGCTTCCAAAACACAGAGTCTGCATAGAAGAGCCAACCCTGCACATTTATAGTCCTGTCAACCTGAAGTATTTCATGTATAGTTCTTTTTTGACAAGAATTTCGTGTATAATAGAACATAAAAAAGCACAAACCAATTTTTCTCTATAACACTTTAGCACGGAAGATTATTTAATGAAGCAATTCTGTGCAGAGAGCATGATAGGCAAAGAATGTCCTCATCATTATCATGGTCATTTATACTTGCAAGAAAAGTGAAAATATGAAGGTCCTTTCAAGATTGAATGTTAAAAGACTGAACATAACAGCAACTATTTGAAGAGTAACATAATCATGTAACTTATTACAACAAAGACTGCTAATAAGACATTTGTTTGGGGGTGCGAGTTTTGGTAGCTTGAGGAGCTTACTTGCATTAACCACACAGAATCTTTGTCACCTTTGGACATTGCTTTGTAGACAGAAGCTCCAAGCGATGATATATATGCTGGGTCATTTGTAGGTGGGGTATTTTCGTTGAATGTATCACTGCATTAAACATTGTAACATGTACTTCAGTGACCTGCGTTGGCAAGTATGCTAACAAAGCAAAAAAGGAAGGGGAAAGAAAAATCTACTAATTAATATGCTAGCAGGATGATCTTTACCCATGTATTTAGGAAAACAAATGAGGAAAAACAGCTATAATTAAACTGGTTGATGAAGCATTATAGGAAGACAGTTGAATAACTGTAGCAGAGGCAAATCAAAGATAATGATCTAGATAAGAGGCTATCGGCTGAACAGATATAGATCCATGGAATATAACTTTGGAGCCAAAGCTGTCAATAACTTTTTCGTGAGTTAATATAGAGTCGAGTGAACTAAATATAGAATGGACTTAAATGGTTCAAGTTCCACTAAAAGCATATGCATTTGAAAAGTTGTATTTTTTAACAGAACCAAAGTATGCTCTATCTCTTGTCAATTGGAAACCTAAGACGGGTATGCACATTTAGAAGCACTATAGCAAAAATGCCTGAGCTTTGGCTTGAAATGATGACAATCAGAACAACTTGCTAATACCAGATTGAATTGCTTATGCTTGAACAAGCTTTATGACAAAATGGTTATGTTTCTCTTTAACAATGGTAAGTTTGGTCATAAAATATATTCACTAGTTCTAGGTTTGCACTTGACGTAGTTCAGTAACAAGTGATAATGCTAAAGCTACCTAACTTATTATTGGGAACAAATGTAGTAAAAATCAGAAAAAAGATCATCTTAAAAGAGAAGAATAAAAAGAAAAAGAAAAAGAGGATCAACTTAATGGAATAGGGTTAACTTACAGAAATCATGTACAACTATGTACCTGAACATGTTAAGCAACATTCTACTAAAATGCTAGTGAGAGAGGAAATTACCAGTTGTAGATGTCCGTCACATCTCCATATTCTGTAATAAATGAATACAAAAAAGGAACATGTAATTAAATCAGAAAGGAGAGGAAGCTAAATTTTATACATAATAGATTGTCCACCTAAATCTTGACAATTGACTTAAGTTCCAAGACAAGGAAGCCGTAGAGAAGAAAATTTTCCTCCATTGGAGTTTCGATAAAAATTTTAATGCAACATTAGTCCATGCATCTTCTAAGCCAAAAACAAAATAATGTGAGATGAAAAATATCAAAGATGTTTAAGGGAGAAAAGGACTTGCCATGAGGGAAGAGGGGAAAAAAAGAGAGGAGAATTGAACAGATATTTCCACACTCACAGATGCGCACACGAGGAAAAGGAAATGAGAGGGGGAAGACCAAGCCCCCACCTATAGCATCCTATAGCCATGTGATCATAAAGAAGCAAAAAACATGCATTTATAGATTATGGAGGGATTCGAGAGATCTGCAGTGGCCAAAATTTGTGTTATCCTGTGTATAGGCACCATGTAAGGCATTAGTATACATCCTCCTAGCCATTTGGCACACCCCTACCCATACTCAAAATTTTCCACTGCACTACAAGACTAAAATCAACTTCTAAAATCAAATAGCCAAATGATATAGAAAAGCATGGAAAACTTTGTCAACACTATGTTGGGAAGAATGGTGCTACTCCAAGCAAACAATCAATGGATAGAAGACGCACCTTCAACTTGTCGCCTAATGAAAGCCTCTCCAATCTCAACAAATAAAGGATCAGAGGGATCAAGAAGGTAAGTGCAGCACCAACGTGGATCTGCATCAACAGATGCCCTAAGGACAAGAAATGGAAAACCTCAACATACAGAATAGTAAAACTGTTTCAGACTAAAAAACTCCAAATCAGCTGGAGACAACCAAAAAGGCATCAATTCGTGTTATTACATACAAAGTAAATGAGATAATCAGAATTCAAAGTACACTACAAATTTATACAAAGATATGGAGTGTGAAGCCCATATAATATGACACAATAGTGTGAGTTCTAATATGAAAGAGCAACAAGAATGAAATACCAGTTCCCAAGTCGAGTTATGTTTGCTGAAGGAAATATGTTCTTCAAAGTTGCTGGAATGTTCCCCGAGAATGATGGCAGCACTGAAACAAGGATGCATTATATTTAATACCCAAATTATATTTTGCACCCTTGAATAACATCATGTTTCAATTTTGCACACTAAACTACCAAAACTGGCAATTTATAGCCTCTAACAAGATCTGACTTTTAGTATGTGCCATGTGTTTATCATACAATAATAAAACTGTTTCATTTATCATAAAGGTTAGATCTTAACCAAGATGTTGCCAAAATTTGGTAATGGAGGGTGCAAATTGCCAGTTTTGGTAGTTTATGTTGCAATTTGGAAAAACGAAAGTAATTAAATGTGCAAAATGTAGTTTACCCAAATTGTTATACCTTTCTATATCTCAATGGATTCCTTGGTCAAGCATAAGTTGAATAGGATAGGATTATTGATCTTAACAATACCTGGAGTCATCCCTAGTTCTAGCATCCGAGATAGTATCTGTTTCTGTAGAGCTAATTGCTGATCCAACCAATTTTGAGATAAAGGTCCACCCCACCTGGGATTAAAGAAGTGTTAGGTTCTGTAATAAAAAAGCAGATTATAAAGAAATTAAGAAGCAAAAAGTGCAGGTTCTCTAGCAAAAGATCTTAATATGAACATTGCGGACACAACATATCAAATTCTCCTGCTACATGCATAATCTTACGATACACCAGGTCATAACATTGTTTAATATAACTAATAATAACAATCATCCTTTTTAGTTTCTTAATTAATTTCATTACCAAGAAAAGAAAAGGAAGAATTTTAAAATCATCATCAACACTTCATATGGCATTTTTCTTATTCTTCCACATTGAAATTCTTTGCTTGCACCGTGGCTTCAGAAACATCATTGCAATCAAACACTGCTGATTGCTAGTACATTTTTTTTTTCCCCGATCAGTAATTGCTCGTACAAAATCTGATGCTGCAACATATAAAACTCAAGAATTATTGGCTATAAAACACTGCTCATTTCTTCCACAAGTAGCCCACCCATATATCTGTCAAGTAGAGTGTGATAGTGATGCAGCTGACTTCTGCACAAGTCACACGATAAGTAGCAACTGACTCTCACTTGCCAGTTGGCAGTCCTACTGCCAAACCTCGAATGATAAAAGAAATGCGGATGCTTATAAATGGCACCCAAATGGAAAAAACACCAAAACATAGAAATTTACAATACCAACCCCCACAGTGCATTCATCACAGAGCAATATATTTCCCATTCAGAATGGCAATTAAAATGGATCTACAAATAATTTCTTTCACTTTCAAATTAACTACAGCACCTAAGATTTTTATCAATCAACTTATTTAATTCAATCAAATTTGAATCATTCATTTCCTCTTGGCTCCATTGTATGATCTGGTACAACTTTGACTGCTAAACTAATCATGCCTCTTCTAGGAGTTTCAGAGCCATCTGTAGAAGAGTACCATGAAAATGGGTTGAAGACTAGTCAGAGGAACTGTACTCAAGATTTGAATGGAGATAAGGTTATGATACCAGCAGTATTTATGAGATAACAATGCAATTCCAGTCCCAGCTACAACTCTCCCACAATTTTCCTCACGTTTCATCTACATATTTCAGAAATCAGACAAATACACAATTTTATATTTTATATTTTTCAATGCATAATAATCCTAACTCTTAAATGTACCAAATATTTTCCCACAAGCATGAATCTGGAAGAGGGTATCAATATGCTTGATATAAAGGCTGAAAATGTAAGGCAGGATTGTTAACCCAACATCTCCCTTCCCCCATGGTTCAAATGTGTAAAAGGAAACATTGTGAGATGTACAATATGTACCACGTAACCTACCCATGTAAATTTCCCATGCGAGCCCAGGCAAGGAAAGCAGGTCCACCAAAGAAACCGTTCAAATCTTCCTTGCTAATATTAAAATCCTACAAGAAAGAATTACTAGTCAAATGGTTGAAATTAGCAATAAATGTCTAAATAAATATTTGGAACTATTAAATTCCTGCAAATATAGAAACTTATGATATTAAAAAAAAGTGAAGGACTGTGGTTTTACTTAATAATCCATCATTTACAGGCATGGACTGTAGACCTGAGTACCTCTACATCTTGAAATCTCAAAGAGAAGACAATACCAGATCTACAAGTCTCTGGAGCATATATAATAAGAAAGCATACTGGATTCTATTCATGAATGGTTCTCAGTTTGTCAACATATTCGAGGCTTATCCATATAGCATGTTCTACAATATTAAAAACAAAATATAGGGTGCTGATTCTCCACATCATAAAAGCAAAGGATAATATAAGCCATAACTACAAGGTCGGAAGTGTAGCTTTCTATCAGAAAAAAAGTTCTGCACACTTTGTGCTTGCATGTCAGGTTCATACTTTCATCACATAGATACTTTTTCCACACGAAAACATGCTTCTTAATGTTTTTGTTTTATTTCCTTCATGAAAAAAATGCCACCAAGGATTCATCCAAGGAACTCTCTTCCTACAAATGCAACCCACACAATTTTCCAAAAGATAAAGTCTTAAGAGGTAATTCTTATAACATCTCATAATGGTACTGTTTTCATTGGTTATTGAACCCCCTTTCCACTTCATTATTCAATTGTAGCTTACAAGACATAAGTTTGAGCTCTATGTATCACTAGTGTTGGTTGATGTAGGTATCAACAGGCCACTTTTTACATTACATCATAATTCAATACCGTATCTCTTAAGAATCCAGATATATATTAATAAATTATCCCTATAATTTGCTACTCGGGGAGAGACATAATGTGGCATGCAACAAATTATGGAGATATAAGATAATGTTTTTAATTGTTTACCATGAAAACCTTCTGCCAAATGGCTTCTTGTCCTGTGAATGCTAAAGGCAGGTTAACACCATGAAGAGCCATCCAATCTATCTCTTTCTCCCATCTTTTCCAATCCCACCAAACGTAGGAATCTGCAAAAAAAAAAAAAAAAAAGGGTAAATTACCTAGGGTTTCCACTACAACATACATTAGCCAAGGTAAAAATATTCACATCTGCCAAGACAAAAATAGTCACATGCGGATCCTTTTCCCTCCCTCTTTCTGTCTCTGTCTCACTCTCGTCTCTCTGAAATGCAAATATGATGACTTTCTTGAATATGCAACTAATTCTCATCTACTTTATGGTTTTGTTTTTCCTTCCAATCACTTAGAGCTGCAGAACGAGATTTAGTTACAACGATTTGGTAGAATTGAATACTTGAACAAAGATTCATGACTCACAACTAGATGTAACAACATTTTGGTAATAGTTCCATGGAATGGGTCGCTGAATCGTCACTCCCTCATCTTCTAAAAGAGGCAGTGATCCTGGCTTGGAGACTGAAGCTATCTGAATGCCACCAGTCTTGTCCCATGAAACATGAGCACCACACCAATACTTTAAGTACCAATAGAGGCCAGATGCAATTTCAATTGCCGTGGTTCCTTTAACCCTGAAAGAGAAATACAAAGTTTAAAAGCACACAAATAAACATTTTCTGTTCTCTTTTTAGGTTTGTTCTTTTTCTCTTTCGCTTTGTTTTAGGGGGTGGCCTGAAACCGACATAAATCCAATCATAGAAACTTTTCTCTGTACAGGAAAGGAATTGGATTGGGTTACAATGTTACCAAGTCCAAGTTCAGAGGTTTCTTGACTAGAACCGATTCAATGACTCACTGGCTCAATTCTTAAATGTAAGCAGATAGAAATTAGCCATAATATTTTTCACGAGGAAAATCTCCGCATATGGACATATAAAATCCTTAATAGAATGCAAACAAATATTATAAACCAATATATCTTGGTGACCATGTTAAGAAATTGTACTTAGATCTATAACTGTAAAAGAAAAAAACCGTGCAAGTACATTCTTTGGCAATAAACAGATGCAACGTACACTATCTCGGTCCCATTCTTGCTTAAGGGGCTGTAGTTGCTTATCAAAAAGCAGCTTTTTCCACCACAAACATCCTGATATTTGAAATTGAAACTGTCAGCAAAATCATTCTAAGAAGAGTCAGATACATAAATAAAATCCAAATGGACACAAGCGTCGAATAAAGTTATAATGATAATTTGCCGAGTAAAAACTTATGGACGGTCACGGATCAGAACATAAGCAGTCTCATGGAGACCTAGTCACTGCTGCTTCTAAAAGACATTGGCATATAAACTAGAAGAGTTGGAGATAAAAACCCTCCCAACTGGCCGATTACACAAATGAACGATTTATTTGACCAATTTCTTATTGGACTAGGAAAAACTTAATATCCACTCCCTGTCCACAGAGCGGTATGGTGCATGCAAAATAAACGAAAGAGGAAATGCAGAAGGCCATTTCAACCAATAATAAGGTCGATAAATGACAATACCTTGGAGACGATCTTGAACTCGAAGCTGGACACATAGCCAGGAAGCAATCTCTTGAGAACAGCTTTAGCCGCAGCTTCTTGAACCGAAGGGGATGGCCGCTTTGAGTCCAAACGTTTGAGCAAAGGCTGTATAGTTTCTCCTGGTTCTGCCAAAGCTATTGGCAGCAGTGCCACCGTGAGAATCAAGATGAGAAACAGGGAGTTGAAGCTAGACATGGTTCGGTTTCGTTTTTGGGAGGATACGCTATTTAAACCCCCGGGCTCAGACACTCAGTTGCTCAGTTTTGTAAAGTTGCTGTTGAATTGAAGAAATCAACAATCAACGTGGAAATTGCTGATGTTGCTCGTGCGTACAGCCCATGCAGCATGTGGTATTAATTGCTCTGAAAGTCCATGTAGGCTATGAAGATAGAGAAAAAGTAATTATGAATTGTTTAATCATCACGTAATCGTTTTGAAAAAATAAATAAAATATAAGATTTATATAAAAAATATTAATATTTTAATAATAAATTTTACTAATTTTTAAAATAATTACACGACATTTACGTATTTTACAACTGTACGTAGAAGATATATGAGATTGTTGACCATGGCAATGCATTACTCTTTATTCGATATCCACTACTTTATCAAAAATAAAAACGTGGAAATTATCGAAGAGTTTGTATTTCCTGCAACAGTTTTTTGGCTGCTCGATCAACTTACTAAGGCGACTTGGAGTTCCCGGCGAGACGCCTCTACTCTTTTGATGTTTCCTTTCTGCAACGACAATTCCCCAAGAGATCACATCGCAGTGACAGCTTTATTTAGCTAAGACGATCAGTTTCGACGTTGTACAGTTGTTTGGTTAGTCGATGTAAGCAACTTGATGCCCATTTTGTTTATTGAGGCGGCCGTGGCTATCATTTTTAATCCGACAAATTAAGAACTCTCCCCCAACTTGCGGCGGGATTCTCTCCGTACTTTAAAAAAAAATGCTACAAACATAAAATATTTCACAAAAATAAATTTATAAATTGATGTGATTTTATGTAATTCATTAGATCTACTTTACAATAAAAATAACTTTATAATCTAAGGTATCGCAGTAATGTAATCATCCATGACCTTTGCTTAAAAAATCTGCTAAAATTGTTTAGGTTTGGGATATTCGGACACAGAAGAAGTTAGAAACAAGAAGACAGTCCAGGCCATGCAGATTAAAGTATGTTGTGTGTCCAAAAACATAGGCCTTTTATATTCTTATATGGTTTTGTATTATTTGACATGTTGATTGGAGTCCGGAATCCGGATGGTAAAAGGGTCGCCTCAGGTGGTAAAGATAGAGTATTGAAGCTATGGATGGGTTAGATTGAAATGTTGCAAAACATGGTTTTTCCACAGCTTTGATTAGAGTGGAATTATTGCGTATGGAGTAATTCTACTCATCATCTCAATTCTCATTATCTCATGATATAGCATTAGATGATTGGATACTATTTATTATATTTCACTTGTGAACCTATCATCTAATGCCACATCATGGAATGATGAGAAAATAGATGATGAATAGATTTTTTCTTGCGTATTATATCAGATGCGAGTATATATTCAGTGATCTGCACTACTTGAAATAGGATCAAAGAAGCTCCCCTACATCAGATTTGGAAGTTTGGATTTCAATTTGCTCCCATGTGTTGTTCTGAGGCCAGAGAACTCGGTCTGGTCTGGGGGTGTGACAGATTTTAAATGTTCAACTCTTAGGCTGAGATTTTTCCGAGTTCCATGACTGTTACACTGTATTTGTCGAAAACAAAAACGAATGCAAATGCAACACCATTTCCCAGAGACAGGTTGCAGTCACACCCAGCTCATTGATGTTTTGTGGCGAGAATCTTACCATATGGTGGTAAGCAATTTGGGAGCGAAATTCATTATTGAAGACACTTCAAGACCAGCAAACACCAGCAAAAATGAAGTTCAGAAGGCTGAGAAAAAAAGAAACCACAGACATGAACAGACTGGCTTATTTGCATTACTCTATATTAACATCATAATTCAAACAGTGAGGATGCCATTTTCCTTCAAGCTTTCAATGGTGTCCCTTAGACTCACTTCAAAAGGAATGAAGCTAATACCCAAACTTTTGGCTTTGTCTTGGGATATCTTCTCCAGTGGTACCAGAGTCTTGCCATCTTCCCATCTGCAAAATTTAAAAAAAAAAGTTCTTTTTTCAGACACTGAATATTGATGAATATTATCACTAGAGAAAATAAGAAGACCAGATTCTTCTAGCCTGAAAGTTACTCTTTCAGACCATCAAGTATTGAATGAGAGCTTATTGAAGTAACTTTTAGACCATATCAAGTAAATCAAAGCTGAAGACACATTGAATCCGACGGGAGGTTTTTCACACAAACTGATCCATTTTATCTTTTGTGAAAAATGCAGGATGTCGGAATTCTGTTGTCTAACAGGTTAAAGAAAGTCTTCAAATACAAAATAATATGCTCATGATTATATCCTAGTTTCCAAAAACCACAACAGCATGGTATTTCTTTCGAATGACCAAAGTGCTAAGGAATTTAATTAGAATGTTGTTATTAAATAACCGTAATTGAGGAATGGAACAAAATGAAACAAGAAGATAGAAGCATTAGTAATTAATTTAGTTGCTTGTGTCGACTTCCATTACCATGGAAGTGAATAACTCACTTTTCAGGCAGGTGCAAACTGGGGTAGAGTTTGTGTACTATCTTGAAAACCTCAGAATAGTGTTTAATATCGCCAACTAAACAGTATCGGCCACAAGCAGCAGGAGTCTCAAATGCCTGAATATGTGCATCAACAACGTCTCTAACATCAACAAATCTATAAATCCCACTAGGAAATGTTTGAATTCCTGCACCCAGGGAAAAAAAAAAACAAGCAACTAAATTAATCATAACCTGCTTTTAAGCATAAGTGACCTTAAATGGCCAGAGAAAAGGAAGTTCTACAAAACAGCTACTCATCATTCAAAGATAGAGAAACTTATAATGTCAGTCCATGATCGTAGTATCCTTAAAAAGTTCTAATACTTGCAGTTTACTGGAATAGGTGTAGACACACTTACTGTGCCATACACGAACTTGAACATTTTAAATTTTTGTCGAGACAAATAATTCTGCATAATCCTCATTAATTGCGAAAGAGTACCATTCATGAGCTTTATAAAAGCCTCAATGCTAGAAACAGGAGTTGGCTGTATGAGTGGACCAAGAACAAAGCCTGGATGCATTGTAACCAAATCTATTCCACTCTCTTCAGCAAATTTCCAAGCAGCCTCCTCAGCTAAGGTTTTTGAGAGCTGATACCAGAGCTGAAATAAACCAAAATGAGAGATCCTTACTTGGTTTGTAGCTAATTAATCATAGGCCTAAAAAGTATCTGCAATATATGCCTGATTTGATAATGTGTATCCAGGAATCTATGCAATTTACTTTTAATAATATTCCAAGAAGTTGCCATGGACATGCTCATTGAGAAAGCAAGGAAGATGGCAAAGACAACTTTGACAGGCATGACACACCTTATGATGCTATTCTCTAATGTTCCTCAGTCATTGTATACGCACATATGCTCGACGTGCACCCAAAACTAGAAAATTAATTAATAGATTATGTATATATTGTGCTTACGTTAACATCATCAATCAAACATTACTCAAGGTCTTTGACTGCCACTGCCAGAATATATAGATCAACTGTGTATAGGAACCTTAATAAAGATAAACCAAAAAGATGATATAATAGCATGTAGACACACCTTCAACTCCTCACAAATAGCTGGATCTGAAAACCAAGTCTCGTCAACAACCACATCAGAGTCCAGAGGTTTTCTTTTGTAGAGAACTGAAGCCATAGAAGATGTTACAATCACTCTCTTGATAGAAGCAACTTTTGCACAGGATCTAAGAACGTTAAGTGTTCCCTTCACTGCTGGATCAATTATTTCTGACTGAATTATGAGAAAAATGTGGAAGTAGCTTATATAAGAGTTCATTTATTTAACTAAGCAATAGAAAAAACACTAATATTGGAAAAAAATGAACAAATGGCGTTCAGCAATTTTATCATGTGCTAATCATGCACTAAGCAAGACGCATGCACTAAGCAAGAATCACAGGAAGCAAAAACAAGAGAGCCGGCATCAGATCCCTTTAGTTGTTTTAGATCATTAAACAAACAAACTAAGCTTTCAGGACATTGGCAGCAAAGACTGGAAATATTATAACGATTCACATTAAATATCGCAATAATCTCATAGATTGAACCTGTGGGTCATTGGCTGAAAGAAAAGCTGGGGATGCTGTATGAAAAACACCTTGGCATCCATCAACTACAGAATCAAAAGACCCTTCTTCCACTAAATTTGCTTTGAATAGCTGAAGTTTCTCTTTAGCTCCATCAAGTGAAAGTAAATGCTCTGTTTTCTTCGGATCATCTGTAGAATATATACCAGAAATTTTGAAATATCAAGCAGTGTGTATGAAAAAAGACGCGAGGAAGAAAAAGGTAAACCAGCTGTTTTACAAGATTAAATCATTAATAAAAGATGAACCATCCTAAGGTGATGACGGTTCATTACTTCACCACTCTACGGTGAGGTTGTGTACATGTCAAATGCAAAGAGCCTTAAAACTAATAAATATGGCATATAAATTTTAGTACTTTGGCATTACAGAGTGATATGAACGATAAGAAATAAAAAACGAAAATGAGATTAGAAAACTTATGCACAATATAACATTTACGTGATTCGACAATGTGCTTATATTTACAAAACTGAAAAGACTTTATTATTTCTTGTTTAATTATTTTGAGATAAAATAGTTGATGGGAAAACATCACCATCTTTCTCTGTGAAAATCTGAAAATTAATCACTTTCCCAAAATCTTCCAATAAAAATCATTTGGCCTAATTCTTTTTCAACATTTTATATTATCAACTTATTAAGGTTTTGTATCGTAAACTCTCAAATCACTTAAAATTGACATTTTACACTTTTGATTAAAACTTGACCATTAAATTACTTGATTTTCATATTTTTTTAAGCTTTGGACTAAAGGGTCAGAACTAGAAAAGTGAAAAAGTGTTACGATTTTATTAATATTAGCACAATGAGTCGATTTCAGTGGTTTGGAAAACGCTTTTACCGTTACCTGTTGAGGATAAAAAATGTACTCTTTTTTTTTTTACAATTCGTAAAACAGAATCTGAAAATCAACTCTGCAATTATGAGTAGTCGCCTCTCTCTCTCTGTTGAGGCGTCGCCTTCAACTCTCCGAAACGTCACCTGAGGTCAACCCAGTCCCAGATGACGGGAGAAACCCGTAGAAACCGACCCATCAAAGCGCTAAACAGACAATCATATTCAGGACTGTACTCGTTCAACCATCTACATCTTCTTACAGTATTTTCTTTATTATAACATTTAATAACGTTAGAGCAACAAAAAAAGAAACAACATTTCGGTGGAAACGAAGGGGAGATCAGAAAGAGAGATCACTGACTTGGGTCTCGAACTGTAGCTTTGACGGTATAGCCACGTCGGAGCAAGTGCTTCACCAGCCATGATGCTATGTATCCCGAAGCTCCAGTCACGCACACCACTTTCTCTGCAGCTCCAGAACTCATGATCCTCCTCTCGGATCACTCTCTAGTACTGTTTCTCTCTGATAATCTGTGTTACCTTTGTGGCAGTCAACGCTTGTTTTTATGGTAAGGGGTCATGACAGGACGGCCGGGGAAGATAGCGATTATGATTGCAGTTGACCGACGGATACGACAACGTCTAGGTTGGATCAATGTCTTGCTTTTCAGGCCAGGGAATATGCTATGCAGTAAACATATATGGGTAGGTACCACTGTGCTCACTTCCTGGCCAAGGTTCCCATGCACCCAGCTTCCAAGCAATTATAATATCTAGAATTATTCTGGGCAGCAGCCCATAGCCGCAGCACACCCGTGCTGTGGTTTTTTTTTTTTTTTTCACTCCATCAGTGGAGTGTGGTGCCGCTGCAGCGCACAGTAGGCTGAATATATTTTCTCTAATATTTATCCTTTGGAGTTGCATGATTTTTTAATTTTTTAAAAGAATATAATGTTTTAGGTGGGTTTTGTTTTTCTTATTAGTTTTGGGAATCAACCATGTCTTGATCGAAGGGTCCGTGCGATCCAGTTTGGTTATATAATTATTGAAATTGATCATTAATTAACGCACCCCACCATCAGCGCAGGCATGCATATTATATGCAGCATCAACATGGTTCAGAAAGTAAGGAAGCCTGTCTGCTAGCTACCAAATTAGCAGCTTCGCTTTCAAGTTTCAACACCTACGTACGTACCACGCCTCCAGACTCTATAATAATATATACAAGTTTTAAATATATAAATTTTGTGCGAATTTTTTTATAAAAATATGGATTCTAGTGTAAAAAATATGACAAATTCAATTTTTTTATTATGTGATCTATTTTTTTATAAAAGACCTGTATAAGATTTGTACATTTAGAGCTTGTAACTAGGCAGCAGGTGCGGATCAAGAAGGGGACATGAACATGCCCCACTCGATCCTATACTTGGGTGTCTGCCACTACAGCAATTAGAGATTCATGGCTTGACGCCATTCCTTGGCGCACTGATATGGACGTGTCTTGAGCCATTAGCTGGAGGCATCAACAGATTCTGTTTTGGAGGTGTGCTCCTCTGGTTGTGCATGACCATTGTATGCCTTAATACTAGGAAACAACGTTTATGCAGCAGAAGAAGAAGACGCAGTTCTTCATGCGGCGCATATCTTCTGGTTTCCAGAGACCCCCGCAAAGCCTACTCAGCCAACTAGACTGCAAAACAGTCCCAATATTAGTACTTCCAATGCGGCGTCTCCAACTTTTTCCATAGTAGAGTCACATATATCAAACGGCATGCGAGTCTCAGATTCTGATCCGTTTGTGGGGTTGTTAGACTTGAACAAACGTGCATGCGACGATCTTGAAGAAATCTGTTGTTGATCTGTTTTGAGCAACTAGCAGAGATCGAGAGTATATGTAGCCCGGCTGGTGCGGTGGCTAGCTAGAGGCTTGGACTCGTTGCTCTCTTCTGAGCCAGATAGCAACGTGCAATAATGCAACGTGCAGAGCTGGACAGGATGCCAGATGGTTTTGGCGATCTTGTTTCACAATCTGACGGTGGCTAACATGCGCAAGAGTTTGATCATGTTTCAAGCCAATGGAACAATACAAACAGCTCAGAAACTCATGATCTACCCCAACGTATGTCATTATTTTGTGATCGTGTTTTATCTGTTTACTTCTGCTTGAGAGAATTAATGAAGTCATCATTTACCCAAAAATACAGAATTTACAATATATATATATATATATAGAATTATTGTTGATCAAAGACATGATACTTCAATCCTAGAGAGTCTGTAGCTTAGCGGCAGGAAAATCATTGTACTTCTTGGTGATATTATGAGATTTGACAAGTAGAAAATAAAACTCCATCACAGAAACGAAATGCAAACAAAAGACCAAATAATGGTACAGACTTGAACGAAAGGCCAAAGTAGAGACCAAGAAAAAAGAAGTATTGGCCCAAGGTGGTCGGTGAAGGCAAACCCAAGAGGACTCCAAAACCTAAGACACCAGAACCTGCAACTCCAAAGCGAGCGGGGAAGAGGAAATATGTGAGAAAAAGCAGCCCCAAAAACTTGTTTACTTCTTCAGATGCCACGGTTACAGACAGAGAAGATGATGATCAGGTCGGAGAAAAAGTGGTTTGTGAAGACAAACCCAAAAAGACTCCAAAACTTAAGACGCCAAAACATTCAATGCCAAACCCTGCTGAGGAAAATATGTCAGGAAAGAGGAAATATGTGAGGAAAAGCAAAAATAAAAATTTGATTAGTCCCTTAGATAAAGATAATGTTTTTGGAGACAAAATCTATTCCAGTGCAAATACATTCAAGCGGGCTTTGAGATTTGATTTGGAGAATCACTCCCAAGATGCAGACTATACACAGATAGAAAGGAGTTTTCTAGCTGAGAAACATGTGTGTCTTAGCAATGAACAAAATCATCTCCCGGAGCAAAATCTAATTGAATATGTTCCTTACAGTAATGGCTCACTAATTCTCGAAGGACAAGAACAGATTGCACTTGGTCCTATCAATAGGCATGGCACTGCCCCAACCAAATCAGAAGGTGCTTGCATCTTGTGGCAATTTTTTCTTACTTGGAGAAGCTCGTCATGTTTCTCTACATCATGAATTCATTTTTATGGAAACAGTTACAAGAGCTTTTATCGTTTAGTTGATGCAGGCATGCTGGAAGGTACAATTGATGACCTTGTTCGGAAGCTTGTGTCCATGTGCAAGAGTGATGGACAAAACCAACTCCCGGTGATAGACAAGAACAAACAGCAGGGCTAGCACTCTAGTTCCCTATTAGGAGCAAGACCAGAATGCACATGATCCTACAAACAATCATGCCGCATTAATTAGTTAATGCACATCAGCGGCCATTTGACCCTATCAAGAAACGCCAAGCAGTGGCCAAAGTTAACCTTGATCTAGAGACAATGAGAGTTTGGAAGCATGCTTATGGATAAAACAATCATGCCGCATTAATTAGGCGAATGCGAGCAACCTTGAAGAGACAATGAGAGTTTGGAAGCAGCTGGATAAAAACTCAATTGGCGAATGTGAAGGATGAAAAAGGAGAAATGGTGGGCTGAAGAAAGAAATATCTTCCATGGACGGGTAAATGCATTTCTTGTTGTCATGAATGATATCCAAAGTTATGCGAGCCCCCTCACTAAATTTTTTTTCAATATGATTTATTCATTTTGGATACAAATAAAAGAAAAAGTAGACAGTGAATTTAAAGCTAATTATGTGCCTCTATTTGATGCATCGGTCACCACCGTTTTGTAAAAACGCTTCATCCTACTAGAAACAAAATGAACCTGCATACAAGTATATGAATTGACGTGCAAAGTAGCTAACATCAGAGTCATAACTTGTACAGGGGATAGACGCTTCACACATTCGAATGGTTCAGTTGTGGACTCTGTGGTTGGAGTTTTTCTGACACAGAATCACCACCTTTCAAGTTAAACAAAAGTTAACTATTTTTTTTTTTACTCACCAATTTTCTTTTTCTATTTTCATAAATATTGATACTATTCAAAAATTAGTGTACAAGGTAGGATAAATGTTTTAACTCACTACTGTTGTTTCTTTAAAGCTCTGCCTACATGTCACTTGCTGCTAAGTTCCCCTCTAGTAACCACATAGCGGGATATGCAAATCTGCAAACACTAGACAACCAAGAATCTGTTGGAAGTAATACAGAACCAGTTGGGGCAACAGTTAATATTTCAGAATATGATGAGCTACATATTTCTGAAATTAAACCTGAGGAGTTAGAGAATGGAATAGAAATCCTAGCAACTAGAACTGAAGAGGCTAATTTAGAAGAAACAATGCCGGCAACAAATCAAGAAGCAACTACAATTTATTCGTATAAATTAGCAGACTTTTATCTGTTCCCAGAATGCATCTCACAAGCAGAAAGTGGAATGGAAAAGGGAAAAAGAACACACTTTCTAGCCTAGTTGATGAGCCTGAAAGCTTAGTAGATGAAATGGTACAAAGTCAGAGGGGAAAGATGCAGCCAACCGATGTTGCCAATGCCATAATAAACAAGAAAAGGAGGAAAGGGGAACATGAAAACTTAGAAGAACAAAATTTTTCTACTGGCATGGCATTTGATGAGACGAAGACAGCTACTGGAACAACAAAAACTAAAAAGATCCAAAAAGAGGAAGAAATTGACTGGGATGAACTAAGGAGACATTATTCTCATGTCAAACCAAGTGGGGATCGCATGGATTCAGTACACTGGGAGGCAGTTAGGAGTGCAGAAAACATAGAGATTGCCAAAGCCATCCAAGAGCATGGTCAGCAAAATATCATTGCAGGAAGAATCAAGGTATAAATAAAAAGCTCTGATAAGCTTATTTGGAGATCCTCTAAAGATGGAAAATTCTTTGTTAAAAGTGCCTATACTTTATTATCTGAGATGGATAGCGAAAACAAGGGACAAACTTCAAGTGCTTCCAATAGGCAGCAGTTATGGTTCAAGCTTTGGAAATTGAAGGTCACAAATGCCACCAAGATGTTGTTATGGAGGGCATATCATGAGTCCCTTCCTACTAAGCTTAACCTTTTTACAAAGAAAATAGTAGAGTCCCCCCTCTGTCCAGTGTGCACGACTGAAAATGAATCTGTCACTCATGCTTTGTGGTCTTGCTCCAGTGTACAGGATGGTTGGAGTTCTTGCTCCAGAAGATTACAAAAGGCTCAAGTCTTGGAGTCCCCTTTTCAAGAAATTATGTCAAAGCTGGTTTCTGTATTAAATGAGGATGAAATGGTGGAATTTGCAGCAGTTGTATACTAGGTATGGAGGAGGAGAAATTCTTTGATCTTTGAGTAGAAATTTTGGGATCCAGATAAGGTGGTCAAGCTGGCAATGAATGAAGTCACAGATTATAAAGAAGCAAACCAGAAGGAGGAGGTAGCATCTGCTTTAACAAACCAGATTGAAACTCTGTGGAGGGCACCACCACCAGATGTTTTAAAAGTAAATTGGGATGCAGCAGTTGATAGTGTTCATTGCAGAATTGGCATTGGGGTTGTGATTCGAGATTGGAGAGGGACGATTTTAGCTACATTAAGGTCACAAAGGGATTCTTTCCCTGATGCACACTTGGCTGAGTCCATTGCAGCTCTAAAAGCAGTCATCTTTTGTCAACAACTGGGCTTAAATCACATTATGCTTGAAGGAGATGCTAAGCAGGTGGTTTAGGAAATCAAAGGCAGCAATGACAGTTGGAATTCAGCAGGGATGATTATTAAAGATGTCAAAGAGCTGTTGAAGAAAATGCAGATGTGGTCTGTCCATTATGTCCCTAGGCTTGGCAACAGTGTTGCTCATAATCTTACAAAGGATGGTCTAAAACTCTCTGAGGAGAACATTACTTTGGAGGGTTTTCCCCCCATGTACTTTGTGATGACTATTTGAATGAGAAGTCTTATTCATTTCAAAAAAATAAAAAGCTTTGTATTAACAACAGTAAGTCCTATAAAGAGAGCTCTCAAGGTACCCCTTGTCTATGAAACACTTGCATGGTAGTTAAAATCAACTGCTCGCTTTTGCAGGACTTCCTTAACAGAGTGGTTACGCTGCATAATAGGATTGATCTTGAATGGTTACGAAATGTTCCACCTGATTTAGCAAAGTAAGCCCTAAAAAACAATTCAATACATAATATAAGCCTTAATGTTGTTGTGGGAACCTTTGATAACATATACAGATCATCGCTACCATTTGATATTTATTGTACCGAAATTTGATATTTGTTTTCTAAGAAGAGGAGAGTATCCCAATTTTAATTAGATTAGATTATCTATGCTGTAGGGAATATCTTCCGAAAATAAATGGATTGGGATCATTGAAAAGTGTGGAGTGTGTACGACTTCTATCACTTGAGAATATTGCCTTTCTAGTAAGTACTCTGGTGAATATATTGATTATTTAAGTGCCAAGTGAAGTTTGAGTGTAGACAAACTAATCTGTTATTTTTTCCAATAAGGTGGATACTGGATACAAATGTTGGTCGGATAGCAGTGCGTTTGGGATGTTCCCCCTCCAGCCATTGCCTGAAAATCTCCAAATACATCTTTTAGGGCAGTAAGATCAATCACATTCCAATCAGTTTTGTCATTGATATGTTCATTCCAATCTGCGTCCTCCACTTGCAAATATAACTTCTTCTTCTTCTTCTTCTTCTTCTTCTTTTTTTTCTTTTGCATAGGTACCCATTGATGGACACTGGTCAGAAATATCTATGGCCACGACTGTGCACCCTTGACCAAAGAACATTGTAATCTTCAAGTTTTAAAATTATTTATCTTCAGTATCTCTGTATTTCAAATAGCTATTGAGTATTACTAGATAACAGTCTAATATATGTAAATAAACCAAAACCCATTTTAAATAAACCTAAACCCATTTGCTTACATGATATTTTATCCAATTCAGGTATGAACTACATAATCAAATGATAACCTTTGGGAAGGTATTTCGATAGGCTCTTCTGGTTTAAAAACAACCTTTAAAATTCCATGGTGCAACCATACAGATCCTATCCTACCAAAAGCATGCCGACTAATTTTTTTTTTATAAGTAATCGATCTATATAAATAGAGATAGGCAAAACCCAAGTACACAAGATGATATACAAGAGAAAAGACCTATCTAGGTCGAAGTAAGAGAAACTAAAAAGTCATGAAAATTCAGGCCATTAAAGTCTAGAGCAATGGCCCATAAGCATAAAGTACGGAAAAATAGGGTTCTAAGTTCCTCCGAAGACCGCTCCTTTTTTTCAAAAGTCCGATCATTGCGTTCTTGCCATATACACCACATAATACAGATCGGGATCATTTTCCACACCGCCTTGATTTGTTGGACTTCTCTTGGGAGTGTCCAACTGGCCAGTAGATCTATCACAGTTTCAGGCATAACAAAAGATAACTCTATCCGGCTAAAGACTTCCATCCACAAGGCTCTAGCTGTCTCACAATGTAGCAAGAGATGTTCCACTGACTTGCCAGATCTCTTGCACATGCAACACCAGTCTACTATAATTATCCGACGCTTCCTCAAATTGTCGATAGTCAGAATCTTCCCCCACGCTGCTGTCCATGTAAAGAAAATCGCTTTCGGGGGTGCCTTATTTCGCCAAAGTCTCCTCCATGGGAACGAAATATTAACAGGCTGGGAAAGGGACTTATAGTATGATCGAACTGAGAAAATGTCCTTACCCGCAGGAGTCCACCACATCTTATCAGCTTATTGTCTGTCTGGCTTTACAGAATAAACCAAACTGAAAAAAGCCTCAAAGATATCCACTTCCCAGTCTTGTGCCTCTCTACTAAACGTGACATTCCACTGCACTTGGTCCCCTGATAGAATCATAAGATCCTCTATTGAGGCTTCCTGGTTACATGCCACTCGGAAAACTGCTGGAAATGCATCCTTTAGGGTCTCTTCCCCACACCATATATCCATCCAGAACTTAATACAAGAACCCCTTCCCAACACCAATTTAGCGTGTCTACTGAAATCCCCCCACCCACACCCAATGTGTTTCCAAACTCCAACACCGCCGGCCCCATTTACCTCTTTAGTGCACCAGCCCCCCCATAAGCTTCCATATTTACAATCAATAACAAGTTTCCATAAAGCTTCTGTCTCCGTGTTATACCTCCATAGCCACTTCCCGAGCAAGGCCCGCTTAAATGTTCTTAGATTTGTTATACCCAAACCACCTGACGAGAGTGGTCTACACACCTTGTCCCAACGGATCAGATGGAATTTGAATTCATCCCTTATCCCACTCCATAAGAAATCACGATACAATTTTTCAATCCTCGCGGCTACCCTTGCAGGCAATTGGAACAAAGATAAGAAGTACGTAGGTAAGTTAGAAAGGGTACTCTTGATGAGAGTTAACCGGCCACCTTTCGACAAGTACAATCTTTTCCATCCTGCCAGTTTCCTTTCTATCTTCTCAATGACTGGATCCCATATAGATGAGGCCCTTGCAGCAGCCCCCAATGGCAATCCTAAATAGGTCATGGGAAGAGAAGCTACCTTGCACCCAAGAATACTAGCTAGCTGCCTTGTGTTGCTCACGTTCCCCACCGGCACTAGCTCTGACTTGTCAAAGTTAACTTTCAGGCCGGATGCTGCTTCAAAACATAATAACAATGCCTTTAATGCCCTCAACTGGTCACGATCTGCCTCACAGAATAGGAGCGTATAATCTGCAAAAAGTAAATGAGATAAAGTAATAATGCCCCTGATGGAATCACCAATCGGAAATCCAGCCATAAACCCATGCATAACCGCCGCCGATATCATCCTACTCAAGGCCTCCATAATGATAACAAAAAGAAATGGGAACAACGGATCCCCCTGCCTTAAGCCGCGAGAGCTATTAAAAAAACCCGTAGGACAACTATTTATCAATACTGAAAATCTAGCCGTAGTAATGCACCAACTCATCCAAGAGCGCCACCTAGCCCCAAAACCGCACCTCCCCAACAAGTACAAGAGGAAATCCCAATTTACATGATCATATGCCTTCTCCATATCTAGTTTGCAAATAATCCCTGTGGAACCAGCTTTTAATCTGCTATCCAAACCTTCATTCGCTATGAGGACTGAGTCCAAAATTTGACGCCCCTTAACAAATGCATTTTGTGGCTTCGTGATGATCTTGCCCAAAACCACCCCCAATCTGTTAGCAAGAACTTTGGAAATAATTTTATACACCCCATTCACAAGACTAATGGGTCGAAAATCCTTCACCTCCAGCGCTCCAATCTTCTTTGGAATCAACGCAATAAAAGTAGCATTTAAACATTTCTCAAACTTTCCAACCGAGGATACTTCCATAAACACATTCATTATGTCTACTTTCACCACCTCCCAACAAGCTTGGAAGAAGCCCATCGAGAAACCATCTGGACCTGGGGCTTTATCATTACCCATACGTCGCACTACCTCATACACTTCCTCGTCTTCAAAAGGCCTCTCCAACCAAGAGGCTTCCTGAGGCTCAATAGTGTCAAAGGCGATACCATCCAACTTTGGTCTCCATACCTCATTTTCTGTAAGCAATTTTTCATAGAAATCCACCACATGATCACTAATGACAGGGGCCTCCGTGCACTCTATACCATTAATATTCAGCATATCAATAGTATTAGTTCTTCTATGAGAGTTAGCAACTCTATGAAAGAACTTTGTGCTCCGGTCACCTTCTTTCAGCCACAATGCTCTTGACTTCTGACGCCAAGAAATCTCCTCTAAAGATAGTAGTTTTTCTAGTTCTGTAACCAACTCTGTCTTGCGCAATAATTCTTCTGGTAATAGGGCTCTATCCTCAAGAATCTGCTCAAACTGCTGCAACTCCTCCACCATAAGCTTCTTTCTCTCTCCTATATCTCCAAAGGATTATGAATTCCAAAGCTTAAGATCATTTTTCAAAACTTTTAACTTATAGGCTAAGACGTATGAGGGGTTGCCGAAAAACTGGTAAGAAGACCACCATTGGCTAACCTTATCTACAAAACCTTCATTTTTCAGCCACATGTTTTCAAACTTGAAATAACGGCGGCCACATCGAATGCCACCACAGTCCAACAATATAGGAAAATTATCCGAGCAAAGACGTGGCAGTCTCCTTTGGGACACCTCCAGAT
Source organism: Juglans cinerea (assembly GCA_961763995.1). Lineage (NCBI taxonomy): Eukaryota > Viridiplantae > Streptophyta > Magnoliopsida > Fagales > Juglandaceae > Juglans > Juglans cinerea. Next base: position 22,784,609 of record CAUIVZ010000015.1, on the reverse strand, counting down.
AGTGCACCTCCCACTCAGGTGAGATTAAAAATCTGTCCAGTCGGGACGAAGTTTGATTATTTGACCAAGTAAAGGAGCCCCCAATAGAGGAATATCTAGCAGGTTCAAGTCAAAAATACAATCTGAGAACTTTGTCATAGCTGGGTGTATCCTACTTTCACTAGAACGTTCACTAGGAAATCTGATGACATTAAAATCCCCTCCTATACACTAAGGAAGCTCCCACCAGCTATATAACCCAGCAAGTTCCTCCCATAATAAGTGTCTATCGTTATCTATATTAGGACCATATACACCAGCAAAAGCCCACACAAAATTATCTGTCACACTCTTAAAAGAGCATGCCATGGTATACTCCCCTACAAACTCCTCCAATTTCTCAACAACTCTTTTATCCTACATCACTAGAATTCCACCCGAAGCCTCATTCGATGCAAGAAAGACCCAATCCGCATAGGTACAACTCCAAACACTTCGAATTAATCTTCTAGAAACACTTTTCAGCTTAGTTTCTTGTAAACATACAATGTCTGCCCCCCACTCTCGCAACAAATTTTTGATACGAAGTCGCTTATTCGCCTCATTTAACCCACAAACGTTCCAAGACAAACTTTTTGGCTTCATAAAGGATATGCAAGCCCCTTCCCTTTTGATCTTTCACGATTCGAGCTTCCTTCGTAGTTCAATGACCACTTTAGGCGCTTAAGCTCCCGCTGTTTTTTTAATCTAGCTTTCTTTGACTGTGAATGACCCTCATCAATGGCAATAAATAAAGCCAAAAACTGTTCTTCATAACCCACACAATCCATACCTATCCAGTGATGCATATCTTTTACCTTTTGAAGCATCCAATCCGATACATTCGATTCATTTGGTAGCAAACGGTTCAACGGCAAAGGCTCCCCTTCACTGGAAGCCCACTGCATATTAGGAATCATCTCCCCCTATCTTATTTCCCAAATAAGTTTCTACCCTCCCATTCAACCACAGCATTACTAACGGGAAACTGAGTCTCAAGAACCCGTTCTACCTCACAATCAATTCCCTGAGAAAGCCCCTCGTCATCTCCCACATCCTCCCTTGCCCCCATAAACTCTGGAACAACATAACTTAGTTCGTGGCACGGTAAAGCTTCTGAGCAGATCTCTAGATGATCCTCAAGTTGTAAATGGGCCTCCGACAGAGAAGGTGACCCTTCTAACCTGATCATCGGCGTTTTCTGGCTACCTGAGGCTGCAGCGGAGTCGCACAGTGGCGGGAACTCCACCCCCACCGTCGCAGGCCTCTCCTCGCCGGAAGAAATCTCGCAACACCCAGCTTCCACCAAAGGTGAAGGAGGCTTCAGCATTTCTGTTGCATCGACGTCCTTTGAATCGACGTCCTTCGAAACTGGTCTCGGCAATCCAGTTTCCATGCATTGTAATTCAAGCAGTCCAGATTCCGGCAGTTTAGGCTCCGTCGGTGGACTCGTTGCCTTCGTCGGGGTCACCTGAGTCTTTGCCGGCTCTGGTGGCTGAAGCCCCACCGTCGATAGGCCTGAGGAAGACGCAACCCGTCTCCTCCAAACGGGTCGCTTCTTCCCCCGATAGAGAGGCCCATCACGATGGCCCGGCCCACCACGAGGGCCTGGCCCTAGGTTTAGTTGCCTGGGCCCACCACGGGTCTCTTCTTCCAAACGGCCCTGCTTTAGTTGCATGGGCCCCATTGTTTCCTGACCCAACCCCATAGCCTGCTTCCCATCCCTTTGGCCCATACCCACTTCCACTATAACTTCCTCTTGAACGCACCGTTTTAACATATTGATATTAGATTACAAAAACTCTACGTGTCTCTGCATCTCCATAACAGCCCGAAGGATATTTTCCTTATTAAGACCGACATTTCCCTTGCCATCCCTCTCCAACCTCTGAGCTCCTACTGAAACAACATCACCTATTGAAGCACCACCACCTCCAGACTGCAGCAGCGCTTCTCCACTAATTCTGACAGGTTGTCTGGATGGGTCCAAAACCTTTGGTTTTTTTAGCGCATCTAGGTATGAACTAATGGGAGGAGAAGTTTCCTTCGTCACTAACGGAGCCGACCCAAAGGATTCACCTTCACGCCCAGCAGCTCTCAGAACCTCCATCATCTTCCTCCAACCCAGTCCATCCCTATCTTCCGGAATGAATATGCAGTTCTGATGACCTCCTCTACCGTATTCCACCAGTGCCATGAAAACACTCTGAAGGTTTGAACACCTCTGTGCTATGAAACCCCTGTCCCCTTCCCTATGCCCTGTATAGAACTCCTTCCTCCCAGCCATTAAACAATTTTCCAGGGCTTTAGTGAACCATTGAGTCGTGGCCAACTCCAAACTCATCTTCTTCACCAACTTCCACCCTCTTTCAGTTAGAAGCACCCTGTGCCCATCCCTTAAAACTTCAAAAGACTTTCTTTCAATATCAACTACTCTCCTAAGACCCATAGTTCTTCCCTACTGAAACTAAATCCCTCGATCAAGCTCCCACAAACACCATTATGACTCAGCAGAAAATTGTATGAGGGACGATGTACGGAGAGAAAATTTCCAAGCCACAACTAGGAGCTTTTGACGAACCAGTGTACTTTACATGCTGGCTAATTTCTATTTACATGCAGATATGTACTTCCAGATTCCCATCTTCTTCTCTCAGGGGTACGTTAGCTCACCTTCTACTGTGCAATGATTACGTGGAGAAGATGATGATCCATGCCCATACCTTCTTGTCATATGGAAACCAGGTATAAAAGCACAGTATGTCACTGCACCAACCATTTAATCCGAATAGTTCACGGCCTCAGTATCAAACAATAAATGATATTCAGGACATGCTTTTTTTCCCATAAAAATGATACTTGTTAAGGGTTTCAAATAACATCTTTGCATTTCTCTACATTGAAAGATCCAACTTTCAGAAATCAAGAGACATGTACATTAATTGAAGTCTCAAGAGATAGTATGTCGTGATTCTATAGTATGCTAATCAAATTAATCGTGGCAATGTTTCATGTCAGGTGTAACTCCAAGTCTGGAGAACTTTGCAACGAGGAAACATGCTTTTGTTGCAGCAGCATTAGAGAACAGAACTCCAACACAATTCGAGGAACAATTTTGGTGAGTAAAATCAAGAACCCATGAACACATTCTTATTGTCACTTATCCAAATCTGATCCTCTTATGACAAAGAGCTTTAAAGATAAAAAGAAATATAAAGATTAGTGAAATGTTCATACAAATGATAAGTATTCCCTTCGGTATTCATAACATCATTGAAACAGACTTTATTGAGTATGAAAGCACTTTGAAACTGTTTCACACTCAAACAGGGTCCAAATGGCAAAGAAACAATAATATTGAATAAACAACTTTTTGAGGCTTGCTTCTACTTCACAGAAAAGTATAAGAATATGTTTTTGGAAGATGTTTCACGGAAAAGAAAAAAGTATCAAAAAGTATATAAGAATAGAAACAACATTGACAAGAAGGATTCATATACCTAGTGTCTATCTGATTATACCTGATGAAATTAAGGATGTTTCATTTAAATTACAAATAATCACAGGAATTATTATGTTTTTACAGGGTTTATTTTGCGTTAGAGGATTTGACAGAAGAACAGGAGCTCCAAGACCCCTGGCAAAAAGACTCCATCTTTCAGCAAACAAGATGGGAATTAAGGCAAGAATGGAATATGGGTAGAAGATGACACAGAAAATTCAGCTCAAAGTATTCCTTAATGATATTAGAGCAGCATACACAGCAGATTCCTCAAGACACAGATCATTCAAAAGATGCTGCTCATGAACAAATCAATGGTTCTGATGTGCAAGCTCACACTTCATCAAATGTGCAAAACACACGTCATAATTCTTTAGTTTATTTACCATATGGACCCTCCTTTAATTGATGTTTCATGTACTTTTATGCAAATTCTAAAGTTGCTACGTTGCTGTACAAATCCATTGTAATTACTTTATTCTGGTAGTTTGTTAGGATTTCTTTTCCTCTTTTAGTATAAAGCTGCATGCAGCACTTTGTAAAAACGTACGTGACAATATACAATTCAAGAGCACTGCTCTCTTCTGATTCCTTGTCCTTCTTCTTCTTCCTCCTCTGTCTTCTATTTCTTATATTCTTCTTATTCTTACATGGTATCAAGAGCCATTGCGTAAACACATTCAGCAATGACTACTGAAACTCCTAAGTCTCCTTTTCTAGATTTCAATAACATCACCAACCCATATCGCCTTGTCCATGGAGACAACCCTTCTCTCCCTTTGGTCCCTGACCTTCTCAATAATGAGAATTACATTACCTGGTCAAGAGCCATGTGTCAAGCTCTTCGTGCCAAAAACAAAATAGGCTTCATCAATGGAAGCTTAATCAAGCCTAAAAACCCTACAGACCCTCTTTATCTTGCTTGGGAAAGATGTAATGATCTTGTTGTCTCCTGGATTCACAATTCCATCAATATAAGTCTCAAGTCCAGCATTGCCTTAGTGGATGATGCAAAACAGATCTGGTGTGAGCTCAAAGAAAGATTCACCCAACAAAATGGGCATCGAATTTTTCAGCTCAAGAAAGCCCTCACAAGCTTACAACAAGATTCTGATTCAGTAAGCATTTATTATGGTAAGCTTAAAACAATTTGGGATGAACTTCTTCTATGTGACCCTCTACCTGACTGTACCTGTGGCAAACTCACTGTTCTTTTTAATCGATATGAAAGGGACTGTGTTATCCAATTTCTTATGGGTCTCAATGACTCACACAATACCACCCGTGACCAGATCATGCTCCTTGATCCATTACCCTCCATAAACAAAATCTTCTCCATGATACAACAGCAAGAAATGCAGCATACTATGCTTAACAATCTCCCTTCACCATATTCCATGGCCTTTGCTGTCAAACAGCCATATTACAAACCTTTTCCCAAGCCATCACAGCAGAATAAACGTGAAAGACCATTTTGCACTCACTGCAAAATTCAAGGTCATACCCTGGAACTTTGCTTCAAAGCAGGCAATGCCAAGCCTCCCATTTGCACTCATTGCCATATGACTGGGCACATAGCAGAGAAATGTTATAAGTTGCATGGTTATCCTTTTGGACACAAATTTCATGGCAAGGCTCCTCAAGATCACACTCCTTCTGCTCATATGACCACCCTAGACACAAAAACAATCCCATGACCCAATCACCTTTACCAAAGACCAATACCATCAACTCATTTCTTTATTGCAGTCAAAGGAGGCCTCAATTGCTAATCACTCGATTAATACTGTCCAATCAGATTGTATTCCCTCATCTACCATGAATGGTAATCATTTTTCTTTCACTTCTTTCATTCCTTTAGGTAACAAAAGCACACACATCACTTGGATAATTGACACAGGTGCTACAGATCACATGATCTGTAACACCTCACATTTTTCTTCTATAACATCTCAGGTCTCCTTTGTTGTTAAACTTCCCAATGGACAGTCTGCACCTGTCACTCATATAGGCACAGTTCATATTAATTCTAGATTAATTTTGCACAATGTCCTTTGTGTTCCTTCTTTTAATCTCAATTTGATATCAGCTAAACAGCTAACATCTTCCCTCTCTTGCTGTTTTGTATTTCTTTTACAAATTTGTTTTCTTCAAGACCTTTTGACATGGACCACGATTGGCATGGGTGAGATGAAGAATGGGTTATACCACCTGCTCACAGAACTAGTTTCTCCATCAACTCTTTTTGAATATTTTTCAATTTCCTTACAAAAGACAATCTCTGTTTCTGCTGTTTCCAACCAATTCAATCAAGTTTCTGATATTTGGCATTGTAGAATGGGTCATACTCCCATCTCTAAATTACATGTAATAGCATATCCATCTATTAAAAAGCATGTTTCTACAATTTCTGTTACCAACCCATGTCAAGTCTGTCCACTTGCAAAACACCACAGATTGCCATTTCCTGTTAGTACACATAAAAGCAATAATCCTTTTGATCTTATACACTGTGACATCTGGGGACCCAATTCTGTTGAAGCTTATGATGGAACCAAATATTTCCTCACCATCATAGATGACTTTTCTAGGAGTACTTGGATCTACCTACTTAAACATAAATCCCACACCAGATCATGCATTGAAGCCTTTTACAATTTAGTTGAAACACAGTTTCATGCAAAGATAAAAATACTGAGAAGTGACAATGGGCTTGAGTTCAACATGACAGAATTCTTCAATAAGAAAGGAATCATTCATCACAAAACATGTGTGGCAACCCCTCAACAAAATGGGGTTGCTGAAAGGAAACATCAACATCTCCTAAATATAGGCAGAGCACTCAAAATTCAGGCAAACCTTCCCAATTCTTACTGGAGTGACCGCATTCTCACTGCAGCTTACATTATTAATCGTGTTCCTAGCCCTTTACTTTCCAACAAAACACCATATGAACTCCTTTTTCATTCCCCTCCTACATACTCTCACATGAGAATCATTGGCTGCCTATGCTTTGCTTCCACCTTATCCCACAATAGAACCAAGTTTGAACCTCGAGGAAGAGCCTGTATTCTTCTTGGTTACCCATTTGGAGTGAAAGGGTATAAACTCCTTGACCTTCACTCTAAAACAGTCTTCATATCCAGAGATGTCATTTTTCATGAATATGTGTTTCCATTTCACCAAACTGATTTTTCTTCTCCATCAATACAACCTCCCTTTCAAACACATTTCCATCTTACCTCTCTTCCCAATAACTACTCTGTTATCCCTTCAGAAAATTCATTCCCCTCTCCCTCTCCACCACCAACATCAGACTCACTACCTCCTCCCCCTCCACTTACTCCTTCTGATTCCCTATCTTCTTCATCTCCATCTACTCCACTTGACTCAATACCTTCTCCCCTTCCACCTGTTCTAAGAAAGTCATCTCGAAACAGAACTGCCCCTCAATATCTTCAGGATTTTCATTGTCAGCAGGCTTCTTCTATCTCACCTTTTCAATCAAGGGACATGGCTACTTCTTCAGGTATTCATTATTCTTTATCTTCTTTCCTTTCTTATAACAATTTATCTCCTGCTCTTTTTTTTTTTTCTGCTACCATATCATCACACACTGATCTCCATACTTTTAAACAAGCTGTTAAGGACATTGATTGGTGTCAAGCAATTGAGACTGAACTTGAAGCTTTAGAGTTTAACCAAACTTGGATACTCACTGATCTACCCCCTGGAAAAGTCCCCATAGATTGCAAATTTGTTTTTAAAACCAAATACAATTCCAATGGTACCATTGAAAGGAAGAAAACAAGGCTGGTTGCCAAAGGATTTACTCAGCAACCAGGAGTGGATTACCATGAAACATTTTCACCTGTGGTGAAAATTGTGACAGTCAGAACCATTTTAACTTTGGCCTCCATTAAGAGTTGGCATCTTCACCAATTTGATCTCAATAATGCCTTCCTTAATGAAGAGCTCAAAGAAGAAATTTACATGAGAAAACCACCTGGATACAACAAAGGTTCTCCTCATCAGGTTTGCAAGCTCCTCAGAAGCATTTATGGCCTCAAACAGGCTTCGAGATAGTGGTATGACAAATTTTCCTCTTCCCTAATCCAATTTGGATTCACTCAGTCCAAATCAGACTATAGTCTCTTTACTCATCACACTACCACCTCTTTCATAGCACTACTTGTCTATGTAGACGACATAGTGGTTGCCAGCAATCAAGTTACATCCATTTCTGTTCTTAAAGATTTTTTGAACAAACATTTCAGAATTAAAGACTTGGGTACATTGAGATATTTCTTAGGCATTGAAGTTGCTAGAAACCCTACTGGTATTCATTTATGTCAGAGGAAATATACCCTTGATATCCTTGCAGACTCAGGCATGCTTGCTACTAAACCACTACGAATCCCAATGGACCAGAACCACAAGTTGAGTAAATCAAGTGGAACCCCCTTACCTGATCCCACCCCTTATAGACAACTCATTGGTCGACTTCTTTACCTTACAATAACAAGACCTGACATCAGCTATCCTACCCAAGTACTCAGCCAGTTCATAGATCATCCTTCAACAACTCATCTTGCTGCTGCTTATAAGGTATTAAGATACCTTAAAAATTCACCTGGCCAAGGGATCCTTTTATCTTCTACTTCAGAAATTCAACTACAAGGATATTGTGACTCAGATTGGGCTACATGCCCTGACACTTGAAAATCCATCACTGGGTATTGCATCTTTCTTGGACAGTCTCTCATCTCTTGGAAATCCAAGAAGCAAACTGTTGTTTCAAGGTCATCTGCAGAGGTTGAATATCGAGCCATGGCCTCCATCACCACTGAGTTAACTTGGCTAAGACAGTTGCTTACAGACCTCTCTATCCCTCACCCTCAAGCTGCACAATTATTCTGTGACAATCAAGCTGCATTATACATTGCAGCCAACCCAGTCTTCCACGAGAGAACCAAACACATAGAAGTAGACTGCCACCTCATCCGAGATAAAATCTTAGAAGGAAGCATCAAAACTGCCTATCTTTCCACCACCTCTCAAATTGCTGATATTTTCACCAAATCTCTACCTTCTTATATGTTGTATTTACATCTTTCCAAGATGGGAATAGTAAATATCTATTCTCCATCTTGTGGGGGGTATTAGAGCAGCATACACAGCAAATTCCTCAAGACACAGATCATTCAAAGGATGCTGCTCATGAACAAATCAATGGTTCTGATGTGCAAGCTCACACTTCATCAAATGTGCAAAACACACGTCATAATTCTTTAGTTTATTTACCATATGGACCCTCCTTTAATTGATGTTTCATGTACTTTTATGTAAATTCTAAAGTTGCTACGTTGCTGTACAAATCCATTGTAATTACTTTATTCTGGTAGTTTGTTAGGATTTCTTTTCCTCTTTTAGTATAAAGCTGCATGCAGCACTTTGTAAAAACGTACGTGACAATATACGATTCAAGAGCACTGCTCTCTTCTGATTCCTTGTCCTTCTTCTTCTTCCTCCTCTGTCTTCTATTTCTTCTATTCTTCTTATTCTTACAAATGTGTTTTGCAATTTTGATATGGTTTGATATGAGGCAAAAAACTAGGTGGATACATATCGAGAGCTTCTTTGACACGATCTTATTGTAGTTATCACTTGTATTAAACAGAAACAGAACAGTTGCATTAGAAACATCCACACAGAGAGCGTCGGAAATATTGTTGTATTGATTCATAAAGAAATTAAAATTATTCTGATCAAATGAAGATGTTTCTCAAAAAGTCATCCATCCAATGAAACATGATGCAGAATGTATGAGTTATAACTTATTTATTATCATTTTAATTATCTTTGTAATATTTTTTACTTGACAACGAATAATTAAGAGATAAATAAAGAAAAATGATATTTGTGCAAGCGCCACAATGAAAAAAATAATAAAAATGAGATCGATATGAAAAAATTAATTTTTTAAAAGTAGACTTTACTATTTTTTAAAAGGAGTGCACGGCATTTATACAACACATGACTATATTTAACATTAATCATAAATAAAACATAACAAATAACTTTTAAGTCAATAATTTGAAAGAATGATGAACAAGAGCCATAGGACTAACTTTTTTTTGATGGAGAGCGATAGGACTAACTTACTTGAAGTATTGGAAGCTTGTGCATGTATGTATCTATCTTGGTCCCAAAACACGCTTTTTCTCGTGGATGTAATGCGTGGATCATTTTTGTCCCGATGATTTTCGCACGCGTGGCCTACCTCTTCCCTTCCCAAATTACCGTTCTTACCCGCCATCTCGCGGTAAAGTTTGAAATAAAAAAAAAAAAAAAAAAAAGAAAAGCGCAGCCTACAGACTATTCTCTCTCTCTCTCTCTCTCTCTCTGCAATGGCTCTCTTCGCTTCCATCTCCACCATACCACTCTCCCTCTCCGTCCCTATTCGCCGCCCTCTATATTTTCGCCCGCGCTTTTCTCATCCGTACGCTTCCTTGAGTTCCTCGCCATCATCTTCATCCCGTGAGTCAAAATCTTCACCACCAAGTGAACCCAGGCTTCCATCGACATCTTCGTCCTCCAAACACTTCGTTGTGGAGCCCTCTACACCCTCTGATTCGGGTATAAACTATGCCCTAGCTAACCCTAACGGCAACCCGGTTGCCCGTTTTATTAGGTCCACCGAATCGTCTATTGAGAGGGTAAGTAGACTCATAACACTTGCCTCTTCTTCTGCTTCTTTCACCCTTTTTTGGTCCATTTTGAACTGAATTCAGAATACTTCAACTAAACTGTGAATCAGTTAGAGATCAATGGATCAATAAAAGCTAATTCTTTCTTGGTACTTTGATGATCTAGATAATTTTCTTGGGTAAATTGGATGAAATAAATATAGAGCGCATTATGCTGTTTAAATAAGTTTATTCATTAAGCAAAAGAAATAGAGAGAGGATATTGTCTTCATACTTGCGACCAAAAAACCATAAAGCCTGTATAAGTTATATAAAGCCACTTTATAGATAATGGGAAGTGACTAAACAAGAGTTCGGGCAAAGCCAAGGGACACTCGGTATCAGCCAGTGCTTCAGCATAGCCGTCATGAATAGCCTTATATTATAATGTTGTTGCGCGCGCGCGTGTGTATTCACTTGTATCAGTTTGTATTATGGGAAATAATAAACTAGGGTCTTTGGCCAATGTATGTGTTTCGTCGAGGAATGGCATGTCCATGCACCTCTACCCGTGACAAGTGTTTTTAAAGATGTGTCTTTATGCTGGTGTCTGACTCAAGTAATCAGAAATTTAGTCTTCTGGCATGGTTAGTCATTGTTCCCTCATGTAGTCAGCTGACTGAATTTTAGAATCACAACACTGAAAATTAAGGTTATATAAACTCGTCTCCTGGGACAATGTTGCTCGTTAATTTGTAATATGCACTACAACACACTATTCATAATATTTTTTTTTCTTCTTCTTTTGCTTTTGTCCTGTTTTATAGGGTATCCTTTCAAATCAGTTGTGAATTTCTTCTATATATGTACATATATTTTTATGCATATTCTAGGCTTTTAAATGCAATTCTTGTTTGTCCATCATTGAGCAGGCAATTTTTAACTTCCGCTTCTTGGCACTTCTGGCTGTTGGAGGCTCGTTGGCCGGCTCTCTTTTGTGCTTTCTCAATGTACTTCCCCATCTTCCCTGATTATTTCAAATTATTGAAAGAGAATCATTATATCCTATCTGAAGAAGATATTTACATCTTATCAGCTGTTGTTGTTAGTTTTATATTCATCGTTGAGCTTCTGTTATTTGATGATGATGGAAGAGGTTTAGATGTATTTTTTTTCGTTTGCATTCAAAACCCACCTCAACTCATCTCATCTTATAATTACAACTTTCTCAAATTTCCTCACAAAATATAATAAACAATTCAACTTTTTCAAATCCCAAAACAACTTTTCCAAATTTCTATACAAAATATAATAAATAATTCAACTTTTATTCTACTATTCACAAATCATCTCAATCCATCTCAACTCATCTCTGAATCCAAACCACTCTAAATGCACATGATAGATCGATTTGAACATCATTACCTGTCCCGGCATAAAACTAGTATCAAGAACATCATGAGCTGTCCCCTAATAAAACCAGTTGTTGATACGTTCTTTTCGATTCTTTCTTCTCCATCTTCTGTAATCTGTGCTTGGAGAAGGAAGAGATAAGAGCACCCTATGGAAAAGGTGGTCAAAAATCCATAATAGAGCCTGATCACAAAAGATTATTTCGGAGAAAATTGTATGAGTTACATGAGCACAAAAGATATTATTTGCATATGCAACTGATGACCGACTATTTTGGATTATTTGTAGGGTTGTGTTTATATTTTAGATGCATATAAAGTTTACTGGACGGGCTGTGCCAAGGGGATTCACACAGGAAAGATGGTTCTACGACTAGTTGAAGCTATTGGTTAGATTCTAAGGAATTCACTTCAGCAGAATTTTTCTTTCAGTTTGCTAACATGCAAGTATTCACAATTCTTCAATTCACATTTGTGAACTTCTATGGCTTCAAAATTGGGGAATCATTTTCTTCTTTGGATGGAAAACTCTTTTCCACCAACTTTTACCTTTTGCACACAATACCAACTCTTATGATCTTAAAATTCTGTGAGTGATGAGATATAAGAAAATATTTCTGCTGCAGATGTTTATCTTGCTGGGACTGTCATGTTAATATTCGGTATGGGCTTATATGGATTATTTATCAGTAATGTGCCTCCAGATGTGCCTACCAGTCTTGATCGTGCCCTCAAGGGCTCCTCTCTGTTTGGAATGTTTGCTCTCAAGGTGATCTTAATCCCTCAACTACACTCAGAAATTCTCTGTTAAAAAATGTTTTCAGCATCTGCATGCATCATATATCCCAGGAATTCCATCAACGCTTCCTCTTTTAAATTTAACACAATCAGTTCATTCCTTCATCAACTGGCTTCTTTTAATCATGTAGCATGCTACCTTTGAAGTTAGGATATTAGACTGAATGAAAAGCTTCTAACTTTACTGCCCGTACATCAGATGTATGTAGCCTATGAGCAGTAGGAGCTTGTGTTTTGCCTCTCCTCACTGCATTAGGGGCAATAGACTACAGTGAAGAATTGCTGACATTCTTTCAGCTAGATGGCTTTTTCGCTCCCCTCCATTTTATATTTATTCTCTTCTTCTTCTTTGAGTTCACAAAGATAACCAAATGATTCTCATTGATTTGTAGGAGAGGCCTCGATGGATGAAAATTAGCTCACTCGATGAATTGAAGACAAAAGTGGGACACGTTATTGTCATGATTCTTTTAGTTAAGATGTTTGAGAGGAGCAAGATGGTAACAATTGCCACTGGTGTGGATCTGTTAAGTTATTCTGTATGTATTTTCTTATCATCTGCCTCTTTGTACATCCTTCATAATCTGCACAAATCAGACTAGGGATGTCTGATATATAATATCAAACGATGTAACATGTGTTCCCTCCTCAAAAAGTGAATGTTCATGTACCAAAAGATTGCCCATGGAGATGTCATCTTATGATCTATGGTAACTTGCTAAAACTATTTATGTCAACAGAAACTTAATCGTGATAAAATATAATCTACAGTGGGGATTGCCCTCTTTTCTTTTTAGGTCCATACCCGTAAGCATTTAGCTTTTTGTATCACTTTTGACTATAACGATGGGTTAACCTCGTACATTAAGGTTGTTCATATTTACTTCATTAATGGTAGGTGACTATCTTTCCAGCCATATAACGTTAATCATCATCTTCTCTTCTCCTTGTTCTTTCTTTATTATTAACTTTTTTTGTTTCTTGTAACCAATAAGATCCAGTCCATCATTGCTGTTATTGCTAAGCCACCTGGGCATTTCATTCTAAGATTAAATTTACCACCAGGTCATTTGTTCCTAAATGTGTAACTTAGAAGGTAAATTATGCTAGTCATCTCTTTGTACATGAGCTTATGTGCTTCCTGCTGATGAGACTTCAAAATAAGTAGCGTGTATAAATGCATGGAATTCATTAAAGATGACAACAGCTTCCGGACCATGAACTCAATTAGCAGCTCTGATGTAATTGGAGCAGCATGTGATAGGATATCAGCTTGGTTGCATTTGATGAAGAGAGAATAAGCACAAATGAATAGCTTGTGAAAAGTAGCCAAAATGATTTCACATTGGAATATGAGAATTCCTTGGCGTTGGTTTATTACAGCTTAAAAAATATGATGCAGTCTAAATGTACAATTCTAAATCATCATATTATATTCTTTTTTTCCTCTATCTTCTGATTCTGTTAATCAATGCAAGAACATCTATACAAAATACAATTCTAGAATGTCTACAACACTTGTCTGTCGTAACTTTGATAAAGCAATGCCATTGATCTGTCGGATCCTCTCTCTCGAAAGCTTTAACATTCTTCCTATCTCCTCACAGGACCGGGGTGGCTCTCCATTGAGCCCAAAGTGTAATCTCAATATATGTTCTTCTCGTTTATCAAGTGATGTGAGAAGTTTCTCCAGCTCTTGTTTCATTAGCTGTTTCTTTACCATCTTTTCCGGCGTTGTTTCATCTGGTCCTGATATAATCTCCTGCAAAAGATTGTGAACTTAGAATGCCACTGACACATGACAGTGGAGGAAGGGCTAGTGCAAAAGTAGAACCAAATGAGACTATAATCCAAAAGGGCAGAGAGATCGAGCACACCAGATTATAGAAGCAAAGAATTTGAAATTTTTATTGTGGTGATGATACTTCAATCCCTTCTCCCAGCACATTTCTCAGAAGGGGGATCCATGAACATTTGAGCATTCTCAAAATATAGGAAATATAGGGCTTATAACCTTACTAAAATGAAAAGTCATGGCCTGACTTTCAACATGGATACATGATTTCTTATCATCTGAGCCACCAATATGTTGCGGGAAGAAAGGAAACATGAACAAGAAGCTGAAAGCAAACATTAAAAACAAGCTTCCTTTTGAAAAAAATCAAGTTTCAAATGAAAAAATAAGCGGAGGCTTTGAATAAAGTTCAAGAAAAGAACCTGGAGAGTTATGCTGCCCTGATCAGTTATTGCTCGATCCAGTGAAATCGGTGGCCTGTTCCTCTCAGAAACAAGTCTCACAATCGAAATATGCACATTGAGCACTTCAGCAATTTCATCATGAGTAGGCAGCCGCCCTAATTTTTTACTCAAGAGGTTTCTAGCTTCTGCAGTTCTCGCCACCATCCTGCACATGTGTCCCTGCACATAACCAGCTAACCATGCATTCACTAATTACTGGTTTACCTCCCAAAACTAGAGAGTGAAGGAAATTTGTGAACCAGAAGGAAATTACTAGTTTAAACTTAGAACTCCTCTTAAATCATAAGACGATCTATCGATATCACAACCTCAACCTGAACATCAGCACTACCCACCACAAATACCAGCTTCGCATCTGACAGAACAGTTATAGGAAATACAATTTACAAAAATGACAACAAAATAGAAAGAGAAGAAATAAATAAATTAGGCCCGGCTCAATGGGAACATCATGTTTGTGAACAAAAGAAAGAATCCCAAAGACATGAAATAACTCGGTTCATCAGGAATTTATAAATACTTATGCAAATAAGTTACTTGAGATACTAATACTTTCACAGGTTTGACATACCATGAAGATTTAGAACACCTCACAGATATATCCTTTGACAATACACAGAAGACGTTAGTTTTTGCCAGTATAGATTGACAACAAAACCTGGGTTTGTTTCTGCTTGAGCACGATATATTGCATTGAAATGCCTCACAACCTCCTACCCCTCCCTTCTTTCCTCAGCCAGACAATTTTTTTTTGGGAAGATTGATGTAAACATATTTACACAAACTGACAAGCATATAGACTCTACACATATTTACAAAATCTATACTCAAAGAAGAATCTTAGACGATTAAATCATCCTCAACAGAAAATAATGCTCAGCAGTTGGACAGGCTTAACCAGGAAGTAGTAATGATTTTAAAGAAATTGTTGATTCATGCGATATCTCACCGGTAATCTCACTATTCTAGATTCATTTGCTATGGCTTTGATAATAGCTTGTTTAATCCACCAGTACACATATGTTGAGAGTCTGTATCCTCTTTCTGGTTCGAATTTCTCAACCCCTCTAAGGAGGCCAATGCTCCCTTCCTGTTCCAAAAAAAAAAGGGTTATCAGCACTCTGCTAGTAAGCAGTGTTCAAGAGTAAAATGTATGGCAACCTGAATGAGGTCTTGGAAGCTTAATCCTTTGCCTTGATAACCTTTGGCAATGGAGACAACTAGTCTCCGGTAGCTCCGAGAAATCCTTTCTCGTGAGTCTCTCCCATCGCACAATATCTTATCTACACTCCTTTCCATCCCTATGGCCTTGGCCAGCTGTTTTGAGGTTGGCTGACGCCCTTGAGCTTTGGTGATTCTTGTACTTGCCACTTCTAGTCTTGCTCCCTCCTATCAATTTTCAAAAGCATATATTTTTCTTATATAGATAATACTAAATTTGATTACTTTTTGAACTCCTAAAAAGAGTAATTAACAATTATTATTGGAACAATCGACCATTGAATTCCGTTATATATCTTAACGGGAAATTTGTAGAACACACTCAAAAAGCCAACCGTTGCAATATGGTAGCAGACAATTGGAGTTCTGAGATTCACAAACAACTTAGAAAAATATTGGCCGTAAACAACCTGTGTAAAGAGGTTAACACAGACAATTATTCAAGCCCCACAAGACATACTAAAATTCAGAATCTGCATCACTTCGATGATACTAACACTGAATAGCCAGCCACTATAGCACTTTTACAAGCAAACCTACCTTGACGCATAAACAAAGCTCTGCCTCCTCTCTTGAGCTCAAATTCCTGGACTTCACAGACCCACGCGAACTTCTTGACCCTACTCCATTTTTTCCCTCCAACCCTTTTCTTCTTTTCCTCCTCCTCACTCCACAGCCACTCTCATACCTCACCAGCCCCTTCTCAATCTCTCTGCCACTCCAAACCTCTCCAGTCTCAGCTGCAGCCAACACAGCATCTCTGGCTGCCTGCATGGCAGCATGCGCTAGCGCCACTGCCTGGGCTGCCGCAGCAATTGCTAATGCATCGTTGGAGACTAAGTTTGAGCCAAACTTGGTGGAAAAAGACGAGGAAACAGTTAAGTGGGGGAAAGGGTGGTGGGTTTTGAGTGATGAAATGGCTGGAAGAGTTGGGGAGTGGGCTGGGGACGAGCATATGGTGGTGATAGCCATAAAGAAGGTAGTAAACGAAAAAGTGAGTGAGTGAGTGAGTGGAAGCTTGGGTTAGCAAAACAGAATTGGGAGATTTTTCTTGATAGATATCTCTGTCCTGCCATAGTTTCATGTGGGACAAACTGCTTTGTCCGTTTTCAGTGCTGCTGCAGCAGAGAAGATAAAAAGGGAAGTTGGGAGCTGTGTGGATGTCCTTTACCCCTTTCATTCTTCGTGTGTGCAAAATCTATCTACCGATTAAATCAAACTTTGACAGTTTCTTAAATTGTTTTACTTTCAGTTTTTATGGTAATTAAAAATCCAATTCAATCAAGCCTTTATTATAGAATATATATATGCAGTATTCTTGGTTCGGATGGGTGTTCTGTTCATCTTCAAAACTATATTATAGGCACATAAAAACTTGTATTTCTGAAGTGAATTTTTTGTTCTTAGTACGAAAATATGAAAGAGGTAAAAATATATTAATTTTCTTTATCCTTATGTTTAGCAAAAATGATAGGGGAATTGAATGATAAAAATATGATTTTTTGTTTTTGTTTGATTTAAGAGAAAATTTATAATCATGTACAAAATGCCAACATTATCACAACCTTAGAGTGTTGCTAGGGTACTGTCCAGCAATGACCGCTAACACTTCTGGGCGTGTCTCCTAGACAAAATTTTTATTTTCAAATTTTTTTATTAAAATATTTAAATATTTTTTAAAAATATAAAAAAATATTAATATATTAATTATCATTTTCTTAATCAATAAGTAAAAGAAAAAAATATTAAAAAAATTAATGCATAAACAGTCAAAATAAGAGACAAAATGGGACATAGTAGTATTATTCCACAACCTTATTAGCTTAAGAATTTTATTTTAAACAAGGAAATTTGAAAAAAAATATTTGAAAAAATGATTTTTGAGATCAAATACGTGAATTGCATTATTTGAGTTTATATCATATTTTTATTAAAAGTATTTTGAAACTTTTTAATAAAAAATTATTTTAAAACTTTTTGGTTGAATCATCGATTGTGTATATATATATATTATATATGAAAAATTATATTTATCATCCTCACACACTATATATTATATTTTTTATTTTTGTTTTCTTATTAAATATGTGATATATAGATGATGAGTAGAATAATTTAATAAATTTAAGAAGAATAAAATTTTAAAAAATAAAAATATTTAAAAAAAAATATATATGTGGTGTTTAATGTATATGTATAATGAGTCGCAAAGATATATATTTATTAACACTTATAAAAATAAAAATAAAAATAAAAAAAACAGTGAAATTTCTAATTTATTTTATAGGCCCACACTGCAGCTAGTCGCTAAATAGCAATGTTTCGCGCCAATTCTCCCTTCTACTCCGTCTCTCTGAAACCCTAACGCTCACTGCCATGTCCTAAATCAACGACCTAGGGTTTCGCAGGTACATTGATTGAATCTCCTAATTCTCAAGACTCCAACGAAAACGGAAGACCTTCGACAATGGACGAGCCTCGCGCTAAGCGCCCCAAGATCACAAGGTGCGTACACTTCCCACTCTCGACTACATTTTTTAAGTGTTTTCTATGTTCTTTACTGGTGACCTTGTCTTTGGTGTGAAGTATTAGGTTTTATTTTTCTTGCTGGTTTATTGAGTAAAGGTTCTGTTTGGTCGCCGAGATAATCTGGTGGAGGTAGAAAATGGCATAACATTGGTGAATTTGAAGATTTGAATCCGAAAGTTTCTGTTTTTTTCTTGCTGGTTTATTGCGTAAAGGTTTTGTTTGGGTCGCCCAGAAAATTTGCGGGCTGTAAAAAATGGCATCGAATTGGTGAATTTGAATATTTGAAACCGAAAGTTCCTGTTTTTCGCCATTTTGACGAAGAAAAAGCCGCAATTTGGTGTTTATAATTTTTAAAAGTATATTTCTTTTCTTGTTTTCAGTTTCTTCAGCAACCAAGAAAAGAGTTAGCTTTTTCTCATTTAACGTATATTTTTAAGTTCCAGGTTTCAAGGAAGCTTCTTTCTTTACTAAAGGATTGGTCTCCCTCTTAAAAGACTATTCTTCTAAAATAATCTTACCTATCAAAAAATAAAATTCAATATTTAGAATTCAATCGTGTATGCCGGGGTTTGAAGTTATCCTGTAACTTAGCCAGCTTTGTTCGCAATAAGATGGAAAATTAATGCTCTTCCACTTTTTCTTTCAGAGGGGAAGATGATTATATGCGTGGAAATATAATTGAGATTGAGCTCCACAATTTCATGACCTTTAATCACCTGAAATGCAAGCCAGGATCACGCCTGAACCTTGTAATTGGGCCAAATGGATCTGGGAAGAGCTCTCTCGTATGTGCCATTGCACTTGGTCTTGGTGGTGAGCCTCAGGTTAGCTACAGGTTGGTGCCTTCTTTTAATTGCACATCCTGGTGTTTTTTTTATAATGATGGGGAGTTTTTTGGCTCAGCTGCTTGGGAGGGCAATAAGTATTGGAGCATATGTGAAGCGTGGAGAGGAATCTGGTTATGTTACAATTTTGCTAAGAGGGGATACTAAAGACGAGAAGATCACCATTATGCGTAAAATTGATACTCGTAATAAGTCAGAGTGGTTGTTCAATGGTAAGATGTTGCTACAGTTTCTTGATTATTAACTTGGAAGATGAGAGGGAATAAAGAACACATTTGTGATGATCTTAACTAGTGAAACAGGGTGGTTTCTAGCTGCAAATAGGAGCATCCATGGGTTGGGCTGGGCTTGGCCAGCACCATATGATGACACTTAGAGTGCTGGCTGAGTCTGGACTGGCCTGAGCTTGGGACAGTCCTAGGGAGCTGTGGCTGGGTCTAGGAAATCCTGTCTTGCACAATACTATATTGGAAAATGATAAACACATAACCCTTTTCACAACTCTCATACAACCATGTTTCAAATAAAGGGCATTCCGATGATACTTTTATAATAATTTTAAATAGCATCGACACTGTATCAGTTTGTACCATTACAAATTTTAGTTATTCATTTGCAAGAAATATAGGACTTTTGATGAGTTGTATGTCTCTTTTTGGTAAGACCCCCCCCCCCCCCCCCCCCCCCCCCTCTCACACACATTCATGTTCTATATGAAGAGAAGAAATATCTACCCAATCTGAGATGAGCGATCTAGCAATTATAACAAGCTAGCTATTTCTTATCCATCACTTTTGCTTTCAGGAAAAGTAGTACCTAAGAAAGATATTGCCGAAATCATTCAAAGGTTCAACATTCAAGTCAACAATTTGACTCAAGTGAGTAAGTTTGAAGACTAGATCAGGATATTTTATATAACAACATTGATTAAGTAAATACTCTCTCTATAGACATATATTAAGGAAGTGTTGCTTCTTTTTAGACATATACTCTCTCTATATAAAATAAGTATTAGTAAGTATTAGTAAGGATGTTACATTCCTTATCATGGAAGAATGGATTTGTTATTGAATCTGAGTTCATTGTCTGAAAGCACGTGCATGCATGTCTATTGCTGGTTTGAAATGCTTCAGAAATGTTTCTCATACCATATGCTCTGCCCTTAATCTCAAATACCAGTTGGCTGGCATTGAGTACCCTTATTACCCCTGTTATATGCTGGTATTTTCTGTTGTTCAATGTGGGATCCTGCTGAGGTTCCTTCATCTCATCAAGCAGGTTGTCTCTTTATTGCCAGGTTGCAGAAAGATAAACTGTGAATTATTATAGTTTTGATATGTATCTAATTGTTTTTTCACTTTAGGTATATCTGGTTTAGATATATGCTTAAATTTCTAATTTTCTTGTTTTTTTCTTTTTTCCTGTGGGGGGATGGTATGGTTCGTAGTTTCTACCACAAGACAGGGTCTGTGAGTTTGCCAGATTAACTCCTGTGCAACTTCTAGAAGAGACTGAAAAGGCTGTTGATCCTCAACTTCCAATCCAACATCGTGCCCTTGTTGGAAAAAGCCGCGAGCTGAAGAATATTAAGCTAGTGAGATTTTAATGATTCACCTTCTTCCAGAATGTAGATTTTGTCATTTGAAATGGTAAGAATTTGTACACTAATAATATCATAACAACTGCTAAATTTTTTCCCTGATTTAGTCAGTTGAGAGAAATGGAGAAACTTTGAATCAGTGGAAGGCACTTAATGCTGAACTAGAAAAAGATGTTGAGCGTGTCCGTCAAAGAGAAGAACTCCTAGTGAAGGTTCGTTTTTCAAGGATTTGCATTTTTTTATTATGCTTGATTGCATTTCAAATGCGTTTTTTTCTGTCATACAGGTGGAGTCCATGAAAAAGAAATTACCCTGGCTGAAGTATGACATGGAAAAGGCCAAATATATGGAGTCTAAGGAGCTAGAAAAGGATGCCAGGAAAAAGTTGGATGAAGCTGCAAAAACTTTAAATGGCCTTAGAGAACCAATTGAGTATGATGACTTGGTTTACCCAATTGTACAATGCCTAACACAAGCAATTATTGTCCATTTATATGAGGTCTTGGATTCAAAACACTATCCAAAACTTTTACCAATAAAAAAAATTGTTGTCCATTTATAAAATATTTACTGTGTCATATATCTAAGGACAAGCTTTTATTTTGTGTGATCATTGATGTGTTGACATAGTTCCATGAAAATATGTGTGAGGGCTATGTCACAGCTTAAGCTTGTTAAGTTTCAACTTTAGATATGTTATTTTAGTGCCAGACATTTTTTTTTATAAGTAAAATAAGTATTTATTCATCAAATCAACTGTCAATTACAAAGTCAGAATATGCCCTAGTTATGTAGGAGCATTAGAAACTAAGAAGTCATGAAAATCCATGCCATTAAGGTCCACAGCAACGGCCCAAGTACAAAGAGTCCTAAAAAACAACATTTTTAGCTCCACCATAGATCTCTCTTTGCCTTCAAAAATCCTCTCATTGCGTTCTTGCCACAAGCACCACATAATACATATAAGAATCATCTTCCAAACTGCTTTGATCTGACGCACACCTCGAATTGAGGTCCAGCAGGCCAAAGCTTCCAACACAGTTTTCGGCATAACCCACGCTATGTCCATTCTGTTAAACACCTCATCCCATATCGACCTAGCTACCTCGCAATGTAAAAGTAAATGATTCACCGACTCATCCCCTCTTTTACACATACAACACCAATCTGCAATAATTATCCTTCTCTTTCTCAGGTTATCCGTAGTGAGAATCTTTTCTAAAAATGTTGTCCACACAAAGAAAGAAGCTTTGGGAGGAGCATTATTGCGCCAAAGCTTTCTCCAGGGAAATTGAATCTCAGGAACTTGTGTGAGTACCTTGTAGAAGGAACGAACAGTGAACACCCCTTTCCTTGCTAGACTCCACCCCAGATCATCTTCATGCTGGATATTTGGATGACAAGAATACAAGAGACTATAAAAATCTACAAAACTCCCCATCTCTCAATCCTGTGCCGCCCGGTTGAAGTTGATATTCCAGTGAATGTTCCTTCCTGCAACTTCCATAACCTCCGCCACCATGACATCTTTAGCATTTGCAATCAAGAATAGTGTAGGAAACAAGTCTTGTAGGGCAGTATTGGAACACCATGCATCCTTCCAAAATCTAATCTTGGAACTTGTACCCAATTGCAGTCTAGAGTATATTCCAGAGGCCCCTCTAACTTCTCTAATACATCATCCCGCCCCTAAATCACCTTATTTGTTCTTGATCACCGTCTTCCATAAAGCTTCTGGTTCCTTAATATATCGCCACAACGATTTGCCAAGTAACGCACGATTGAACAACCTCAAATTTCTTATACCCAAACTGCCATTAGAGATAGGACAGCACACCATCTCCCACTTGACTAGATGGAATTTAAACTCTTCTTCTAAGCCCCCCCACAGAAAATCTCTCTATAGCTTCTCCAGTCGACCCGCCACACTTGCCGATATAGGGAATTAGGATAAGAAGTAAGTGGATAGATTAGAAAGTGTACTTTTAATTAGTGTAATCCAGCCCCTTTTTGAAAAATACATTCTCTTCCAACCTGCCAGTCTCCTCTCTACTTTTTCAATCACTGTATCCCAAATAGAGCGTGACCTTGAGGCTATACCCAGCGGTAAGCCCAAATAACTCATAGGGAGAGACGCTATCTTACAACCCAGTGTGCCAGCCAACTCCGTTATATTCTGAACTTCTCCAATAGGCACCAACTCGGATTTGTCATAATTCACCTTTAAACCAGACATTGCTTCAAAACAAAGCAACAACGCCTTCACAGCCCTCAACTGATCATTATCAGCTTCGCACTTAATAAGCATATCGTCTGCAAACAACAAATGCGAAATAATAGTGATATCCCTACTCGGCAATCCAATTTGGAAACTACTAATAAAACCATTAGACACTAAAGCCGAGATCATCCTGCTCAGTGCCTCCATAACAATAACAAAAAGTAAAGGAGATAACGGATCCCCTTGCCAGACATTTTTTATGGGTTATTCTGTGTTATGTGGGTTTGTGATAAATATATCTTTTTACGATTGTTTCATATTCTACTGAATGGGCATGTCTGTCATATGGTCATTTTTATGGTCTATGTGATATGTTAGAGGTGCATGCTTCGCCACTTGGGTTTAATCTTGGTAGTTTGAGGTGCAAAGTGTAAAACCTCTGATAGTTAAGGGGTGAAAATGTATTTAGCCCTTTGAATAATTATGCTTAGGACTTCTATGATTTCCTTGTAACCGTTTCTAGTTCCTAAACAGGGGCAATCAAATGTATACTTCATGTGTACTGGGGCTATGCCTATCTCTATATCAATAAAAATATCTTCTTACTTATAAAATATATATATATATATATATATGCTTAGGACGATGAGGGAGCCAATGGGCGGCTTTCCTCCATTTCCAATTCGCAAAAGCAATAAGCATTGTTATATATATATATATATATATATATATATTTGTTTGAGAGAGATCGCAGTTGCAATGTATTTGTTCTTCTTCTAGGGCACTGGTGTACTCATAATCAATCAATATTCTGCAGGAAACAAAAGAAGGAGAAAGCAGTGTTGGAAGCTAAATGTAAAAAAATTAACAGCCGCATAGATGAAAATTTGAAAAAACGTGTTGCACTTGTGGAAAGTGAAAGTCATTTGGTACTTACATATTGTTACTCCTTTCTTTTTTGCTCTATTATGTTTTCCAATTCCTCTAATATTTTGTTACACAGTTGAATACTTTCTTGCCTTCAATATCCATTTACTATTTATAGGGGGTGCAAGTACGAGGGAAATACAAGGAAATGGAAGACTTGAGGAGGCAAGAAGAATCTCGTCAACAAAGAATCTTAAAAGCTAAAGAGGATCTTGCTACAGCTGAACTAGAATTTGGAAATCTGCCGCTTTTTGAACCTCCAAAGGATGAACTAGTAAGTAAGCCTTGCAGCTTTAAGCATTAATTTCTTCTGGATGTGCAGGTTCAATGTGAGTTATATTAGTAATTTAGTTCTTGCCTATAATGGTTAACATTTTGAAGAGGTTATTGTTGCTCTTCTCTGGTTTTCATCAATCTTATTGGGGGAAACTATAGTCTATTAAGTTTTGTAGTATTGATTTGCACATAAATTATCATCAATTACTGATAGACCTATAATGCAAATTGAAGAGAATGATTAGTTTCAGTTTTTGTGTGATTTCAACTAATCAGTGTTTGTGTGATTTCTGTTGAGGATAATTCAACCCGATAAATTTTATGAAAATTATTAATTAGTTTCTTGTTCCAGTCTTCTGACTTGGATGATTCTCTTCTTCTTCTTTTTTGCTGGATTAACTTTTATCACCAGGAAAAATTAGGTGCTCAAATTCTTGAGCAAGAAGATTCTGCTAATCAGAAGAGGTATCAAAAGTCAGAGAAGGAAAAACTTTTATCTCAAAAAAAATTGAGCCTCAGGCACTGCCTAGACAGGTGAAATTTTGAAGACAATAACATGTTTTTTCATATACTTTTTTCCCCTACACCATCTTTTCAAAGTTTTTTTTTCCCAGGCTGACAGATATGGAGAATACACATAACAAATGCCTGCAGGCACTAAAGAGATCTGGAGCTGAGAAGATATTTGAGGCCTATCAGTGGTTGCAAGAACATCGAGATGAGTTCAATAAGGAGGTGTATGGTCCAGTTTTGCTTGAGGTAAATATTTTAACTTTTAGATTGTCATGTTTATGAATGAAGCTTCCTTTCCACTTGCATTTTCATGAATTTTTGTGCAGGTTAATGTCTCAGATCGGGTTCATGCAGACTATTTAGAAGGTCATGTCCCATATTACATTTGGAAGGTATTCAATTATTTTTCTATCTAGTCTTTTATCTTGATCTGTATTTTTTTGGTAAATTTTTGTCATGATCTGCAGAAAACGTAAAAATATCTTATATGAGTACATAAATTGGAAAATGCTAATTTACTTGTACGGACTGTATGCATTTATGAATCAGTTGCCTTCATGTATTAGGAACATATATACTTAATAGGAACATCATGGCCATCTCATTAACCAAGTGATTACATGAACTTGCTGCACATCTCAATTACTTCACTCTTTTGGGATTGATTTGGATCCACTGTAACCTTAACTTGAGGCTTCTGTATTTAGCCAGCGATTAAGACCTTAAGTGTGCAAAGCCATAAATCATTGCCTTGCCTTGCCATATGAATAACTTCTTTCTATGTAGGCAGCCAGGTTGTGAAAAATTGAGCTGGATCCTATTGTCTTCTCTCTCCGTCTCTTCTCTCTCTCTCTCTTTCTCCGGAGGCTGCACTATTTCTTCCTTTGTTATCATAGTCTTATGGAGTTGGCATTAATTATCTTGTATTTTTTCAGGGCTACGCCTACTTATTTGGATTAATAAATTTTCTTACTTATAAAAAAAAAAAACTTATATTGTATTTTTCCAACTTTCTTTTGCATGGGATACGGTATGGCAGAAAATGATTTTGTTTTTTGGGTGGTGAGGGAAAGTTTGTTTTGACACTTGACTCCTAATGTTGTTTTTTTTATAAGTAGACTCCTAATGTTATTTGTTAATGATTTGATTTTTTGCTCCATTACCAGTCTTTCATAACTCAGGATCCTGGTGATCGGGACTTTTTAGTAAAAAATCTACGGTTATTTGATGTTCCAGTCTTAAATTATATGGGGGATGGTCGTCCAAAATTGCCCTTTCAACTTTCTGAGGAGGTATGTGTCATTGGGGCTCCTCTGTGTGCAATATTTGAACGGTCTTGGGTTATCTTATTGTCGTTTTGATTTTTAATTTTTTTTTTTAATATCAAGCAGATGCATTTGCTTGGCATCTATTCTCGGCTTGACCAAATTTTTGACGCTCCTAATGCTGTGAAGGAGGTTTTGACTGGTCAATGTGGTTTGGATCGTTCAGTATGCTTCCTATAATTCCTTTTTTGTACTGGTGATTGATTTGAATATTATTCAGTGTGGCCAAGCCTCATGAAGTTGTGAAGTTAGAAAATGTGGTTGCTGATTATGTTTGACATCTAAAGCTTATCTATCTATCTAATGTACTTGTACTTGGCTCAGTATATAGGGTCCAAGGAAACTGATCAAAAAGCTGATGAGCTTCTAAAGTTGCATATTTTAGATTGTTGGACACCAGAAAATCACTATCGGTGGTCTAAATCTAGATATGGTGATCATTTTTCCGCTAGTGTAGAACCAGTGAATCGTTCAAGTCTTCTTTTGTGTAGTAGGTTTCTATTAACCCTTTCTTGAAATCATCATAATCTACCTTAATGATTGTGCAAGTTGCCAACTCTTACCTTCTACTTTATAGGTTTGGATTTGGGGGAGATTGAAGTTATGCGGTCTAGGAAAAAGGAGCTGGAAGAATCTGTTGCTGCTTTTGAAGGAAGTCTTAAATCACTTCAGAGTGAGCTAAGATACATAGAGGATGAAGCAGCTAAACTTCATAAACAGCGGGTATGCTGAAAAACTTACAATTGTTTTGCAATGTTAAAGACAGATACCTGACTATTCTTTGATGTTGCTTCTTTGTTCTCTGCCAAATTTAACCTTAATATTTTAATCAGACATGCAAATTTGAATGTGTACTTCATTCCTGATACATATTATAGGAGGAGATTATCAAGATTTCACAGCAAGAGAAGAGAAAACGGCGTGAAATGGAAAACCATATCAGTAAGAATAAATATGGCTATTAGAGGAGGACTGTTGCATCCAATATTTTCATTTATTACTTATAAAAAAAAATTTGCATTTATTATAAAAGATAAATATATTCTGGTGATCTTAGCTCAGAGGAGAAGAAAATTAGAATCCATGGAAAAGGGGGATGACCTAGATACTGTTATGGCAAAGCTTATCGATCAAGCTGCAAAATGTAACATTCAGAGGTTCCATTGTGCAATTGAACTTAAGGTGAAGTTGCTTTCAGGTTCAAGTTTTCTGCTCCTTTTTAGGTGTTTTATATAGTGACTTTGTTTACATATTTATGTCGATTAAGTAATAAACAATTTCTTTTGTGTGTTAAATGACTCAAGTGCTTCATTTGTTATCTTCATTTCTTTTTAACAGAACCTAATTGTTGAGGCTGTTTCTTACAAACGAAGTTTGGCAGAAACACGCATGTCATCCATTGAATTAGATGCAAAGGTATTTTCAGTGATTAATTTCAGCGAGCACAAATGTATCTATTCAGTTTCTGATCACCTTCTTGATATGATTGGTTTTGAACTTTTTTAAGATTAGAGATTTGGAAGTTGGTCTCAAGGAGCATGAAAAGTTTTCCATGCAAGCATCACTGCACTATGAATGTTGTAAGTAGTTATCTTCATGTGATTCTACTTATCCAAAAGAAGTTATCTACATGTGATTCCAATTTTTTCTTACTGATCTGTGGAGTGCAATGATAAATGATGTGTAAATTTTTTCTTCATTCCTGGTGAATGACTAGATTTCCACGAGTTCTTTACTGGATACACTTGAAGAACTCAATTTGCAAATCCATTGAAGAGATTGAATAATCTTTCAAGTTAAACTCTTCAACAATGGGACAGAACTTAATGAAAGTCATGGTTTCTGATAGTTTAATCTTTATATATGCGCCAGGATTCAGATGTCAGTCTGGTGTCTCACCCGAGAGTTTACGGAACCATCTTCATTTAGATATTCGTACATCCAGATGTCAGCGCACTGTCCCACCTGGATTGTCTATATGAACATGCTTACTGACCTCCATTTATTAATTTCATGGGATTATGCACTATGTTGAGTTGTCTATTCTTGCATATGCATCTTTTAAAATTCTACATTAGGACCTTGGTTCCGTAGTTCTGTACTTTACAAAACCTTATTAAACTAATTTGATTAACTAAACATATCCTGATGTACTGCAAGTGATGGCAACATTATGTTACAGGTTTTAACACATTTTGCTACCTTCATTGAAATGTGTGCTTTTTTCACACTTTAACCTTTTTCTTACTTTGGTCTATCTCTTCTTCATGCAAGGCAATTAAGTTCTATAATATTGCTAGGCAAACCAATTTTAATGATACTCATTAGTGAACTGTGATTTTTTTTTCTCGAGACAATCCATTTTGAGAAAATATCCTTGAAGTTTGTAATGGATTATGTTACTTTATAACTTCAGAGGGGATTCTAAAGTTTTTTTTCCTTTCTTCTCTCGACACTTAGCATCCCTATTTGACTTTTTTACTAATGTGGAATTCATATAAATATAAACTGATTTGCCGACCTGAAATGTATGGTAAAATCAAATTGGTTTCTATTTTAAGCACTGGATCTCTGTCTCAATTAAGGGAGGAGAAATTGATGTCTTGGTCAGGTATTGGTGAGTTGGTATCATTTAGCCTCTCAGAATTGCTCAACACCATCAGAAAATGGTTGACACAAACTATATCATGGCAAAGATGTTTTCCTCTCGATTGGAGTTCCAACAGCTTCTATCCTCCTTGGAGGATGAGGAGATTTAGGAGATACAGGCCTTTATATATGTGAAATATTTGTTCATGTATTTTTATTGTACTTATCAAAAAAATATTTGTTCGTGTGAAGCTGACCATAAACCATTTTGTTTCTTGTGAAGGTAAGAAGGACGTAGAGGGTTGTAGACAGCAGCTGTCAGTTGCCAAGAGGCATGCAGAATCAATTGCCATTATCACTCCAGAACTCGAAAAGGAATTTCTTGAGGTTCGTATTATGGTGGAAACACAAAAAAAATTCATAAAATAGAAAAAAAAAATTTTAAAAAGCAAGATAGTCATATATTTAGCCTATATTGTATTAGAGGGGGTTAATATTAATGACTTGTATGCTTCTTTCTTTGCTCGTAGGCTGTAATTAGGTATTTCTCTCTTGTATACCACCTATGTATTTGGACTATGCCTAATTATGAGGATCAATAATTTTTCTTACCTATTAAAAAAAATATTTAGCCTATTAACTGAATTTGTTAGAGTATTATGACATGATTGACTAATCTCACAGAAGTTAGGCGTAGCATTTTATATAATTCTCTTGTGCTTTACGAAATATTCACAACCATGTATTTGATGGCCACAACCAAAATAAAGGGCATGGTTTAATCAAAATGTACCAAAAGGCAATGACCAGAAAAGCATTAAATTTGTAAGTATTGACTTCTATGCTAACATAAGCAATACAATGCAATCCTAAATTATATAATCATCCTCATCATTAAGCATTTGAGCATCAGCATTGTCATCATAAGATTTGTAGCCCTCACCATCTTCCTCATCTCTTTCATCTAAATTAATGATCAAGAAAAACAGTAATAGCGAAAACTGATATATATATACATATATATACACACACACATACACACCATATATTTAACTACAAAAGTTCACATTTTGCCCTTTAAGCTCACTCAAAAAGGGCCAAAAAGTGCAAATTGTGTTTTGGTAAGCAAAGTGCTTTGGCCTTGGTGCTTTTACCAACACCATGCGTGATACTAGCTTTTGTGTTAGCATTTATGTGGAGATGTACTGGACTTTTGGAAATTCCAGAAGTTAAATGTTTCCAGAACATGGTGATATATAGTTCATTCCTAATTTGACAGAAACAAAAAAATTATATGAAGTAGGGAGGTGGTATAGAGGTAAAAATTTTGAACTGTTCATGTTTCCAGTACTCTTTATTTAAAGAATATTCATGTTCACATGTAGATGCCTACTACCATTGAGGAATTGGAAGCTGCAATTCAAGATAATGTTTCTCAAGCCAATTCTATTCTTTTTCTAAACAACAATATTTTGGAAGAATATGAACACCGAAAGCGTCAGGTATTCTTATGCTTTTTTTTTTTTTTTTTTGCTTTTTACTATTGTTTGTTTGATGTTTCATCATAGTTGTGTTCGCATTACAGATAGAAGCTCTTGCAACAAAACTTGAAGCAGATAATGAGGAACTGATGAGATGTTTAGCTGAGGTAGATAACCTGAAGGTGAGTAAAGTTTAGTTGTTTTCATATATACCCGGGTTCTATGGAGTTGGTGTTTCTCGTTTATTCCTTCTCATTGAGCATTATCTTGTGATCAAAGTCAACAAAAAGGGAAAAGCCAATAAAAGTGTACTCGTCAGATGCTAAAGAATATGAGCATGGGTATGCGAGGCCTTGCAAAGCTGTTGTGTATGGCTTGCCATGTGTTGATCAAAGATAACTTTTCAAAGATAACTTTTCCTATTGTGTAAGAGCATGGAATCATGTCCTGACAGGACGTAAATCATCTAGATAACATTCAATTGATTATTGTTAGATCGCGCTTCTAGATATATTAAAAAATATATATTTTAGGAGGAACAAAAACAAGGAAGAGATGCATTCATGGCATGCAAATTCAATGGTGTTCTACTTGCAAATCCAAATGGCCCACGAGCATAAAATGGTCCAGGTGTCTGGTTCCCCTTTTTTTTTTAAAGTAAATGATTATATTAATATTAATACGAATAGGCATAGCCCAAGTACACAAGAGGGTATACAAGAGGTAACACCTATATAGGAAGAAGAAATAGAAACAAGAAAATCATGAAAATTGAGGCCATTGAAATCTACAGCTTTGGCCATGGTTCCATTTGATGATGTTCATAGTCTTTTGGTGATTATATTGTCTTCATAATGGACATGTATCCTAACAGTTTTGATATCGTCTTCGTTATTGCTTTCCCAAACTAGCATGTTCCGAAAATCAGGGTAATATTGCTCCCCGCAAGTCCAATCAAAACCTTCAGTGAGTGGAGAACTTGATGTCTATCTTATAATATCAGTGATTCTATTGTATACTTTTCGCTTTTAAAGCCCTTGTTTGTTTTTTTAAGAAAAAAAGTCTCGTTACTTTTTCCATGTTTCTCATGGATTTTCTCAGCTCTTCATATCTTTTGTTATGAACTAATGATGTCAGTATATCTGTTTATGTAGTCCAAGTTCTCCTAAGAATTGTCCTTAATTTTGAACTGTACAGGAAAATTGGCTTCCTACATTGAGAAAGCTTGTTGCGCAGATAAATGAGACTTTCAGCCGAAACTTTCAAGAGATGGCTGTTGCAGGAGAAGTTTCATTAGGTATTTATTGTGGTGCTTAAAGGGAATATACTTTAGGAGGAGTCTTTCTCACTACTTTTTGTGGGATGTTTCTTCTTCTTCTCAGATGAGGATGGCAAGGACTTTGATCAATTTGGAATACTTATAAAAGTCAAGTTCAGGTAACTGCAGCTGTGTCTGTTGTAAGTTTTCAATAAATTTGGCTTTTTAATTATTTGAACGGGTGAGTTCTGACCGTCTAGTTTGGGTCTTATGGATGAACTTCAATGTAAAAGATAAACATGCCTTTTGAACTAGGGGAACTGGATTGTAATGCGAGAATCAGTTTAATCAAGAAAAACACTCAAAAGTCTTTTCAAAACTACTTTTTAAGGGAGCAGAGATAAACTTGATCTGATTGATCCAACACATGCGTTTGTTGCTGAATATTTCTCATTTAGTTGCAGAATATACAATTTAGATATTCAAAATCACTCAGGTTCGCACGTTCCTTTGTTTTCACATTACGACTTTCAGGCAAGCAGGACAGCTTCAAGTTCTCAGTGCCCACCATCAATCTGGAGGGGTATCACATTTTATTGAATTTGTATTCTTGATTGTTAGCATGACCATTTATCTTACTGTGTCCTGAAATTTCCATTATCTAGGAGCGGTCAGTTTCGACCATTCTTTATCTTGTTTCTCTTCAAGATCTTACAGACTGCCCATTTAGGGTGGTTGATGAGATAAATCAAGGTCAGTTACAAGACAATGTGTTTTTCAAATTCTTTTATTAATACAGCTTGTATGAAAATAACTTATCAAAAAAAAAAATACAGCTTGTATGAAAATACTTGACCTCCAATTATTTCTCAGGGATGGACCCTATAAATGAAAGAAAGATGTTCCAGCAATTAGTGAGAGCCGCCAGCCAACCAAACACTCCCCAGTAAGAACATAGTTCAACTTGATAATTAATGTCTTCATTTGGTTTGGCGAGCTTGTGGACATCTGTTCCAAGCATGATTCATGAGGTTCAAATGGTGGTTATATTCGGGGCTTTATAATAGTTGGACTACAGATTTATTGTAAATGAAACTGCTTGATTACCTATTAAAAAGATAGTTGAACTGCAGATGGTAGAAGAATTTGGTTTAGATGTATAGTGGTAGTGGTAGGAATACAATGTTTTGTTGAAGAGAAGCATATAATCACCTAGGCCATGATATTAATTTTCTTCATGTCAAGTTTTACGTTGGCGTAAAACTTGACATAAAGAAAATTAATATCATGGCCAAGGTTTTACGCCAATGAATTGTAATTGGCAGTTGTTGCCCATTCTTGTTAATAATACTTATTTTACTTATAAAAAAAAAAAGTTTTACACCAACGAACCCAGTTAGGTCCAACATGCACTTTACAGTCGCAGCCAGCATCCATATGTACTATAATATGGAGGGGCACTCGTCATTGTCCTGCAAAGAGACAATTATGCTAGTATTTCAGTGAGATTACAATTTTTCTTGTATTTGCAACCAAAGGATTATAAGATTGGGTGCCAGAAAAAGGGCTACGATTTGGTTAGAAAGTTATGTTTGTCATAGACTTTCTTTCCAAAATGTAGAGGTGGCTGAAATGTTGGTTTCCGTCGGTATGCAGGTGTTTCTTACTTACCCCGAAGTTGCTTCCCGATTTGGAGTACAGTGAAGCATGTAGTATTCTTAATATAATGAATGGACCTTGGATTGAGCAGCCCTCGAAAGGTATCGTCACTGTCAGATTAATCTCTATTTATATGTTGTTCTTATAGTTCACTTACTGGCAAGACTTTGTTTTCTGTTAATTCAGCATGGAGCAGTGGAGATTGCTGGGGAACTGTCACAGGTTTACTTGGAGAAAGTCGATGCTAAAATAACAATCTAAGGTTAAAACTGTAGTTAAAAGGAAGAATATAGAGCAACTATTGTAATCCGTCTGAAGCGAGCTATCATTTGAGCCGTATCAAATGGTTTTTGTGAAGTGTTTCAGATTTTTATTTAGTTCCTTTTGCCCCTGATGATCATATGTAGTTGCTGTTATGCTCCTCCATTGAGTTTCAGTTGCTGCCCACTCTTTGCTACAGATCCAATAGATTAGTCAATTTGTTGTAAAGTGTCTCAGATATATTTTGTTTAATTTAGTTCCTTTAGCCTTTACGATGATCCTATATATTTTACCATTATGCTCCTCTGACTCTGAGCATGATGGAGACAACTTTTCCACAACCCGCCCACGGGGGGGCACTGTCATATATTCAATCTGTATTGAAAATATTGTATCATTATATGACTCTAGAATTCGTGTGTTCTTATGGGAAATGAGAGAAAAAAAAAGTAGGAAAAATGAGAAAGAACGAACGTAGGACTTTCCACGAAGGAACTTGCTGTAATTGTTGATGCAAAAGAAGCATTATCAGATACTATTAAATCTGCAACTGCTGCCAGCCAGCCATCGTTGGGTATATTGGCCTTGTTAATGCTGATTGGTATTGTTGGTTTGTCAACAACAGATGTTAACCGTAAATCTCAAGCTGCATAGGGCGTGCTTTATTGGGTTATGTTCGTTTTGTTATGTGGTCTAAGCTATGGTTTAAACCAAACTTGAAGAAGCACCTGCAGCTTCCCATTGTCTAGCTCCTCCAATCCGGCTCCCAGTGAGTAGGATGCTGCTCCAGGAGAAAAACATGCATATATTATAATTATCTCCCATGATCTTGTGTTGCTCTATTGCGTTGTATATGTGAAGTAGTTGTCGCCTGGGTTGCCGGGATGTATTCCTGAATTTTGTATTC
Organism: Juglans cinerea; assembly: GCA_961763995.1. NCBI lineage: Eukaryota > Viridiplantae > Streptophyta > Magnoliopsida > Fagales > Juglandaceae > Juglans > Juglans cinerea. Next base: position 22,750,319 of record CAUIVZ010000015.1, on the reverse strand, counting down.
TCCGTTCACTTGGTGTAAGGCTATTAAAAAAAACTTTAATAATGTTTGATGGCAACAATAACACAAGGGCTTTCCAGGTCAGTGTAGAGAAGGCCATGGAGTGTGCACACTTTCATGCCAGTTCAAACCAAAACACATTGTCTCCCTCTCTTTCATATCAGTTGCCCTCCTACCATCTTCACTAAACATTGTCAAGATCTGAAAAAGGCACCTATGGATCTTATTCAACCAATTGAAGACAGCATTTACAGAGTATAATGTTCTTCAAACCTTTGACGGAAGCTTGTATTCGAGCATCTCCCTTATATGTAACCGAATAGAAGGCCCCATTGATGAGCAAATATGCGCACTTTTCCAGTACACACCTTTCGCACCTGGTGGCTTGTTGGCTTCTACCGATTTCTGTTGGATAAAGGCAGCAATCGGTAAGAATTATGAAGCATTTCAGAAACCAAGGAAGTTTAGGAAATGAGGGGAAGATCGTACTATTGCAGCCAGCAAATTAATAAGAAGATCTTCCTCAGAAAAGTCAGCCTTTCCAAAAGGTAAATGTACAATTCCAGTTTTGTCCGCTCTGTATTCAACTTTTCCCTGCTTGAATTCCGCTATAGCCTGAAACACATAATGGAACAAACATTCACAATGCTGCTTTTTTCACAAGCAAAAGAAGAAAAATGTTCATCCACTCGGTTGTTTCTCCTTTTGTTCCCTTAAATTTGGTCTTCATTATACTGTTCTTATCACATCATTCTCAGAAACGCAATTCATAATTGCTAGTTAAAGCCGGATGATTCCAATTTCCCTTTCACTTTTGCAGAGATTTATCTACATGAACGAGGAAAATCTAAAGAAAATTGCTGAGTTCCAGTTAAAGGTCCAGAATCAAGAAAGAGATAACCACAATCGCAAAAAGAAATGGAAAAGAATAGTGCATTTGGATATCTTACTTAAGTCTATATTCTACCCGAGTCAGTTGCACGTTTCATAATTACAAGTAGTCATGTAGTTTTATGCCAACCATACTGTTCTGAATTATAAGGACAATACTCTCCCATGCTTGGGGAACCACGCAAAGGGACTTTTTGCACTTAATCATTCAGAAATAAAGCAAACAGAGAATCTTGGCACCATCAAGCACAAAAGTACAGAAATCATCCTAGCAAGCCCAAGTAATCATAGTACTTGATTGACAGCCATCATGGCTGGCCATGCAAAGTAACTAGATGGCAAAGGCAATGTAGTCTACTCGTGTAACCAATAGAAAGGCCACAAACACCCTCCAGGAAATAGCAACCAAATGAGGATCCACTTGTAATTTTCTGAAAGAAAAGGCAAACAAAGATATTTATACCATACCTGAGGTATATTAGGTGTGACAGTACCAGCTTTTGGATTTGGCATCAGCCCTCGGGGTCCCAGAATCTTTCCTAGGCTTGCAACCTGGTACAATCAGCAAGTCTATGTAAATGAAATCTACTTACTGATTATGTTATCTAGTCAAAATAAGAACTCCACGTCAAAGGCAGATAAATTACACAGAAACATGTACATACACAAAATCAGATTCAATCATCATTATGAATTAGTCACATCTGGTTAGTGACACTTCACCATGAAAATGCCCATAATCATTATACTTGTAAGCACCTTAACATGAAGAACTAATAAACTAGAAGTAGACCAGACAAGCTTGTGTGACATAATGGTAATGCGCTACATGCTTGAAAGGAGGAGAAAACTGCAGAACCTCCATTTAAATCTCAAATAGGCAATCAAAATCCCTTTAGTGATATATCTCCAGATATATATCTCCAGATTTTTTATAGCTCCATCTAGTTTATAAATCCTTTCTGAGAGTACTCGAATTACATAATAGAAGCAGTACTATCACAATGTATCCAAAAAGGATAGCACACGTCTCATCATTCCAAAAAGGATAGCACACAATGTATCCAAGAAGGCTACTTATTGATTTTCATTTAAATGGGATGGATATATCCCTCTTCTTAACCAATATTTTTTCTGCGCAGAATCTTTTCGACGCAGTTACTTTGACATTCGAATGTTAATGTATCTTTTTGTCTGATGGATACATCAAATGCATACAGCAGTTAATATAATTACTATAAAAATAAATCAAAGATACACCTTAGGCATCATATCTGGTGAAGCGATTAATTTATCAAATTCCATAAATCCTCCTTTTATTTGTTCTATCAAGTCCTCTCCACCAACCAAATCAGCTCCAGCATTCTTCGCTTCATCAAACTTCTCACCTGTAGATATTAAGCTTAATTTAGAATATTCCAGGTAACAAAAAAGAAATAAGAACAACAATACTTTTCATGCACACGCTGAAAGGAAAAATATTTCGCTTATTAATACAAATCCTTGCAAAATATATCTTTTTTTATATATAAGTAGAATCCTCGCAAAATATATCATATAGAGTTTTCAACCAATAAAGATGTAGAGGAAGAAACCATTTATTTATTTTTATCAATGTCAATAGGCACAGCGCAAGTGCATGGGATGTAGAAGAGACACCCCTAGCTAGGAAGGAAAAATAGATACAAGGAAATCATGAAAATTAAGCCCTTTAAAATCTAAAGCTATTGCCCAGAGGAATGACATGTCGAAAAAGAAGCATCTGAGTTCCTCCAACAAACGTTCCTTATCTTTGAAGTTCTGATCATTTCCATCCCTCCAAACACCACAAAGGCATCTGGAGGAACTAAGTCTACATTCTGGGAAAATTTGCTGATTACAACATATAAAGAAGATCCACAAATTCAAGTTGTGGAGGAACATGATATGCAAAGTGATGTTTTAACAAAACCTTCAGAGGCTCAGACCAAGAATACGTTCACACAGATGACCACTGGAGACTAAAACATACAACCAAAGTAACCCAGACTTCTATGAAGAAGCAGCAATTATGTACTCTCAGACAAGGGTAGATGCATAAATAGGTAGATGTTGTCAGAGCAATTAGACAATGGAAAGATCATAACATTACTGATTCGGCAGATTTGGTAGAAAAGAGTCTAATCTTTGGTCATTTTGGAATGCCATGAATCAGATGCAACTCAGAATCTCAAGGATGATCCGGCCTACCTATTTACAGCCCCTAACACAGAAATCTCTTGCATGGTAATCTACACTATTTTAAGTTCACTGATTAAAATGTTAGAAATCCATATACTCATTATATTCATAAAGTGTTATACATCATTTCTTTTTGCACCAACTCCCTTAAAATAGAAAACCTTGCTTTTATTGATAAAAAAAACATTGTGCTTATGATAGATGACAATGATAAAATATAAGATCAAGTGTAAAAGAATTGGGTATAAAGACTGAAAATTGAGAAGAGCAACTACCTTGAGTAAGAACAGCCACTTTAATAGTCTGTCCAGTTCCCTTGGGCAGATTTACCTAATAACAAATTTGACGAGACAAAAGATGAGGAAAATAAAGAGGCAACCAATCAGATACGTTCTCATAATCAACTAGAGACCAGAAAACTTACAGTTGCCCTCAGCTGTTGGTCATTATATTTAGGATCGATGTTTAGACGGAAATGGGCTTCAACGGTTTCCACAAACTTTGTACTGGCCATTTCTTTTATCAAAGATATTGCTGAATTCAGGTCATATTCTTTTTTGTTTTCCCTTAATTTTTGAATTTCCAAGAATCTCTTAGACCTCCTCTGACATTATAAAAAACAAAAAAACAAGTTTGAGTTCTTGGAAAATCTCAGGAGAAGCAATCACAATAAACTACTAATATAATCGACTAACAGCTTTCTTAAAACTCAACATGAAATATAACAACCTAAATGAGCAACGCACTGAAAGGAAATGGGCAAAATCTCTGAATAAAAAAAATCAAGTAAATCTCATTTGTGAAATCACTCAATAAAGACAACTTGTTTGATAAGCTCAATACAAACTTAACTTACAGGAACTCTTCATAGGCAGCAGAGCTTCTAGTGTTTAACATTTTCATTAGGCAGAGTTTCTAGTGTTTAAAATTTTCATTGTTTTGGATTGGCGTTTCTTATGCAAGAAATCTGGTGAATCAGTGGATCATCTATTATTAAATTTTAAAGTGACCAGGTTGTGGTATGGCTTGGGTGATGGCTAGGAGGGTGGTGGACCTTTTTGCTTGCTGGAGAGGTTTATGTGCAAATAGCCGCTGTTTGGAATATGATACCTTTATGCCTTATGTGTTGGATTTGGGTTGAGAGAAATGTTTGATGCTTTGAAGATAAGGACCGCTCAGTGGATGAACTTAGATGTTTTTTCTTTAATTCCTTATTTCAGTGGGCTTCAGCTATTGTATTTAAGGGAGCTAGTGTCCATGATTTTCTTGTTTCTTTTACTAGTTCATGACATGTAATAGGTTCAGTATTTGTATATTTCCTGTGTACTTGGCTTTGCATTGTTACTTGTCTCAATAAAATTTTTTATTCATAAAAAAAATCATTATTGACTTGTAGTCCAAATTAAGTAATAAAAAGAGAACACATATATCATGGCCATGTTTAGTCACTGATGGAAATCAAACAGCTTCATTATCTAAAGCAGTGCTTAATAGTAACATTCCCTCACCATAAAATGGGGCCCTTAAAGAAAACTGGAACTGCTAAGACAACTGATAGTATACAAAATTTCAAGTTATTTCACTTTATAGTATGGATATTCAGATTAATAAGGGCCATACCAGTTTTCCACTGGGCGTTCATACACACCATAAGCACTCCGTTTGGGAGCTTTTTTTTTTATTGGCACCGGGTGTCCGAGAACCAAGTCCCAACTAATTCCGGGGATGCATAGGCCCCCAGCAAGGAGTTTCCCGCAAGTGCACCTCGGGTAATTCAAGGGGAAGTTTCCCCAATCCGATGGTCCCTAGAAATTGTTAGCACCCAAGAGGATTCAAACCTTAGACCTGGAGGAAGCCTACCACCAAGACCAAGGTATTTACCACTTGAGCCAACCCCTAGGGGTTCTCTGTTTGGGAGCTTAAAAGAGTGAAATAGAATGGGACAAAAATAATGGAGATAAAACAAATAGAATGGAATGGAATGACAATAATGAAAGGAATGGAATAGAATCCTTTTTGTTTGGATGTTTTAAAGGGAATGGAAAGTTGGGGGGGAGAGGAACGACCGAAACATTGAACATACGGAGCACTCCATACATGATCTCAAAAGTTTCTTCTTCAGTACTTTATTTTTATGGGCAATTGCTATAGACTTCAATGGATTTAGCTTCCATGATTCCATGTATCTATTTCAGGCTCTTGATTAGGTGTTTTTTCTAGCATACGTCTTGTGTACTTGGGCTACGCCTATTTCTTCATTAGTATCTCAATGATATTTTTTACCAATTAAAAAACACGAATGGAAAGTGAATAACCTTATTTAGAAGTATATAATACAAAAATGAATGCAAGTGAATAACTTGTAATAACATTACTATTATGCCTTTTTCGTAATTTTCCTATTTTAATTTAGAAAATGTACTTTATTGAGACAAGCTTTCAAATATCATTTTCATTTAATAATTACAGAGATGAACTTTCAAATGTAATTTCACTTAATAATTATATCAATAGGTAATTCTTTCACCACCAAACAATAAAAGTTACTACATCTATTTCGATTATCTTTTTCACTCTACACCGTCTAAACAAAGCATTTATGAAAGTGGAGGGAGGCTAAAGAGTAAAGAGAGAGAATGAGAAGAAAATGAAGGGGAATCTACGGGTGAAAATGGCAGAGAAAAGTTGTTTAGTATTTTAACAAATTATAGGGTGTATTATAGAGACTTTGGTCAATATTTTATTAACTCTCATTCCATTCTCTCATATTCCTCCCAATTTTGGAGCGAAAAATGAGATTACAAGGGAATTGGAGGAAATGGCTGAATGAACGAGGGTCCCCTTCCACCCATTTCATTCCTCTTAATTAAACTTCCAAAGAAGGGAATGCTCATTTTATTCCCTTCTAATAAAACTCCCAAACAATAGAAAGAATATAATACTTTTAAAAAAAAAATCTATTTTTTCCATTACGTTCCCTCCTCCCAAACAGGCTTTCAACTAATCGTGGATTTTAGAAACCAAAGCAGCTAACAAACAAAATTAGCAAAAAAATACAATGCTTCTTTTCAGAAGAAACAGAGAGCATTCCTTGAACGAGAGTTCCCTTCCACCCATTTCATTCCCTTCTTAATTTCAACTCATCTCATCTCATCCCATCTAATCATTACAACTTTTAAAAATTCTTACACAAAATAAAATAAACAATTCAACTTTTTCAAATCTCAAAACAAAAATAATATTAAAAAAATATATTCTAACAATATTTTATTCAATTTTCAACTTTCATCTCATCTCATCTCATCTACGAAAACAAACGAGGCTTAAAATCCCAAACAACAGAAAGAATAGAATCATTTTCTTACAAAAAATTATTTTTTCCATTACATTCCCTCCTCCCAAACAGGCTGTCCACTAATCATCGATTTTAGAAACCAAAGCAGCTAACAAACGAAATTAGCAAAAAATACAACGCTTCTTTCCAGAAGAAACAGAGAGCATTTCTTGAACGAGAGTTCCCTTCCACCCATTTCATTCCCTCTTAATTAAACTTCCAAAGGAGGGAATGCTGATTTTATTCCCTTCTGATTAAACTCCCAAAAAATAGAAAGAATAGAATAATTTTTAAAAAAAAATGATTTGTTCCATTACGTTCCCTCCTCCCAAACAGGCTGTCAACTAATCATGGATTTTAGAAACCAAAGCAGCTAACAAACGAAATTAGCAACAAATACAATGCTTCTTTCCCGAAGAAACAGAGAGCATTTCTTGAACGAGAGTTCCCTTCCACCTATTTCATTCCCTTCTAATTAAACTCCCAAACAACAGAAAGAATAGAATAATTTTAAAAAAAAAATTATTTTTTCCATTACGTTCCCTCCTCCCAAACAGGCTGTCAACTAATCATGGATTATATAAACCAAAGCAGCTAACAAACGAAATTAGCAAAAAATACAATGCTTCTTTCCAGAAGAAACAGAGAGCATTTCTTGAAAGAGAGTTCCCTTCCATCCATTTCATTCCCTCTTAATTAAACTTCCAAAGGAGGGAATGCTGATTTCATTCCCTTCTAATTAAACTCCCAAACAATAGAAAGAATAGAATAATTTTAAAAAAAAAAAAAAAAATCCATTAGGTTCCCTCCAGCCAAACAGGCTGTCAACTAATCATGGATTTTAGAAACCAAAGCAGCTAACAAACGAAATTAGCAAAAAATACAATGCTTCTTTCCAGAAGAAACAGAGAGCACTTCAATTCTGAAATGATGACCCAGAGGCCAAAACGATCAACACATTTTTTTTTTTTTTGATCGGTCAAAACGATCAACACATTAACACGCATAGTTCATGTAATCAGAACAACAACAGCAGGGAGAATAGAAACAACAATGCCCAAGTAAAAAGATAATAGTACCTAAAAAAAAGTACAAAGAGAATAGCAACAACTGGAAATCATGAGCGGTACTCTTTCTCTAAAAACGTAAAGAAAAAAATAAATAAAAAATATAAGGCATACTCTGTTTGTATAAATTGGCAACAATTTCCGAAATCGAAACCTCAGGGCAGTAACATAAACCTAAACAAGCAAAACCCACCGATCACCAAAAAACATACAAGACCAAAACAAAATCACAAAAAGCTCAAAACTTTTTTTCCACATACCCTGTCTCTCTTCAAAAGCAATGCTGCCTTTCCTTTTTTTGGTTTTGGCACGGAAACAGTACCAGACTCAGCAGCCCCTTCCACTCCTTCTTTCTCTTCCACAGCCTCAGCCACCTCTGCCTCGGCAGCCAAAGCAGCAACAACAACACGGGTATGGTAGGACCCACCAGACTGGTCTCGTCTGTGAAAATTCACATTGGCCCACCTGTTTTGCCTTCTCTCTCTAGGCTTCAAGACCAAAGGGTAGAGGGAGAAGGTGGTGGAGAGTGGTTTGGGCTTGAAGGACAGAAGGGAAGGGATGAGGTCTTGGTGGTGCACGGATGAGGCGGCGTATGTTAGCATCAGAGATGAGGGTGCGGTACAGGTAGCCATTTGAGAGCTGCGTTTCTGAGTGAGTGTAGCCGACGTGAGAAGCGTTCGTTATCTTATTACAATATCAGGGTATTTTTGTATATGTATATGGAGATAAGACTTAAGAGGGATCACTTTGTGTGTCGTAGAGCTTCTCCGCTGTCAGATAACATTTCTAAACCCAAAAATAATCATTTTCTTTTTAAATTTATCAATGATATTTTATTATAAATACCTAAAATATTAAATTTTTTTAATAAAATAGTAAAAAAAAATGGTTTATTTTATAAATGATCTTATCAACAAATATTATATTTTGAAAAAGGATCTGTACTGAAAACATAGACCATTTAAAAGATAAAAGGTTTCTTTGTATCAGAGATGCACATACCTATCATTATTCAATTACATTCGTCTTTATGAGTGATATATTGCAAGTGCCTTGATCCGAGTTGTATGTTTAATACTCTTATCCCTACTCTCAGCTACACTACTATCAACTCCTGATTTCTCATGGAAGAAGATCAAATCTTGATGGTGGCAATCAGTCTAATAAATGGTGTTATTACTACTAATGTAATAAAAGTCGCATAATTTCCATGTAGCACATTTGAGTATTATACAAGTCACTTGACAGTGTGACATGTCATTGTTGAAGCGCGATCGAACGGTTCATGGCGCTCATGAGCCGGTCTGTTTGCGACACCACTATAACGTGATATAATATTATGTGACCATGTGAGGGGGTCTTGAGTTTGAAAATTGGATTTCATCTTCCCCAATCTAAACAAAAAAACAAAATGCTGGAAAAATAAATTTTGGCTGGACAGGGAGGGAGGTCCGGCATGGGGGGAGTCATGAAGGAGGGAGGATCAGGTGCGTGCCACACATAGACAGTCACTGGCGCGTCCCGCTCTTAATTTCTTGTGGCAAGCAAAACTTTAGAGAAGAGGCTATACTTTTCAGCTGGGAATGGACCCATGTTTCGTCATGCAGTGCATGACTTGACTAAGATAATGGTCCTTAATATTTACGAATTTCTGTGGCTTCTAATGCATGAGGGTGTGTAAACTGCAAAGTCATTCACATGTTTGGAACTTTGGATGCTACCCCAGATTTCTGGTGTTCTGAATTTCTGACATTAATGTAATGGGTCTCGTCTAATTGATAATCTCCTAGCAGTAATCTGGTTTGGTGCAATGAATAATGTAATCAAATTCTTGTCGTTTTGGAGTGAATGTTCCAACTGAATTGAACAGGTAGGGAGACAAAACATCTGGTGGGAATTCGAGTCCAATAAGAAGAATAATGAAAAAGAATTAGAAATCTGATTTCAAGGTTGCTAGTGAGAGCTGGATAATGAAGGTACGTGTGTTTATACAGTGCATTAGTATAATAATTATCGATTTGAGTTTAGGCTAAAAAAGGTGGAGGCCTCCGGTGTCGGGTAGTCATCGTTGTCACACGCCATCATCTACGTACTAATTTATCTACCACCAAACAAACCGCTTCCAAACTCCCCCACCAGCCACCAGTCAGTCAGTCCCCTCTCATTTCCAAGTCTCAAACTGTCTCGCAGCTACGCCACCACCTCCTCTCTCTCTCTCTCATGGCAATCGCCAATATCTCCAACTTCTTTCTCCCCTCTCCATCTCATTCCTACCACCACCACTACCGCGCTTCACCTCAAACCTTCACTGTAATCACCCGACGCTTTGTCACTGCCCCCCCTGCCACTTCCAACCTCTTCAACCCCTCTCTAACTTTCACCACCCGTCCCAGACCCACCATCATCTACTCCACCGGAAATGGAGGAGGCGGTGCAGGAGGAGGAGGAGGAGGTGGTGGTGGTGGTGGGGATAGTGATGGTGATGATGACGCGGAAGACAGGGAGAGGAACAGAGAAGAGGCGGTAATGGCCTTGGGAGAGGCGGGGAGGTCAGTGGAGAGTGTGGACAAGGACTTGAGGGCAGCGATTGAGGCCGGGAGGGTGCCGGGGTCGATTGTGAGGAGGTACTTTGAGCTGGAGAGGTCGGCGCTATTCCGCTGGTTGCTTCAGTTCGGTGGGTTCAAGGAGCGGTTGCTGGCCGATGATCTTTTCTTGGCCAAAGTTGCCATGGAATGTGGCGTTGGGATCTTCACCAAGGTTTGCTTTTAGCTTCACATCACACTTCTCCATTCTATGCATATTTTCATCGTTATAGTATATATATGTTTTGTGTTGTTCCCTTTATTAGTATTTTTCGTTTGATTTATTATCAGACTGCGGCAGAATTGGAGCGGCGTAGAGAAAAGTTCACCAAGGAACTGGATTTTGTCTTTGCCGATGTGGTGCGTTTTTCTTGGATATCTGAATGTTAGAATATGTTGCATCCCCCAAAAGAATCTCTCTCTCTCTCTCTCTCTCTAAATCAAGTATAGTTTCCTTCAGCATTAGATGAAAAGTTTAATGCAACAGAACCCATTACAGAGCAACTTTAGGAAACAAGTTTTTCATACTGAATAGTATGTGTGCTAAAGTAAGTACAACACACATATACGTATGAGTGACACTGACTACATATATGGCCCTTTAAGGCTTTGAAGAAAGGTATCATGAACCCAGGTTAATCAAATATGGCCCTTTAGAGCAGAAAGTGGATAAATTTATCGCTGCTTTTGTCGAGTTGAGTAAGAATGTAGGATTGTTCCACACTACATCTAAATTATTCTTGTCCAATCTGAGTACATGTTTAATTGATACATAAGCTAGAGCCAAACTTGAATGCAATTCACACATGCCATCACAAAAAATTATCTTAGTTCAACTCTACCACCCATGAACTACATATGTATTTTGATATTGTAATATAAATTTAACAAGCCTTCCACCAGCTAAATATATATTTAGTCATTCTTCTCTATGGAATGTTGCGTGGTTCCAAAGTTTTATGGTTTTACTCTCGTCCCTTGTTTGTTTTAACTCGATATCTCTTGGTTTTTTACTAATTCATGCCATATCAATACCTTTCCCATCTTTCTATATTTTCCTTTACCTCAGGTAATGGCCATTATAGCAGATTTTATGCTTGTCTGGCTTCCAGCACCTACTGTTTCTCTCCGGCCACCTCTTGCAGTTAGTGCTGGACCTATTGCTAAGTTCTTCTATGGCTGTCCCGATAATGCGTTTCAGGTTATTGTTTATATCGGTATTTATTTGGTTGTTGGTGTTTAGGTTGTCGTTTTCACAGGCAACTGCAGCATCATATGAACCTAATGTTGTCAGTGGCATGCTTTTAAAACCCTGTCTGCAGGTAGCTTTGGCTGGAACATCTTATTCACTTTTGCAAAGAATAGGTGCAATAATGGTATGTGTTGGATGATTAGAGAAATTTTAGCATTACTTTGAAATGTATCAGGACTTCATGGTAGATCTATCTGTTATGCAGCGTAATGGAGCCAAACTATTTGCAGTTGGGACCGGTGCATCTCTGGTAAGTGAAAAACTATAATGTTTTGAAATTCCCTATGTATTTTTCATTTAGAATTCCTCCTTGTTCTAATGCTGTGAGATATCGTTGTGCTTTATGGTCCAGAAATGTGCATTTCCATTGTTGATTGCCATCTACAATCCCCAAGCATTATGAATTAGGGAAAGCTATTATTAGTGCTTTCCCTAACAATTGAGATATTGTTCTATAACTACCTCTGTTTTTCAGGTATTCTTTGTGGAAAACTTATTTGGAGTCTGTTCCCATTCACAATGATACACAAAACTTTCTGGTTTGAAATGTGGAAACACAGTGCACAAGGCTATTTCAAATTGAATGTAATTGGGTGCAAATTGTTTCTTGTGGTTTTGAAATTGATGGCAGTTGATAAATGTGAGAATAGTTTTCAAAGAATTAACCTCTTTGAGTCCTGCAATATAACTTTTAATGCTCAAAACTTCTGTAACAAAGAAATAGAAAAATGCATAGAAAAATAATTTTTTGTACGAGTTGTTCTTAATCAAAAGACTGAATCAACAATTAAGGCTTTTTGGCAGATTCTTTTATGTGAGTTTGTATATTTGACGGTGAATGCTCTTTGAAAGTGAAAAACACAAATTGTATGCTTGAATAAAGATGTACTGGTGAAAGTTTGGTATCCAAAATCCTTGGTGGTATGGTATTCTGTTGAACTCCTATGTGGTAGAGAATAAAAGGGCTCATCTCAAAGTTCCATCAGCAGAAATTTTTTGTATATGATTGACAAAATCATTATTCATTTGATGTCATATGACTGATAGTAGCATTTTCAGGTTGGTACAGGTATAACAAATGTATTGATCAATGCCCGAAAGGCTGTCGATAAATCTTTCGCTGGCGAAGCAGAGGATGTACCTGTATTATCAACCAGTGTTGCATATGGTGTTTATATGGCTGTTTCTAGCAACCTAAGGTATGAGGTTTTAAAGGAAATAAATATCTATAATTACTCTAAGCTTCTAGGAATTTACTATTGTTAACTGTATCATTGTATTTGAAACCCTATTCAAATTATCTCAAATCTAATATTCTTGATTATCCATTGTTTTTTTATAACATGTCAAGTTAAGGAACTTCCCTCTTACATATTGCGAATGTAGTGTTAGAAAAGAAAGATGAGAGGAGAGGTGGGTGATGAAAGATGAGAGGGTGAAGAGAGGTCTTCTCCCCCCTCCCGAAGATCAGCCTCACTAGGGTTTTGGGAGAGTTTCAAAGTAGTAGTTTTTTTTCATAAATCTTTCATTGATCACTCCCCTGATGGGAAAAAAAAAGAAATAAATTGATGTAATTTTTCCCATATACGTGCTGGGAAGTATTTGGATCGATATTATAAATGGGCGAGGCTAGTTATAACAGATCATCATCTCCATATGCAGCCAGTTAACAGGGATATTTTGCTTTTTTTATCAATAGGTACCAAGTACTTGCGGGAATAATTGAACAACGAATCCTAGAACCCTTGCTACACCAGCACAAGATTATACTAAGTGCTATTTGCTTTGCTGTTCGAACTGGCAACACATTCTTAGGGTCATTGATGTAAGAATTGATCTCTCCTTCGATGTCGTCTCTTCAGGTTGTTGCACTTCCTTTTCCACTTCTTATGATGACTGTATATTCTGCATATAGGTGGGTGGATTATGCACGCTGGACTGGAATACAAAAGATAAGGGAGTAGAGCATTGGCTGGAAAAACTAAGTTACATCATTGTTGCAAGTAAAATTTACATTAGAATAAGATATAACTTCTATATGTGGAATTGCATGGGATGATGGGGGATGGTGCTTCGGTTTTGCATACCCCGTGGTAGAACTCTGGCCGTAAATTTATTGTAATTAATAATGTTATAGGCCCCAAGAACCTCCTTATATTCCAGAATGCCACTGTCACTAGCACAGCAAAACCCAACTATGTTAACATGCAGATGCAGAATTGTAAACAGAGCCGCCCTCACCAGGGGTTTGATATTTGTTAAATTTGTGGTGTTTGAAGAATGCAATGAATGTTTGCTTTGGTGAGCTGATGGGCAAGATAGGTTGACATCTTTGTCAATGTCTAACTTTAATTTTTGAGCGAATTTCACTTGCCTCTTTTTATAGTATGCTAGTTTCAAATCTGAAGCAGAGTCTATCTTATGTGTTGCTTTCTCCAATTGCAAGCAAATTGTCCAGCAAGTTAGATCCAATACCATTCATCCTTTGTTTTGGTTTCAATGGATGTTTTGTCATTGTAGCCCTGCTTCTTCTGCTTGCTTCATGGATGAGAGGACACTGGTCCTTTCACACCTCAACTATTTTATTTGGAAAATGATATTTTTCATCCTAAATTTTTTCATCTCCAATTATACAGTTGGTTTGACTTATTTTAAATGTTTTTTTCATGTGACTGATATAAAAAGCTGTTTATATTGCGGCACATCAAATAGTATGAATTGGATTTTAAATATGAGAAATGATAGTTGTAGTCGTGAGTGCGCAAGTGTCGTGTAATCATTTTGAGAAAAGTGAATAAATACGGGATCTACATGAAAAAAAATACTCTCAAAACAGAGAATTTCCCAGAACTCTCAAAACAACCAGACTGGACCCTCCCTCTCCATTCGGCAGGAACATACTCAAATCTCATATAATGCAGCAATTGATAGAAACCACCAAGGAGACATCATCCTTGCAGTGACAAGCTATATGGCTACAACATATCTGAAACAAAAGGGCAAGCAGCAGCAGCTCTTCTAACATTTAAAGAGGCTTCATTCAGACAACTTGAGAGAATAATAATAGAAGGGATCCAAAATTCAAGAATACATTAAGATTGGCAAATTGATCCCATCATCCAAGACATCTCGTCCATTCTTGAGTATTTCATAAGCTAGAAAATCTAAAAAACTAATATGTTCTAAAACCGATAAGCATATTTCATTGCGCAATGGGCAGCTGTCAATTCTCAACTGGGTAGCATACCTCTTAACCTAGTCTCCCTTCCTTTTTCAATTTTTATAACGGTAAATATTTTACTCGGTAGTTGTATTAGAGTTATTCTATTATTGAGCCAATGTTAAGATTGGATTTGTAAGATTTAAATTTTAAAATTTATCTTTCAAATCAAATTATATTATGTAAGTATTTTATTAATTATGTCATCTATACCATATAATTTTTATTTGTAATATATATTTCCATGAAACTATTGAACTTCATTTCCTATTATTAATGCATGACATGATTATGAAAAGAGAAATGATACTTGCAGTCGTGAGTCTGTAAGTGCCATGCAGTCGCTTTGAAAAAAGTGAATAAATATGGGATCCACATGAAAAGAAATTAATTTTTTAATAGTAGATTCTACTCTTTTTCAAAGCGACTATACGGCATTTGCACATTCCACGACTGTACGTAGCATTACTCTTATGAAAAGAGAGGAAAAAAAGGAATGGAAATAAGGAAGGGTTTTGAGTGGGCCGCAACCTGGACCGCAGGCCCTCTACCCCTAATGGGCAAATTTTGACCATTTTCTCCACCGTAAATACCCTAACCCTACTTAAAACCTCAGAGACATAAGGGTGGACGACTGAGAGAGAGAGAGAGATGACGCAGAAATCAAACCTTTTCAAAGGCCAACACAAGAAGAAATCCGTCCCTCCCAACCGCCATGGCAAAGTCCCTCAAATCCGCAAAGGTACCCATCTCTATCTCTCTCTGTGTATCTGTATGTCTGTATTTTCGTCACTTTGTGGAGTTTTTGTAATTGACATTTAATTCATCTATTTTTTCGGCAGGGAAAAGATATGTGAAGCCATCCAAGATTACCAAGGAGATGGATGTTGATCGTGTATGTTCCATTTTCCTCACACTTATAACTTTTCCTTTGACCTGTCTTTTTTCCCCCTTTGTTTTTCTGTCTGTTAGGTCTGGTTTGGTCTACGTTAATAGGTTCGGGATGTGTATTAAAAGTCTAATCAGCTTGATTCTCTTGCCCTTAGTAATCCCGCAGTGGGTAATAAGTTCATAAGATGATCTTTAAGAATAACGTACAAGAAAGTTAAACTTTTCTTCAGCCAAATGAATGGCCAAAATGCGGCAAGATTTATGCTTTCAACGAACTCTAGCTTTGTGAAGTTCTTTAAGTTCAAAATGAGGCAAGACTAGGGTTGGAAGGAAATGCCAATTTCTTTTTTAACTTTTGGTCCTTGAGAACACAGGCAGTCATGAGTTTTGTGGGTTATATAGGATGGGCTTGAAGTGATCCTTTCCCAATTGATCTCAGACACCCAATGTGCTCACACTTCTGGTTGCTGAGTCTCGCCGCCCTTCATGTCTTTACGCACACTATGTTTTTAGCTCATTTGTTGATCGGTGCGACAAAGGTTTAATTTTTCTTTGATGGAATTATGGAGTCATTAGCATTGAATTTCCATACTTTAAAAATTTAAACCCATTGTGAGTTCTTCTCTCTTCGTTTTTA
This sequence comes from Juglans cinerea, assembly GCA_961763995.1. Taxonomy (NCBI): domain Eukaryota; kingdom Viridiplantae; phylum Streptophyta; class Magnoliopsida; order Fagales; family Juglandaceae; genus Juglans; species Juglans cinerea. The sequence continues at coordinate 22,734,228 of CAUIVZ010000015.1, read as the reverse complement.
CCATCGAGTTGCAGGGCAGTTATTAATGCCACATTCATGTAATACATATAATGACACGGTGGTAGGCCCGTATGCAATTGGGCTCCTCAGTTGCTATATTCAGTATATGAAACCATTCACCTTTTTTTTCATAAGTAGTTAAGTACAATAAAATTTTATTGAAAACTATTCGCCTTATTCACTCTGGCTTTGTTTTGGTGATGGCATTTAATTAACAGCAGCCCCCCGTTCTCTTCTCTCCATTTTAAAGTAGAAGCTGTTTTTATGGGTATTTTTGTGCACACGGGTGTCATAGGCATGACTTCTTTTACTCTCGGTGATAGAAGCCTTGTTATCAGCTCAGCTGGTGTCACCATACTTTAACGAAAACTATACAAATAATGAAGAGGTTGGAAAATAGATGATAAAGGAAGCCAAAGGATCTTCTGCCCGCAGAGGAGCCTTTAGAAATCGTTGTTCCAGTTTTCTTCTTAAGTTTCCTCACTCCAGAAGAATTTACTTATTTAGATTCATCAATGATGATGTTCTCTTATTACTTATCAAAAATAAATAAATAAATATGAAGTTCTCTTATTCAACTTGATCGAAACAGGAGCTGAGCAAGTTTATTAATCACTGCAATGAGGTCAAAGCAGCCACTGCAGCTAACAAGGATGGTGGCCAACTAAGTATTGTCAAAACACCTGCAGAGTCGAGTGCCGGCGAGAAGAAATAGTAGATGATAAGACAGCATAAGCATGGACAGAGAGAATTATAAGTTGTATTGAAAGATGATGTCAAGCAGCCTACATGTTGCAATTCCTTTTTCATTTTCCGGCTTATGTTGATTGTGTTATAAGAGTATTGCAGAAAACAAAATGTTAATAGCTTGTGCTGCTAAATCTTTTTGTAAAGTTTGGCAGACAGGGTTTTGATGCTACGTGAGGTTGATTGACTTTATCTACTGGTTTGTAAGAAATCCATCATCTTTACCGTTTGTGAGGGAGATTAACATTATATTCAAATGGTTAAGGAAATCTAAGCAGTTTATATGATTGAATGATTGAATTGAACGTCTTAATTTGCATTTTCTGGTATGAAGCTTAGTAGCGAATGCACAATGGACTGCCAATTGATACGTCAGACCTCCAAATTCCAATTGTTTGATCAAACAAAGAGTGTACACTATCTCTTGATCATCTTCAGACATTCTCTGTATCTCTGTGTATATATGGAGTACAGAAATTCCAGACAACAAAATAAAGTTAATGTAGAATAGCAACTGAAATTGATTTTAATGGCAGAATCACACGTGACACGATGACGAATGGGAGATTTCAAAAGAAAGGCTCAGAAGTCTCCACAGATGGTAACATGAGGATGCCCTCTCTATGCTATACCCTTTTCGTTTCGTTCAAGATGATTACAAGAAGAAAAAAAGAAAGGAAATTACAAGATGAGTTGGATCTGAGTCATCATATCTGACCGTTAGGCCCACCTCAGAATGTCGCACTTGACAAATTTATATCATCGGTCAAATGTAGAGCTCTAATTCCGAAGCTGCCTGCAGATAGGAACTTTGCTTTGGCATGCCACCAGCTACGAGTGAGCTCTGATTTTATTTACATGTTTTGGTTTGAATTATGTCAATATTGGCATTATTGTTTAGACAAACTTATTCTGAGTTGAGATAATTTTAAATAAGTTGAATAAAATATTATTTTTATTTTTATTTTAAATTTTAAATTTTAAATTTAAATAAAAATACACGTATAATAGTAGTTTTTTTTTTCTCTAATATAATAGCAGTTGATATTATAGAACTCAGAATTGATATATTATAGATATATTTTTAAAATAAATAATTAGAGGATCATGTTATTCGTACACTGTTTTATGTCGTCATTGATTAATGCTCGTTGTAAAGTGTTGATGTCAATTTGGGCACGTTTTTGTTAGATTCATCGATGGGGGTCCCATCCATTCTGATGCTTGGAGATAACGGGTAAAAGTATTAAAGTAGTAAAGCACAGCGAAAAATACTCCATATGTAGTAAGACTATCTCTGACCAATAATAATAATAAAAAAAGTAACAACAACGTTCTTCCACCCCAGAACATAAAAATCAACAAAATTCCAGACACCATCGCAACCACAACCGCTACTTCAGCCGCAGCCGCCATTGATGGGTGCCACAGAACCCGTAAGATATACTACAGATCCGGTTTTTTATTTCTGTTTGTTGTTGTTTATGTTATTGTATGTATGAATGAGCCAAGAGTTTGAAATGTTGGTGTCTCTGGTGGTCTCAGGTGGATGAGAGGGAGGCCGGTGGGGTTGAAGCGAGAGAGGAGAATGACAAGAAAGAAGAGGAGGAAGTGAAAGATGTGGAGAAAGGTGAGGTGGGTTTTCAAGAAGAGTTGGTTAGGAGCAATAACCATGGAGATTTTCACTTGTCAAGGGTGCAGAGGCTGAACCCCACAAACCCTTTGAGGATCGTCATCAACAGTGCCACTAGAGTTGGAACTCCCTCTCCTTCTCAGCTTTCTCAGCCTTCCCAGCCTGCTCAGTCTCGCTCTACACCAACCCCACAAGTGAGTTCTCCTGTGCTTGCCAAAGTTTGACTTTGATGGCTTTTCAAAATTTCTGAAATTTGCAAGTGCGTTCCTGAAAAAAGAAACAATTTTTTTTTTTTAATTTTTGTTTGTATTTTTCAATTCATACTCATTTGTGTTTAGTTTTTTGTCTGAACTTACCGTTTGTGCTTTCTAAAACTACAAAAAGAGAAATTCTAACGGCTTCTTGTCAATCTTCGCAATCTTGCAAGCCTATTTTTTATGGGTTAAATTGGAAGTCAGATTCCATAAGATTACACAGCTTATACTTGTGCTATTCACAAATGAAAATCTTGAATATGTCAGTTGGCTCTCTCTCTCTCTGAGCAATTTTCATGTATAACTAAATTTCTGGTTTTTTCTTTCTTTGCAAAGCAGCCGTCACTAACGACACTGAATTCAAGAGCATACACCAACAGAATATCTCTGGTTCTGTTCCTTGTGCATATGGTTGTGGTTGTTGGGCTAGTTGGTTTTCTTGTGTTCAAGGGTATTCAAGGGCTAATTGTAGCTTCAGAATCTGTTAAAAGAAAAGAGAAAAAGGTGTTAATGCATTATCTACCACAAGTCGAAGCTGCATCTCTTTTAAGCATTAGTCTTGCGTTTGCATGGCAAAAGGCAGTCAGGGAATGGCCTAGATTCATGGTTCGTTTTATACTATGGAGTTCTTTTCTCTTGTCGCTATCTGCTGGAATTCTACTTATTTGCTTCCAAAAGCCTCCCACGGATGGCCTTGGAGTCTGTTTTATTGCCTTTGCAGTAGGCAATGGATTATATGCTTGTTGGGTCACCCAGCGAATTGGGTTTTGTTGTAAGGTCCTGGTTAAATCACTTGAACCTGTTTCAAAATTCCCTGGTTTGAATGAGCCTATTTACTGGATGCTTGGGGCCGGATTCATGTGGATGTCCCTGTGGATTTTCGCTGTGGTTGGAGCCTTGAATTTTTCCTTGCCCCCCCCATTGATCATAATTGCATTGGGTTTGAGCTTGGTTTGGACTGCCGAAGTAATGAGAAATGTTGCTTATTTGACAGTAAGTAGGGTAATTGCTCTCTATTATCTCAGGGGAATGCAATCTAATATCCAATTCTGCTTCCAAAGAGCCTTGACTCAGAATCTTGGAAGTGCTTGCTTAGGCTCTCTCTTCGTGCCTGCGATTGAGGCCCTGAGAATTGTTGCTCGGACTCTGAATTTGCTTGAGGGAGAAGATGAGTTTATGTTTTGCTGTGCACATTGCTGTCTCAGAGTCATGGAGTCCATCTTCAGAAATGGAAATGGCTGGGCCTATGTGCAGGTAATGCTACTGAAAAGACTTTTCCACCTGTGTATTGTCTTCACTCCAATGCCATTTTGTGAAGTAGAGGAACGGTTAATCAGGGACTTTCTACTAATTTGTGGCAGATAATTCACCATTAAAAATGGCTCTGTTTCAAGGAAAAACGTAACCATCCATTGCAATCAGAAGTAGTTTATCTAGTGATCACTAGTTGAGAAGCGTTATGTTAATGGCTGAATTTTTCCAATTGTGATTTAGGTGGCGATCAAGATACAATTTTTTTTCTGATAGTCATTATTCTGACTTAAAGCTTGAGAATTTCATTTGGTGTTTAATACTTTTTACGGAATGGTGTAATTTGATTTAGTTAGGAATAATATCTCATGGTTCATTCTCGATATTTTGTCCCTTGAATTGTTCTCAAGTTTTTCACGATGCATCTGGATTGAACTGGATTGATTCTAGGAGAAGAATGATATACTTTTGTTTTGCAAGTTATCATTCTCACCTCCCTATGTTTTATTTGGATGATTTTATAAATACTGATGATTTGCAGTGCCCTCATTATCGGAGTTGTGATTGTCAATGCAGTCCACCTAAATTATTCACAAACTGCATTTTCGGAGAATATTTTGGGGCTCGTTAATTTAGAGATGTTTATTTAACTATCTTTTAAACCATTTTTACAGATAGCAGCATATGGAAAAGGTTTTGTGAAGGCATCACAAGACACTTGGGAGCTCTTTAAGAAGCAAGAAATGGAAGCTATCGTTGACTCTGACATAACCAGCTCAATTTGCTTCCTAACCGGAGTCTGTAGTGGCTCTATCTGTGTCATAGTTGTAGCTGCTTGGACTGCCAAAGTCCACCAAGCTTACACAGCCACCGTTTCACTACTTGCATTCTTCATTGGATACCTAATGGTTGGTGGCCATATCTTGACTAATCCTACTTTATTTGATTCTTCCTTCTCTGTGCAATTCAATTCATGTGATCAGTTGAACTTAATAAACTATTATTATGGTGCACCAGACCAGGATTTCCATGGCAGTACCACATGCCTGCGTGAGCTGTTACTACGTTTGCTATGCAGAGAATCCTGAAAACAGGCTGTATGATAAAATAATAAAGGATCGTCTCAACTTGATCAAAGCTGGCCGTGATGCGGTTGTACCTACACCTAGAGTTCCCCACCAGTTTGCAGCAAGGTAGCCCGGGGTTTGATTTCTCCTCTTAATGGTATTAAAACATATAGCAGGCATCATTTTGATGGTCATACTTTTGAAGACTTCATTCAACCCAACTGAACTCAAGCTGAAGGATAAACAATGGTTGAGATGGTGGCGCCCATGACAATGATTTTGACTCTGAAAGTTCAACCATTATTGGATGTTTTGGCATTGGAAAGAAAGTGGAGAGCCACTCAGATTCCAGCGAACAAGAAGGCTACAAGACAAGGTGTCCTTTGGCCGTGTCCTACTCCTCTGTATAATTGAATAGACTATTGGAATATTGATATTAACATTGTAAAATACTTTTGGGAGTGCCTACCATTGATTGATTTATTAGCTTTACTTTATCTGACAACTTTTTACTCCCAATGCAATCAATCCTCTTCAACGGTCATGAAAATCACATGCATGCCCACTTATAATAAGGTAACGAATGGTGTTAGAGAATAGTTGTGAATAGGAATAATAAAATAATAATAAAATAATAAATAATAATAAAATATTCTAAGAATGCTTGAGATATTTTGGTACCTAGCCTTAGCCACATTTATTTCCTGTTCTTCGTTTTATATTGTTTTCTAATGATCAAGCTTCCACTCATTGTTGAATATCAGATTTTTTTTTTTGGTACATGTAAAGTTATGTAAATAATGACATTATTTTTAGAAGTTATGATAAATTTCATTGTTTTTCACATGGATTGTCCCCGACTATTCACTATATATTCAAATTGCACATTTCCTTTTTGTTAGTTGAGAGGAGCCAGAAACTTATAAAGGTGGATGTCAATCCAGTCAAAAGGTAAATGATTCACGGGACTCCAAATCATCGTCTCCACAGCATTTTCCTTTGATTTTATGCCTTCCGAGAAAGGAGCTTAAAAAAACGAGTTTTGTTATATAGTTTACGTACTAATCTGCATATTAATATTTTTATTTTCATGTTTTAAATTTAAATTAGTACTGTTTTTAATAAAGTCTACTTTCTGACCAATCATATTGAATGAGTGAGCATATTAGTACCCAGAATCGCTTACAATTAGATTTTTCTTAAAAAAACAGATTTTTTTAATTTTCGAGCCACTTTTTAGAAGATCCATATGCAGTAGACATTAGTGTTGCACTTTATATGGAACACTTGCTTGATGATGAAGAAGAAGCTCTTCAAAAACACTAACGTCTCATCATCAAGCAATATGGATCTGAAGCAAGTGTGTTATGGAAGCAACCGAACTTTCCCCTTAAAAACACAAATATTGTTGTCTCTTTTCGTGGATATGATCTTTTGCTTGTAAGCCTCCAACTCCAACTCCCAAACCTTTACTCAAAAACACCTTTTCATTTCACATATTTAAGCACGTCACGCATCTCAAATACCCTTTTGTTGATAATTAATTATTCAGAGACAATTAAAGTAGATGATTTTGAATTTGTAAATATTCCATTTACTGTATTAAACTGATTTTCCATCAGTTTTAAATTTTAAAACAATGGGTAATTCGTCGGCAGAATGAATGATGTTTGAAAGCTGATAGTCACCTAATTAGATTATTCCAAGCACGAAAGCAACGTTTGGCATGGGTTAGTTATCGAACATTTGGGAAACCAAACTTTCTTGACGTTTGTGGATTATCCCTATCCTTGTATTTGCATAACTTCCTACCAATACCGATGCTAAGTGCAAAGCAGCGCAGCCAGCCTGCTTCTAGTTTGAGAATGAGAAAATATAACTCCCAAGCATGACAGCAACACCAGGGGTGGCACCCTCCTTTCCTAAACATCACCTAGAACCTCCTTGCAACACAGAATCTTGTTACTTGCATAAATAAATCCCAGAAGAGAACTGTCCATAAGGAATGACTTCAATTTTGACTTTTCTTTCCTCCCTCACATCCTAACACTACCACTTATAGGAAACCAAAACCAAGTAAATGATCTCCTCATCAACTGAAGTCTGATATATTGCATGCAACTCACCATTGGTACCAAGACTAAGGTATGTTTGGATACAATAAGTATTTTATTTTATCTTATCATTATAATTTTCTCAAATTCTCGTACAAAATATAATAAATAATTCAACTTTTTCAAATCTCAAAACAATAATAATATTCTAATAATATTTTATTCAACTTTCAACTTTCATCTCAACTCAACTCAACTCAATATTCAAACCGTACTTAAAAGTAAACATTGAATTCAGTTAGCAGGAAATTAAAGCACAATAACCGTGAGGCTCACCCTATATGATACTATAGGGTGAGCCTATTTAGGAGGACAATAAATTAGGAAAAACAACTATATTATCTCCGTCAAGGATGGTTAAGTGAATATAGACAATTCGGCTGAGTCATGCTACACAGAAGTCTCACACTCTGCATACTATTTAAAAAATAAGTGATTTTACTTTTTTATCTATATATTTCATATTTTATATTTATTTCAATAAATATAAAAATAAAAAAGTAAAATAACATATTTTTAAATGATTATATGTTTAGAATTTTTGCAATCCGGTTACAAGTACGCCTTTTGCAAAAGAAAAAAACACCTATAAAGACAGTTTCATGATACAAGCAACTCACAAAAAAGTTCCCGTTCAATGCATACTTAAACAGTCACCACTTCCAGCCATAACACATATTTCAATGACTCAGACAAAAATGAAAAGCTATATTTTATGCTACAGCAATTTCTCGTGGACTGAAAGCTCCTATGTTTCTTGAACCTTCCACACGAAGTTTTCTTCCTCAACAGTGTCACAAGATCTTTAACTTTATCTCATATTTTGTTGAATAATCAGATATATGTGGGAGGAAATAGCCAAACGCCAAGACGTTTTCATTAATATGCTGTATGAAAGACATTAACCAAGTACCAAACGCCATAAATGAATATTTGCAAGGTCCAGAGACTCGTTGTAGTGTACAGAACCAACAGAGATGAGGACCCATCAGGTGCATGTGGTACACAAATATTTGATTAAAAATAAGATGAGATAATATAGACCATAAATTTAATATTTCAAACCAAATTAACGTTGAGAACCGCTTTGCTCTTGCTCTTGCTCTTGCTCTAGCTCTAGCTCTGGCTCAAATAAAAAAGTCATTTATCAACAAAAATACATACATAAAATGTACAAACCTCGTTTATTCAGGCCAAATTCTGTTGGAAATTAAAACCAACTCATAAAACTCCCCTGAGATCATACTAAAACTCCCATGAGATCATACAAAAACTCCCTATTCCCTTACAAAGCATCCAACAAAGCAAGGAAAACAACTTATTAGCAAACTAGACTGTTTCAAAAGATGAGCTCCTTCTGAAAGAATTCCATTCTAACTTGGCATCATCCTGCAGACAAGCTTGTTTCCTCATCAAGACACTCGCTACAAACCAACCAGTGAAGTTTGGCTTCTTTAATTTATGAGTAATTCTACATATAATCGTGAAATGCATAAACGCCGCGTAATCGCTTTGAAAAATAGTGTAGTCTACTATTAAAGAATTAATTTTTTTCATGTGGATCCTATGTTTTATTCACTTTTTTCAAAGTGATTATGCGATGAGTTGCACAATTCACGATTGCAAATATATTTTCTCTTAATTTATACTTCCGTTATGATCTACTCCAAATATCCCCCTCCATCTATCAACCAGAAGAAATTCCAATAGAAATAAATGGGAATCTCACCAATGCACAGTCCTGACCCTAAATAATAAAACTATCAAACAACAAATAAACTCCATTCCTTGAAGGCATTGGTAATGCGTGAAAGAAGAAAGAACCACACCATTCCAGAAGAGTGTATATTGCTGGGGAACAGTAAATTTCATGTACAGATTCCAAAAATTCTAAAAAGACGTAAGCTTGGCAACAGAACCCAATACGATCTACACAAAAAAGTGCAGGCAGACGACATTACATATCCATGCCCACCATAGAAAATTTAAATTCTTTCATGCATTCTTGCCCACAAAACCAACCCAACAAACCCACGAAATAAAAAAGAGACACAAAAAGAAAATGAAAAAATCCCAATAACACCAATTTCCCCAAATGATCGATTACAAAAAATTTTTATCTTTACCTCTGTCCTTCTCTCTCTCACCACCATTACGTAGCCTTCGTTTCCTTCTTTCCGCTCACCTTCGCCTCCGCCGAAGAACAACGGGCACCATCATGCTCATGATGGTGCCCGTGCCCATGCCGTCCATGATCATGATGGTGATGAATCTGCTTCCCCTTCAACTTCTTCCTCATATCATAGGCATCCTCCCCGTCCGCATAATACTTGGCCTCCACATCATGAATCTTGTACCCTAACGTCTCCGCATACAGATTGAAGGCCGCCCTATTGCTCTTCCTCACGTGAAGCGACACGTACTCGGCTCCAAACACTTGCACCATGGCGTTCTGTGCCGCGTTCATGAGCTTCGTGGCCAGGCCGAGCTTGCGGTGGGTGCGGAGCACCGCTAGGGAGGTGATGTGGCCGTGGCACTCGTTGCTCTCCTCCTCCACCTTCGCCAGTACGTAGCCGACGATGTGGCCGTTTTTGTCCTCAGCCACGTAGAGGAGCTGCGGCCACGAGAGGATGTGGTAGAGGTAGTATTTCATCTGGAAGTTCTCCGCGAGGCATAAGTGGTTGCAGGTCTGCATGGCCAAGAGGTCATCTATGGTGGCTTTGCGTATGCACACCATTTTTGGGTCGGTCTTGATTTTAGTGGGTTGATTTTACGAGGTGTTAGGATTAGAGTTTGTACGGTGGTTTTTGGATTTGGGAAATTTCGTGGTGAAGAGGAGGATCAGCCGATCAAGCAGTCCAAAGGAGACAAATCGTTTCGCTTAGTTCTGGAAATCCTGTATATTTATAGGCTTTGCCTTTGCAGTTATGCATTCGGTTTTTTCTTTCAACGTTTATTTTTGTATCTTTTTGTCTGGCAAGAATTGAAAGATATTCAACGTTAAAATGTACCAGTCTTGAGAGGATTTTTATAAAAAAAATGTGAAAATTTCAGTTTTTTTTTTTTTTGGTTTATGGGATCACAAACTTGTACATTTGGAACTAACTTGTCCTGGATTGCTCAAGAAAGAAATACATATATCGAGGCATGAGATAAAGGTAAAGGTCATTTTGTATGGCATGAGATCCCATATTGAAAGAACAAGAGCAAGAACAAGAACAAGAACAAGCTAAATAATTCAAGATTCCACAAGAGCATTTTTGTGGGCATAGTTGCTTGAGCTTGTGACCAAGTGGAGCATTGAATATTGGCTTCTCTCTATCCATCTTGAACTGCAAATTCAGCTCAGCTCCTCATACGCACATGACACCTACTTTTTTCTCTCTTTTGGACTGGTGCTTATGTGCATATGGATATCTCCTGATCGATGACCTAATTCAATCAGGAACACATTGAAATACAGAGCTTATGATATAACATATTATTATTAGAAGGCAGAAGGAAAAAGCTGGCTTTGAAATTGGCAAATAGAAGACTGACATCATATTGTGAACTGAAAATGTGATGTTTACTCACCTCTTAAATGGAAAATCAGCATTGTTCACTCATTTCTTGAATTTCCACAATCTGATGTACCTACTATTATGTGTGGTGACAACCTTGTTCATCCCAACAGCCAAGCATGTGATGGGAGGCCGATCACTTCTAGGAATGCTGTCAATGCGAGTATCTTCTGAAAGTCTCATTCCTTTCTTTCTTCCAATGGCTCCAAGGGTGTTTTGGGAGGTTGATAGCATATTACCTTCCATAACGCAGCTTGAAAGAACTTGCCCTGTGTTCTGATCTAAAATGCGTAGCACACCATCTATTCCACCAACAACTAAAGTTGATGTGTCATTTCGTAGGTGTTGCAAAGAATATACAACATTCGGACTCACACGTGTCTCCCATAGAGATCTCATTGTCCTGGAAGGTAAGATAATTACTGTTAACAGGAAACATAACTCACCACCAACAAGTATCCATGATGAAATTCAAAGAATTGTATTGAAATTTAACTTTCTGCCTATTTATACGGAAAAAAAAATATAGAACTCTTAAGAAAATCACTATCTTAAAACAAGCAATTTCAGAGACAACAGCCTTTGTTGGTTGTAATATATAATCAGCTTTTGGTTGAAGATAACTTCCCACCATGGGGTTTCACCTATCATTTCATGATATCTTCTCCCAAATATATCGATTCTACAAAACAAGGTCATACCTATTTGGTTGTATAGTCAGGAAAAAAGGAAAAGAAAGAAAGGGGGGGGGGGGTAAGGTTATGACCTGAGGAAAGTTATTGGTGTTTTTGACAACCACACAAACTGCACATTTAAAGATGATAGCAAAAAGCAAAAGACCGTGTAGATTCTTCTAGAAAAATTTAACGGACCATGCTCTGAAATACAGTTCGACCGTGTAAGTTGAATTCATAATATAGTATTTGAAGCTAATACTTGCATACCTAAGGTCCCAACAAGAAGCATATCCAGCTGTCGATCCGGCAAACACTTGATGCGAGGAAGCATTGTAACACAAACTCCTTATGCCTGTCAGGAGAAGTTGAAAATTCATACACTTACAAACAAAGAACAAAGCCTTGGTACCTCCACAAAAATTGCTTCAAGCCAATAATATTAAGAGACAGAAGATCGACAAAAAATGGCAACTTTCTTCAAAAACTGGAAGGAGATCTCAACCATTTTACTTCCCATGAATAAAATTGATACAGAAAGGGCAGATGAGCATATAGGCAGGAATTGTCCTTCTGTGTACCTGTATATTTGGAGGAATGGAAAAAAGGCACCAGGAAAACAGTCCATTTCTCTGGCATTTTATAATAGTATTTAAATGGCAAAAAGCCATCTCCAATTTGCACTTTCCTATGGTACGGTATTTATCTTTTAATACACACTCATGCGCGCGCGCGCACACACAAACATATATATATGTATATGTATATATATGAAAAGAAAGCAAATCAAAGACCCAAACAGAGATGAGGAAGGACAACGTAATAAGCGAATTCCGAAAGAATACCAAAAGGAAAAAAAGGCATATGCAATTATGCATGGCCAAATAAGAGAGCGGAAATACAATAAAACCTGTTGAGTCTGTCGATCTTAGCGTTGCTACCCGCTGATCAGATGAGATTCCTGAGACTCTGATACTTCCAAGAGAGGAACCACTAAGTATCAAGTGATCATCGCTCAAACATAAGCATTTTACAGGTCCAGAATGCATCCTACAATTAGAAATTGGAAATATTCCCACATGAAAATTCACAAACCATTTAATTCATTCTAATCCAGCATGCTCCATTGAAAATGTTACCTTTCATACTTTCTGAGTCAGGTAGATTGTTCCGTCAAGTTTAATGAAGGCATTTGATTTCTTCATTATGGGTTTTCATTTGGATTTTGGCAGTAATTAGGATGTGTGCATGCAGAGAAAATGGGGGCAATTCATGGTGGCATAGACGAGGCATTTTTCAGGGTAGCCATTCTCAATTCATAAAATAAGAGTGCTGTTATGACAGGGCTTACTACTGAACCATAAATGTCAAGCGTAGGTTTAATTCATTGAAAGTTGAAAAGTAAACATGGCAGACCAGGTAAGTTGCGTGCCAATTTGGTTCCGATGAAGACTTATGTATCAAACCTACCATTTGCAACAATGTGCATGAAAAAACTTGAATCAAACTTATGAATAACATAGTATTCAACCACGGAGCTAACCAACCTTTTCTCCCAGATTACACATTTCTCTTCGATAATATTCTGAGCCACTAGATTTTGGTTGTTTCTTAAAAAAAGGCAAGAGTGATGGATTCGTAATTGACAAGTTTCTCACTCTTGTACCTAATTATTCGAGAACACTTCCTACTGTAGATGTCAAATACACGGGCTGTTCCATCCTCGCATCCAACCACTGCCTCAGGATCATAGTAGCTGTAACCAGAGAAGGAAGAAAATTAATTTTGCACATAACAAGGAAATGTCCAAATTCTTTGGACAAATAAAAAAAAGTAGATGTGGGTCGCAACCAAGCCCCCAAATCAAAGACAAAGGAAGATCTCTGGAATAAATCTAGCTTTTTAGTTTGACTATTAATGTCTGATACATAGCATCTTAATGCTAAATTAGATATATATGTAGATACAAATAAACCATATTAGTTAATGGGTTAGATGCTTTGACTTGATACGGGTTTGTCAATGGATATTTAACTTCAATCATTCAGTAGCAAGAAGGATAGCTAAAGCCAGAACGTTTCACATACCGCATGCATAAACCCTTCACAAAGGTGCCTTGACTTGAGGGAAATATACTTCTTTTCCCATTCCGGCTCCATATGCACATACGAGTACCAACCAAACCAACAATCTAAACAGATAAATCGTAATTCAGAAATTAATTACCTAGAGAGATTAATTTCTTTGATAAGTAATCAAATATTTTATTAATAATTGTGAAGGGTGTAACCCAAGTACATAGGAAGTATGCAAGAAGAATCACCTAGAGAGACTAATAAAATAATCCATACACACACGTCTCAATAAATCAAAACAACTAAATATTTCATAAGAACACTCATAGCAACTGAGATCAAAGATGATCCAAATGATATTGATGTATCATTCAACCGCAATCATAAAGCCAAATTTATAGGAGAAAAGGAAAAAGGAATGTAAACTTTATCCCTGCTATTAAACTTTCCAAGAAAGGTAGAAATCATCATGCAAATTCTGATAGCATGTTGGAGAGATCTTTTATATACTACTTCATGAAATTACTCCGAAAAGGAAGTGTCCTAGCAAATATTTATTAATATTTTCAACGAAGATGCATTCATGACCTTATTGATCCTTTAAGAAGAAGCAAGTACACATAAACTCAAATTCATACTTTGCAGTGGACTCTCAACTAGTGATACATCAAGACTAAGCCATGCCCGTACAAGTTTGTTTGTTGGAATAAGGTAGCATTATAGTGAAGTCTCACATACAACACAAAGTAAGAGCATATTGATTTGATCATGCTACCTTGCTCTCGTCAAAATCAAAGTCAACCAGAGGAATTGTGTCTGAAGCCGAATATTCTTCCACACATTTGTAGCTTTCTAATGACCAGAGACGCATCACCTATCCGCATTTACATCAGTTAATAGTATTTGGGTGCAAATAATACGAGGATTACCATTTTAAAAAAAACAAGAAGAAGAAGAAGAGAAAAAGAAATTCAAGTTTGTTCTGAAAATTCATATAAAACTATCAAGAAAACGTGAATGAGGGAAGTGAGCATAAAAGGCTTGGTCATGACATGAAGACCAATTTAGTAATGTTCACAAAAGGTGATTTAATTTTATTCGAATGTGTTATTAGGATGATCAGGGAAAGAGTAATACGACCCTTGGGCTTTGGCTTAGGTGGTAAAAGGGTAAGGTAAGATGAGGGTAGAACTATGGATCAAATGTTGCCAAGAAAAAAGAATATTAGGCTGATAAGAGTGCAAATCGAGCTTGAGAGGACAGAAAATTAGAGCACATTACATTACAATGCATGTCAGAAAGCCTAAAATAACATTGTTCTTGTTGCTGGAAAACTAAGAAAGTCTGTCCAGTGGCGGCTCAGGTAAAATCTACTCCTAGCAGGGAGAATTAAAAGAAAAAAAAAAGTTGATTTCTCATTGTTAAAAACTTAAAATCCTTAATGATAAGTCGTAGTCAATCTGGGTAGCAATACCTTGTCACCTACACCAGTAAGAATCAAGCCCATCTTCATTCGGCACTGATCAACCCTAAGAGAAAGCAAGGTCAGGTGGATAATATTCCATCAAGATGCCAGCTCACACACACACACTGACACACAAAATTCAGACACGTAATTTGAGATATGGTTAAAATGTTAGGTTTCAGAATTCTGTGATAATAATTATTCCCCTGACCTTGCTTATATAGTCTTACTGGTTCTAATCTCCATCTCAAAGGGGAATCCCGCTAGCTCCAACAGTTTTATTGCTTTCGATAAGCCCCCAGAATTTATATTTTGTACTCATAATATGTAAACATTCCAAGAGCCAAATGCAGAGTCCAAAGACGAATTTTAAACTCTCCAAGCGATACTATCAGACATTGGAAACTAATGTTCAATGAGTCAACACGCCCAAAGCCCTTAGAAATCGTAAGTAGAAAAGACACTGAACAGTATAAAGAGGATTAAGGACTTACCCAACTGAATGACCCTTCCAATGATCAACGTCAATCATACCTTCTAGTAAGGACAATCTGTGATGCTCCATAGCCAGTTTCTCTAAATACATCTTTAGTGATCTCTCTGAGTACGTAGAGTTATTGGTAAAATCCATGGAATCCCGCTGCTGCTTAGAGTAGAATATTTGCAGTAATTTGGATTTACTGATAATTGTATTCCTTCATAAAATTGGAAAACTAAGTTGGTCAGATACATAACAAGATTATATATGAAGCAGAAACAATGGGAGAATGCTCATAAGAAATTAAATTTTCCATTTGCGTATATAAATCTCAAAATAAGTCCAGAAACCAGCGGAAAGCACCAGAATTTGCAAACGACGGAACATCGAATGAGGTCGAAGAAGTCGAGAAACGCGAAGATCATGCAGAGGATATCATGGTCGAGGGATTGGATTGCGGTGGTCCCGCCTTCTGATTTAATCCTCTTGCTCTGCGATCTTTCGCCGGCGGGAGCAGGACCCATCCGAGGAGGCCCTTTTGCTTCCGGGAGGCTCTCCAGTGCTCGGAAGCAGGAAAAAGGTAGTTCTTTTATGTGGGTGCGGTTCGCCGATTCAGTATTAGCACGAAGACATATATTACGGCAACATGATTCCGTCTGAATCGCCTTGTTCGCAACTTATGACAACGACCCTTACATTTAGGCATTGCCAGAAAACTTATAGAGGCGAAATATCGCCTTTACAAGTCAAGAAATGGAGATGGAAATGTAAATGGAAATTTTCCCTGAAGCTAATTTTCAAAACAAGATCTAAAACGTCAACCATCTCACGTAAACTTAGAACCACCTCCTCACATTGTTTCCAAGTCGATTCACTTGAAAGCGAGATCATGTGAGCATTCATGCGAAATTAATTTTCAAGATTTTTTGAATTTTGAACCAATTAAATTGGCATATTATTATTATACGTTCTAGCTCTGAACGTTGTTGATACAAATCAAACCAAATATGATAAGTGTGTACAGAATTTCTTAAGGATGTTGCTTAATTAGAAAAGCAACCTGCTATACATGATTAATTAATTTATTGAAAAGAATGAAATAATTAAGAAAAATAAATACATGATTAATTGTTGATCGAACACTTAATTAGATCTTGTCGTCGTGCTAGGAAGAGGGGTGCCATTGAGAAAATGACTGATCAAAGAAAGGCCTCTGGCAGGCTGGTAGCTGGGCACTTGATGCCCTGCTTCTCTCACTGTCGCGAATGTTAGGTCTCCCTTGTACACTTCTGTATATCCACCAACCTGCAGTCATGACACGAACAGTAGGAGATCAACAGATCCGTACTACATTTTGATCATTAAAAAACCAGATCATGTTTTGAACTTGTGTGTGTTTTTCCTTTGTCTGTTTTAACTGATCATGCAGATCAAAGCTAGCTAGTGCGTAATAATTGAATTAAGTCCACCATATATTTCACGATAACAAGAAGATGATCAGAAGTTATATATTATGCATACCTCTCCATTCAAGTACCAAGCGTACCATGCAGTCTTGACAGGAAGGTTCATTTTCTTTAGAGAATACTTTGTTGAAGTAACTGGAACCCTTCCATCGATGTCACCACTGCATTTGATCCAATAAAGATGCAAAGTTTTATTATCCTTACATATATATATATATATATATAGATAATGGTCATGTCAAGAGTATAATAAGCTACATTGATGTAAAATACAATGCCAATGAATCAATGATATTGTTTGTTTTTTCTTTACCTGAAAACCCAAACTCGAAGTCCATTGGCCATGAACTCCTGCAGAAGGGGAATAATAGTTGGCGGGCTATCTCCCCAGCCTGAAATGACATCACTGCATGCTTCCCAGTCGTGTGTAAGCTTCGTTACATTGGCATGAAGAGCTCTTTGAACATCAGGCTGATTCAGGTAAAAATGTACGTAATAGTCGCTACACGGATCGATTATGATCTGCACCACAAAATATATAATGCACCAGTTTGATTAATTACTACATGAATGACAAAATTTACTTGCAGATCAAAGCTGTCAAATCTTTATTTTGCTAGCTAGCTGCTAGATCATGAACCTTTGTTAATTAATTATAAATAGGTCTAGCTCGCTTTTCAATATTTCTCAGAAAAGATCTGCAAATTAGTGAAAAAAAAAAAGAACCGTCACTTACAGAAGCTTTCTTGGGCTTCTCAGTGATGTTGGGAGAGAAGCAAGGAGGAGCATAGATGTTATAGATATCGATGTTGGAAACATCATCGTTGATTGCATTGTTGGAGTCAATGCACTCTTTACTTTGAGTGGTGGCATTGGGTGCAAAATCACAACGATTGTTCACGTTATAGGCATCCTCATCTGTGACGAGAGCATGGGACGCAAGGAAATCATACATTCCCCGGTTATCAGTTTCGTCATTGATTACTGCATTTCCGATCTGCAAAACGTACATTAATTAAAATACATAGCAGAAAAAATAATGTAATTTTAATTACAATTTATCGCTTGATTATGAAAAAATATCAACAATTAACTTTGTAGCAGTACCCTAGCTCGCTAGATTATTGCAGATATGGACCTCAAGCTTGCTAGCTTCATCATGATGATCATGAGTACTAGCCCCATCATGATGACCTCTTAATTTGTATTTTTTATGGGTCCTCCATTAACAATGATGCATTCATGTGGAAGCAAAAATCATCATGACAAACAAATTAACTATTGAGCATAAATTAAAATATATATATATATATATATATATATATATATACACACACATAGAATGTTGACAATTGCTTCTTTTTTTTTTTTTTTGAATAGTAGTTAATTGAGATGGTGGAATGAGTTTTGTGGAGTCCACCTAAGATCAGTTTAGATGTATTTGAATGTTAAGATGAGTTTATTATATGTATTTATGAGAAATTGAGAAATATTGTGGATTCCCACGTATAAAGAAATGTTGAGTTGAAAAAGATTGTGAGTCTTACGTGTAAATAGCTTTTAAGTTAAGATGTGTTTAATAATTTGAACTTAGATGTTTAAATAGTACACGTAGCTTAAAATTAGAAATATATTATATCTTTTTAAGTTCCAAACGGTGCATGCATTAATATTCTGAATGCATGTTGAGATCAGAACAAATAATATATTTGTAAACATATAATTAACAAAATTGTTATATATTCAGTACCGTCTTAATATATAACAAAATTGTTAACATGAACAATATCGATATTCCCGGCGGCCTCATATATGTAATATCAAATAATTGATATATAAGAAAAAAAATCAAATATTTCTTTAATTATCATATATATTAATCACATAGTATATATATAAATAAATGGTGAAATTAACAGATAATTAATAATTTAAATGATGATGAATGTCCATTTAACTTCATTTGCCATCGGTAATTAATTAGCATGCATGCATGATCATGTGAAAATGTAGTTCTTGCATCAAATTTATAGTATTATATTACTGATCATGACATATTAGAGAATGGTTAATTAATTACTTCATTCGATATTTAGGGGTTTTACAGACCAGGCTGTCATCATGGGTACTTATAAATTAATTAAGCCCCATGATATCATGTCTTTTATTGCATGCATGCCATATATCATGATCAAAACGTAATTAAGAAAGAAAGAAAGATAGACAACATTATTAATAATGAGTAGTGTACGTACGTAACTTCCAAAGTTGTAAAAGATCATAAGCATAACCACTACTAATTAATTAATTTCAAGCATGAGTTGATCTAATGATTTAATTGGTGTCAAAACCAAAGTACTTCGCATTAATTATTCTCATGTACGTGTCATGTGTGTGTCTGCACGCGGGCGAGAGAGAGAGAGAGATGATGATGATGAGAGACAGCTTACAATGATTCCTTTGAGGTTGATAATGGTCTTTGTAGCCTGCATCTTGTTATGGTGGAGAATGGTATGTGCAAGCTGAGGAACATAATGGCCAGCATAGCTTTCTCCAGAAATATAGAAAGGCCGGCTCTTGTACTCTGGAAATCTCTCTAACCAATTCACCAGGAACGCATAATTATCTTCTGCAGTGTTTTTATCCCCTCGCGTTTCATAATCTTTTGTTGTATTCGAGTACGAAAACCCTACCCCGGCAGGAGACTCCAGGAACAGAACGTTTGCAGCTGATCGATCATCATCGATCCACGAACGAAATTCATGCACGTTACGTGCAGCATGTACGTGATAATTAATTAATTACTTCATTTTATAAGAAATTAAAGGATATATATATATATATATAAACCAATATTGAAAACGATCAAGTTTATACGTTCGTACCCTTATTCCAAGCAAATCGGTTTGCGAAAAGTGTTTTGCCGTCGCTGTGCACGCGGAATGGTCCGAGCTCTTGCATTGCTCCATATGCCATAGATGAACAACCTGGGCCTGTACGTACGTACGTTGTCAAATTAGTTTTAGCATTATTATTTGTTGTTTTAGTTGTCAAATTGTCTAAAGTATATAGAAGATTCCCGTTTGCAGCACTGCTTTTAAAAAATGGAATGGAAAAATATATACATGCATGCATGTTGACGCTGATAATTAGGCCAGACGAGCCAAAAAAAAAATTTTGAGAAATATTTTCTCAGATTAATTAATTGCATGCATGATCATGATGATCATGTTATAAGAACATGATCATGCCCGCTGCGGAATCCCGTGCGTGCATGCGCCGAGAAAAATCAAACGAAACAATTTAAAGGAAAACCTAAAAGAAAAATCAAACGAAACAAATTAAAACAGAAAACGAAAAGAAAAAAACTAGACTGAAAAAAACAACCTGCAAGATTCTCAAATGTTTCAAAAATCCAGGAAAATGGAGATCATCGATGAGAGAGATTAATGAATCAAGTATAGTAGTACTACCTCCATTAAGCCAAAGAAGGAGAGGCAACGAAGCCTTATGCTGATCATCAGCCTCAACAAAATAGTAATAAAGCGCACGGCCGGCAACTTTATTCACCGTAACATATCCACCATACTGAGAGAAGTCCACCGGAGGCTGTCCAGGCAGATTCCCGATCTTGTCACCCTCCTTGGAGCCCTCCTGAGCAATATGAATATTATCTGGATTGACAGACTTTTCGTCCTCGAAAAGACTGTTGTCGAGTGCCCCAGATGACTTGGGCTTGATCCCGGAATATTTGTAGAGAGGGATACCTTGTTCTTTCTGCTTCCCATGAGTTTGAGCCACAAAGCATGAAAGAAAGAGACAGAACAACAAAAGAACAGTACGATTACTACCTTCCATTCTACTACCTAACTCCTGTCTTCAATTGATCTGTTATCTATGATCTCTCTCTCAGAAAATATTATTAATATAATTAGTATTGGAAAAAGTAAAATGGGTTCAGATATATATTCCAAGACTGTTGTTTTTATGTTGTATATATAGTACTCGATCGACAGAACATTACAGGAGAGGCCGCAAGCAACGTAGGATGCAACGATTATCATGGAGTAAACCTTGACCAAAGCTGGAATTATCTCCACGTATTAATCCAACATTGGCGCAGGGCGCATGACTCATTGTGATATGGGGTTATCCGTGAAATCAGTATAAGACAAGTAGTGAAGATGGAAACTCGTAACAACTTTCTTTCTTTTATTATCAATGTATATGAGGATACTAATGATCTGTTCTTTGATGGGATCGTTTGTTGACCTAAAAGACAATTCTATATGATTGAACTTTCGTTTGTTTGTTGATTTTTTTTTTTTAAAGTTTTTCCTCCGAAAAAAATGGTTCCTTTTATTTTTTTTAAAAAAATAAATATTTTTTCAATCGTCAGGTGTCAACCATAAGACTCGTTCAGATGAATTGACATTAAAATCAAAACTTAAAAAATTATTATTAAAATTTAAAATATATTTTTTAATATTATTTTTATTTTAATATTTAAAAAAATTAAATTATTTATTTTATTTTATATGAAAATTTAAAGAAGAAGGCACAAGCTGCCAAGCCTACAAGTTTCCTATGGACTTCTAGCTTTTGTGCAAGAATAAATATAGATAGAAATTATTATTGAGAGTAATAATTTTACACACATGATGTGGCATCATATAGACCATACATCCCTCAAGTCTAAAAAAATGAAGTAGAGAACTAGAAGTAGCTATGTAGTGAGTGCAAAGTATGCACTGCTACAATAACTTCTCTCTAGTCAAATTTAATTCAATAAAAGTAAAATAATTTATATGGATCTAATATATGAAACCCATAGAGACCCTAAAAAAAAACAGAGAACACAGCCCAGACCTAAATAAATCCTTTAGGATGCAGCTCGCCGTTGACCAAACCTGTGGGTTAAAGCGTTTTTTAAAAGTGATAGGAAAATACTTTATCAACACGAAAAATTACTTTAAAATAAATTTATAAATTAACGTTGGTTGATTTGGTTCCTCGAATTATAAATTGAAAAAATCTGCTTCACACTCTACTATATGAAGCAGTCCCAGCACACCTAACGTGCTGGGATAAAAAAAAAATTAAAAAAAAAACTATGTGAAGTGTGTAGAGAGTGTGATGTACAGTAGAGTGTGATATAACATTTCTCTTATAAATTATAAAGTGGATCTAATTATTTTTATATAATTCGTGTGTCATGGTAGCACCTTTTTTAGGATTTGTTTAAATAGTAAGATAAGATGAGATAATTTTAGATGAATTAATAACATATTGTTAAAATATTTTTTTTTAATATTATTATTGTTTTAAGATTTAGAAAAGTTGAATTGTTTATTATATTTTTTGTAAAAATTTAAAAAAATTATAATGATGAGATGACGTCGTTTCTCTATCCAAACAAGTTATTAATTGTCATGTCCGTAGGGGATCTTCCTGTTCCTGTAACTTCCTTTACCTTTTTTAAGAAAAGGAAAAAATTAGGGTGGCAAGATGCAAAATACATTTCTTTTTTTAGATTTAGGCTAGTTTAGATACACAAAATCATCTCATCTCATCTTATTATTATAATTTTTTTAAGTTTCTACACAAAATATAATAAATAATTAAACTTTTTTAAATTTAAAATAAAAATTATATTCTAACATATTTTATTTAATTTTTAACAAAATATCTATCCATAACAAACCAGGCCTAGCCAATGGAGCAAAGCACCTGGTTTTTAGTATTATATGCTGCATGTAATTTGACCATTTCCTGTGTCCCTTGATTAGCCTGCAAGGCAACGCGGCCCAAGTGGCACAAGGCCCAGCGTGTTTGATTATTATAACTGATATCAAACACAAATGGATAAGCACCTTTGACCAGCCGCCATTAATGCCCATTGTTTAAAAGAATGTCAAACAGCTGCTGTTTTTCGCTTAAGCAACACACGTACAACTTTTGAACTTCACAAATCTGTAGTATAAATGCAGCACCTTGCACCAAAACAAACCACAAACCAAACTTATAACAAACCTAATTTTGTGCCTGTCAAATGGTTCTCTTGGTAGAAAAAATCAGTAAGCTCTACTCCAAACTGGAGAATCGCCACCACCAAGATCACAAGCATCACCAATATTCTGAAACCTTATCGGTTTCTCTACAGGCCTTTCAATCTGAGGTCTCGAATTGCTTAAACCAGTTATGGTTAGATTCGAAACCCGGATCAGAAGTCCTGTCCTTGCCATGGATTCGACAATGTTTAGCCCTCATTCCCGTCATCAACAAAGCTTTTGCAAAACTTGTTGTGGATATAGACTACCCTGTTAGTAACTGGGAGGATTCTGCAGTTGAAGAATATCTAGACTACAGCTTGAGTTTGCTGGGACTTTTCAATTCAATTAGTTCCTCTCTTGCATCTTTTGAGCAAGTTCGGCTTTCGCTAGCTCATGCTTTAAGCCTTGTGGAGAATTCTCCTTCCTCAGCGGCAGTGCGTCTGACAGCAATTCAGCAAAGAAGTCCCAACAAGGATTTCATGAAAGGTGAAACCAAGGAAGATGGTAAAGGAAAGATTTTCTCTGGCAAGCAATGGGTTATGCATCAAGCCTTGATAGTCGTGAGGAGTATCGGATTCTGGGTATGTGGGATTGTGTTGTCTGGTTTAAGCAGTGATGGGAAGCCATATTTGGAGATGAGAAAATTGGTGGGTGGGTTGGTTTTTTCTTCATTTCTCGAATTGGATTCAAGTATATGTGAGATTGTTATGGAGAAAGGGACTATCTTAAAGGAGATAAAGCAGCTGAATGATACAGTGACTTCCCTTGTTGCTGCGATTGTAAGTGGGAAACACATCGAAGCAGCTGAAGAATTGCAGAGAGAATTGGAGGTGTCTGAAGAACTGTTGGAGGGTTTGCATAAAGATGTGGATCGTCTCTTCTATGAGATTTTAGCGGGTAGAAATAAGTTGCTTAATTGCCTTGGACACCATTAAAGAATAGAAACATCTGTATTGTTTTGTTTGTAAAGCTTGTATGTAATTGGTTGATTTTGCAATATTCATTCTAGCTATTTATAATTATATCATCGCGGGATTGTTCTTTCTGAGAAACAAACACTTCGTAATCCCAAATTAAAGGAACTCGTTACTGAAAATTTAAGGAATAAGCACAATTGAAATTGATCGACGTAGATCAACTACTGTACAGCTATATTTAATTCATAGCATTCAGGCATCTTACTTGGTCAGTTTTTCCTTTTAGAACATAGGAAAAAATTCAAGAAAGAGATTCGAGTAATGATTTGTACGGGTCCCAATAAACAAATCTGGCGTATATCCTTTGTAAAAAAATACACCCCATTATAAAAAAGTGTAAATTTTTTCATCTTTTTTAGTGGAACTTACATTTTTAGAAAAGACGTGCATAAAATTTGTCTATTTGAGACTTGTACCGGAAAGAAAGCTACTATACTTTGCAAATTATATCAACGTTGCCATAAAGACTAGTGAAACTAGAGCTACGACATTTTGCCTCCCAATTAGCCAAGCCTCCTATCTGCAATTTGATGATTTTGGGATCAGCTAGGGATCCCACTAATCTCTTTCTTCTTCTTCTTTTTGTCTATTTTATATGGCATAAGATGGAGCATCAACAAAAACTGCTAAACTAGAATCAACTGTATCAACTAAGAAGTCAGTTCTATCAGTTATATTGAAAGCAAAAGGAGATGGCCCGGAATAAAGATATCAGAAGAGGCCCATTTGGCTCCCTGTGTCATTAGAAAGGGCGTCTCTCTCTGGTTCCTTTGTCTTGTGATAAACATCAATTGGCAGCCTGGGAATCATGAAGAGAAGAGTAAATATGAGACTCTGAAGTAGTAGAAGTTGAACAGTGAAATTTAATAGAAGACATATATTTCAAATCATATATTGATCTGAAAAGAGGAATTGACTTAAGAAAATAACACGAGGAATTAAAATAAATAGAGTTTATTCCAGTTCTTTTCGCTTCTTTGTACTCCATATCATGTTGAGAGCCCTACCTTTTACATGTCTGCATAATTGCAGGCCTAGGATGGAAGGAGGTTGCATAATGTATAGAACAAGGGCAAAACCATTAGTCAGTCCTTTGAAAACAGCATACTCTGTGGCTTAAGCTAGCATGTCCCTTTAACCAGTGTTCTTACAATTATCAAGAACTAGATATGACAAGAAAAACAGTATGGGAAGCATATCCAATGAGTTCGATACGTGAGGAAATGCAATTGGAGGTGCAACTTGAAGTGCCAAACTTAGCTTGATCTTTAAGCCTTAGGAGTAGCCAACCATTAAAACCAGATGATACTAATCCAAATTCATTATTTGAAGGGACTTAAAACAATGCACTTTATTCCAGAGGTCTAAAGAAGCAGCAGTATATTAAAATTTAGTTAAAGGCTAAATTCAAAATGAGAAAATAACAATACCCTAAATGCAAGGTAGTGTCTGAATCTTCTTTCACAATTCGGTAATTGCAGCACACATCAGGACTGGCAACACTGTGGTTTGCAAAGCTATTTTTCCTTTCCACAGGGTAATATTCAAGATAAGATGAGACAGGGTGGTCAGCTGGTGGAAAAAAACCTCGAAGCTCCTCAACCTACGGTACATAGTAGACAAAAATGATCGCAGACCAAAATAAGCACCGAAGAAAAGTGAACATCAGAAACTCAGATAGACATCATTGATCAAGAAGTATATTGTATTACCTGTCTCCGCAAAGTCTCGTTCTCCAACATAGTCCGCTGCTCCTGAAAACAGATAATTGAACAAAGTAATTCTTCAAAAAGAGTTGCTCTCTTTTTTTCATCATGATCAGTAATAAAACAGTGTCTTACTATAATTTTGTCTGTCTTAGTAAGATATGAACCTAAGACCTACTTCAACCTTACCACCCCATCCTTGTACCACCTCAATCAGGGCCAGAGACCAAATGCTGAACTCCAACAGATTTTCTGACTCAATTCATACTAGGAAAGAACCTGACATGCTGCAACTTTTTGCGAAAAAGTGGTAGTTGCAAAACTCAAGTATTGACTAAATAAGAAACTGCAATTTTAAGAAAATTGTAAAGGGGGAAAAGGTTTGTAATACAATAAGTATTTATCATTCAGAAATAATTTACCTTCAATTGTTTTTTAAACAAAAATGAATTAACCCTAATGTGACATCTCACCTCATATGCTAGCAGAATGAAGGTCCAAGCCTGCTATAGACCGAGAATATAGTTTTTTCTTATTCTTCAAAAAAATATATTTTTACTTGAGAATAAGGATAGATGTAATCTCAGTTGCTCAATATTTTGGATCAAATGAAGAGTTTCAAACTATGAAAGGGCTCCAACATACCTGCATTCTAGATTGCTCCAGCTGCTCCATCAGTAATTGCTCCTGAATTGATGGAACATTTGTTAAGGCCTTTCAGATCTTCAAATAATTAAATATTAAATATAACCACAAAATATGATATTTGAAAAAAAATATTAAAAGAAGAAAATAAAATCTAGGAGAAGGAATCAAAGGAAAACAAAACTTCAATAGAACCTTCCTCTCCTTCACTGACAATAATCCTTCACTTAATTGCTGTTCAAGGTGCTGCAATTCTTTTAAGCCCACGCCAGTCAGATCCTTACCCAACAGCCGTCTAGATAATTGGAACAACTCATCACATATAACCAAACTTTCATACAGTAAAGCCGAAATAATTAAAAAAATTACTGATTACATACAACTGTTTGATGTGTAGCTTTGCAATTTCGTCTTTTAGAACATCCACCTCCTTTGGGTCTTGCTTCTGATGGAAAAGTAAAGTCCAATGCATCAATCCTCCACATGACTTTAGATGATATATGGTCAAGAGGAAAATTAACATGGACAACAATAGTCTATAAAAGTACTCAAGAAAGCATATGATGGTGTCATTGAACAAAATTGGAAGCAAATAGGTAACGCCATAAAATAGTCTTACCTATGGCTCACCTATCAGTTTAGGATCCTTTCCACTTAGTTAAATTGATAGTATGAATTATAATATGGAAACAAAACATGCTCATTTCCTCTCCAATCATCATCACAAAAGAGCTTAGTTGGAAGTATTAAAGAGAGAGCTTGTCATAATCCCAAAAAGGCGATAACAGAAGTTTGTTTATTATTACTGCAATCACCATTATCACCAGTCATCAATAAAGCATAGGGGCTCAAAAAAAGAGAGAGAGATCGTCCGTTGGATGGTTCTTTTCTCTGAATCCCAACAAGGATCACAGTATGGACTTAGATGTTCTCACACTTTAGAGCACACCCGCCACATTCAGGAACTTTTTTCCTCTCAGACTCCCCTCATCATCATTTTTCACTTCATTCATATATTTGGCTAACAATTAATGCAAATTTAAGTGAACATGTGTAACAAGACATTAACAGAACTGTAGGCATTATTATTGATTAACAGTTAACTGATGGAGATAAGCATTCAAATAGAGAAAACATATCTCTTTATAAAACATAACATACCCTCTAAAATGCAACTAAGGGACTATATATGATAACACTTTTTCCTCTCAATATATCTACTTCCAGTCAAAACCGCAGTTCATAGTTTCTCAACAGATGTCAATTTCGTTCTCTTTGTTGGATTCTACAATAAACTAGAACTTTGCTAAAACCTGGGGGGCATGGCGGGAAGAGAATGTATTATCGCAGCAAGAACTACAAGTAAGACAACAATTAATGAACATTTCCATCTGCAGTTGAATTCCACATGGGGAAAATTATATGAGTCTAAACACGCATGACAGAATACCTCTGCTCCGTATTCTACCATAGCAGCCTCAGGAGAATCTAGACACTTGTTGTACCTTGAAAGTGTTGCCTTCATACTGCAAAAATTTGGGGAAATGAATGTAAATGATCAGTTGAGTGTATTACAAGAAACAAGGAACTTATTCAATTCGTTAGTATAATGTATCCAATAGCAAAAGAAATAAATTAGCTAAAATAATTTCTTTAAACTGTATGAACATTTACTCAATCTTTTCCACTATTTTAAAAACGAAAATTATATTTTTCATACCATGATTAATAATTCCTTGCTGAAGTAAAGTTCTTCAATATGCTCTCTCATCAATCATTCCATTGTTTATCGACACCAGGAACTCTAAATTCTCTGACCATCCTGTTTATGTTTTCCACTCTCAACTCCAAACGCAATCACAAAGGAACTTTAATTTCATACCCACGCCATCTCTCTCTCTCTCTCTCTCTCTCTCTCTCTCTCTATGTGTTAGAATGTCTCTTAATTATATTGCTTCTCAGCTTCATACCTTTATCATTTTCTCTCCATTGAGACCCATCGCGCCCGATCCCTGTCTTCTTCATAAAATAATTTTATTTTTTCTTTCTTTCTTAAACCAGAAGTGGAGATAAATCCATTTCAAATTGTTATTGTGAAACAACTTCACTTCCTTCTTCCTTCAGTACACATTAGGTTCCTTTCTGTTCTTCAGTACACTTATAGTTGTAAGTTGGTGCAAAATTTAAAAAACTCCTTAGTATTGATCTGTGGCTGGCACCAATCTATATCATTTCTAAGCAGCCAAGAAAAACTAGAGTTTTTTTTTTATTTTAATCAAACACTTTCATAGGAGAAGTGATTTTATCGATTACAATTTTCCAGTTTGGCTAATGTTTATTTTACAATAACATACTAATGGTGAGGATTCATATTACAAGGCCAATGCAACAAACAGATGGCAGGAAAAATATGCGCCTAGCCTTAAGGAGAGAGGATATGGAGACTTGTAAGGAAGGACAAGGGCTTATAGTAGGAGGGATCTAAAAGTCCAATAATGGGAAAGGAGTAAAAAACTTCCAAGTAGGCCTAGTGTGCCATCTGTAAGCAATGAATTTGCAGGAAGACTGCACTACTGCAGGTCTAAATCAACCATATACAAACAGAGGACTGTCAAATAGAGATTGGAGGCTAGTCCCTGCAAGGTGAATAAGCCATTGGGACCGTAGACAATGATTGATAAAGGTAAGCGAGTCCAAAAGGTCGATCAGCTATTGGGACTGTTCACAGTGAGCTGCGGCTGCCTAAGTCCTCTAATATCTTGCACAGGCTAGCCTCTGGTATTTGCGCAAAGCCAAGACTCTCATACCATTTTATTCCAAAGTATATGGCTTTGTTGCAAGCCAACAACAAGGAAAAAGCTAAACCCGATGCGCTAGGAGAGGCTTAGAGGCGCAACCACCCAACATCAAGCAAATTAGGATCTCATTTCAGAAACAAGCCATACCGACATGACGGTTAAAATCCAAGTCAAATCACTTTTGGTAATCACATCAAATGAAGAGTTCTATGAAGTGGATGAATTAGCTTGGTTCTAAGAGGGGAAAAGAAGTAGAAAAAAGTAAAGAGTCCAATTCGTGACTTCTGATTACAACTCAAATATCTATGTTGAACAAGTTGGAGCATGCGTATTTCACAAAAAATAGGAAAAAAATTGCTATAGATCAATGAACATAATCACAAACACCTACCAGAATATAAAAGCAGAACTAAAAAGTTTCCCTTCAAAAGTCAAGTGGAGTTTACTAGAATCTGACTGAGATGACCATTTAATTTCATCCACTAAACAACAAAAGAGTGGAAAAAGGAAAAATGAGGTGAATATCAACAAACGGATGCAACTAAGTGCAAAATTCAATATTTCTACCTAAATATGATAAACTTCAGCAAAATCTCCTGAAAGAATAAATGAAAATTAGAGAAAGTGATGCAAAACTATGGACAAAAAATTAAAGCCATCCACAGTATTACGGGCTCGTTTGTTTTCAGAGATGAGATGAGATGAGTTGAGATTAAAATTAAAAAGTTGAATAAAATATTGTTAGAATATATTTTTTAATATTATTGTTATTTTGGGATTTGAAAAAGTTTAATTGTTTATTTTATTTTATGTGGGGATTTGGAAAAGTTGTAATGATGAGGTGAGATGAGATGAGATGTTTTTGGAAAACAAACAAGTAAATCTCGTAAAACAAATGATTCCAACGAGCATTTAAGACATCAAAACCTTTGATAAAAATATTTGGAGAAGATAAAAACAGAGCATCCAAAATAAAATTTCAATTTTTTCAAAGCGAAAAAATAAAACGCATGCAGCACTGTCGAAATAAATTATTAAATGAAAATCTACAACCCCATAATAAGTACATTTAAAGTTAAAAAGGATCAAATTGACTTTACAACCAAACATTAAAAAAATCTAAAACAGAGCACTTAGAAACTGTTATAACCGATAAAAACATGCAAGCATCCAAAAATAATTATAAGAATAGAAAATCAAGAAAAAATCCTGATACTTACCCAGAACTGGAAAACTCAAAGAGTTTTCCAGTGTTGGAAAAGATAATAACAGCGACCTCGGCATCGCAGAGAATAGCGAGTTCCTGAGCCTTCTTGAGCAGGCCAGCACGTCTCTTTGAGAATGTGACTTGCCTGCTATTCGCATTCTCGATCCTCTTGATCTCAATCTTGCCTCTACCCATTCTTGAGAGCCTCAAAACGCACAAACCCAATTGATCGAAACCTCAAAAGCCTAGACAACCAAACTGATTTTTATCAATACAAAAAATCTCTGTTTTCTCTCGCTGAGAAGGAGCTCTCTTTGGCTCTTTTTGGGTTCCCTGTTAAACTTGGGAAAGGTGAGGAGGGTTGCTAAATTTAGAGGAAGAAGATAAAGAGGCGTGAGAGAGAGAGAGAGAGAGAGAGGAGGGGGGGAAAGAGAGCGTTTTTACCCCAAATGGCGAGAGCCTGGAAACGGCAAGCTTGCATGGCTCTGTAGTCTATTTTAGAGTTTATGCATGACTCTCTTTGCCACATTTGGAGTGTTCTTTTGATGTTATTGGTTCTCTCGGCTCTTCTGGGCCCCATTGATTTTCTTATTTATTTGTTTTATGGAAAGCAAAGAACAATATCCATCTGGGTCCCACTAAATTTCTAGTTGGTCCCATTGGACTTCAATTTTCTTTTTTAATTTTTATATGTATTTAATACTGCTACTACATATAGTAAATCCATTGCCAGATTTAGAGAAAGGCAGATTGGGTGTTACTGTGTAGTTTGCTGTTTTAGGTAGAGTCCAAATAGTCTGTCTTGCCACTTTTAGAGTTGTTTTTGGTGTGAGAGGTCGACCTCACTCTTGGACCTGGTTTCAAAGTTTTCAACTTTTGCCTTCTATATTTGCAACATTTTCTTTATTTATTGGTGTTTTTGAATCTTGCCACATTCCAATTTTAGAGAGCCAGTGGCCCTTTGGCTTTCAGATTTGTTTTCCAGGTCTTGTGTCTTCTGCTACATATAGCACTGATATACCAATATTAGATAAGGACAGTTTTTTTGACCGGATAGTTATTTTATTTGAATTTATAAATATAGTGCTATTACTGTCATTTTAGTTCTACTTGAAAACTGATCAGGATGGCCAAGAAATTTAAAAATAATTTCATTTTATGTATCTATCATTTCTTTCACTCTAAATTCTAGAGTTTTCATAAAAATTATAAATAATCGTCATCTGTGAACATAAACGGCTGTCATTCTACAGCAAAAACAACCTTTATTAAAGCATAATTGTTCCATTTAGAGGCTAATACTTGATGATTTCCACCAGATTTGCTTTAGTTTTTATATAATTAACAGAAGAATTTCAAAGTTAGACAGGCTCGTTTGGATAATGAGATGAGGTGAGATTAGTTGTTTTAAATAAGTTGAATAAAATATTATTTTTTAATATTATTATTATTTTGAAATTTAAAAAAGTTAAATTATTTATTATATTTTATATAAAAATTTGATAAAATTATAATGATAAGATGAAATGATATAAACCATCTTGATATCCAAACCCTTTATGTTTAATAAATATAATGGTAAATTTGTGTTTAATAAAGAGCATTATTTTAGTGAAAAATACCCTTTATATGGTGGACTCTTTCGCTGGCTTCGTAAATACCATTAGTGCCATACTGACTCTGGTATTCATAATGGTACACCAGCCCCTGACCTCTTTTAATTAAAGCTGGCCTCTTTCCATCTCATTTTAATTCATTCCATCTCATTTTATTTAATTATTATAATTTTTTAAAATTTTCACACAAAATAAAATAAATAATTTAACTTTTTTAAATCTTAAAATAAAAATAATATTAAAAAAAATATTCTAATAATATTTTATTCAACTTTTAATTTTCATCCCAACTTATCTCATCTTATCTGTAAAAACAAACGAGGCAATAATAACCCTCTGATTAGTCTTTACCACCCAATGCAATGTCTCCTTGAAACTATTGCGCCAACTTTAGTTGAAATCAATCATTTCATTCGCACTCTTTAATTATTAAACCAAAACTTAGTTTATTTCATCACCTTAACTTTATAGATAATGTTTTTTTTACCTATCAGGAAAATATATTTCAGATAATTATATCCCAATGGGGCTAATACATGTCATGCCTTCATTGCCTTGAGCTACTAGGCTACTCTTCTGGGTTTCCTTCGTTAATAAGATCATTTCCTTCCATTTCAGGAATCATTCTTTACATTTTGGATTGATGGTTAACCAAGAAAGGCTAAAAACCCCAATTGCATCAATACTTTTCCTCCATGACCACCGTGCCTGAATCACTGACAAGCCTGGAGATGTGTATGCAAAGCAAGAGAAACCATGCATGTTAACATTTTTTGTTCTAATCTTAGAAATTGTACATTCAGATGCAAATCACATCTCCTGCCTTTCAAATCTCACGAATTATACACAACATAACCGACCACAATCTTCAGAGGATATCAGTAGATGTCATTCAGAAATTTGAAGCCACCAGCAACAATATAGGTGCTTTCAGTAATCGACATTACACGCTCCGGAAGGTGATAATAGATGAGCATTATCTATTATCTGGCATAGATCATATGTACTACAGACCAGCAAAATGCAACTTGGTCCAGGAGGAGGTGAGGAGGAGAATATTAAAGAACCACAATTTCTGACTCATTCAGGTTGTAACTAGCATTTAACCCCTTGACTCATTCAAGAATACCACCGGTTAACAAAATTCATGCTCGGTAAAACAGTGACAGGACATAAAAAGAACACAATCTCACAATGGTTTCTCCAATGGGTATCGTTTTTTTTTCCACTTATTTTTATTCTTCATATCAAACTCTAGCCTACAGTGTCATGTCGAAAAATAAAAAATAAAACGGATCGTCTAACCCTTTACAACCAAATCCAACGATGCTAATGACTCGTCCATGTTGTACATTTGGCACTGATAATCATTTAAACAGACTGATGCATGCCAAGCATTGTAAGCAGCTAAAGAATTACCTTATCAGTGCTTCACTGGTAAGGCTAAAAAACATCGTTTGTCAAGGGGAAGATGGGCATATTACTTAGCTCTGTTTCGTCCATCTTTTTACACACGTATATAAAGTGAGAATCTGGATCTTCCAAAACAAAGTCTGCTGGAAGTAAACCCTTCTCAGTGGTGGGAACAGGCTCCAAGTATGACTTTGTTGTCAAACTAAAACTTCCAGGCCTCTCAAATCCCGGTCTGGCTGTAGAAGGATGGTAAAAAAAAATAACAAACAACAATTAAGGTTCCTTTCTTAAGAAATGGAAATTCATGCATATGACCTCAAAGAAATGACAAATAGAAATGGACAAGAAATTTCCATAAAGAAACTTTAATAGAAAGAAGAAAGCCATTTCTTATCATTTAGGAGATTATTATTATATTTGGAAAATATAGGGATCAGTTCTCCACGGTCTCCCCACTCTTCTTATACATATAACACCAATCTACTGCAATAACACTTTCTTAGGTTGTCTATGCTAAAAACCTTCCTTGAAATCACGCAGCCAGTGTAGTACCGGATTTCCACATGTTCCGCAATATAATTTACCAAAGATATTTAATGTGTAGAACTCCACTCCAAACATGCACACACAAAGTCGATTAATTTTACAATGCACTGAAACTGAACACAAGACCAAATTATATTAAGCAAAAGAGAAACAGAAGAGATTTTTTTTTTTTTTTTTACAAGTAGAAACAGAAGAGAATTATAAAATTAACAATTCAAACCCTTGAGTTTATTTGATACAGAATTGGCATGTATTTTGGATTTGTTAAAATGAAATAATCTTAAATATTTGAGAAGAAAGAGGATTAAATTTTAAGTATCACGTGTAAAAAGCCAAAGCCACTTAACTCCTTGCAACATCCACCATCCTAGAAAAAGTAAGAGATTAACATCTGGAACAAAACAAAACCAACAAATATAATGTAACCAGGATTCACTACAATATTTAAAGATAAATAAATAAAAAACAATCTGGATGCATGACAGGCTTCTAGACAATCAAAGGAACAATGAGAAACAGAGATATTTGAATATATTCAAGCAAAGATAAAAAGAACTTACGTATGATGTACAACACAGTTTTCCATTTGTACAAGGGTCGGCTCAAATGTGGCATCCTCACTGTAGGATCACCATAGGTAATCTGCAGATGGCAAATTAGGAGTACGTCATGCATTATGAATGAGGAAATGGGACAACAATAACAAAGTCTCATCTACAGGTATATGGTTACCAACATATAGATCCCTCCAGGTTTAAGAAGCCTACAAGCCAAAAAAGGAAGGAAAAATACCTAGTAAGGAGATTTATAAATAAATTTATATATAAAAAATTGTAGATTCATATATTTATTTTGTAACAAATAATAGTCACAATTTTAGCTTTAAGGGTGATGACGTCTACAACCTACTCACTTCCGCTAGCATTTGAGCAGAATTAATCGGAGCATCAGTGCTACACTGAAAGTTAAAAGCACGAATGAAAGCTTTAGAGCATGCCAAACAATGAATTTGAGAAGTAAAGGAAACATTTTAACACCCATCATACCATCAAAGAATCAAGAGTTCCTAGCTCCAGGACCAGCAGAGTGCAAATGCCATGGTGACAACAAAATATTAACATATAAAACACAAGTTTAGTTCAACAGGTTGAAACATTGACAAAGCACGTAATCAGGGGACAGATCCATACCTTTATCAATGACACTGTCAACTGATTCATCAGGGAAGAAGCTCATGTTCCTGACATCCATTTGCATATCTGTTGAGATTCATGAAGGAAAGTTGGCCACAAATTTTTGTGCTTACTCCAGAAAAAGTAATGTAAGATTGTACATAGAAATTCAAATTGTTGATCTCTTAACAGGATACATTTCAGCTGAGGGGTGTTCTCATATTTTCTTCTCATCATGTCAATGGCCACTGATGAAATATCAATATTCATTATGTCTTCATATCCATCCTTGACCATGTCCTCTGACATAACTACAAGGTAACAAAATACTTCGTCTCAAAACAATATGACAAATTTTGGAAAGCAAAAATGTACATCAATGGATAGAATAAACTTTTTTTTTTTGATAAATAATGGATAGAATAAACATGCGATCATGTCCAAAATAAACATGCAATAGTAATACACATTGAAAAATATACTAAAGAATAAATAGATGCTTACTGTGACAAAACAACATTTTCCTCAAAGAACATGTCTACCTGAAGCTACGGAAAAATTGCAAGTTATAAGTGAGCATTACAGTAGCCCCAAATAACCATGTTTGAAGGAACCTCCTGACCCTGCTTGAGCTGGTTTAGGATTGGGTTTGGGATTGGAAACCAAAGCTGGTTGGGCTTTAAGACAGCATAAGGATGATGGTCTAAAGGCTTCCAAACCTGCCTAATTTTACGTAGTTGAATTGTTACAGGATTCTTACCTTTCAGTTATATTTTATGTGAACACCCAGATGTTAAGCTCATTTAATCAAATTCCCAATTATCCCAGGTATTCACCGATTCCCAATTGTCTATCTACCTCTTGCTCCCATGGGAGTGGGATTTGGCGGTTGTCCAGTTTTGTGATCCTTAATATTCACTGCAAACCCCAAGTGGTTGGCTCAAGCGGTAAGGGCTTGGTCTTTGTAGTATGCTACCTCTAAGTCTAAGGTTCAAACCCTTGGGTGCAAACAATTTCTAGGGCCATGCCACATTAGTGAAAAGCCAATGATTTACCCAACCTTGTGATGAGGACGATTACACGGTCCAGGGTTTGAAACATGTTGCATTTGCAAAGTTTCCGAGATTCCTCATCATAAAAAATGCTCACTATAATTTTTTTTTATAAGTATCTCACTATAATTATTGATCGCTGAAATGATGTTTTTTTTTATTTTTTATAAGTTGATCGCTGAAATGAAGTTACGGTATTATTTGCAAAAGAACTACGTAGTACGTACCCGTCTCCACTTTGAAGTCCAATCGTGACTAAAACCTCCAGAGAGGTAAGAAACCAACAATAAGTACAAGAAAATAAAATAAAACTTAGAATTTCATACTCCTCAGGCCCCACATGTTTAAAGTGCTTGGGAACTTCAGATCAAAGTATCCAACTAACTCTTAAGAATTAAAACTTATGTTCATTAGTCAATGTGGAGTTTTATACCATTCGCATAATCTAACCAACAGAGGCCCACACCCTCTTGATTGCGAAGACAGAAACTTTTGAACTTCAAGTTTTTCTTGTTATTTCCCCAAAGCTGAAAAATTACACTTCATCCTACCCAGATAGTTTAAGTTCAACTGTAAATTGTTTGAGGAAAATACACATAACCCCCTCAAACTACCACACCATTTGCAATCAGCCCCCCTAATATAATTTTGGGTATCACCCCCCCCCCCCCCCCCCCCAAACTACCAAAAAAGTGCAGTGTACGGCCCCCCCTTTTCCCTTTAAAATGCACAAATTACCCCTAAAAACCTTAAAAAGACAATATAGTCCTATCAAATTAAAAAAACAAAAACAGAAACAAAAGGGGACTAAAATGTTTTTGTAAGCCTTTTTTTTTTTTTTTTTTGGTACTTTTAATGAAGGGTACATTGCAATTTTTAGGGGGGATGGTTGCCAAAATTGATAGTTTAGGGCAGTGATGGCAATTTTTTTTAATAAGGCGCAATGGAAAATTAGGTAGTAGTTTGAGGGGATTATGTGTATTTTTTCCAAAATTGTCTTCCGGGTCCCAAGTACTGAACAACCAATGATTTTGCAAAAACCCCTTATTCCTCCTGAACTATCATGACAACCAAACAGAAAAAGAAAATTAAAAGAAGATCAGAAGTTTGATTCACAGAATTTGAATAATAAGCACAAAGGGGCAGGGATTAAATCTGGCCAAATTAAGGGTAAATTTTCCATCTTTTTTTTTTTCCTCTCAAGTGCCGGTTCATAACTAATCTACACTTACAATTTAAGAAAATTTATACTTTATTTCCTTTCTTTCCCAACAACCAAACATAGAAAAGTGAAAGAAAATCATAAAAATTCCAAGTCCAACATTACTCTCTCTTCTCGCATTTCCGGCAAGCAAACGGATCAGGAAAACAGAGTGACTCAAATAGTCAACAACCCAAATTCCAAAAACGAAAATTTGTTCCTTCTCCTTTCATTTCTCACAGTTTCCCAGCAATCGGACGTAGACAAAAAAATAGTTAAATCTTGTTAAATTGGGTGCAAATTTTCGTTGGTTTCTTAAGTCTCACGTGCAAAACAATCTACTCCCGCAATTTTGAGAAGATTTTACATTTTTTCCTTTCATACGCTTCCTTTTCCATCAACGAAACATTGGGAAGTGCAAGAAAACCCTATATTCCAAAAACAAATTTCATTTCATTCCTCGCATTCGCAAGGAATCAAACAGGGAAGGGAAAAAAAATCAGAGAATCATCCCAAATCTTGTCTCCTTTATTATCTTCTATCACAAAATCCCAGCAACCAAACAGATAAAAGTCGAAATCCAAATAACAAAAAGAGGCAGGGGAAATTACCGGCATTGCCACAGCCGACCATGAGAACCCGAGAAGAGGTGGGGACGTACTTCCGAACGAAAGGACGGAGAGCAGTGTAGCGCTGGTACCAGTCGAAGGAGCCGCCCTCCTGGACGTACCGCGCGTCCCAGTACTGAGCGTCGCCATAGTTGTACGTGTTGCAGCTCGAAGTGTCCCTGTGCATGATTGTTAGCTTTGCAAGCAAAGCTAATACCTTGGGGCTTGGGGGATGGGGTTTGGATCTATCTCCTGTGTGGTTGTTTTGCCTCGGGTGGGTGTGCACTGTGCAAAGCAAACTGCAAAGTGGGGTTTGGCTTTGGAAGCTTCTGGTCTTGGCTTTTGGATGTGAAAGTGACGGGAACGTCGCCTGGCTGTGATAGGTGGGTAGATTTAACTAAAAGTGAGCTCCATAGAAAGGATAGTTGGCCTTAACGGCACCGTCTTGTGCAACGCAAGGATAGTTGGCCTCTACCATCTTGTATCCGCCCGGTAGACCTGGTAAAAGATTTCCAGAATCAGAGTTCGACCGCAGCTGCCCAAAAGTTTTTGGGGAAATCATGTTCCTTGCCCAACTTTCGACCCCTCCTACCATGCACCTTTAACAAAATGAGTTCTTCACTTCGAAGCTGGCATGCAGCACAGCCTCGATTTTATTAATTTATGAGAATGTTTGTTTTATAAAAAAAAAAAATTAATTTTAATTTATTTAGTATATTAAATTTTATTATGTCAATAAAAACAAGGTGTATTTTTTAACCAGCTTTCAGATAAAAATTTTTTGAAAATT
Source organism: Juglans cinerea (assembly GCA_961763995.1). NCBI lineage: Eukaryota > Viridiplantae > Streptophyta > Magnoliopsida > Fagales > Juglandaceae > Juglans > Juglans cinerea. The sequence continues at coordinate 22,695,657 of CAUIVZ010000015.1, read as the reverse complement.
ACCAAACATCAAAATGGCGAGTCTAGTCAAAGGTGGTCTGATTGATATTGTCGGAAGAGTAATGATAGATATAAGTTTTAAATAGATAAATTTTACATAAATTTTTTTTATAAAATAATGAGTCTCACTAATAAATAATAATTTATTTTATATTTTTTTAAGATAAAATTTATTTTTTATAAAAATTTATATGAGATTTATTTATTTAAAATTTGATTATTTCTCTTTTTAAAATAGAGATATATAATTCAAAACCCCACTCTGACAGTCTAACGTGGAGATCAACTTTTTGGTCGGAGTCAAATGGTCAAACTTTGAACTTGTCAAAAATACTGCATGGATTAGCTAAAACGACGGATCAAGTAGCTAAAACGACGGATCAAAACTTTGTATTACAGTAAATTAGATGCGCCAGTCATATGTAGTGTGATACTGTTTACGGATCAAATATATATTTTATTCCATTATTCCTGTCCAACTGTCTCTTCCTTTCTCTTGTATTTCTCTCAAGACTCTCCCTTTGTATCACTCTCTCTCCTTTACACTCCATTTTCTCTCATCCCTCGAACGATTGGCCAGAGCTTTGCTTTTCTCTATTTTGCAAGTGAAAATGGAGAAGGAAGCACAAGTGGGAGATGGGGGCGCAAGATGATGTTCTTTCGGTGGAGCTCCCAGCCCATCCTTCTTGGAAGAAATTGGTCTCTCTCTCTCATAAATTATTCGACTATGTTATTGCAGTTTTCAACTTTCTCTTCCAGCACCTCCTTGCAAAAAAATTCTTAAATTTTGTTGTTGTGGATTTTAGCTTTCTCAAAATTCATTTCTATTATGTTCGTAGGTAAAATTTAGTCTGCATTTAGTTGCAAGATTCAATTGAAGTAAGTTTAGTCTAACATCTAAACACTCAACTTTTAAATTATAAAATTCATCTTAACTCAAAGCTTCATTACACGTAGGACCATAATATTTTTTAACTTAACACATCTTTATAAATGAGACTCACAATTTTTTTCAACTTCTCATAAAAAATATTAAACTCATCTTAATATCTAAAACACTTTAAATTCAGTTTAGATGGATCCCACATAACTCCATCCACTACTCAACTCATTATTATTCATAAAGAATTGAACTCAGCTCAACATTTAAACTGTGGTTGCAAGACTCAGCTGAGTTCAGTCTAATTTTAAGATGAGTTTAACATCTAGTTACTTAACTCTCAAATTACTAAATTCATCTCAACTCAAAATTTCTTTACACGTGAGACCCACAAACTCAACTGAGTTTAGCTAAGCTCAGTCTAATTTTAAGTTGAGTCTAACATCCAAACACTCAACTCTCAAATTACTAAACTCATCTCAATTTAAAACTTTTTTCAACTTAACACATCTTTATACGTACGACTTATAACTTTTTTCAACTTCTCATAAAAAGTATTAAATTTATTTTAATATCTAAATACACTTTAAACTCAATTTTGATATGTCTCATATAACTCATTTAACTATTTAATTCACTATTATTCGTAAAGAACTAAAATCGACTCAACATCTAAACGCTGCCTGAACAATAATTTTGTTAACCTCGTAACCATGCGAAACAAATATGTCTCCCGTGGATCCTCACACGTGCAAACTTCCATGCCATCTTCCCATGCAGTACCACGTGTCCCCCTGCCTCTCATGTTCCCTACGTGTCAGCCACCATTACTTTCAAAAACCAGAAAACTCACCCTGATGATGATCTCTCTGAATTTCCAACCACGGAAATTAAAGACCAAAATAAGATATATCAGTATAATAGAAAGTGCAGATCAAAATGGAAAAAGAAAGATCAAGATCAGGCTAATGGAGAAGTGAGAAACGGTAGTACTAAGAAAACCACGGAAAAAAAACAAGCTGGAAAAGAGAAGGATGATTGGGAGACCCCGCTTCCTATAATGGCTTTGAATCATGTATCCAGACTTTGCAGAAATGTGAAGAAATCCATTGATTTCTACACCAAGGTTAATCTTGGGTTCGTCTTGATTGAGCGTGCTCAAGCTTTTGACTCCAATGGTGCTAATTGGCTATTGTGAAGAAAGTAAAGAAGAGTTTTGAAGAATTGTGTAATGTTTATTCAATCTTTTAGCAGATTACAAGAAGTGAATATATACACATGATTACAACTGATTTCCTACATTTATGCAACATTCTATTTTGAATTTAACAGCTATCTAATTCAAATTCAAACACAGCTCCTCATCCCTTATCTGTAGCACTGATTTCGGCAAGTGATCATTGCAGGTTTGGCTCACTGATTTTGGTAAGTGCTGATTGCATGTTTGGTTCCTGATTTTCAGTGATATCAACTTGATCTTCTACAGCTATTTAACTATGGAGTCGGGATTCACCTGTTGCAATCCAAAGATCATGATCGGATAGGCTACCTAATGATCAACCTAATCATCATGATCACTTGGATCCCATGGATAACCACATATCATTTCAGGTCATGCTTTGAAAATATTTCATCTTCCTTCTTTACTTTTCAGATTTAGTTTGACTGTATAAAATTGATTATCTTCCGTTTGCTTGCTAAATATCGCTGTTGATTTATCTTGGCGATGATATTCAACCATGCATGGTACGTAGTGTGCAAACATGGAAGAAATGGAGCAAAAGCTGAAAGATCTGGATATAAAGTATGTGAAGAGGAGCGTCGAGGATGAAGAAAACGGGACGGCCATTGACCAACTCTTCTTCAACGACCCAGATGGGTTCATGATCGAAATATGTAATTGTGATAATCTGAAGCTTGTTGTCCCAGCAGCTGGTTCCTTGGGTAAAATAAAGCTTCCTTTTGATAGGCACAATCCACCTGTCGAAATGGAAAACCAGCATAAATGATATCATAGATTAATGGAATTATCGGACTTCGATCAATTTGTCAGTACTCATAATTTTATATATATATATATATATATATATATATATGAATAATACTACATGCAGTTAAATGTGTAAATGCCGTGCAGTCACTTTAAAAAAGAGTAAGGTCTATTATTAAAAAATTAATTTATTTTCATGTGGATCCCATATTTATTTACTTTTTTCAAAACGACTGTATGGCATTTGCACACTCACGACTGCAAGTATCATTTCTCATATATATATATATATATATTAGTAACCTTTTTCCAAATTGTGTTAATCAAATTCAATATAATATATATGGACTTATGATGTTTATATACAGGGGAGGGGACTGCTACGTCCATTGAGAATTCTACGTGTAACTTTTTTTTTAATTTTTTTATTTAACATTTTTAATTCTTTTAAAAATATTTTTAAAAAATTAATAAAGTCATTAAAAAATACTTCTTTAATCATTAAATAAAAAAAATTACAATTAGTACCCACATTCGGTGATAAGACTAGCATTTTTCTTGTATATATGTGTGTGGGATGTGAATATATATTGAACCTACGATCATATGGTATAAATGGTGTATAAGTTTTTGCAGATCGTAAAAATTAACTAACTAGCAATCACATTTTTTATATAAAAAATAGTTGATATGGAAATTATTTTAACATATCATGTATTTCCGAACAAGAGAAGAATTCATTAAAGCAATTTTAGAAAATAATACATAATTTAAACATTATTCTCTCCAGCTAAACCAATTAATAAACCAAGATAAACATAATGTACGTTGATAAATATGTTTAATTATGAGATGCCGTTTGAATAGTGAGTTGAGATAAAATTTAAAATTTAAATAAAATATCATTTTTTTAATATTATTATTACTTTGAAATTTGAAAATATTGAATTGTTTATTACATTTTGTGTGAAAATTTAAAAAATTCATAACACAAAATTCTCATTTATCTCATTATTATACTTTTTTTAAATTCTCATACAAAATATAATAAACAATTTAACTTTTTCAAATTTCAATTCAACTTTTTTAAATCCCAACACAATAATTATATTAAAACATAATATTTTAAACTTTCAAACAAAACACAAAATTCTCATCACACCCCCCAAATCTGCGTTAATTGTATCCAAATTGGGCTTAAAGCAAGTTAGAGGTGTAGGAGCATTTCAGTCATTTACAAAACTTGGCTTTGTTTATTTTTACAAAACTTCTAATCTCACCTCATCTTATCTAATTATTACAATTTTTTTAAATTTTCATACAAAATAAAATAAATAATTTAATATTTTCAAATCCTAAAATAAAAATGATATTAACAAAATAATATTTTATTCAATTTTTAACTTTTATTTTAATTTATCTTATCTGTCAAAAAAAAAAAAAATGAACATGACACATGTGACTCTATGATTGGATCTCGGACGATTCACATAGGTCTCCTCTCTACAACCTCCAAAACGCAAAATGAAATAACTAAGAACGACAATTGAAAATATAATCCCAAGCCAAAAAGAAAAAGAGGTGGGAGGGAGGGAGAGAGAGAGAGAGAGAAAAGACAGTCCCTCACACATACATCTCCCTTCAGATCAGATCGTAAAATATCCACGCTTCCAAAGAATCCAAACCCTAACTTCTCTAGTTTTCCCCCCATTTCTTGTTTCCCAGATCCACTTTCTCGGTTCAATTCATCTCTCCCTCTCTATAGAACAGATCATATATATCTTTATTTGGTAGGGATTTGAATTTTGATTGGTGGACTAGGGCTTGTGAATTTGAGGCAAATGGCGTCTATAAAGGGGGTAAGTAGATCGGCGTCCGTCGCTTTGGCACCGGACGCGCCGTACATGGCGGCGGGGACCATGGCGGGGGCCGTGGATCTGTCGTTCAGCTCATCAGCCAGTCTCGAGATATTCAAGCTTGATTTCCAGTCCGAAGATTGGGAGCTGCCTCTTGTTGGCGAGTCGCCGAGCTCTGAGCGCTTCAACCGCCTCTCTTGGGGCAAGGCCACTGCCGGATCCGCTTCCGAGCAGTTCTCGCTCGGTCTTATCGCGGGTGGACTCGTCGACGGAACCATTGATATCTGGAACCCCCTCAGTCTGATCCGGTAATTGACCTGGAAGTATATATTGAATTGGTCTCAGGGAGTTTGTGCTTAATAGTGAAGCCGAAATTTGTATTGGACGTTCATTGTTTCACCAAAATTTAATAAATAATAATTGATCCACCCAGTCAAAGTAGAGAGTATTTAGTATCGAATTGAGTTGTATTGATGGTGGATATTTGATTTGACTTGTATAGGTTGAGGGGGTTTCGGCTTCCAGTGAATTGGAATGTGGGTTATTCTCCCCCTTTTGTTACCTTTTTGAAATCAAAGCAGAGTTTGCAGTTCGGAGGCAATTTTTAGTTTGGTTTCTTAGTCATCAAAATAATGCAAAATTTAATCAATTGTACGCAGTCAGATGATAGAGAATTTATAATTTTGACGTGCTCCCAAGGGTTATTTGAGTTTTTTTTTAATATGGTAGTTGGCATCCGTGAATCATGCGTCTGATGTGATTAGAATTTGTTGTTAGAAATACATGTTTTTCGCAGAAACCGGAACAGAATGTAATTTTGAATTTGTGATTTGACTTGAGGAATGGTTGTGATTTAAAAATGAATGGTGATAACTTGCTGATTTAGCTCATGAGTAACAGAGGGAAGGGTTATTGGTGCTGGTGCATTTTTTTGTTATAACATGTTTGAAAGGAATCATTAGGGCCTTTTGTTGTGTTTTCCGAACTCTTGAGTTATTGTGTGAATCAACTACTACATAATTGTGCTGTTTTAGGATAGTTTTTGCCTTCTTTTTTTCATAATTGCATAATTTTCTATTTCCTTCTCTTCCTGTGTACAATGGCTTTGCCTATTTCATTCATATCAATAAAATTTACCTCTTACTTATAAAAAAAAAAATTCTATTTCCTTCTTTTCCCAGTCCTGAAGGAAATGAAAATGCTCTTGTTGGACATCTCTCACGGCATAAAGGGCCAGTAAGTATTATACTTATGCATTATATTAGCCGTCTCTTTGTTGATGTTATTTCTTCCTTTAACAGATTTGATGATTGCAAGTCATGCTTTATTGCGCATTTTCTTTTCTATTTCAGGTGCGTGGTCTTGAATTTAATACCATAACACCAAACCTACTTGCATCTGGGGCTGATGATGGTGAAATTTGCATATGGGATTTGGCAAACCCTGCAGAACCTTCTCATTTTCCACCCCTAAGGGTATGTAGTTTAGTTGTTTATGCCCAGTTTATCCATTTTGGACGATTTAAAATTCGAATTCAACCCAACTCTCTCTCTCTCCCTCTCCCCTTATATTTTAGTCATGGAGAATTAAAATTTACCCAGTCATGTAATAATGTTCTGAGAACTTTCTGCAGGGTGGCAGCTCAACTGCGCAAGGAGAGATTTCGTGCTTATCTTGGAATAGCAAGGTTCAACATGTATTGGCATCCACTTCATATAATGGGACAACTGGTGAGGAAGGAAAATGTTATTAAAATTATTTGTTTTCTATTTCATGTCGTCTGTGATGTAATTTTTTTTTTTATCTAGTGGTTTGGGACCTAAAGAAGCAAAAGCCAGTAATAAGGTAATATTTTCTCTATTAATGTGAAGTTTTCAGTGTGCTTGCGCTCGCACTTTTTTAAGTGCTGCAGTCTGATATGATTCCTGGGGCAACCTTTCTAAACATCTCACATAGCCTCTTTCAACTTGCAGCTTTTCGGACCCCGTTAGAAGGAGGTGCTCTGTTTTGCAGTGGAATCCTGATTTTGCTACTCATCTTGTTGTTGCATCGGATGAAGATAATTCACCTTCTGTTAGGGTATTGATTTTGCGACTGATGGTGCTTTTTGTGGTTTTTTTTTGAGGTTGTTGTTGGAAAAATAAGTGTTCTGGTCTCTAATTTATTGTAATGCTTGTCTAAGCAGCTGTGGGATGTGCGGAACGTAATGTCACCTCTTAAAGAGTTCACAGGACATACTAAAGGTAATGACACTGATAGGATTTTCTTTTAACTTTTGCATTTCTTTTTAAAATTTTGAATTTATCATGCAAGTAGTAGACTATGAGTGAATGAATTTTCCTATGTAAGGCCTGCTGTCTTAGACATTTTGTTTAGGTTATCCAATATGTTGTGGTTCCTCTCCCTCATTCCTATGATATTGAATCTCATAGAGTGGACTGGTTTTAGTTACAATTGGTGTAGCTCGTCATTTTATACCACTTGGTAACATCTGATTATATTAATATTTTGCCAAGTCTACCATTGGATGGCATATCCTCCATGTGCTTGTCTTGCATTTGAAATTTCATATCATTCATTGTCATTTATTAAAGAATAAAAAAACTGCTCACGTAATGCACTTTTAAATTATAAAAAGACTATAACTCTGTGCAATGTAGTTCTTAATTGTCAATTTTTATGTTATTGTACTTGGGCTATGCCTAATTACGTGGTTTAATAAATTTCTTATCAATTTTATTTTATTTTTGTTATTTTATTTTGATCAGTAAAAGATAGAAATTATATATATGAATGAAATATGCATAGTCCTTGTACACAAGAAGTATACATAAGAGCTCCTAAATACATTCTAAGAGCGGTAAATTAAAGACAAGAAATCCTGAACGTTATCCCCATGTAATACAATAGTGGAAAACCAACACATTAGAGTGTGGAGAAAAAAATTCTTCAACTCGGATATTGTGCGTTCCTTATCTTCAAAGCAACGTGCATTACTTTCCGTTCAAATACACCACATAATACACAACGGGATCATCTTCCACACTGCTGCCACTTGATGACAACCTTGCATCTTTGGCCAACAACCCAACAAATCCATCACCCTCATAGGCATAACCCAAGCAACATCAGCCCTAAGAAAAATCTCATCCCACAATACCCTTGTTACCTCACAGTGTAGTAATAGATGGTCCACAGACTCTCCATTCTTCTTGCACATGTAACACCACTCCAACACCACACATCCTCTCTTTCTCAAGTTGTCCGTGGTCAATATCTTCCCAAGAGTAGCACTCCAACACCACACATATTTTTTATGTTAGTTTCCAAGTATGATGTGCTTCTAGAGGTCATATATCTAATGGCTGGTTTGCAATGGTATTGATATTTTGAGAATTTATTAAGTGTTGCAATATGTGAGAGCTATTAAGTAGTGTAATATTTAAAAGCGTTACATCAGGTATAATGTGAAATTAACGTGCATATTTATACATGCACACACATTATATCTCAATGAGTAGGGTGGCTATGTAAGCAGGGTCAACTGCAAACTTGTCAAAGAAATTGACTCGACATGATTATCGAAGTTGTCCAAGCTAGAGTCTGATCCTTATGATTGATATAGTTTGATTGTGAAATTTGCACCCTAATTTGACTTTAAGGTGGCGTTTGGATAATGAGTTGAGATGAAAGTTGAATAAAATATTGTTAGAATATTATTTTTTAATATTATTATTGTTTTGGGAATTGAGAAAGTTGAATTGGTTATTATATTTTGTTTGAGAATTTGGAAAAATTGGAATGATGCGATGAGATGAGATGAGATGAAACATTTTCACTATCCAAACGGAGCCTAAATGGCATTAAAAAGATTTTCCACCACCGGAAGTTTAAATGTTTACTGATTGTTGCTTTATTATATATGTAAATGGATGCCATATACTTTTTTTGATTGGCACCAGGTGTCTGGGAATAGCGTCTTGACTAATCCCGGGGATGCCACATACAACATTGTAATACCTTTTGTTTCGTAATTTCTTACTTGTATAAAGGCTCAAAACTCATATATGTGTTTCTTGTTGCCACTGAGTGTGAAGTAGTTTTACTTTCAACGATACGATAATTGTTTTAGCTAAGCTGTTCCCGTACTTTCCAGCATCCAAATGTATCATAATCATTTTTGTTTTGCCATGCTTGCTTTTGATATTTTGTGCCTTTTTGGCATATGTATTACACCAGGTGTAATTGCAATGGCATGGTGTCCCATTGACAGTTCCTATTTGATTACTTGTGCCAAAGATAGTCGGACTATTTGCTGGGACACTGTTTCTGGTGAGGTATGAAGTTTGCCTTCTTACCATGACCCCATATTTTTTAAATTTATTTTAATAAATCTCCTCCTATTATGATTTTTATCCTGGATTGTGGTTTCAGTGGAGAATACTTTGCACCATGTTGATGCCTTATTTTAGTTTTGACTTAGATTGTCACTTATGAAAAAAACTTTTGACTCAGATTGTATGTGAATTGCCTGCTGGAAACAACTGGAATTTCGATGTACACTGGTATCCAAAGATACCCGGGGTCATATCGGCATCTTCTTTCGATGGAAAAGTCGGCTTTTATAACGTTGAGGTATCTACCTATTTTATTCTCATGGACCTGTGTTAAAGGTTTTGCTTTATTTGAGTCACGTTACAACCGATGACAAATTGGGTACAATTACAACAGAAGCAAGTGGAGAAAGTGATGAGCATTTTTTTTTTGATAAGTAAATAAGTATCTTTATTGAATAGAATGAAACTAGGCAATGCCCAAGTACACAAGAAGTATATAAAGTGAGACACCTAATTACATTCTAGTGAGCTGAAAAGAAGATAGAAACTCATGGACATTCCCACCCTTAAATGCAATAGCAGAAAACCACTGTAAAATAGAGAATATAAAAAAATTCCAGATTTCCCCCATTGCACGCTCCTTGTTGTTAAAACACCTACCATTCTTTTCCGACCATAGACACCACATTAAGCACAAAGGTATCATTCGCCACAATGCTGCCAGTTGAGCGCTCTTATGCCTCCTGTTTCAGCACGCCAGCAATTCCATCACACTCTTAGGCATGACCCAACTCAGCCCGGCTCTATTAAGGATACCATCCCATAACTCCCCAGCCACCTCACAATGTAAAAGCAAATGATCTATCGATTCTCCATTTTTTTATCCATGTTATATGCCGTTTTAATCTAAGCGGGCTTTTGCATGTGGAGCAAAGTTTCTATGGAAACTAGGTCTTGAAACTACTTAGGCTGCGCTTGGTTGCATGACTCAGCTGAGTTAAGTCTAATTTTAAGCTGAATTTAACATCCAAACACCCAACTCTCAAATTACTAAACTCATCTCAACTCAAAACCCTTCCTTACGCGTGTGACCCATAACCTTTTTCAACTTAACACATCTTTATACGTGGGACCCACAACCTTTTTAAAGTCATCTTAACATCCAAACACACTTTAAACTTAGTTTAGATGGGCCCCCATAACTCTCTTCATTACTCAACTCACTACTATTCATACATAACTGAGCTCAGCTCAACATCCAAACGCAGCCTAAAGATTACCAAGACGGTTTTATGATATTATTAATGTTTTCTTTTATTGGTTTCTCTACCCTGGTAGAACTGGTTGACTCATTTGTTAAATGGCTTACCTCTTAAGTCTTCTTTTGTTTCCATCTTTATTAATGGGTTTTTTACTTATCCTTTTCCAGGGTTGCAGTCGGTATGGTGTTGGAGAGAATGTGTTTGGTGAAGGTAATGCATGTTTTATGGATTAGGTGTCATGAACTATAGTATCAGATTTCACATAGTGGTTGATAGTGTACTGGTTCTAGGGCTTATGTGCACTCACTGTTGGCCACCTCCTTAAAAATCACCCTTCCCCAAGAAAAGAGGGGGGGGGGGGGGGGGGACATAGAATGTTTTCCCTGATATGTTAGACCGGTTAGTTATTAAATAGTTCAGATCAGAGGAAGTGGGCTTTGTCTTGGATTTCTGTCTTCAACTCATCTATTAATCCTTTCTCAAAATTTTAGGATTGTGTTGACAAGTAAGGAATATGACATATGTATTGATCGTTTAGCCTCCTTTGGTGTATTAGGAAGGGTCTCGATAAAGTAAGTATATGCACAGTATCAATGCATACATAGGTGTTGGCCTTTGTTCTAAATGGAACTTCTGGGCCCATTAAGGGAGTTATTTTACCAATCCAAAAAAAAGGAATGATATTCTTGAACTTACATTGTTGGAGTGCTTTGAGGTAACATACACTTGGAACAGATATATTTATTTATTTTGTTCAAATAGTTTCTTGTTAGAACATTTATTCAGTTCAATCTAATACGTTCATTTTATCTGAATTTTTAAACTTTCTATTTTAGGTTTGATTTTCTGTTCCTTTAATCAGTTTGTTTAAGCAAGTTTTGTCATTTTTAAATAGGATTAGGTTTAAAAATAATAAAGAAAAGGAAACAAAGGTATCATCAAAGTAATTTTAATTTACATCAGATACACATAATTAGAGAAAGGAGATCAAGGAAATCTTGGAAGCTAAAACTAGAGAGACTTGGGTGGGCTGCCACAACGTTTGACTTTTAATGGGTAATTTCTGCAGATCATTAGTTAGTTAGTAGCGATTTCATGTAGGGAAGAAAAAAAATTATGCATCCTAAGAAGGGATTTGTGGACTGATGCAGCAAATGCGTACTGATATGTATCCCAAGCAGCCCCCCATTCCAAAGAATAAAAAAAATCCTCTGCTGCTAAGTTCTTGTAACTCATTCTAGTGCCTGTGAAATTCAATATCCTAGTAGCTCTTTTTTCATCAGTCTCTTCTGTGCAGGTCCTCTGAGGGCTCCAAAATGGTATAAACGTCCTGTTGGGGCATCTTTTGGCTTTGGTGGCAAGCTTATGTGGTTTTGCCCTAGGTCCTCTCCTGCAGGTGTTCCAGCTGGTGGTTCAGAGGTATCTCTATTGATCAGTACCTCTTTGTTTTGTTAGGAATTAGGATTTTCTTTTTCATATTTTCCCTCTTTGTACAGGTTTATGTGCACAACTTAGTTACTGAAGACAGTTTGGTTGGTCGATCGTCTGAATTTGAAGCTGCAATACAAAATGGCGAAAGGTCTTCGTTGAGGGTACTGTGTGATAAGAAGTCACAAGAGTCTGAGTATGTTACCTGTACTGGGGAATGGATTATTTTTATTATTTTCTTTTTCTGCAATAAGAAACCTTAATGAGTTTATTTAATAGAGCGGAGGATGACCGAGAAACTTGGAGCTTCTTGAAGGTTATGTTTGAAGATGATGGGACAGCTAGGACAAAGCTGCTTGCCCACCTTGGTTTCAGTGTACCTACTAATGAAAAAGAGAGTGCCCAAGATGCTCTCTCCCAGGAAGTAAATGCACTTGGACTTGAGGATGTTGTGGCGGAGAACGTTGGATTTGGGGATGATAAAGAAGCCACCATTTTCCCTACTGATAATGGGGAAGACTTCTTTAACAATATCCCTAGCCCCAAGGCTGATACACCTTTGTCAACCTCTCATGATAATTTTGCTATACCGGATGCTGCGGATGGTTTGGAACAATTGCAACAAGAACCAGATGGAGTTGGGGAGAGAGTTGACCCTACATTTAATGATGGTGTCCAACGTGCTTTAATTGTTGGAGATTACAAGGGGGCAGTTGCACAGTGCATATCTGCAAATAAAATGGCTGATGCTTTAGTTATTGCCCACGTTGGCGGTCCATCTTTGTGGGAGAGCACTCGCGATCAATACTTTAGGACGAGCCATTCACCTTACCTAAAGGTAGTTCGAATATTCATCTTGAAGAGCCTTTTTTTTCCTTTGATAAGTTAAGAAATATCTTGAAGAGCTTCATATTTAACTTAATGAACATATCAATCCTTGTAAAGGGATCGGAGATAGACTTATAAAAAAAAAGGGATCGGAGATAGATATACCATTCCATCTTGTCAATCTTTTATTTGTTATGGATTTTGGAGGACTCTCATGGCATGCTTCATTTTCACTTTCAGGTTGTTTCTGCTATGGTGAACAATGATCTCTTGAGCATTGTTAATACTAGACCCCTGAAGTTCTGGAAAGAAACCCTTGCTCTTCTCTGTAGTGTAAGTTTCATAACTCTTAATAAATAAAATGTTTTGTATTGTGATATGGCAACACATTCTTATAGTAGGTGCATTTGAATAAATTTTTTTTATTACTATACAGAAAAAATTACATTGCTGAGCTTTTGCCCCATCATTATCTTCATTGTTTTGGAGTTTGGACTTGATTGGACACTTAGGGGTGGTTTGGATAGTGAGTTGAGATGAGATGAAAGTTAAGTTGAAGAAATATTGTTAGAATATTATTTTTGTTTTGAGATTTGAAAAAGTTGAATTGTTTATTGTATTTTGTTTGGAAGTTTGGGAAAGTTGTAATAATTAGATGAGATGAGTTGAGATGGTTTTTGTATCCAAACAAGGCCTAGAATATCTCAGAATATCTGTGAATAGTAATAAAATGATTTGAGTTAAAATGTTTTATTGGTTTTTGGGAAATGATAGAGAAAAAGTTAAATAAAAATATTATAGTTAAAAAAATTGTTTGAATATAATTTTTGTTTTGAAATTTAAAAAAGTTGTATTATTTTTTGTGTTTTGTTTTGAAATTTGTAAAAGTTGTAATGATTAGGTAATAATTAGATAAAAAGCTGAAGATTTGAAATTGAAAAGTGTTTTGTGTTCTAGTGATGTTTGGGAAGGAAATATATGAGAATATCTGAGAATACTTGAAAATATCTTGTTACACAAAAAAGGCCTTAATGTGCATTATTCACACTGCAGTTTTTCTTATTTCCATGTTCACGTTTGCAGATATTATATATCCATTCTTTTATCCGCCCTATGGACTTGACTCTGCCTATTTTCTATCCTCAACAAAATTATAATTTACCAATCAAAATAAATAAATAAATAAATATAGAGATACATCCTTGCATGACTGGCCTCACTCCCCCAATAGCTGCATTTAGTTTCATGTATATCTGGAATGTGTTTTCTTTGGCATTTTTTGGACTAACTTATTTGTTTAATTTCTCTGAAATTATGGCTATTACTTAGTTGTAATTATATGAAATAGTTTCAAGTGGAAGTAATATTTATTGATCAAGAAATTATTGCATCAAGTACAATAAATTTTTGCTTTTAATTAATCATCTTCAGTTAACAGTTTGCACAGAGAGAGGAATGGACTGTGCTCTGTGACACACTTGCTTCTAAGCTCTTGAATGCTGGTAACACGTTGGCCGCTACTCTTTGTTATATATGTGCTGGAAATATTGATAAAACTGTGGAAATCTGGTCGAGGAGTCTTCAAACTGAGCATGAAGGGAAATCCTATGTCGATCTTCTTCAGGTTAATTTCATTAGTTTGAGAGGTTCAGTTATGCATGTATTGCCAGAAAGCTTATTTTTCCTTTTTCAATTATTTTATTAGGAATTGATGGAAAAGACGATTGTCCTTGCCTTGGCAACCGGGCAAAAACGATTCAGTGCATCTTTGTGTAAGCTTGTTGAGAAATATGCTGAAATCTTAGCAAGCCAAGGGCTTTTAACAACAGCCATGGAGTACCTTAAACTTTTGGGCTCTGATGAATTGTCACCAGAGCTTGTGATCTTAAGAGATCGCATTGCATTGTCTACAGTACCTGGTATGAGCTTTTGGTAATATCTTTGATGTAGTGTTTGAACCCCCTTGGTTGCTGGATGAAATTCTCTCATTTTTTTTTACATATTTTTGGCATATGTTATTTTTCATTTTATTTTGTAAAACACTCTCCTATTCTTCCTTTTGTTATACTGCTGTTTTGCCTGAAGTTATATATATAAATTTGTCATTTTTCAATATGATCATATTTGTTTCTGGACTAATTCATATCACAAGGTTGTAGCAATTGGTATTTTTCCAATGACGTTACTGATGAAGTCATTTGTAGCTTGAGTTCTGTTGTATATAGCGAGGATGTTCATTCTTACCATCTTCTTTTGTTGAATGAAAAAATTTCATAGTTATATGTTCTAGCGTATTTTGATTTTCATCATGAGCTTATCCGTGAGTTTATAATGTGGCATTTGGATGTTCTTCAATAATTTGTTTGTTGGCGACAACACTGTAAATTTTTAGGAAATGGCTGGTGGAGTAATGCCCTAGTCTAGTTTCTATTTTGGTGGTTTTTATGGGCTAGGAACGGGATACTTCCTTTTATGTAACCAATGGCCCAGGTTACCTTCTGATGGAACCAAAAATAAGAAAGCAAAATTCAGTTTACAATTTAATCATTACTCAACCAAAGTTTTATATACCAATCATCTATCTGTTTTTAACCTACAATGTTAAATATTTCAGAATCTGGTACAGGAGAGCAGTGGCGGACCTGCGGACCTACGTTTATCTGTTGGGGGGGGGGGGGGGGGCTCAATTTTTTGAAAAGTCAAAATATACCCTAGTTTTTAAACATAATTTTATAAATATAGAAAATGGCCCCCCCAAAAAAATTTATAATTCCCATATGCTTTGCAAAATTTTATAAAATTCCAATATACTTAGAAATGTCTCCAATTTTTTTCCTATAGTCCCAGAATTTTGTATAATTTTTATATACTATTTAATTTCAAGAGTGTGGTCTCACCAAAATTAAATCAAAACTAAGTTCAGTAGAAATAATAAACTTATTAATATGGATCCCAAAGTTTTTTGTTATACAATATTAGGCTTCTTAATATGGAATCCAAAGTACAAATACAAGAAAAATCATTTAAGGTTGGTGATTTATATGAAAAATAGTTGAGAGGTTTTATCCTCTAGAGTCACTTCATTGAGCAAGAAAAAACTTATTTAATGTCTCTATTATAGTATTATATGCTTAATGTGACACAAAAATATCTAGAGTTTATATGAAACTTAATAAACTAGCTTACATACTAGAATGAAAGATGACATTATAAAAGATCACTTGATAGTTTCTATGAAGCAAATAAATTCTAAATATTTCATTACAAAAATAATAATGGATGAACATTATTTCATGAAACATTATCATAAAAAATCTGAAACATATATTAAGACGTATTTTTAGAATTTTATTTCTACGTGTATGTTGCAAATTATCGAGATCTAATTATATATATATAGTTATGTTTTTATGATTGTTGAATCTCAATGTGTAACACTAGAAAATTTGGCCCCCCTCCCCCTCAGAAAAAATGCTGGTTCTGCCACTGCAGGAGAGTAACATCAATAAGTAAGCAACTGGGTTTTGGCCACCCCCACCCCCAAGACTAGCTTGCTATACTTGAGTTGTTATAATGGAGAGTAGTTTTCACTAATGGTGCCTCAGTCAAAGGTGCCTTGTACGCTTTGGTGTTGAGGTCACTGGCGGGTAGTCTGGCCGAGAATAGCTCCGTGGCAGAAGGAAAGGGTAAGGCACTTGTAGGAGACAAAGGCTGTCAGGTGACATTGGGAGAAGTGGAGGGGGTCTTGTGGGTTGTCAAAGCTCAATTGACGGGAATTATGGAGTATGTGAGAGATCTCATGATTAAAGTGGATAAGGGGTTGGACCTAGTCATGGGTTTGGGTGGTGGGTCGAACACGAACGAGGGGAGGGGAGGGGAGGGGAGGGGAGGGGGGGGGGGGGGGCGGTGGTAGATCCTACGGGTTTCTTTCAGTTGAAGATAGGGGGGTCCTTCCAGAGTCGAGTACTTTGGAAGAAACAAACGAGCCTCTTTTAGAAGATGAAAATGGGGTAACAGAAGGTAGTGCTTCCCCTACTTGTTCTATGCCTCCTAAGGGAGTAGTATGGTCTGAAAAAGTGGTACAAAAAGGATCGTCGGGGGGTGGAGCACATACAAGCAATGTCCTCGTCGATGGAGGGGGGGAACCTTTAATGGTGATAGCAACAATGGATAGCAACCTTGTAGCTGTTGAGGAGGTTCGAGATTTGAATGCAGGATATGGCGGGGAGGAAATTATGAGTTTGTCGTTGGTGCCTTGTGAGGAGGAATGCCTAGGGTCGGGAGTGCAATTGGGTACTATGTATGGGGATAATGTTGTTCTTTTGGTTTCTCTTCCTCCAATAAACAATATAGCGGGTTCACCATCGGATTGGGTTCTGCGTAAGGTTAATGAGATTCAGCATATCGTGGGGCTTTCACATGGAGGATGTGAAGACCAATTTAAAGCACTACTTACTGCGATTGAGGCGAGCCACTCGCTGGAAACCAAATCAAGTTTTAAGAAAAAGCATGGAGTTAAAGTGTCTTTCTTGGGCAATCAATTACGACGCTAAGAGTGGTAGCTCAAGTCGAGGGAAGACTAGATGGAGGGCATTATGAGGACGTTCTTATAGAGGGAGTTTCGGGTGGAGTATTAGTCTTAAGGGAAACAAGGGGTTGGGGTTGGGGAGGTGTGTTCTATTCCAATTCGGGTTTGGTGTATTTTGGGTAGTTTTTCACAGGCTTTTTGGGTCATTAGGAGCTCTCTAGTATGGGCTAGGTGTTTTCTTGTATACGTCTAGTGTTCTTGGTTATTCCTATTGATATATATATATATATATATATATAATATTTTTACTTATCAAAAAAAAGTTTTCACTGATGGTAATAATTGCCTACAAGCCACATGTGTGAAGTAAGATAAGGGGAATTAAACCCAAGATTTCTGGTTTCTTTGCCATTGCCAGTCAACTGGTGCTTGTATAAAAATATCTGGAAAAAGTAATGATACACCTACAACTCTTTTACAACTCTTTTACAACCCATGGTACAATCAACCAATGCAAATTTGCAATTGTGCCACTTCTTTAAAAATGAATTTCAATTTTACAAAGCTACCCTCCATTCATATAGAGTTGTAAAATAGTTAGAAAAGAGTGGTAAGTTAATCATTTTCCATATTGAATAATCAGATGGTTAACTTCTCTCTTGATTAAGCTATTTTTTGTGGAGCCTACCCTCTCATATTGTCTTCGCTTTTGCCTCCATAATTAGTTTCAATTTATGAATTTCATAAACATTTGTTGCAGAGAAAGAAGTTGTTGAAAACTCTCAAACACTAAGTGCAGCAGTATATGGTGCTGATCAATCCAATTTTGGCTTGGTTGATGCCTCTCAATCTTATTATCAGGTGCTCTATTCATGAATCTCTCTCTCTCTCTCTCTCTCTCTCTGTGTGTGTTTGTGTGTGTGTGTGTGTGTGTGTGAGAGAGAGAGAGAGAGAGAGAGAGAGAGTGTGGTTTCAGATGCTGTTTAATTGCCAACTTTGTTTTGCTACTTTGAGGGTATTCTTATGTGTGTTTTCCCAATGATGTTTGCTGCTTAGGAAACAGCAACATCACATATGCAACCAAGTGTTCCTAGCAGTCAATATGGTGGGACTTATCAACATCCTTCTGGTGCTCCTTATGGAGGGGGATATGGTACTCCTGGCTCATATCAGCCACCAAATTTATTCCTTCCATCCCAGACACCGTCTCAGGTAGTTTGTGTTATGGCTTCAGGCTTCATCAAGTACTTTAGCCTATTTTCATTTTGTTTCTATTTATATTCACACCCTTATGGCTGGATGTAGTTCATATATAAATCTTCTGAATTGAACTTGATCCCTCTATTGACTGTGTCATAGTGTGTAAAGTTTATTGTTGTATGTCATTTAAGAAACTTCCAGCCATCAGCATGTTAATTTTGTTGACTCTAAATAGTCATATTATGTGAGTTTTATGACCTTTTTTCCTTCCCACCAGCCAAATTTTCCAGCACCTCCTGTCGCCAATCAACCTGTTGCTAGGCCCTTTATTCCTGCAACTCCTCCTGCACTGAAAAATGCAGAGCAATATCAGCAGCCCACATTGGGTTCTCAGTTGTATCCTGTATGCAGATATACTTTTGTCTCTCTCTCTCTCTCTCTCTCTCTATATATATATATATATATATATACACATATCTTAAAAATTTTTGCATGTGTTTCAGGGAACCACTAACCCTGGTTATCAACCTATTCCACCTGGGATTGGTCCGGCTTCACCTGTTACATCACATCCGGGCTCAGTTCCTGGCCATAAAATGCCACAGATGGTAGCTCCCTCCCCTCCCCCAAAGGGATTTATGCCAGTTAATTCGGGGCTTGCTCAAAGACCTGGGATGGGGTCACTACAACCACCCAGTCCTACTCAGGCAGCATTGGCACAACCAACTGTTACACCTGCTGCTCCACCACCTACTGTACAGACAGTCGATACTTCAAACGTTCCAGGTAGTTTGTTATATATGATATTTCACTTGATTCAACGAGGCCTCCCTAGACCTGAAGGTCCCCTGGCTCTCAATGATTCCATGATTCTTTGAATTTCACATTAGTTTACTTTCACATTTGGCTTACTCCAAACTCCTCAAACGAAAACATACAAAGAACAGTGGGGATTGCCCTCGCTTAAAATACAAGAAAGCAAACAAGTATCTTGTAACTCTTGAATGGCCTTTTAAAGTCCTTTCATGCCTCCTGAAAGTTGTTTTATTTTTCTTCAATTTTGGATTCATTTAGTGTGCTGATGTTAATTTCATATAGGTTTTTAAGCTATGTGCATTCTTATTCACCCATTTCATGCTAACTTTGTGGTTGTTGTCACTTAATTCCCCCAGTCCACCAGAAACCTGTCATTGCAACATTGACAAGACTTTTCAATGAGACATCAGAAGCGCTGGGTGGTTCACGCGCAAATCCAGCCAAGAAGCGTGAAATAGAAGACAATTCCAGGAAATTAGGTGCCTTGTTTGCAAAACTCAACAGTGGGGACATATCCAAAAATGCTGCTGATAAGCTTGTTCAGCTCTGCCAGGCTTTGGACAATGGAGATTTCAGTACTGCTCTTCAAATCCAGGTACAGCTCTATCTGATTCATTAACGTATATAAAAAAAAAAAAAAAAAACCTTGTGATAGCAAGTTCTAATTGTTTTTCTTTTGTTTCGTCCTGGTTCAGGTACTTCTTACAACTAGCGAGTGGGACGAGTGCAACTTCTGGCTAGCTACACTAAAGCGAATGATCAAGACTAGGCAGAACGTGAGATTGAGCTGAAGAAGGTGCGGATTCCTTCTAGTATCCGATAATTGGATAGGTAACATCTTGCATTGAGTGGGTTAAATCTGCTTGGGCGATAATCTTTTCTTCAATGTACACAAGAATGGCTTCGTTAGAGTGCTATTTTTGGATGCTTTTAGTGGAGATAGTTCTCAGGACATTGATAGAATGGTGCCGATTGTTTTTTATTTAATACTGGTAGTAGTTGGAAATAGTTTTTCTTTTTTTTTTTTTTTTTTTTGAATTCTAAAAATTCATAGATGCTTTACCTTTCCTTTTTGAATGTTTTCAGTCTTTCAGTGAGCTGGTACAAGCTGTTTTCTGTTGTCACCTAGTGTCCTTATTTTGGCCACAAAAAATTGTACCACCTCTGTGATGTTATTATTAATAGAAACGCACAGTTTTGAATAATATATAACATGTTTCGTTGAGATCAGTGGCATTTGAATGTAAGTATTACGTTTATTATTATTATCTGCTCTTTAATATTAAGGTGTCTTCTAACAAGGCCCTTTTTTTTTTGGTTTTCTGCCTCTTCTGTGGTGAGATATTCTGCAATGAAGCATTATCCCGACTAAACCTGTCCCCCTTGTGTATTGAACCTAAAATCTCTTACCGGGAAGGGGGAGAGATGTTGCCCGGACTACATTTGTCATATCCAAGTTGATTTTGAATTTTTGAGAAAAGACAATCAGCGTCATAAATCTTGAGGCTCTTTATTTTAGACCCCTGACAGTTCCTTCAAAATGAGAGTTAGAGTTGACGTAAATAATTAGTTGATCAAGGTATCCATTTTTTGAGATTTTTTATCAATCAGAATTCAGACTCTTTATAGAGATTCCTATACTCACTTCAATTTCTCTTTTAATGTAACTTGAAGTCGATTGAAATCTGTAATATCACGAAGTTTATGAAGTTATTGATTCTAGAAATTTTCTCATTCCCCTGAACAGTGAACAGATCAAATTCTTCTGTGACACAAAATCCATACATCAAGGGATAAAAGCCGAACTAGTGAATTTGATTTCCCTAGACTTTGCAAGGAATCTAAATCCATAGTGGAAAGGGGCATTCCATTTTTAGCGATGGCTTTTGACCCAAGATGAAAATTGTAAATGGTTAATTTCTCTTAAAAAAATGCTGTCTTCTGTGGATTTTAGAAAGATAAACTCAATTTTCTCTAGAAAACTCAAATCTCTTAAGAGTGTTTCCGCTGCTCATCCTCCTCTCCGTTCCCTTTCCGATACCGCTTTGTGTATATGCTTTGACTTTCATGGACCCATGGTAAGTGTTTTTATTCTCTCCCCTCCACCGATTCGGTTTTGGTCAGATCTACCGCACTCCTGGCGACCAACAGTCGACACGCGCCCCACCACGCAACCCTATAGCTGCCGATCTATTGGGACGACGCAGAACCACGGCGAAAATCCCGACGAGTGACCCTCATGCGCAGCTTGCTTCCAGGCGTGGCCTTCACAACGGCTCACGCGTCGCACCAGAAGATCCCCAACCTCAAGACCTTTCTGCCCCACCTCACCTGCCAACTATCGGCGCATGGTCCACCTGCACTATCTGCCAACTATCGGCGCATGGTCTTCACGCGCCACCACAGGTGTGCGGGAAGACAGATGCTCCACCGTAGATCAGTTTATTTGATACTGTGCTTTCTACTATGTTATCGCTTTTCCTAACCAATGATCTTGAAAAAGAGAATATGGATCTCTCCAAGAAATATTATAAGACAACAAACTGCAGTGCATCCACAGCTTCCACTGCCTTCAACCGTCTTTTAAGACGGCCCATGCGAACTGTTAAAAACCATCTCTTAAGACGGCGCCCTCTTTGTAGGGCATGGGTGGGGACCAAGAAATTGGTTCCAAAAGCTTTTTTTTTTTTTTTTTCCATCCACATGTGCACTGTGATTATCGTACTTGGGCGTTTGTTGGGAAACCCCACCCCCTCCACATATATCATATTTTTTTTATCTGAATGAAAACTTGCTTGCGTAGAAAAAAAAATGGTTAATTTCTCTTCACCTAATCTCAATCACCACAGATGATGAGGACTCAGAGATAGAAAAAGAAAACTAACATTAACCTTACCTTACCCACTAGCCAATAACTAACTATTGACTCAGACAGCAAGGAATCCGACCCATCTAAGATAATTGTTATATAAAGAAAGAAATAATGATACGTTAATCTCCTTAGATCTTAGTTATCTGTTCATGTTAAGTCAATGATTACATGGGAATGCTTGGGTCTCACCAATTATAGTATAACAACACGAGATTAAAAGGGGTAGCATAGACACGAGGGAACTCTCACTGTTTCCAATAGTAATATCTGTATGGAGTTAATATATATATATATATATATATATATATATATATATAAAAAAGAAAAAGAAAGAAGGAAATCAATGATCAGATTAAAAACCCGAGTAAAGAAAAAAAAATAGTGCAATGATTTAGCCGACAGAGCGCATCAATAAATAAAATCTAAGATTTATGCCTTTAATGATGACAGTTGAATAGAAAAGAAAGGGAGGAAACTCTATGTCAAACATCGGTTGCCAACCTCAACAGGATGATGCCAACAGAGTTTTCACGGTTCACTCGATCTTCTAATGGACTAGCCTACTCATTCAAACCGAAAATAATACTGCAAATGATAAGGAAACAAAATCCAAAGATGAATTGCACCAGACATAAACAGTCCATATAATAAGCAGCTGATTCCATGATCTTATGTCACTTCAAAGGTTCTAACATATGAGTGCTACGGTAGGATACATTGACAGTGCTGGATTGTAAAGGGGGAAATGACAAATCTACTGTGTGGTGGTTAATTACAGCAACTTGAAAACTTTGTTGAAAAGCAAGATTTCAGTTTGATGCATTAGGATTATAATTTTGAATGAGTTACATCCATATCAAGAAGAAGAGACTATTTGAGTGGATGCTTAAACAGATGATAAAAGAATACTGGCTTCAAAAGGCTATTAGGAATCGATTAGAGAAACAGTGCCCTTAATCTTTTCATCATTGTCGATTGTACATTTATCATCCCAGCAGATTGGTTGAAAATATTCTTCTCATATTTTAAAGGGCATAGCATGGACCAACACAATTTCTTTTAGGCGCTCCACCAACATCATGCTTATCTGTTGTGTATGAGATGAACTCTGCCCAGTATCATCAGGTGCTAGAAAAGTGAAAACTTATTTGAAAGTATAGAGAGTTGCAATTGTTTTTTTTTTTCTCTTGAAAATAATCAACAAGTCTAGAAATTAAATAATTGTCCGCAGGCTCTATATTTTGGAATAAAGCCAGACTTATCTACTGAAATTCAAAAGAATCTCTTGACTGCAGGAATTTGAAACTAGGGATGGAATTCTGATTACCACCCAAAAGAAGGATTTTCATCTGTATTCAGATTTTTCATACAAAGAAAGATTAAACAACCTACAGGGGGGGACATCAGCAATGTACCCTTGTGGAAATAACAATACATTGAGATTTGAATGAACATGGGGTAGGTTAACTTTGAAAAATCCAAAAGTAATGAGCTACCAACAATTCTACATCAATGTAATTTGCAAACAAGATAAGGCTTACAAGATGGAGGGGCTTTGCTCCATTGCCAGAATCATTCAGATGGAATCTCTGGTAGTAAATTACTTACACCCTCAGCTGCCCAAGAACTAAATTCGAACTTGAAGTCAAGTCTTCTCTAGAAAATATCTCTGAACTTCCCCCAACAGATTGATGTCGCCTCAAACGGAAGACATTGTCATCACAACCACGAGTCTGGGATTGATTTCTCCCTCTGCAGAAATATCTCCCACTACCAAATTTAGAACTTCGATTTGCTGATTTAGAACTCAGCTCATCCCCATCAACATCCCCATCGTTACCAGCCATAAGCTCCATCAAGTTGCTACTGAACCCCAGATCAGAATAAACTCTCCGGGAATGCCTGGTTGACAACCTACCAAAATTCCCATCCATTGCATCAAAATCCCCACCTTCCACACCCTCCATTCTCGAATTATTCACATTTCTCAATCCCACGGGACCTCCAACAGTGTCCACCATCATACATGGATTGTTAAAACCATTCCACGAATGTAGTGGAACCAATTTACTTAACCCACTGAGCCATTCAACAACCTCCTTCATTGCCGGCCTCCTCTCCCTACAAGATCTTACACACTTGGAGGCAATCACTGCCAATTGCTTCCTCACAACCAAATCCTTAGGAGGCATTATCCTTGGATCATAAATAGCAGAAAGCTTCCCTTTTTTTATAAGGGGAATCGCCCAATCCACTATCGAAGGTGGTGAGTGCCCAACATCAATAGCCTTTCTCCCACTAATAATCTCCAACAACAAAATCCCAAAACTAAACACATCAGTCTTTGTGCTCAAATTATCTGGGGTCACATAGCAAGGGTCTAAGTACCCCATAGTCCCAGCAGGAGGTGTGGATCTTAGCCTATAGTCATCCACATGGCACCTAAGGGCTAAACCAAAATCACCCAACCGGGCATTATAGTTTCTATCTATTAGCACATTCGCAGACTTTATATCTCTATGAATCACAGGTGGGTTTGAGGAGTGCAAAATGTCGATGGCTTTTGCAGTTTGCAAAGCCAATCGAATTCTTCGACCCCAAGTTGGGGATCGAGTTGTGGAATGAAGAATGTCGTACAAAGTCCCATTGCACATGAACTCAACCACCAAAAGCCTATTATCAGAATCATTGGTAAAACCCACTAGATTTACCAGTCTTGGGCTCTGGATTTTGGACAGGATTTCGATTTCGTTATCGACCTCGCTCGTCAAGACATCGGCTTTGACTGAGGGAGTCCGAGAGGGCTTCTTGACGGCAACGTGGCGTCCGTGGAGGATGGCCTTGTAGACGTAGCCATGGCTGCCTTTGCCCAACAGTTTTTGGTCAGAGAAGTTGTTAGTGGCAGCCTCAAGGTCACTGTAGTGAAAATGCTGGATCTTGATGGGTTTCTTGTGTCGTGGGCTGTGAGCGGTTTTGGACTTGGAAGATGGAGTGTGGGAGTTGGAGGAGACAGAAATGGCCGATTCAGCTTTGCAGGAGAGGTATCCCATCATAGATAGTTTCCTTTTCTCTTCGGTTTCTTTAGGATTGTGGACTTGGAGTTATAGGCGGTGATGTTGGATAAGATATATGTCAAAATTCCAATAATCAAAAGGATTTCTCTTTTTGGCCAATTACAAATATAGAATGAGTAAGTAAGAAGGAAGGAAGGAAGGAAGAAAAGGTTTTTGGGTTTTGCAGATGTCTTTGGGATTGGGAAACAGACAACTGTTGTTATGTGTCGTTTCTCTGTGTTCTGTGTTGGTGAGAGAGAGATGAGTGGCGGACTGCAAGGCTTATGTCTTTGGACTTTGGAGCCCACCTAGTCGGAATCACAATGGTGAAAGTTATTATTTTTATCAACTGTAAATTATAGTATAAAGATTCTTGTAAATTAGATGATTTAATTTTTCTTTTTTAAAATATAAATAAATCCTAATGTTAGCTATGAGTCAATCGTTAAAACAATAATTAAAGACTGTAAATATAATTATTTATAAATAAATAATGCTGATAATATTTAATGTTATTTTCAGAATTTTGTTTTTTAATGTAATGATAAAGAAAATTGAAACTTTACTGAGAAAATGGTGTATAAAATGGTACAGAATTGACTGGATGATTGGAAAATGGTAATTACTTTTGTTAGAGTAGTAGAGGCAAGCAGACAAACAGCAAAAAATAATTGCATTTGAAGCATCGTCAGCGTTGAATTTTGGAAAGTTATTTCGTCAGCCATGCATCTGCCTACGTAATATTGTCACTATATGTATATATTCATTATTTATTCAATAAAATAATGTTGGTACAAGCCTTAGGTAAACAAGTTTAATGTCCAACTTTATAAAAATGTAGATTTTATTAAAAAATAATCTATTTTTTTTTTATATTTTTTAAGATAAGATCTATTTTTTATAAAAATTTATGATTTATACAAATCATTTTTTTTATTCTTTTAATACGATAATCATTTTCTTTTTCTGATCATTGTTTTTATATTAGCGACAATCATTTCCCTTTTCTCCTTTTATTCAACAGTATAATTTTAAGATTAGGATTTAGAGAGAAAAAAATATTTTAAGTTTTCAAGGAAAAAAAAGAAATAATTATACGAATGATATGTTCGACGTACCGACTTGAGAATATAATTTTATAAAACCTAAATATTATAAGACTCTACTCTCTAATTTCAATAATAAAAAACTACCTTCCAGTTTTTTTTTTTTTTTTTTCCAAAAGTATGATTGATAATCAGTATCAGATGCCTTGGAGAAGAACCTTAACAGGCACATCTACCTCTGGTCCACTCAACACACCATCTACCAAACCTGAAACGCATATCTTAACTTCCAATGTGATTTAGCTATAAACACCCATCCAGAGGAAAAGTTAAAGGATTTTTTAAAAAAAAGAAATCACTTTTTTAAAGTTTTATTACCCTATTATAAACATCATAGAGAATATTAGGATTTTAATTATATGCACTTTTTCTTTTGTTTGAAAAGTAGTTCTTGGGCACATCACATGATTGTGTGTCTCATCGAGACCTGTGTTTTTTTTTTTTTTTTTTTTTGTTGAATTGAATAGCAATCCATGATCTGGGTTTTCTTGGTCTGTGTCCCCCAGCAGCTGGGTTTCTTCAATTGCAGTCATTGGAATGAAAAGCAAAGGCATCTTCTCTGTGTTGTTTGTTGCTTTTAGTTGTTGGTATATTACTGTGCGAACCACCCTGGAAATTGTTTTCCACCAATATTCATCCACAAACTAAATGCTAATAAGAATTATAATTAAAAAAAAAAATAGAGGCCAAGAAATTAATAGGAAAAATATGTTGCAACATTTGAAAGGACAACTATGCCTTCTTGCAAGTTTTCTCTTTCACAATTAGGGTTTTGGGCTCTGTCAAATCCATCCAACTGTGTATGAAAAATTCTATTCTCAAGCCGATGTACTTTAGAGCACACTTAATAAAGTGCTTACATAGTTACGTGACATAATTTGATTTGAAAGATAAGTTTTAAAATTTTGAATCTTACAAACCAAATTTTACAATTTAAGTGATGTGGATTGTGTGCTAGCTTTATAATCTACACACCAGCTTTAGAATGAAATAACTCATTATGGATGCATATATAATTGAGAAAAGATATTTGCAACTATAAATTGTGCAGCTGCCACGTAATCGCTTTGAAAAAAGTGAATAAAACATGAGACCCATATGAAAAAAATTAATTTTTTAATAGTGGACCCCACTATTTCTCAAAACGATTACGCGGCATTTACGCACTTCACGATTGTATCTAGAATTACTCTATATAATTAGGGTCTATTTTTTTAGAAATTTCATATTTAGCTTTAAAAATATTGCTTTGGCTATTGTTTTAGATGATCTATCTCCTTAAAATTTTCCAAAATAAATAAATTAAAAATTATCC
The DNA here is from genome assembly GCA_961763995.1 of Juglans cinerea. Classification (NCBI taxonomy): domain Eukaryota; kingdom Viridiplantae; phylum Streptophyta; class Magnoliopsida; order Fagales; family Juglandaceae; genus Juglans; species Juglans cinerea. Next base: position 22,668,187 of record CAUIVZ010000015.1, on the reverse strand, counting down.
TAATTCTGATATAACACTAGCAAACCCAAAAATAACAAAATACCCTTAATTAAGTTTTAGAACTATTTTTAGCCCCAAAAGATTTCAAAGCAAATCCTAATCCTAAAACACACACACACACACACACACACACACACACACACACATATATATATATATATATATATAAACAAAAAACTCAATATTTAAAAAAAAAAAAAGTGGATGGTAGCTCAAATTTATTAATAGCCTTATTTTTTATGGAGGAAAACCGTGGTTATATCAAGACATCTGGGCGATACATTATAAACAAGAAAAACCAAACCCAATTATCAAATTGACTAAAATGTCATGATAACAAAACATTATTAAATTAACAAAAATCCCAAAACTATTTATATAAAACCAACCCTAGACAAACCAATAAACCTGCACACAAAAGACATGCAAGGGACTGATTAGAAAAAAACAAATAAAACAGAAGATAAGGATGTATCAGGAAACTCCTTAGAAAATTTGCAAATAAGAAAGACTAATTTTGTCCAGCTGAAGAAAACCTCTAATAATACTAGGCTGCAAATGATCTCCAAACCAATCCAAATTAGACCCACCAACTCCCCACTTGACAAGAAGGTCAGCTATGAATTACATTCCCGAAAAACATGTAAAACATATCTTGTTCTACACTCCATGCCATTCAAAAATCTAAAACATATGTGCTTGAAAGTCAAAACTTAGCTCAAATCTTTTAAAATATTTGCCACGAATCACGTTGGGCCTCAAAGGGCTGATTTTTCGTAGTTGATAACATGTGTAAGAAGTGTGAAATGCGCAGGACTTGGCATGTACTATTATTGAGACGATGCTTCATTACATATATAATAATAATAATAATCTACATCAATCATCGTGATTCATGAGCCCACACCCAAATTATCATTTAACTAATTAGTTGGCAATCACTATTTCCACGTGAAATTAACAACATGACATGCCTAGCTAGCTATATATTAGCTGTTGAATGACCACTCATCTCCATAATTCCGTGCAACTTGAACATTTCATTTTGAGAAATGATATTTGCAGTCGTGAGTGTGCAAGTGCCGTGCAATCGCTTTAAAAAAAGTAAATAAATATGGGACCCACATGAAAAGAAATTAATTTTTTAATAGTGTACCCCACTCTTTTTCAATGCGACTGCACGGCGTTTGTGCATTTCACGACTGTATGTAACATTACTCTTTCATTTTTAACGCATTAACCAAACTTTCTTAAGGAGTATTTTACGTCATCCATACTCTCATCAGATTATCTGATAATAAGGTCTTACTTTTTTTTTTTGATATATGGGAGATGAGAGATTCGATCATTGGTTCTCTTAGTAAGAAATCAATGTGTTGTTAATTGGTTCAAAAATTCTCGACTTGACAAGGTCTTATTAGATACGAGTAAACAAGTCAATTAACAATTCAGACGAGCAACAAGAAGCTGCTACATTCTGCAAAAAGAAAAAAGGAAAATGGCTATGGAACAAAGCAAATACAGATAAAACATGGAATTGTTTATACAAAGTATGACAAAGCCGGTACATGAGTACTGTCCCTTTCCGTTTCTTTCACATCTCTTCTGATCATTCGTGAAGCTGATGGCTTTTTGCTAAAATAGATTATAAAAAAAAAAATCTGGATTTCAAAGTCTCATTTGGTGACCGTCTCCATATGTTAAAGAAGGCAGGCATTATAATAATATCCTAATTCTTCTGCAATGCAAAATGGTCAATCTGCTACTAAAAATATTCTGTTTCCTGTCGCCTTCTTCATATCTGTTCATTGAACTTTTCTTCACCCACCTCGTGGTCTTGGATTATCCCCATTATTCAGTTGTTCTTCGCCTCCAACATTGCAAGGATCAAGAGCAAGCACAAAATTCAGGAGGATTGAAAAGAAGATAATATATGGAGTGGGAGATTAACAAGTTCATAGAGGTTTGGATCTCAGTCTTCGTATGTCTTTCTTATTGCTATGCAATTAGTCAGACAGTCTCCAAAAGTCTTACAAGACTGCTTTGTATACTTCCAATCTTATGCGTCTTTCTTTTTCTTCCTCTCTATATCCATTCGATTCATCTTGGATCCATATCTGCATTTTTCATTTCATGGCTTGCCAATTTCAAGCTCTTACTCTTTGCTTTTGGTCAAGGCCCTCTGTGTTCTGACCCATCAATCTCTCTGGGGCGCTTTGTAGCTGTTGGTTGCTTTCCCATCAAGATCCAACAAAAAATACCTCCAAAACCTTTAATACAGATACCTAGCAACACCCCAAATCAAACAGACTCGTCTCCACCAATAATATCGCATCTAAATGGGCCACAAAAAAGAAAAACTTCTGCCTCCAAAACCACTACCAGGGAAACCCAAATACACCCGGGATAAAACAAGCTGCCCTTCTCCAATAATGTCATATCTTAATGGCAACAACAAAGAAAACCCCACTTTCAAAAAGTCTAAAGATGGCCATGTATTCCCCATAAAGCATGCAGTAATGGGCGTCCTTTTGGCCATTATGATACGTGTCTATGACTATAGTGAGCATATCCATCCAAAGGTCATATTGCTTCTCTATTGCTTTCATATCTATTTCCTCCTTGAAATCATCCTAGCCGTGGCGGCAGCCCTGGCTCGAGCCTTATTAGGAGTGGAGTTGGAGCCTCGGTTCAATGAGCCTTACCTCACCACCTCACTACAAGACTTCTGGGGCAGGAGGTGGAACCTCATGGTCACCAACATCCTACGAATGACCGTATACAACCCCACCCGCCATGCTGCCACACGTGTCATTGGACGCAAGTGGGCCTCACTCCCAGCCATCTTAACCACATTCTTGGTGTCGGGGCTCATGCACGAGCTCGTGTTCTACTCCATGGGGCGCTTGAGGCCAACTTGGGAGGTAACCTGGTTCTTCATCCTCCATGGTGGTTGTTTCATAGTTGAGATTGTCTTGAAGACATTTTTCTCCAGCAGGTGGCGGTTGCCTTGGCTGATCTCGGGGCCCTTGACCGTCGGATTTGTTATAGTCACCAGTTTTTGGCTGTTCTTTCCGCAGTTCCTCCGGTTCAAGGCTGACGAGAGGGCATTTCAAGAGTACGCAGCCTTGGGCGAATTCTGGAAGAATGTCACTCGCAGAATCCTTCAAGTTTTTTAAAGATAAATTGAAGCTGAAACTCTCTGCAATTGAACTTTAGCATCATCCTAAATGATCCTATGATAAGGCCTCTTTAATATCGAGCGGCTAGGTCTCACCTAGAAGTTCGTAAAGATCATCAAGTTGACTTGTCTGTTGTATCAAGAAAGTCTGTCACGGGTGAATCTTTTTATTCCATGGCATCTCAACCAGAATGCCGTCGTAAGTCTAGTTTGAGTACCAACTACCAAGATACCTGCAATCTACCCAAAAACACCAAAAAGATCTGTGCATATAAAAACTCTCACGGCCTGTCAAAATCAAAGCACGTGAAACCATTTGGTTGTGATGGATAACACTTGGTTTGCTCTGCGAGTCTTATGTTGAATAATAGTTCAGAAGATCAACCATTTCCATCACTGAAAAATGGCTTGTAGAACGTTGAGTTTTAAGGTGGACAAGCTCCATGTAATTTCTTTTAAAAAAATAGACAAATTTAATACCTACGTGAAACAAATCCATTTTTTAATTGTGGGCCCCACTTTTTTTTTTTTTTTAACGGGAGTATACAAGACTTGCACACTTTATGACTGTATCTAATATTACTCTTTCACCATTACTCGAGTAATTATATTTTGGTTTCGTCTATGTTTGCTTGCTTGCATTATTCCACACTGAAATCCTTACTTTTCAAGAAAGAAAAAAGATTAAGAAAGTAGATTGCATCTTAAGAAAGGAGATTAGCTTGCGATTAATGATTGACACTTTGATTAATATGGAAACAAAAACACAGTCAAAATGACATAACCACGAAAATTAGCCACTAAAACATGTCATAACAGAAATCTGAGATGCACAGAAGCCCATAAAATATTTCAATCACACATCTAGTTTATTAACATGACAGGTCAGAACACATTAGATTAAACCATTGATCAGTCTGGTCTGGTTTCTGCATACAAACATTTACCGTTTGTCAATCATCATGTTGATGTACGATCTTTCCAAATTATACAATTATATTTGACTTGGTTAAATTGATATAGATTATTAAACTACAAAAATCAGATGAAAAAAAAATGTCTTTTACCAATCAGTGAGGATTCAATTGCCAGTCAATTTCTAGGTGACGGCAATCAAACAAACCTTTAACTCTATTCAGAGCTGCTTGCCTATGCTGCAACAAGTGAAGTGAGGTCTCATCCAAATGCTTTGGAATTTCTTTGTTTTCCCTTCTGCGTGGCAATTTCCTCGAAAATCTTTTCCATTTTGATTCAAACTCACAAGCTACAAATGTGATTAAGAAAACAAAAAAGCACTGTCACAATCACCCCCAAACAACAGTATATCATTAGTCAACTAAGTAAAACAAAATCTAAAGAAGAACATGATCATGAGATATTAACATTTCCAATCCACTAAAACCGGGTTATGCATACAGTTACAATGGTAACACACAAAGAGGATCATGGACTGGTTGAATAACACTTAATACTACACGAGCATGTTCAAAAAGAAAAAGACTGAGATATCCAACTAACTAACTGGGGATATTCAGCCAATATAAGTTTATAATAGGCCTTAAATGTTATTACATTCAGTAAAGAATATGGAAACAATATTCTCCGATAAACCAGAGCAGGTTAGTCATCAGCAGTATGCCAAATCAAATCGTCATGCTTGTTGACAAAATTTTCATCAAGTGTATGCAGTATGCAAATAAGAAGTGGGAATTCAGCTACTCCCAAATGTATCACTGATGTAAAGAAGAAACAGTCTAGCTAAATATCTGATTTCACTGGAAAGAATTTACTGTCATTAAGCACATTACTTGCAAAATAGTTTAGTAAATTTGAAAACACCATCTGTAACTATCCAAGGAAAAGTCAAGCCATATCTGGGCTATAATCCAGAATAATTAGTCAATGTTACAGTTGGAGTCCCTTGGAATCATTACAAAGGTTAAGAACTTCTCCCTCACGGGCAAAGTGGGATCCCATTCACCACCTTCCTGTTCTCAATCCAGGTATTTCAACTTCAATTGTCATAACAATTCAATCCAGAAGTTAAGACAAAAGAGTAGATGATATATGTCAGGGAAGGTCATAAACTGTTAGTGCCTATAACGTATCTGCAATTAACAAACTGGTTGCACTATGTTGAAGTAGCTATATAGCATTTTGCCACCATAATGGGCTTTCTTCTTCCTTTTTTGCTTTTCTCGCAACGACTACCATCCAAGTACCTTTGTAATGCAATTAAAAATGATAGCAAGAAATGAATGAATATGCAGTGCACCAAAAATAGGTTGATTTTATTATTATATATAAAAATGTATGGAATTCGATCTGATGATAATAGAAATCCCAAGAAAATGAGGCTAAAGAGAAGTAAAACCAGAACAAAAAAAAAAAAAAAACACTAGAACCAAGAACGTCAAAGAGTTCACAAGATTCTTTTCAAATTCTACACATATGAGACAGCATAAACTCACAGAATGTTAGCTACTTGCTTTCTGCAAAGTAAGATACCTTCGCTTTGATCCTTATAGCCCCGGATAACGCATGCACATACCCATGGCCTTCCTGCCCGAGATGCTTTTGCACCACCTCTAAGTTCACCATTATGTTGTTTGAGACTGCAGGAAAAGTTCCATTTGTTAAAGCGAATATTGATGAGACTTGTCTAATATGAATGACAATAGGCTCTGAACCAGCTAACAGAAGCAAAATTTGCAACTATTGAGTGAAATGGAAGGTAAACCTTTTGCAAGCAGAACACCCGTGACTAATTCCTCTCTTATACATCCCTCCCCAAAATAAAAAATTCCCTTACTCTTTTATTTTTCCCCTATAATAAATATAGATAGAAAATGCCACACTGCTTATGCATGTCTGAGGCATACGGTATACAAAGCCATAATTGCTAACAAGCTGGCAAACACCAACACTAGCACAAAAGAAACCTGAATACAAAGAAAAGTAGAGGTAACAAGTAGACCGTAGGAGGGAGGCACAAGAAGCTCCAAAGGAAAGTAATTTTTATGGTTAGAACAACCTTACAAATCTTTTAAGGTTTCCAAAAGTACTAATAGGCATTAAAGGGAAAAAAATCTGAATTTTAGCATAATAACAACAATTTTTTTAGTCAAACTCAGATAAGAGTATATGACTATTTGTTAATCCAAATCAACATGCTAAAACAAACTGTAAACGACTTCAAGATTTTAAAAGATTCAGGCATCAATTACAGAGAGCATATGCATGCACTGTATCTAATGAGATACAATCAAAATAACAAAATGAGACATTTTAAAGATTGCTTTTTTAATTCAATTCAACATACTCAGTCGAACCCATTATCAGTGGAGTAATTAGATAGCCATAGACACATAATCAAATTATAGAATTTGATAACATTTGATATATCTTCGATCAAATTACAAACATCGAAATTACCTCCTTTTGTGCACTAAAATAAACCAATTAAGATTTGCCCAGATGAGAATTCTCAACAATTCACCAAAAAACCCTTCAAAAGAATAAATCTTGCCAAAAACGAATGGAACGTACCGACGATGGAAATCAGTGGTGACCCCAACGTAGGTTTTGATGGGGGCGTTGGTGGAGATAACGAGGTATACGCACCATGGTCTTGAGCTCAATCTATCTAGAGATACTCTTGGTGTTGGCGATGATGATGAGCATGACTGTGATGGTGATGGTGATGATTTTGATGGGTTAGGATCAGGGAATGGGTGTTTAAGAGATCGGAATGTCCTAGACAGCAGCCTCACCATCTCGGGCAGTACTTCTAGCTTTGGAAAGTTTGTCAATCTTTGAATCTTCCCTATTGGAAGTTAAAGTTTGGGATTGTATTTTTCTACCTCAAAATGATTTTTTTTTTAAATTAAAAAAAATATTTTAAATTAAAAAGTTACAACATATGAGCTAAAAATAAACGGGAACTGAAACTTAACCAACGAATTAACTAACTTTTGCTGGGATATGCGCTGCAGCACTGACTTTTTCTCCATTTTGTATGCTATCTATAACATGAAAACTTGGAAAGATCTCGTGAATATCCGCCATGAAAACCGCTTTGATTTTTTTTTTTAGTAGGCTGTCATGAAAACCGCGCGCTTGTTTTGCTGTTGTATAAGTTCAAATGATTCTCATGGAGCATAAAAAGTATTTGTACATCAAACAAGTTTTCCGTAATCTGAATTAACCCAAGTCAATATTAAAGCTTTTTTCTTATCTTTTCCTTTTGAAGGAGAACCATGAAATGGGTTGACCATTAAATACATACACATTGTTATTATGTATTGAGTTAAAAATTGTAAACAGTTTTTGGACTGCAAGGAACCACCGCTTTTGAAATTTGGGACGGATAGAACATTGATAATGTAGGTTTGAATTTCGAGCACACAGCGCAGTGCACATTTGCTGAACATGAAGAAATGGAGTTTTGGGACGAAAGAGCACTCATGTTGCCGAAAGTTAGGTGGCCGAGAGGGCTTGCGAGTTAAATTTCTCTGACCACAATGAATTGAATTACTGTATAGATTTCTTTGCCTGTGACGAATGCAGCCATCTCTAGGCTTTTGGGGGCAAAGAAGTTGGGTATAAAAAGTAAGCTTTGGCTTCTAAAGAATACAAATGAGAAGTTGATAAATACTTACACAAGAATATGAGAATTAATATGGTACATTTCCAAATTCACCTTATGTTTTAGACAAAGGCAAATCCGCAATATCACGATTTCCCAAAGAGAAATCTGATATAAGAGATTATCGTTTCCCAAAGTGAGAATTTAGATCCAAAGAAACGCACCCTCACTGATTTTCTTGATCCATCTCTCACAAATTCCAAGTCCCTGTCAATATTGCACAGGGCATTTTCATTTTCTCCATCATCAAGCAGAGGTAATGAAACTGAACCCTGGGTTTCTAGATTTTTTATCCACCCGCGCAGTAAATAATTCACAACCTGTTGATAACAAACGGTTACAAGTCAAAGGTCCCACAAAATAAAAGGATTAACTTCCAAAAATAAACAAATAAACAAGGTTCAATTTGTTCGACCAACTTAAATTGGAAAAAATAGTTAAATAAACCAGAGAAGACAAGCATCAGTTAGTAGTTGTGACTATTCTATACAACAAGATACATACCTCGGGAACTTCATCATGAGGACAATGACCAGCTGGGCTGATCTCATAATATGGAACTTCAGGCACCTGCCGTTTCACCTGAAGCCCCCAGACAGGTCTCACCCAGGGGTCTTCTTTTCCATACATGAGGCAGATTGGTACATTGTTCATGTGAGATCTACAGATAAAAATGAACTGGAAATCCATAACATTGAACAAAAGAAAAGGGGGTAAGAAGACACTAGAAATGTGTAGCAGCTTGATCCTTTGTAATATTCACCTTAATAAAGCTTCCCTAAAAGATAATTTTCCCTGAGGAGCAAACATGATTGAGGCAAATGATGCAGCAGCAGCTGGATGCTGTGTTATCTCAAGTATACGAGAAAACACCTTGTCAACATTTGTTGAATGATCTGCATAAACTTGCTTGAGTACTTCTGCAATACTCCTAGGATCACTTACTTTTTGCCAACTGAAGTCTCGCAAAAAAAGAAGATGCTGTTAGTCAATAGAGTTTGAACAAATAAATTCCAAAATTTTCATTTTTCAAGCCTTAACACTAGCGGAACATTTTTTGATAAGATGATGTGATGTCCATTGATTTGAGATGCAACGCTAGTTTACAAGATGATTGTGAAATGCAGGAACATATCCCAAAAACAGATACCAGGTGATCCAAACAATTACTTAAACTTACATAAGTTCTGTGAGCTTTCTCACAATGGAAGGCAGGGGAAATGTTCCGGCCCATGGAAATACTTTTGTTAGTCGAGGAGATCTTATGGGGTTCGGTAGAAATCCCCAAAAAGGGGTTGCATTAAGCAATGTTACACCTTTCACCAAATGAGGACAGCACGCTGCAACGTATAGGGCCACAAATCCTCCTAGTGAGTTTCCGACGATATAAACTGGTTCACCAATAACCTGAAAAAAATGATTGATTTATTCTCCTTGGTTATAAACTAAATTGAAGCAATCCTATATCTGAAATCTAGCAGGCCAAGTTGATAATATGTTCCAGATCCTAAATCTATTTTGACTGAAATAGCAACAAAATCTTGCTCTTAGTCAGGTTCCTGCATGGTTATCAAAAGATTATGTGTAACGAGAATGGTATTTGACAGGTGATATGACAAATGTTTAAAAAAAAAAAAGTTTCTTGTCCACAAAGACAAGACGTTGTCATCTAACATATACTGATGAAGAAAATACTTGAACTACCATAAAAGTTAAACCAACCAGTGATATTAAGATGGATTGACAGCTACTGATTTGCTCACAAGTTTGAAATCACATAGATGAAATATAATGGGATTAACCATGATGAACTAAACCAACAAGATGTAGTATTATGTAAAGGCTATCATGAACTTAACGTATTATTTAGACCATATGGATTGGAAGAAACATGAAAGTCAAACCAGCTTAATTACCAAATACACGGTGTAGTGCTCATTTTGGTACAACATCAAGAAGTAAAGTGACAGCAAGAAAAGAGAGGAAAATTTTAGCCAATAGCATACCTGTTCTATGAAATATTGAACTTGATCCCGCCATAAATCAATAGAGTAAACAAGATCACTTGCCCATGGTTTGGTTTCATCTCCAAAGCCCCAGGCATGATCTTTCCTCTCTGATGTATCATCTCCTTCACTAGAACTAGGAGTAGGATCTTCCACAGGCAATGACATGCCTTGCCCAAGAAAATCAATTGCGCAAACTCTAAAATCACGTCCTAAATCCTTTAGTTGTTTCTCATAATGAAAAGAACCAACACCAAAACCAGGAAGAAAGAGCACCTTTGGGGAATTCACATTTTCACACCCGGCTTTCTCATAATGTACATTGAATTTAGGCTTCCATTCCCAGAAACAACTACTGACTGGAGCAATAGATTCACCGTCGGATTCATCTGGCAAGTTTGGAATTACAACCTTAGTCCCTGACTCCCCCTTTTCTGAAATATCTCTAGCATCATCTTCTGCACCAATCACATAACCATCGTATCCTCCACTCAGAACTTTTGATTCAACATTTCTAAAGCCTTGAAGGATATTTAGTGAACTAGAGCTGCCCTGGTTGCTGAGCTTCTTTACAAAAAGAGACTGATCCAAATTGCATAATCTCAAAGATCCACACTTGGAATCAATTTTAGTGCACTTATTTTTTCTGAAGTTGAGCTTTGAATGACGTGAATTTGAGCTTTTCAGAACCAATTCCAGTCTTAAATTTACATCACGAGAGAGTGGTGCAAAGTTGTACGAGAGAATTTCCATAGCAAAGAAACTATGCCTGTAATGGCCACCCAAAGCAAATGATATTCTGTTTTTAGAAGAAGAATGATGAAATCAAATGATGTAAGTTTAAAGTTGTATCAGTTTCCAAAATGGTTACATCTACCTAGTACAAAGCCGAAAATAAACAAAAATAAAAAAATTATACAACTTTTACCATCCCTTATTATGCAACTTTTTTCTTTCTTAAAAACCAAACAAAGCTTACAGATTGGGAAGAAACAGGTATAAACAGATATTATTGAAAAATATAGTTGTAAGATTAAATCACACCAAGCAAATGCTTCCAGTCTTTTGAACTTAAAGAAAATAAAACAAATTCCATTCCTTTTCCATAAAAAACTCAACTCAAGAAGAGAACTTTGCAATTACTATTTCAGTCTTTCTAGCTCCATCAACGAATCAAGCAGACCCAAAATCACTTCATAGGAAACCAAACAAAACAAGGAAGCATACAGTTATTAACTGAAACAGTTTTAATCATACAGTTATTTACACCCAGAAGAGCTTATTCATATATTGAAAAACAAAACCGACTTGGGATTAGTATTACAATTACCAACTCCAAATAGCAAATCAAACAGACCCTCGGCAAGAACCAGAAGGAAAAATATCTGCTAACCTTTAATTTTGAGAGAGAGAGGTGGCATCAGAGTCTGATACCCTCTGAAATCTGAGAGAGTATTTTAGGAGGATTCTCCAAGTATTTAGGAGATTCTGACAAAAGAGAGAAATTGGGTTGCTTGAAAGCTTCAACTTCCTATTAAAGCCATGGAAAAAAAAATATGAAATTTCTAAAAAAGAAACTTTTGCGTGAACGTCAGTTACCAAAAATCCCCCACAGAGAAAGGAAAGTCCAGGGTTGCTGTGATGTGCTTGTACATTGAATTATTGGCCCTGTTTTGTACTTTTTTTTCTTTTTTTTTTTTGTCGCGGCCTTGTTTTGTAGTTTTCAATTACATTACAATTGGACGTGAAAGGTTTTTAAAAATATAAATGTTTTAATTACATATAGATTTATATAAATAGATTTACAAATTAAAATAATTTAATGTGACATATTAAATTATAAAATTATTTTTATTATATAATAAATTTAACTTATCATATTAAATCATCTTAATTTGTAAATTTATTTTTATAAGATCTCTTTAAGAATATAGCACTTCTCAAATAGCACTTCTCAAATAAAAAATGCACAAATATTTTTCACCATTATTCATCAACAAGATTTTTTATTTATTTGAAATAGGAAAGGATACATAAAATTGATAAATTTTTTATAAATATTAATATTAAAATTGATAAAAATAATATTTTTAGGTATATTATAAGTGTCAACTTAATTTCTGTTTGGATTTTAAATCTCAAATTAAATTAGATATATCTAACGGCTACGATGTGGCCAGCAAATTAATGTCAAGAGGTCAATTTCAAAATTACAAGCGGACAAACTGAAACTGGCGTAAATTATTTTGGTATTTTCTGGACAAAACAAAAACCATAGGCTTCCTTTAGCTATTCCCTCACACAACAAACGTGAGTGCATACTCCTCTGCCCACCACAATAGTCGGCGTTCGCTACAATCGGCCCCATCTCCCTTCACATACACATTACATACCAACCAAGATGTTTGACACAGTTTGAATTATTTTATTCGATAGAATATATCATTTATCTCACTTAAACAGTAAATTTTAATTTATAAAATTTAAAATTTATTTTTTAAATCAAATTATATCACATAAATAATGTGTATTGTAGTGTCTTCCCCGTTTGGATACAGAAATACTCTCAACTCATCTCATCTTATCATTACGGCTTTTCAAAATTTCAATATAAAATATAATAAACAATTCAACTTTTTTAATTTTTAAAACAATAATAATATTAAAAAATAATATTCTAACAATATTTTATTTAACTCATCTAAAACCATCTCATCTCTCATCTCACTATCCAAACTAGTGCTAAATGGGCAAGGAAACAATTGTGGCATGGACGTGGCAGTCTTTTCTGTTACCATCTGGATGACTGTAATTAAGAAACTAGAAATTCAGTTCTTCTATGCACAGTCGTCTCATGCAGACACTGTGCAGTCGGCTAATGCCACGTCAGCTGATAAAAAATAAATAAAGCCGAATACAAATACGAAAACAGAGAGACTAAAACCCATTTCGTTTCCCACTTCTAAGACCAAAACATTCTGAGCTGCGCGAGATTTCATCGTCCATCCAGAAACGAGCATCTTCCTTCCTCGTGTGGGTGCGATTGGGGTGGGTACTACGTTCGGTGGGTCAACCCAAGGCTGGTCTGGTGGGCTTGGTGTGGGTCAGCTTTGTGGGCTTGGTTTGGATCAGCTTCGTGGGCTTTGTTTGGGTTAGCTTCGTGGGCCAGCATCAGTTCGGGTCAGCTTCGTGGGCCAGCAATTCGGGTCAGCTTCGTCCCCATACCATCGCCACCAAAAGGTACCATGAATCTTAGATGTTTGCTTCAATATGCAATTAGTTTTAACATTTGCACACATGTTAGACAAGACAAGATTTGTCTATGTAGATCATCCGTTGAAACAAATCAAGCATGGTACCGTCGCCATCCAACCCAAAATTTTTCTTGTCTGGTCACTGATAAACAATCAAGCATGTTGTGGTTTAGTATTTTTTTTCTTCTACAGCATGTTGTGATTTAGATTAGATATTATTGGGTGCAAATATTAATTTTCTGGTTTGTTGGCTGAAAATATCAATTTTCTGGTTTGTAGATATGTAGATCATCAAAACACTAGCTCCCAAATGACTTTTTTTTTTTTTCCTACACATACAAAACAATTAATTGTATTAATTAATTACCCAATAATATTAAAAATATTGAAGATTGATGCTGGTAAAGTTTGATCAGTGTAGTCCTTTTAAAAAAGTCATGCTTGCCCCTTTGAATATATTGCATGGGTTGGTTAGCATCAATCGTCTAGCATGTGTAAATCATATTTGAATTTTTATCAAATTTTGATCAGTTTTTTTTTTCTTGGAAGAAGTATGTATAATATTAGTCTTCACTCTTGATCGATTGAATCAAATTTCATAAAAACTTATCAAAGACTGACCTTGGATATTAAAGAACTTGAACAGGGCATAGGAAAAGGAGAAGAACATCCATCTCTACTAACACCATCTAGTTCAAATCCCTTAAACTTAGTATGTTATTTCAAAAAACTTATTGCAACTCAATGTTTAGCATCCTAATTAATATTTTATTTTTATGTTAGGACATCTCTCAAACTGGTCTACTAAACTATCCAAATTACATGCACGGTTACTTTGAACTAGTGCTTGCATGGTCACCAACTTTCCTGCCACATCCAGATGGCAACAAAAATCCAAGCAACATTCAAGTGGTTTTTCAACTTCGTTCTTATCTTTTAGTTATAACTTAATTATTTTTGAAGCCGTTTAAATGTTTTAATTTTTTTGTTTTCAACAAAACGTTAGTTACCCACTTCAATATGGGATGGGACCTCCGAGGCCAGTTATCGCTACAAGCTCCTCAACGAACGCAAGAGTTAGTCAAGAAGATAAACCCGATTGTCTGGAAACTGAACCTCCATGTACTTCTGCTAGAGTTGATGAAGAAATTATGTTGGATAGACAAGATGAATGGGAAACTGACGATGGCACTACCGGTACATCACAGGTAGTGCCATCTTTGTATGGTGATGATATCATTGAAGAGCCAAAGTCGGGGATGAAGTTCAATTCGTTTGAAGATTTTTTGAGCTATTATAAGCAGTATGCTAAAAAATGCGAGCTTAGGGTGATGACACAAAGGAGTGAGAGGTCAGAGGATCAAAGTGTCAGATATGTCAACATTGGTTGTGCACGGGGAGGGAAGGCACGAAATAAGAGTTCCAATGTCGCTAACCCACGTCCGACGGGAAAAATGGACTGTAAGGCAATGATTAATGCCTTAAGAGTCAAGGGAAAGATGCAGTTAACAACCGTCCATAATACACATAATCATGGTCTTAGTCCAATGAAATCCGGCTTTTTTCGATGTAACAGATAAGTGAGTGAGACCGTTAAAAGAGTCCTAGACACAAACGACTTAGTTTGCATCCGACAGAATAAAAGTTATGGATCTCTTGTCGTTGGCGCAGGTGGCTTTGAGAATCTCCCATTTTTTGAAAAAGATTGTCGCAATTACATCGACAAAGCACGACATTTCCGACTTGGCGCAGGTGGCGCTAGAGCACTTCGAGATTATTTTATGAGGATGCAATACAAGAATAATGAGTTTTTTGCATTGATGGATTTAGACGATAACTAGAGTTTAAAGAATGTTTTTTGGGCAAATCCACATAGTCGGGCAGTGTACCAGTATTTTGGTGATGTAGTTACATTCGACATCACATACCTGACGAGAATAAGTATGGGATGCCCTTTGCACCATTTGTTGGTGTAAACCACCATGGGCAGTTGATTCTTTTGGGAGCTGTGTTGATTTCCAGTGAGGACACGAAGACCTTTACATGGTTATTCCAAACCTGGTTGTAGTGTATGGACGGTATAACTCTAAAGGCTATTATTACTGATCAAGACAGGGCAATGAAAAATGCAATTGCTACCGTCTTTCTAGAAACTCGACATAGATTATGCCTGTGACATATATTGAAGAAAGTCTCTGAGAAGCTTGAGTCATATGCTGCCTACAGAAGTGGGCTGAAAACTCAACTAATGAAATGTGTGTACGACACACAAACTATTGAGGAGTTTGAGAAATGTTGGGCCGGGTTTCTTAACACATACAACTTAGATGAGAATGCGTGATTGAAAAGTTTATATGCGGAGCATGAGCATTGGGTACCGATATTTCTAAAAGAGCACTTTTGGGCTGAAATGAGTACAATCCAGCGTAGCGAGAGTATGAATGTTTTTTTGACGGTTATGTTCATTCAAAGACAAACTTGAAAGAGTTTGTTGACCAGTTTGACAGTGCGCTAAGGAAGAAAATTGAGAATGAAAATCATGCGGAATTCCAGTCATTTAGCCAGGTCATTCCTAGTGTATCTAGATCTCCAATTGAAAAAAAATTCTAAGAGTTGTACACTAACGCTAAATTTATGGAAGTTCAGCAGCAAGTAATTGTTGTGCTTGATTTGGATCCATCTCTACTTACATCGGATGGTGTAATGAAGAGTTATTTGGTAGAAGATGAAGTTCGTATTGAAGAGTTCACTAAACTGGGGACATATTCAGTGGACTTTAATGAGGAAGACTACAATGCTAAGTATTCATGTGGGTTATTTCAGATGAGAGGGATACTGTGTAGGCATATTTTGGCCTTATTCAAGTCTAACGGTATAAAATCATTGCTAGACTGGTACATTCTAGACTGATGAAGAAAGAACATCAAGAGGAGATACACGTTAATTCGCAGTAGCTATGACGCAGGTGATCAGAGGCAAAATGATAATAAATATTCAATTCTTTTGAATATGTGTTATGGGATGATAACTTATGCGGCAGATTCTAATGAGCAATTCAAAGATGCAAAGAAGAGGATACAGGAGATGACTGAATGTTATCGCGAGCACACATGCAACTTATCTTTGACCCAAACAAGTTTGAAGGCGGTGAATTTTAAAATCTATTAATTTGGTTTAGTTCGTTATAACTACTTAATTTCGATAATTTATCTTTGCCCATAACAGGTTCGAATGTTGGTTTGATGACAAAGGACAAAACTACAGTTGGTAGTTCACAACAAGTCAAGAGTCCACTTGTTGTTAGAGGGAAAGGAAGACCCCCATCTCTGAGGCGAGCATCTAGGATGGAGACAAATATGCGAAAGGTTAAAGCCAAACAAAAAAAAGCACAAGTCAAAGAGAAACGCAAACAGGTGAATGTTTTAACATCAAAGAGAATAAAAAAAAAAGTGTCAATGTGTATTAGATTTATAATGTTAATTCGCAAAGAAAGAAAAATTTACTACTTACTTTATTATTAGCGAGAAGGAGATACACCAGTAGTGGGCACACACAGGAATTATTCGGACCATCAGAAGTGGATATCACCAATCCTGGACAAATGTAGGTATTAGAAATAGATCTATTTATCAACCAAACAATGATTTTGTCCCCATCATTATTGGTCAATATTTGTATTGTGATCAATAGATCTTATGTGGAAAGTTGAGATGGTAACTTGTCCTGCCTTTAATATTTACTAAGAATCTTGTTATTTATAAACAGCCTGTTCTAGACAGCTCAGTATTTGACAGTAGTGGAACCCAGAATCGAGAAACAGTGATTGGTAGCCAAGAAAGTGTAACATTTCTAAACTTTGCATCTACTAATTGTAATATTTAGATGGCATTAATATCATTAAACTTTGCATCTACTAATTGTAATATTTGCATATTAATCTTAGCAGATTTTTTTGGGTTGAATGGTGCATAACCGGACCTCCTTGGGTTCTGACGGATCACAACTGGTGCAAGAAGGTTGAATTTTAATTTTTGCAACATTGGCAAGTTATTTGTTTTGTAATTGTTTTTGTAAGAAGAAAGCCTGGTGATTATATTTTTTGTAATTTTTTTGTGGGAAGCAAGCTTGGCAAGTGACCTGTTTTGTAATTATTTTATATTCACAAAACTTGAAAAGTGATGTATTTCCAAATATTTTTAGAGGAAGAAAGATTTTGTAATTATTTTATATTCAAAAAGCTTGGAAAGTGACAATATTTCCAATGCATTATTTTTGGAAGATGTATTTATTACAGTTGTAATTATTTTTGGTAGTGATAATGCATTGCCATTAGGCCAACAAGTTCATTTACGTGTGCACGGGTACTGATAATGCATTGCATAAAGTAACAGGTTCATTAATGAAAGTTGGGCATTGCCATTAGTCTGGTAGTGCATTGCCATTAGGTTCAGGATTGTCACAAAGCTTGAAACTTGGTATTTCATTTGCATCAATACGGCACAAGTTGGGGGGATCAGAGATCCAAGAATTACATGACTTTTTCTTGGTTCCAAGTAGTGACATTAATATAGCTTCAAGTAGTGTCAAGTAAAATAACCTATTCAATCGATTGTGAGGACCCAATGGTCCTAGAAAATTGTATACTCCTTTTGTCACCATTAAAGATCAAACCGCAATTCCTGAAGGCCAAATTGTTGTCATATTCTATTCAGTTCTCATGGAAGTTGGTTATACAAACATTTGCCTTTATACAATTAGACATAAGTACAAATTCAGACTAATTATACAAATCTAATAATAATAACTAAGTAACTTACATCACACATAAGTACAAATTCAGACTAATTATAAAAACATAAACCACTACCTTGTCAATAAATAACTACAAACAACTACAAAAAGACCAAAATACACCTGAGATAGTGTACGTGAACGCCTTAGGACAACTTCTCTCTCAAGAAGTACCAACTCTTTTTTTCGAACCTCCTCATTTCTACTGTATAGCATCATCTCTCTCTTCTTAATTTTATTTACTATCTTAAAAAGCTCAATTAATTGGATTTCGACATCGAAGTGTCTCTTCTCGAGCTTTTCCTCATTCATTGACAGTTCATTTGCATATTCTTATTGCTATATGTATTCATTACTATCTGCCCACTCAAAATATTTATAGTATGATAATCCCTGATATTTGCATAAAAATTTAAAAAATGTTAGATGTACGTAATATTAATCAATCTATTAAATATGTTACATTATTTCGGTTGTAGTTACCTTTGTGTTATACTTTGGACACCCTAAGAAGGGTCGTCCTGTATTTGCTTTAGTATTTGAATATCTCAATATAGCTTCAACCTCACAGAAGCACAAGGGCGGAGCCAAAGTATGTTTGCCAAAGGATGAAGAAGATAGTGTTGATGACGACATTCTAACCTCAACCAGAATCATAATGGAAAGGCACACATATTAAAAGACACACATAAACCAATCCTCTAGGAGTTCCCAGTAACTCATCAGTTACAAAAGTGAAGCAGAAATAAATGGTCAATGAAGCAATAGAAAACAGAAAATCAGAAAATGTTAGCAAAGTAGCAGAGATGAAATTCCATTTAGTAATTTTTAAATCATCCACAGGGTTGAATAAACAAAGTAGTAGTTTTTTTCCAAAAACAGAATTACAATTAATTTTTTTCAGAATAATAATAATAACTTGCAAAGAATAAGAAATAATTTTTCCTTACAAGCCTCTAGAAGTGGGGCATGACACTTTTCAATGGGAAAATGCCAGTTATTTGTACTCTCCCCAGGATATTCATGCAGCCTACATGACACTTTACTTTTTGTTTTGTTTTTGTTTTTGTTTTTTTTGTTTTTTATAGGAACATGACACTTTACTTGATACTCATTATATGCTTATTTTTCAATGGTTCCAACAAAAGGGAGTTTCATTGTCTGATGCAGTTGTAGAAGTAGTCTCAGGTTTTCAGGAGCTAGTACATGATGGGTATGAGACTTAAGGTAAAAAATTGGAGTTTTCTGTGCAAGAGTCTTCTTATTAGATTGGCAGGGGGACCCTTTTGAAGTAATTAATGTAGACATAAAGTTCATGAATTCATACAACTCCAAAGTTGGCATTTAGAAATTATTGTTAAGTCCACCTCGACCACCTAAATTGCGATATCATTAATGTTTGATTCTTTTTTATTTTATTTTTATTGTTTTTGTGGCATAGACAATTGATTTATAATAGTGATGGGAATATTTTTGGCATTTCATAGCTGGAACGTGCTTCCTAATTCCCAAATATACATTTGCTAGCTAAGTTATTTCCTTTTTAATAGTGATGAGGAATATTTTCTACACTAACTTTAAAGAGGAGAGCATGGGAATCTTGATGTTTGCAGTTCAATAATTGTGATTGTAAATTAAAGTGCCTTGTAAATTAAACTAACTTTGTAATTACCAATTATGCCCCTTGCTCTGTGGTATGTTTTATGCCATCCGACATTTTAACCAACTACTATTTTGGTCTCATCTCTGTTGTGATTTATTTGGTCATACAGATTATGCCGCAGCCTAGTAATTCCTCTTTCTTTAAATTGACCATACTACTCCTTCATTACAGAAGATTAAATAAGAATTATAAACCCAAATTTTTTTTACTGTCAAATCACGACACATTCACTAGTCCAATCATGATCCAAGCATTCAAAATGAATACAATGCACGTATACCATAGGCACAACCCATTCACTAAACCAAGCATGATCACTAGAAAAAACTCCAAACCAAAATAGTTGAAAAGTAAAACAAAAGCAAATAAGAAAATAAGAAAAAAATGCATAATACAAAAGGATATGTACTTGCCTTCCACCTGGACCGGACATGAGCGAGTGTCTTCCTTGTGCCTTAATCACCTTCTTCTAGGATTAGGGTTTCGGGATGAAGGGAAAGGGGCTGGGTTAGGGTTAGGATTTCTGGATGAGGGAAAGGGGCTAGTTAGGGTTTGGGTTAGATTTAGGGTTTCGGAATGAGGGAAAAGGGCTAGTTAGGGTTTGGGTTTTGAGATGAAGGGAAGTGGGCTGGGTTAGGGTTAGGGTTAGGGTTAGGGTTTTGGGATGAAGGGAAATCGGCTGGGTTAGGGTTAGGAGGGAGGAAGGTCTACTGGGTCATCTTCAAGGGAGGTGAGAAGTCGGGATGAAGGGAAATGGAATGGCTTTACATTTCGAAACACAGAGAGGAAGGAAGGGCTTTGCTGGAGAGAAATATAGCTTCAGGCTCTTCGAAACACAGAGAGGAAGGAAGGAAAGGGCTTCGAGGGAGAAAAACTTCTTGAGGGTCTAAGAAAAACAATGAAGACGGACGGAAGGGACAGCTGGGGAGAGAAAGGGGGAGAGGGGTCGAAAACACAGAGAGGTCTTCGGGGAAGGAGGGAGAAACACATAAGAGGATTCAAAAATTGGAGAGAATGAGGGAGGGCTGGGGGGAAATGGGGCAAACTTAATAAAATAAAAATGGCGTCGTTTTTAATTTTCCACGTCAGCAGCCGTTTGCAAGCCATTTACGTAAGGCGACTGTAAGTAGCATTTTTGTTTCCTTCTTGTTCGAACGCCTGTTCCGATCACGTGTCCTCTGTTCTACCAATCAATTTTAAGAACCCCAACTCATCCCTTCAACTTTATTGATTTATTTTATTGAATTTTATTTTATTTTCATAATTAAAAATAGTAAGATGGAGCAATTGAGATGCCTTAAGGATCATAATAATAAAGAAATGATTTGTACAAGTAGACCTCATTTTGAAAAGTGTAAACAAAACTATTCCTTTTAGTGAGATCCACTTTTCTATTTAAAACATGTACCTAACATTGCTCATAATAATATCCTCCTCGTTGAAAACCATACAGGAGCGATCTAGTAAGTAAAAGGTCGCAAACGTTTCTCTCAAATCAAGTTGAAACTATAGCTTAGAAATGATCAATTCTAAAAAACTTAGAATCTATATTTGAGTTTAGAGTTAAAACCCAATATATATAAAACCAAATCATTGAATTGTCATGCATGGTGATCCTTCAACTTTATTTATTACTTTAATAACAGTAGTGTTATAGTAGTTCTTCCATCTTCTATATACACTACAAGAAATCAGACATTTTCCAGCGATTTTTAGATCGCTGCAAAAAAAATCGCCGCAAATAGTCATTTTTTGCAGCGATTATTAATTCGCTGCTGAGTTCCAACTTAATTCATAAGACATTTTGAAGTGGAATTCACGGTTCATTTATTGCGGCGATTTTTTTAACTATTGCGGCGACTTTTTTCGTTGCAAAATGTTTTTACTATAGCAGCGAATTAAAAATCGCCGTAAAATTCTTAAGTCTTGTACCGAATTTAATAGGATATTTGCGGCGAAGTTTAGTCGCCACAAATTAGAATTTTGCATCCGTTTTTCTTAATCGCCGCATGAGCTTCGCATCTTGGCGGCGAAAGTTTATTTTGTGCGGCGATAATAACTCGCCGCAATACAAACCCTAAAATTTAATTCGCCCGCCTTTTGCCATTGTTCATTTCCCTCCATCCGCTCCTCCCTCTCTCCCCAATCCGTCTTCGTCTCTCGCACGGTGCACAAAAAATCTACAGGTATCTCTCTCTCTCTCTCTCTCTCTCTCTCTCTCTCTCTCTCTCTTCATAGTAGACCCTCTCTCTCCCTCTTCTCTACGGATTTTTCGTGGGTTCTCTACTGCGCATTTGTGTTCATTGTTGGAGTTCGGAGTTGTCGATCGGTGGTAAGGCCCTTCTCCTTCACTACTTCTCACGAATACACCCACATTCACTTCAAGTTAATTTCCACTCCCATGAAATTTCTGTGAAATGAATTTTAAACCGTGCGTGTCCGTGGGTTTTAGGGATTTTTCCTACATTTTGTACGGGGTATCCTTTATCTTGATTTCTTCCCATGTTAAATGGCTAGGTACATACGGAGGGGAAAACCAGAATTTGGTTTTGTTCTGTTTGAGTCCGAGTCTCTGAAATGGCCCAAGTTTGATGATGTTAATGGAAATATGCTAACCTACTCTGCACAAGACAGGTACTTTGTCGTTGTTTAATTAATTAACTTACGGTGCCAAATGCACAATTATTTTGTGGATTCTAACAAGCCCTTAAAATGAATATTGTCAGTATATACAAGCTGAGAATTTGGGTTTTGAGAACTTTTGGTTGAAATTGATTTGAACTTTATAATTCTTTTTGTTATTTGTTTTGCTTGTTGTTTTTATGCTATGTCTACCCATAAATTATGCTTATTACTTTGTTGTGTTGTTCAATGTTTTATTTTTAGCAAGCAGTAAATGAAATATGGTTCCAAGAAGTGGATGTGGAACATGGAAAATTGAGTCTTTTACCTGGAATAGGTGAAATAATGAGGATTAGATAAGTGGTAGTTCCAATCGTTTTTCACCTAATAAGCGCATCTGAAAATGGTGCCCCCACCCCCAACCCTCCCCTCTCTCCTTTCCCTTTGGCTGCATGTTTCTAATTGACTCAGATGAATTATTTGGGAAAGTAGAAATGAAAAATGTAACGTGATTTCTAGTTTGCGAGTGCCATTCCCTTTTTTAAATGCTAACTTTGTTACAAGTTTATATATGGTGTATTTAAAACTATATATTTTATATTTTGAAAGAGGGTGAGTTTGTTTTGTTATATATATTTGCTATGATCATACTGGAAACTGGCTCAACCTTGAGTTTTTATTTGTTTGATATACAATGGAATTATCAGAGTTAATACCCGGGGTGCGTTTAAATTTTATATTTATGATTAAAGGGAGAAGATAATTTGTGTATCATTCTTATGCTTTTTTTTTTCATTCTCTTACTTCTTTGTGATCTAAGGAAAGAAAGGGAGGGTTTTTTTTTTTAATTTGGAAGGGGGGGGGGGGGGGAACAGGTATTGTGGCAGAGAGACATTGAGCTTTGACTCTTCAACTATGTTTCTTCATGCATTTGGCAAGTCTACCTGCAATTCACGTGTGTTTTTCATGGAAGCTCTTTCCTCCGCCCTCTTCTGAGCTTATGCTACTGTGCATTAAGATAGGATTTAGGCGGGAGTATTGCTGGGAGAGGTTACCAAATAAAGACATCTATGGGTTCCATGATGCAGCTGTCTATTACATTGCAGTTTCCTGTTAAACGGCACCTAAAATCATCTCTTGCCAATTTTAAAAAATGGGGAATAAAAAGATTATCAATATCGTTAAAGGTGTTTGCTCTTTGTTTAAGTAATTACCCCATATAACTTGAAGATGACAAGTGTGTTATATTAACCTTAGGTTTTTTAACAGATCGATATGCTTTGATCATTTCTTGTTTGTTGTTTTTGTAAGTTTGTCATTTATATTTATTTGTTTGTTGTTTCCTGTTTCAAGTTTGATGTGAGGAACAGAGTAAATTTGTGAGTCTGTGTTGAACTTGGTGTGATGATTGGGAGCACCAAATGTTATGTTGTCATGTGTTGGTATAGCTAAAGTGAAGTTGGTGTCATGAAATTCTGCTAATGAAATTCAGTTTGTTCTTGCAAGCATAGCTGAAGTTGGTGTGATGATTGGAAGCACCACTTTGGTGACACTTGTTATTGGTTTTGTGTCTCCACTTGTGCAAAACCTTACACATTTATTTTGGATGATACTAATTATATATGCATGATTTCTTTCTATAATTCATGATCATCAATACACATTCATTCTCAGGTTCAAGCTATGCACACAAACAACAATCATGTTTTGCTTTTTCTTGAATTTCTGCTACTGTCAACCTTTTTTAAGTAGTGAGTTTCACCTTCCATTTGAAACTGTTTAGCTCGAATCTCATTATTCTCTCTATTTGAAACTTATAGATGGCAAAGAAGAATAAGGAAATGTATTTGCAAGAAATGGAAGCATCCAAGTAGAAGAAAGATGAAGAAATTGTCAACCTTATAAAGGAAGAGGTAGAGCAGATGAAACATCATAAGCATGAGGCCTTTCAGCTTCTGAAAAGTGAAGAAGAAGGAGAAAACTGAGAATATAATCAAGGTACGTTAACAAAGAATTGGAATTTTTTTTTTTTTTTGTCTTTAAGTGCGAAGACTTTTACTGCTGCTAATATAGTTCTCCAATGTGCATAAAACGAAAGAAAATCGACAGAAGGAGCAGCAGCAGAAGTAAGACAACAAGTCTAACTCTTGATTATATTTAATGAGATTTTCTCCATATATAATGCATTTTTTAGATTTATGCACCTGTTTTGCTCTCACTTGAGTCTTTCAGGTTGCTCTTGATGTTAAAGAAATGCAATCTTTTATTTTTTTTGTCTTAATCTTATATTTTATTGTGACATCAACTTGTTTAGAGTGTAGTTGAACAAAGACCATTAGGTTAAAATATTGTGACTTGAGTAGGTTGAACAAAGATCATTAGTTGAACAAAGTCATGAAGTACCTGACTTGAGTTAAAATATTGTGAACTTGGGTTCTTGATTTTGCTTCTTATAAATCGTTGTGCAAATATATAGGTTAAGTAGACTATATGATTTTTTTATAGTTATCAAACTTTAAAACTCCTCATTTCAAGCATTCTAAAGGAATTCATGAAAATAACTAATAGCATGCTTGCTCTCCAATTGCGTGAGCTTCTTGCACCAATTGCGTGAGCTTCTTGCAGGGAAATC
The DNA here is from genome assembly GCA_961763995.1 of Juglans cinerea. Lineage (NCBI taxonomy): Eukaryota > Viridiplantae > Streptophyta > Magnoliopsida > Fagales > Juglandaceae > Juglans > Juglans cinerea. The sequence goes on along the minus strand of CAUIVZ010000015.1, from coordinate 22,643,390 downwards.
AGTTGAAACCCCTCAAGAGGCGCTTACCATTATTGATATTGTCTTGATGCAACTGCCAGGCCAAAGGTGCATGCATTTCTGTTGTTCTATTTCTTTGGATTTGTCGATTTTGTTTTTCTATTAATGCTAGCGGATTTCCACTTGTTAGACTTATTCGTGAGTGAGTTCAGATATGTATCAGTTGGAAGGTTTCTACATTCTAAGCCACGTGGCTTAGAATCATGGAGAGGTTTCTACGGGAGTATTAGACCTACTCAGATGGGACTATCCCTGAATATTGGTGAAAGTTCTTCGATTGTTATTCTATTTTTCAAAATGCTTTTATACATGAAATTTTCCCCACAAAAAAAAAAAAAAGAATAGCATTCTGAAATCTTTTCCGTTTGCTGCTTGTCAATCAGACATGTCATCTGCTGCATTCATTGAGCCACTCCCAGTCATTGATTGTGTTGCTCAGATTTTGGATAAAGATGTGTTTTCAAGGCCCTTTTCAGATGCAGATCGTGTAAAAGTATTGAACTCTGTGGTGTGGAAATCAAGTTATGATCCCAATTTCATACCTTATTGTACATGTCTAGCCAACTAAAAAGACAACGTAATTGTTTGGTGATGTGCTACGCGCTTTATCATCAATCTAAACAACCAATCAATCATGGTCCTAGAACTTTCAAATGCCATATCAAAGCAAGAGTAAGTGCTGCATCCCGACATTTAGCCACAAATTCTATCCTATGATCATTACCCACGGAGCTATCCCTAGCACTTAAAATTGAACATTTTTGTGAGATCAGTACCAGCTTAGTGACTTACACCTTTTATAATTTGTCTTTTAGGGTCATTGTGTCATGTTGACTTTACATTTGAATGATTTGGAAAACATGGCTCCTTTTTTTTACAGAGCACAGTAAAATTGACATGTTGATTGGAAAGTTCGGTTTTGATCAATCACCCCCATCTATGCTTTTGCCTGTGCAACAACTTGAAGATTTGAGAAGCTGTCTACATGTATATATACTACTCCATGTATTAGTTTAGTACAAGCTGGTTGTGTTGCCCTTGAATTTAAGTTACATATGATCAGCTACCTTAAGGTCCCTATAAATTTAGATGTGTATATGTGTATATCTGTTGGAGATGTGTATATTCATGTATTACATTCCCTGCTTTTATTAATGGTGAACGCGCTGTTGCTTTAATATCACCTTCTAAAGTTGTTGAATACTTCGTTTTGCAGACTTTGAAGCCGACTGTGGCTTCGAATTAATTCTGATGAATTAATTCTGTGGGTTTTTTTTTTTAATTTGTGAAATATCTTTTCCGGCGATTAAAATTCGCCGGAAATGTTTTTTTGTCATTTTACGGTATTTGCGGCGAATATTATTCGCCGCAAATAAGCTTTACCAGCTATTTTTCAAATCGCTGCTGCTGACTAATAACTCAATTCCAGCGATTTTTAATTCGCCGGTATTGATCTATACCGGCACATTTTTTATCGCTGCAATTGTTATTTCAAAAAATTTTAGTCAATAGCAGCGATTTCAAAAAATCGTTGCTAAATCTTATTTCCGGCGATTTTCCCTCTTTTAGCGACAGTATTAAATCGCTGGAATTAATTTTTTCCAACGATTAAAAATTGAATCGTACTTGCAATTGCGGCGATAAAATGTCCTTTTGGCAGCGAATAAAAATCGCCGGTAAAGAAAATTGTGTCCCGGCGATTTTTGGCTTCCGTTGGAGTAGATCAAAAGTGGAGGTTTAATACCGGCGAATAGCCAGCGATTTATAAATCGCTGGGAAAGGTGATAGGCAGCGATTTTATAATTTTTCCCAGCGAAAATGAATCGTTGGGAAATGTGATTTCCCTTGTAGTGATATTGGCCGTCTTACAGGACAAGTACCCATAGAACTAGTTCTTCGATCCATTTGCAAGAGGGAATTAAGTGAATACATGATGAGCTTCATCATGATGATCTACCATAAAATCAAATTGATTCTAACTTTGAACATCCGAACAAAAAACTGTATGGAAAGCATGACGAATTCCTCGATCTTAATAATTTCTGAGTACTGTTGTTTGAAGTTTGAATTGACAAACCCTTGCTGCATGCATGATATAATTCATTAATTAATGTAGCCAATATGTTAAATGTTAGATTGAAAAGTGGTTTCAAGCAACTACTGTGTGACTGACATAAAACCAAATTAATTAAAGACCAACCTAAACATGACAAGCCTGGCCTAAAACAACAACTCACATTCATTTACACTGGATCTGTGTATATAATCGTTGCCCTAACAGTACGGCATGCTAGCTAGATCAACATTAATTTGTTGCAGTCAAATTGGGAAATGGTCGATCTTTCCGAAATGGCGTTTACCAAAGTCCAATTAAACCGTAAGAATTAATTAGCACTGCATGCATATACATATATACTAGCTAGCTATAATGACAACAAGAGATATTTTTCCAGACGGTACTTCACCACGTACGTACGTTCAGCTTCAAGCATCTGATCTTTGTTTGATTGGATTATAATCACGACGTACAGCTTCGTAGCAAATAACCCTCCATTCAAGTCAGCTAGCTGGTAGCTAGCTTCTCTCGGTGCTGCTAACATGCAGCTGCATGTTGATTAAAGTCCTTAATGGGTTTTCTTGGTCGTCGTTCCAACCAACTGATCGGTCTGGTCGTATTTCAGCCACACAATACTACTGTTACTTGTTTACCGAAGTCTCCAAACTGGAAAAATTAAGGGAAATTATAAGGAGCGGTACTATATGTGCCAATTTTAGCATTAATTAGGAACGAGGTTAATTCTAAGTTTCAAAGTGTTGATTACTATGCATGGTTCTTAGGGCATCCAAGTCATGGTATACTATATGTCGCTGTTTAATTCATTCCGTGTCAGACACGATGGAATTAATGGGCCGGTGCATGTGTAGTCCTATTACCACTGCAGACTGCGCGCAGCTTCATAAAGATTTCCTTAATTTTCCCTGAACTTTCTCTGATAGTGAATAATACGATCTATTCGCTGAAGAAGATGAGATGTTTTGACCATTTGATCATGTTCTAGCCGTGGATCTCAAAAAGGAGAATATTTAGATCTTTCAGAAAGTTTTAATACAGCTAGCTAGCTTTGTATCATTTGAATACAAGTCAATGAATTCTATCATATTTGATTCCCCGGCCAATTCCTCTTTCCCACTTCCTTTTATCTCGAGTCTTGACTCAGTAATACAAGCTACCATGTTATAAGGACAAAAAAAAAGTATCTGTCATGGAGGGTCCACCCATAGACCGGAATAGCTTTTCCTGCCCCAACGTGCAAGGAGTACTAATCGTCTTGCATGTCATGCATGGTATGTGTGTGTATGTATGTATGTGTATGTATACATGCACCACGAACAAAGAAGTTGGCATCTATATATGACCCTTTTGTCTCTGGTTCTTCTTCTGATATTGCTATCTCTTTCGCTTTGAATATTTATTTCGATCGTTTGCGAAAAAAGAGATCAGAAGAGAAGATAATGGCAGCAGAGTTGGTGGGAGGAGCATTTCTGTCAGCATTCCTGCAGGTGTTGTTCGACAGGGTGGCTTCGCGTGAGGTTGTGGACTACATACGAGGAAAGAAACTCAACGAGAGGCTGCTGAAGAAGCTGAAGATCACCTTGTTGTCGGTGAATGCTGTGATCAATGATGCGGAGGAGAAACAGTTCAGGTGCCCTCTGGTGAAAGAGTGGCTCCATGAACTTAAGGATGCTGTCTACGATGCTGAGGACCTCTGGGATGAGATCGCCACCGATGCTTTGCAATATAATCTCCAAGCTAGATCCAGCACCACCGTCAATCAGGTATACATCTACGGTCTAACCTTTCAAATGTCTCCAACGATCAAGAAATTTATTTGCGAAATTCCCATTTCTCTTTTCGATTAATTCTCTCATAAAAGTTTATATATATATATATATATATATGAAAGTTACGAAAGTATTTCTTTTTTTACTTAATAGTTACGAAAGTGGTTATCAGTAAAATTGTGTATTTTTATTTATTTTTTCTTAATTAAGGATGTTAAAAAATATTATTATTTTTTTAAATGCACTAGCGATACACTCCACGATAACAGCTGGCGGCCTACTAACATTATATATATATATATATATATATATATATATTCATACATACATATATATATATATATATATGTATGTATGATGTATGTATATATATATATATATGTATGATGTATGTATGTATGTGGTGTGAAGCTATAAGCCTATATATAATAACATGATAGGTTTGGATAGTGAGATGAGAATTTTTGGTTTTAGATGAAAGTTTAAAATATTATTTTTTAATATTATTATTATTTTGAGATTTGAAAAAGTTAAATTGTTTATTATATTTTGTATGAAAATTTGAAAAAATTGTAATGATCATGAGATTATATGAGAAATCTTGGTCTTGTCTTTGCCCCCAATCCTGCAATGTCAAGCTTGGGGAGTGCGATGAGAATTTTTAATTTTAGATGAAAGTTTAAAATATTATTTTTACTATTATTATTGTTTTGATATTTAAAAAAATTGAATTGTTTATGATATTTTATATGAAAATTTAAAAAAGTTGTAATGATAAGATGAGATAAGATGAGAATTGTATGTCTCATCCCATGCCGTAAGGTGTATGAAATGAAAGTACTACACGTTCATCAGAAAAAACCTTTTCATCGTTATTAAACTCACATAATTGTTTTTTTTTTTTTTTTGCATCATTGTTTTTTGGTAAATCCCTTTGTTTTCAACCAGCACACAATTTACCTTAAACAAGCTATCTTATACAAATTTCACTTGGTTTATACTAGAAACAGATGAAGCTCAAAATTGAAGAGATCCTTGACAGACTCGAATTCATTGCAAAACAAAAAGATGTCCTCGGCCTGAAACATGGTGTTGCAGAAAAACAGTCATGGAAAATACCAACATCGTCTTTGATAGAAGAATCTCTTGTGTATGGCAGGGATGATGACAGGGAGGCCATAATCAAGTTGTTGCTATCGGATGGTGGTAATGGCAATAATATTTGTGTGATTCCAATCGTGGGCATGGCTGGGATTGGCAAGACCACCCTCGCTCAAGTTGTGTACAATGACAACAGAGTGAAAGAGAACTTCGAGTTTGCAGCATGGATATGCGTTTCTGAAGACTTTGACGTTTGTAGGATAACAAAAACAGTCCTTGAGGCAGTCACTTCAGTTTGTTGCGATTTCAAGGATCTAAATTTGCTTCAGCTTAAACTAAAAGAGGAGTTGTCTGGGAAGAAATTCTTGCTTGTCCTAGATGATGTTTGGAATGAGAATTGTGACAGTTGGGAGGCCTTGAGGAGACCTTTTAACTCGGGGACAGGGACACAGGGAAGCAAGATCATTGTGACAACACGCAATGAAAGTGTGGCCTCCATCATGCGTACTGTTCCAGTTCATTATCTAGACCAGTTAACTGATGAAGATTGTTGGCTACTATTTGCAAAATGTGCATTTGGGAACTATGGAAGCTCTGATGCACATCCAATCCTAGAAGGAATTGGTAGAGAAATCGTGAAGAAATGTAAAGGCTTGCCATTAGCTGTAAAGACCCTTGGGTGTCTCTCGCGCCTTAAACTGGATGCAGAGGAATGGGACAAGATACTCAAAAGTGACATATGGGAATTCTCTGATGACCAGAGTAACATTCTTCCAGCCTTGAGATTAAGTTATGACTACCTTCCCTCACATCTAAAGCGATGCTTTGCCTATTGTTCCATATTTCCCAAAGATTATGAGTTCAGAAAGGAGCAGTTAATCCAGCTATGGATGGCGGAAGATCTTTTGCAACTGCCGAAAAGAAACAAGAGAATTGAAGAAGTGGGAGATGAGTATTTCCATGAATTAGTATCGAGGTCATTTTTTCAACGATCAGCAGGTGAGAACTCGTGCTTTGTTATGCATGATCTTATAAATGATTTGGCTAGATTTGTATCTGGAGAACTTTGTTTCAGGTTAGAGGATGACAACCCAAAAGAAATTTCAGAAAAGACTCGACATTTGTCATATGTTATGGCATTAGAAGACCTGTTTAAGAGATTTGAGATTTTCTATAAAGCAAAATGTCTGCGCACCTTCCTACCACTATATTTGCCAGATGAATTTTATTGCTTATCAAACAAGGTACAACACAATCTATTGATTAAACTAAGGTGCTTGAGGGTTCTATCTTTGTCCAACTATCATAGCATTAGCGAGCTACCTGATTCAATTGGCGAGCTAATTCATCTAAGATATTTGGACCTCTCTCGTACTTTGATCAAAAGGTTGCCTGAATCTGTTTGCACCATCTACAATTTGCAAACACTGAAGTTGGCATATTGTTATCGTCTCAGGCAGTTGCCTACAGGTATTCATAATCTGGTTAATTTACGTAATCTAGATATGAATGGAACATGTGTAGAGGAGATGCCAGCACAAATGAGTAAATTGGAAAGTTTACAAATGTTGAGTACTTTTATTGTGGGAAAAGAGAAGGGGACCAAGATTGGAGAATTGGGGAAACTCTCAAATCTTCGAGGAACATTGTCCATAAAGAAGTTGAAGAATGTTGCAAATGCTAAGGATGCCTTTGAGGCCAAGTTGAAGGATAAGAAACACCTTGAGGAGTTAGTCTTGGATTGGGGTTATGGAAACACAGATGATACAAATCAAGTAAGATACGTATTGGAGAAGCTTGTGCCTCATACAGCCTTGAAAAAGCTCCAGGTCCATAATTATGGGGGCACAAGATTTCCCCATTGGTTAGGAGATCGTGTATTTTGCAATATGATATCAGTAAGCTTTCATGATTGTGAACATTGCTGTATATTGCCACCCTTTGGTCAACTACCTTCCCTCAAACACCTTTCCATTGAAGGATTTGATGGAGTAGTGACTGTGGGTCCTGAGTTTTATGGCAACAGCTCTCAGCCCTTTCCGTCTCTGGAAATATTGAAGTTTAGTGGGATGTCTGCATGGGAAGAATGGTATTCATTTGGAGTTGAAGATGAATGTATAAGAGCTTTCCCTCTTCTCAAGGAGCTTCGAATAGAGTCTTGTCCAAGCCTAATCGGGAGTTTGCCCATGAACCTTCCCTCTTTGAGAAAACTTGTGATTGAGAACTGCGAGCAGATTATTTCTCCTCTCCCAAGAGCTCCAGCAATCCGGGAATTAGAGCTAATCAAATGTGATAAAGTGGTGTTGAGGGAACTGCCACACACACTGCACTCGCTGAAAATGAAAGGATGTCAGTTTGTTGTAGAGACATTGTTGGGGGAAATATCGACACAAATCCAAGCTTGTCCTCGACGTTTGGATATTTCTGATTGTTCCACTTTGATGTCATTTCCTGGGAGTTGTCTACCGACTGCTTTGAGCTTCCTGAGTATAAAAAACTGCGAAAAGTTAGAGTTTCCACTGCAGCAATACCACACATCCCTCGAACACTTGTTGATAGTAGATAGCTGTGGCTCACTCGGGTATTTTCCAATAGATTTGTTCCCCAATCTAAACAGTCTCACAATTGGGAGGTGTAAGAGCCTCAAGCACCTTTCAGTGATAGGGGGACCACGCCAAGTTCTTGCATCTGTCACTTGTTTGAAAATCCAGGGGTGCCGAAATCTGGTCTCTTTCCCCGGAGGAGGACTATCTGCACCAAACTTGAATGATCTTTGGGTTGACGAATGTGAGAACTTAACATCACTGCCTGAACAAATGCATGTCCTTCTCCCATCCTTACGTGAACTAAGAGTTTCCGGTTGTCCAAAACTGGTATCTTTTCCTGAAGGGGGTTTGCCCTCTAGCTTGTCTTCACTTTATATCGGAGGTTGCAACGAACTCATTGCACGTCGGATGGACTGGCATTTGCAAGATCTTCCTTTGCTTGCGAGCTTTGGAATCTTTGGTGAATGCGAAAAAGTGGAGTCCTTTCCGGAAGAGGAGCTGCTGCCCTATACTCTCACTTACTTGTCCATTGTTGGACTTTCACGTCTCAAAACCTTGGATGGCAGAGGTCTTCAACACCTTATATCTCTCAGAACATTGGTCATCAGTGGGTGTTTTGAGCTCCAATCAATGCCAGAAGAAGGGCTGCCAATGTCTCTTGTTGAGCTCATCATCCGGAGATGTCCTCTGCTGAGAGAAGCATGCCAGAGGGAGAAAGGGGAAGACTGGCCCAAGATCGCTCACATTTCTTGCATAGAGATTGAAGACGACTCTAACTCATGAGCTATCTTTATTAGAGTCTTTGGTCTTTACACAAGACCCAACTTTCACTCGGGTACGTATTACTTCAGTTCTCCCCCCCTTTTCAATTTGATTGGTTGGTCGGCATTTGATAGTTCTTTGCGTTTTGATCTTGCCATTTAGGTGTTCAAAATTCTTTTGAAGAACCAACGACGATTCACAAGTATTTTGCTGTATTGGGGAGTACATGAAGTCTAACAGGTTCATGTTTTCTGTGAATTGAGAAGAATTTTTCCCCGTACCAGTATTTTTTATGTTCTATTTTTCAAATAATTTTTGCTAAACAACTTAAACCAATTGAATGCAGGAGTTTGAGGAAGCTCAGGTTGCCATTTTCATGTCAAAGCGCTTCTCTTACCAAGCCTATTGATTAACTGGAGTGTAATGTTGCTATATGGGAGTAGAAGTTTTACAGTTACGAAAATATTTCGTAAAAGTAAATTTAGAAACTGACGTAATTTGATGTAATACGTTAGATCAATTTTATAATAAAATTAACTTTATAATCTAATGTATGATATTAATTAATATAAATTTATGAGTTTATTTTTATAAAGTAGTTTGTAACAAAAGAACTTAATGCAAAACTCTAGTGGGAAATGGAACATATTCATGGACCTTATTAGACTATTCTCCTTCATGGGCTTGGTTTCTGCAAATTGCTTTTTCTCTCTTTAATTTGTTGAACTGTTTGAAGTTAAGTATCTTGAAATTTTGGTAAAAAAATAGGGTTTTTAATATTTATATTTGTAATATACAATCAATGAAAGTATTTTTTAATTTTCTGATTTGGACAAAAATAATTTCTTAAACTAGTGGCTCAATGTAATGTGTGGGCCCAAGAGGGAAATGAACGGTTTGTCAGACGGCATGTACACGTTTCTCGTGGACCCACTAGAGTCTAGAACAGACGAAAACGTATCGAAAAACTTGAAGACTTTCATATATTTTGCTTCTCCAGTGGTTTGGCGGTAGATAACCTGAAAATATCGTGGTCAGAGAATCCAACAGACAATCAACAAATTTCAGTGCAACTAACAAATAATTGCAGAATTCTCAGCATCTCTACAATCTGATAGAACGTGTTTGATGCTTTTCCTCTGATTCTTCACTAAAAGCTCTGCTTTTAAATGTTCTATTCTATTGCCCCACTTTAAGGTTGTGAGGTCTGAATTCTCTCCTGCAGTTGAACGATTTGAACATCAAAAGATTGTCTTTATGATTGATTCTGTCCATTCTTGAAGAATTCCTATCTGGGTATTCTTCAAATTGCTTGAAAAAGCTGCTTTTCATAGCTTTAACTCTCAACTTTGAATTCACCTTAGGGTTCGTCTCTCCTTGTTGGTCATAAAAGTCAAGCTGTTTGCTGGAAATATTTGTTGGTCATGACAATAGATGCTGTGTATGACTAATAGATTTTGTTTTCAAGTTTGTGTTTCTTTGGATATATTCTTGAGCAGTGTAATCAATAATCACGGATTCTTACTTTTGAGCGAAATGTCTGTGGTTTTGCCTCATTTCCTACTTAAAGTAGATTGAATTTCCATTAATGTTATAGCTTTTCTGGAGCTGTAGTGCTTATCCTTTCCAAATATTGGAAATTGGATGCTGCAGATACGGACTTGTTTGACTGCAGATATAATCATTTAAAGCAATGACAGAAACAATGGATGACGGGGAGGTAGAGCTTTCAGAAAATGTTAATTTTTTAAATTTCGATTCATCCATCAATTTTCAGGATTCTACATCCGCTGATTCATTTCTTGATGATTTCTTTACAAACACCCGAACATGCACCCACACCCACACTTGCAACCCACCAGGCCCTGATGCGGCTCATACACATACATGTTATCACACTCACACCCAAGTTCTTGCATCTGAAGAAGATGATCACCCAGACATTAAAAACAGTACCAGCTCAAGACCAAGAAGACCTTCCGGAAACAGAGAAGCAGTTCGGAAGTATCGGGAGAAAAAGAAGGCTCATACAGCTTATCTTGAAGAGGAAGTCAGGAAATTGCATCTATTGAACCAACAACTGGTTAGAAAATTACAAGGGCACGCAATTCTCGAAGCAGAGGCTTTGAGATTGAGAGGTCTTTTGCTAGACCTTAGAGGAAAGATTGATAATGAGTTGGGTGTATTACCCTACCAAAAGCAGTGTAACAGCAGTAGTTTGTTCAAAGAGGGCGATTGTGGGTTGCAGTCTGCTGATGTGGAAATCGGCCTACAATGTCAGACTAATTTACCATGCTTTCATCCACATGCGGTGTCATCATCTCAGGCTGGTGTTGGTAGAAGTGGGAAGATGCTGATAGCACGTGGAGAAAACTGTCAGCCTCCCTTTATAGATTGTCAGGCTAGCACAAATGAGATGGTGAATGCTGAAGGACAAGCAATGGAGACAATGGAAACCTTGGTGTCACCTGCACCACAGGCAAAACAAGTAGCAGGACATATGTAAGTTTCATGTCCCTTTTGATCATCTTGTTGTAATAATCTGCATATGTTCATATTGGGAGCCACTATCAAGACCTATATATTGCCATTTCCGAAATAAAAGTTTAATCATACAAGCCGATATACTTTAAGATGGAGATTTTAATTTTGATATCTCTGAATACTTTGTATTGGACAATGGACAGTGTTAACAAAATGACATTCTGCTTCTAACTTTTGGTTTGAGAGCATATTGAATACTTTATTTTGGGCCTGTTGATATGTTCTTAATGGCATTCTTGTGTAACACTATATAATTGGTATAGATGGAGTTATTTCCCTCAGATATCATCTTGTATGATTATAGCCCACCTAAAGATAAGGGAAAGAAAAAGTAACAGCATCAGGTGTTCTTAAAACTTCCAAGTACTAAAATTGAAACAGTTGGTAGTTAAGGAATGAAATGAATCTCCAACACAGTTACAAGAATCCATAATGAGCTTTGACCATCATTATATGGTCAATTATCTTTTGTATAGTTAAATGAGTAATGAATTCAGGAGCCAGATGGAAGATAGAGTTTAACTACACAAAAGAAACGGCCTGTTGATGTTGATGAATATGAAGAAAACTCATGCTTCTGTAATTAGATATTGTAATATAAAACTAAGGCATTGATGACATGTTTTGTTGGTGAAAGGAATATTTGGAGAATGGTTTATACGCGTTATTTAAGCTAATCAGGCTGATATCATGTAGGTAAGGCTGGCAGGCTGCCATTGAAGATTTCTTTTGTTAAATCAATGAGCTGGCCAACCTTTCCAGTGAGAATGAATTTCGACCTCATGTCAAAGGAGGTTTTTCCTACGAAATAAATAATTTATAGTCTAACTGTTCATTGTGCAATTGGAAAAAGAAAAAAAAAACACTTCCTATGTATAGTTTTCCCCTCCTATAATTGGATTTTTAGGAAATCTACACTATCTTGTGTGGGCTGCTTCTAATGGGCCAAACCTCTGAAGCAAGACAGATATAATCAGTGTTATCTACTTTCATGTCTTATTGATAAGTACTGCATTTCTTATTTATTTCTTCTCCTTGTTTGTTTGTTTTTTCCTGCATTTGTTCCTCTGTTTCTTACAAGAACTGCATGATCCTGACTGATATTATCAAATAAATAATATCCACCTCACTTGTTATTACCAAAAAGAAAATGTCTATACCAAATGATCAAGCAATTCTCCAAATTTAAGCAAGTGGACCAAAGAATTAAGCATATCAGCAGACAAGAGCAGCAGTGCTCAGTCACATCCACCAAAGCCACATCTCTCTCTCTCTCTCACTGTGAAAGACTCATTCGTGCGAAAAGGTCCCATTTGAGTCAATCATGCCACTGTTTTCTCCATACAAACTCAGGTGAGATGCTTTTTGGAACATCGATTGCGGGCATAATGCATAAGATTTTCCTTGTAGCTGGTGCCCTTCTGTTCTTTCTTTCAGTCTGTCTTCTTCCACCCGTGTTGCAGTTTCTCCCTTGCTTGCAACTGTTCTTTCAGCGAACCCAACTTCATGGCTGACATTGTCCAATTTCCCAAAAAGTTGCTAATTTTATTCGAGAAACCTTTGACTCTTTTTGCAGGAAATCTCACTGTTTCACCTTATCATCCCTCTTAAGTCTTAAGACAGTAAAAATAGAGAAATATGATTGACACTAGCATTAAGTTCAAGTAGGTGGCACCTCTTTATGATTGGTTTCAGAAAAAAATTGTAGCTATTCATAAATGAAAAATATTTTAAAGAAAAATGTTAGTAGAGTACTTCAAACTTATATATTTTTTTATTTTTTTTAATAATGAAAAATGTTAAAAAAAAATTTAATAATCATGATCCATTCATTAAATGGTCAAAGAACTCAGGAAAAAAATCCCCCTTTGTTGCTCCAAGAAAGCACTTGAAACATATTTCATATTAAGATGAAGTCTTGAGAATATTGTTCGAAACAGAGTTACTTCTTCAAGATATTTTCCGACACTTCCACCCACCAAAATGCCCGTCAGTACACCAAGATCTTGATTGCTTTCTCTTCATATATTCTTCATTTCTTTTTTTCTTTTTCTTTTTCTTTTTCAAATTTACCTACTTGTACACAAAGTTCATCGTTTAGCTATTCCTGTTTTAGTTAAACGACGAGAAATAATAATGTATATTTGTATTCTGAATGATATATATTTTTTTACTTAGTGATTAAGAAAAGGTTTTTTTAATGATGTTGTGAATTTTTTATTTTTTTAAAAAAATATTTATGATGATTAAAAAAATATATGAAAAAAATAAAAATAAAAATAAATAAAAAATAATATTCTGGACCCTTTTCGATAACTCTAGCGGAACTCTATTAGCAATAGCATGGTCAAAGAAAAAGAAGGGGCCGGGACCCGATTCAACCCTGACATGGCTGCCTGCATGCAGGTACACCCATTCTTATTCATTAATTTGAGGCTACTATTAAAATGAGAATTCCTAGATCTGTCGATAGATTTTATAAAAATAATAGATTTGTTTGAGACTGTATAAGATATGATTGTTGGCGTTACTTCCATAAGTAATAGGCTTTGATTCTTTCTTTATATATGTATAGTTCATTGGTTAAGGTTTCTGGCTCTGTCTTATGATGTTGGCTCTCTTTACACTTTGGATTTGGATTTTGTAACCTGACTTGTCTGATTGTTTCAACGGTGTTCCTCTATTTTAAATTATAAATGAGAGCATCAATAAAATTAGGGTCTCGTTTTCTTTAATAAAAAAAAATTCATAAATTGATTTAATTTCATTAATATAATTTTATGTGATACATTATATCTATTTTATAATAAAAATATGTTTACAACCTGACGTATTACGTCAAATCACGTTACTTTGTGAGTTTATTTTTATAAAAAAAATTTATCGTCAAAATATTTTATCTTCTGAAATACTCTTATACAAACCCTACTTTTATATTTAAATAAAGTTAAATAATATATGGACCTCATGAAGTAGACGTTGTGAAGATTGTATATATAAGTGTTAGAAACACCATATTATTAGAATAATTATTCTTAACAACCACTATTATTACTCACACTCTATAAAAAAAAAATTGTGGGATGCGGCCGGGATGAATAATGACTGATGTATAGCAAAACTCGTAATATTATTATACATTAGTGCTAATATATTGGAGGTTTCATTTTCTTTCTTTTTTTAGGGTTTATTGAGAGGGAGGAATATTCAAAATGGAAGACCATCCTGCACTGATTTCTTTATCAATATTAAATGTTTCAAGTACATGAGGGCCGGTGCGCGTCACCACTACGCATGCAAGTTCATCGATAAATTATTTCCTATAAGAAAACGAGAGAGGATCTTTTGCTATGATTTGAGAATGCAAAGGTGTAAATACTTATGTCATGTTCAAGAATGTTGATGGGAAGAGATATGTCTCATTGTATATCTAATTAAATAAGATATAGTATAAAGTTAAAGTTTAAATTCAGAATTTTTGTTAATATATAATACAAATAATTAAATATATATCTTTTTATCAATTTAAGTAGTTTAAACAAGTGAAAATTTCATATAATATTAAAATTGAAGTTTTAATTCGAACACTGACTCTATATTCTTCTTTTATTTAATTAAATAGAAAAAATATACTAAAAAACGTAAAAGAAGAGAAATGGAGGTCAAGTAATTTGTACAGTATTACTGCAGAGGCATTGAAATTTGAGGTAAGGGTGAGGACAAGTCATGTGCTCTCGCAAGGGCTAGTTTGGGTAGTTAAGTATTTTTAGAATATTTTATTATTATTTTTATATTTTTTATTATTATTCAATATTCTATTATTATTTTTTTATTACTTTTTCATTATTATTCACTGAATGAAAAATACTAAATGTACTTAAAAAAAACTTACAAAAAATATACTTCTTCCACATATCAGTTATTGATACGTTGAAAATCATAAAATTTAAATTTTAAAATTTAAAATTTGAATTTAAAAAGAAAACTAATAAAATGAGTTTTGTAAGTAAAATTGTAAGTAAAATTGTAAATACATGTAATATTACTTTTCATAAAATATCTTAGATCACCTCACTACCCAAACACAACTAACTCGAAGAAAAGAGGAAAAAAAAAACTTGTTCAACAGGGGTAAACATACGGTACACATAAATTATTAATGTGGGGTTTGATATTATTGATAAGAGACAGACACAAATCTGTGTCTCAAAAAAAAAAAAAAAAAAAAAAAAGCTAGCTCTCTTAAATAAGGTTGGAATGAGTAGAGTTTTAAATTGGGGGAGCCAATGCATTCTACTTGATGTTTGATTACTACCATATGTCTTGTTATTTGATGAGGGGACCCAATTAAAATTAAGAGCACCAGCATAAATGGTTATTGTATATGTTTAGCTCTGTCTTTCTTTCTTTCTTTTTTCTGTTTAAGTTGAGATTTTTGCATGCATTTTTTGGTGGCCATGCAGAGCTAGCTAGAGTTAAGTTAATTAGTAACATATATGGTGATTGTTGGGAGTGAAACGAGCGTTTCAAATCACGTTTACCGTCAATAATCACTACGTAAGAAGAGAGAATCATCTGACTATACTGCTATATTGCTAACATCCATTCGTGATAGAAAAATATACCAACAATAATCATGACTTTGTTCATCATTTGCAGGTAGATGATTAGTATTTTTGATCAGTTTCATTCTTTTGGGAAACTTTAAAATTATGCAAAGGAAAATCGTAATTTAGCACCCAATTCACAATTGTTTGCTGCAGAGTAGCACCGCTTATCGTTACTGCCAATTGTTTTTACAACTTTTTTTTTAATTAATTAATTTATTTTTTTAAATATTTTTAAAAAATAAAAAATATACTAATACACTTAAAATCACTTCCTTAATTATTAAATAAAAAAAAATTAACCAACAGTCAATTAGAGCGATCAAATATAAGTGGCAAAGAAGCTTTTTCCTTGTTTATTTAAGAAAAATACAAAAGAAAAACTTGTAAAATTGTTAAATTTGGTGAAATATAATTGTCAATATGCGCCTCATCATCTCTAATTAACTTAAATGATTTTTGTTTTTTGGTTGTTTTTGCTGTTTGAAAAGATGGCTGTTTAATTAGCTAGATTGCAAGTCACCATATCTGTAGTAGATGGAGTGTGTTTGTTTGTTTGTTGCATTGATCTGATTTGTAGTAGTGTTGGATGGTGGAGAGAGGGGATGTTAAGTGCACGACAGTATTGAATATCGATTGCCCAATCTACTTCGGTTGTCTTAATTTGCGTACGACATTAATCAAAGGGACTTTGACATCATACACATATAATTATTTTTTGATAAATTATTATTTTTTAAATTCATTGCAGATTAAGCCTCGTTTGAACAGTGAAATGATATGAAATGAGATGAATTGAATAAAATATTGTTAGAATATTATTTTTTAATATTATTATTGTTTTAAAATTTGAAAAAAATTAGAATTATTTCTTATATTTTGTGTGAAATTTTAAAAAAATTGTAATTATGAGATGAGATAGTTTCTATATCTATACAAGCCTAAATGTCCATTGCGACCTTCGTAAGGATTCTTTTCTTTATTCCTATTTTCAAATAAATCATTTTCATTTTATTAGGTTAATATTATATAATGCATATAAAAATTTTATTTTTAATATTTTTCTATTATTCTTTCAATATTTTTTTAATATAATATTAAATAATTAATCCACAAGTAGAATAGAATAAATATTTTCTAATAATTAAATGCCACGTCAGAAAATAATGAGAGTATAGTATTACAGAAGATATGGTGTATAGCATTACACTTAACCGTGATGTTTTTTCTGAGATGAACTTCATCTGCCCCCACATGTACTTTAGAAAGTGATATTTTACCTATAAGAAAGACACATAAAATCACAAAGCCATGTTTATCTATACAACTAATTAATGGTGAGAAAAGCGACACTTAAAAACACAAGAGGATAGAATATCACTTTTACCTGAAAATCATTTCATGATCTAGTTTCATATTTTTCTCAACAAGAACTTCAGATTCAAGCCTCTTTTTTTTTTTTTTAATCTCCCCATTCAAATGCTGTGAATAATGCAAAATATGGCAAGTTTCAATATTTTTTCATATATGGATATC
Source organism: Juglans cinerea (assembly GCA_961763995.1). NCBI lineage: Eukaryota > Viridiplantae > Streptophyta > Magnoliopsida > Fagales > Juglandaceae > Juglans > Juglans cinerea. Next base: position 22,626,433 of record CAUIVZ010000015.1, on the reverse strand, counting down.
AAAAAATCTTCACAACTTCCTAACACTCCACATTATTTTTAATTTTTATTATTTTTTCTTTTATTAAATATTTATTATATGAATAATGAATAAAAAATTTGAAATAATTTAAAAAGAATAAACTCAAAAAATAATTTTAAAAAATATTAAAAATTTAAAATATTTAAAAAAATGTGGAGTGTGAAGTGTGGTGTAGGTTGTGTAGTAAAGCTCGATAGATATATATATAAACATTGACTAGATGATGTCCTTCTCATATTTGAAAAACTGATTGAAAATATAAAGTAATTATATTTATTTTTGTCAGCTTATGAAGCTCAGGTTTCTGTTCATGACAAACCCATGTTGGATTTGGACATTTTGGAAGGAGAAAACAGGATTGAGATGAGTTTCAAAATGGAGTATATGTCACCTAATTTGCAAGGAATTTGGGGCATAAATCTAGTAAGAAGGACATAAAAACAATCTTAAAATATTTGTTGTCAAGTAAGGTCTGATTGGTATTTGGTACCAACTTTGGTGTTTTTAATTTGCTTTTATACATGAGAAATGATAGTTGTAATACTGAATGTGTAAATGACGTGTAATTATTTTTTTAAAAATAAATAAATATAAAATTTACATTAAAATAAATTAATTTTTTAATAACAAATATCATTCTTTTTCAAAATAACACCTATCGTACTCTACAATTCCATATAGCATCACTCTTTATGTATACTTATCGACCCTCGTAAATGATAGACAGAGAGAAAGAACAGTTTGATAATTGATATATGATCCGACCGCCCAAAAAGTCATAAGATTTTGAGACACATGAGGCCCAACGTATATGGACAATTGGTACGCGCATTCTAAGCACGTGAGAATTTCAGTAACACATCCATGGCTTGGGGAATTACACTTTAATGTTTTTTTCTAGACATTAATGCATCTAATAGAAACATTAAACATACAAAACTAGATGATGAAAACCCTGGGAATGGTTTGTTTTTATAGATGAGATGAGATGAGACGAGATGCAAATTAAAAGTTAAATAAAATATTATTATAATATATTTTTATTTTGAGATTTGAAAAAGTGGAATTATTTATTTTATTTTGTGTAAAAATATAGAAAAATTGTAATGATTAAATGAGATGAATTGTGAAGACAAACTCTAAGTTCCGTTTGGATAATAAGATGAGATGAGATGATTTTAGATGAAAATTAAAAGTTGATTAAAATATTATTTTTTAATATTATTATTATTTTAAGATTTTAAAAAGTTGAATTATTTATTATATTTTGTATGAAAATTTAAAAAAATTAGAATGATGAGATGAAACCGGTTACGGACCTCATTCATTCATTCTCTAGATCCTCGACAACATAAAAGTTAGTTGCTCGCTTCTTAGCAAGAGAAAAATGGTTTGAAATACTCTTGTATGACGCATGCGTGTGTAGGATGCTAGATCAGCAACGTCCCAAAGACATGCAAAATGGGAAGAGCGTGGTAATAATAGGAAATCAAAACAAGTAAAAGATATGAAACCAATATTTTCTTAGTCAAATTTCTGAAATTCCTTGATGATTGACCTTGAAATATCATATGATGGATGACTGCTAGAAATTGCTCAAAATGGTTTCATTTGCACTTGACAAAAGAGCTCGAGTATTAGGATTTACATAACTATTACAAAATGATGGTAAAAATCTTCTAATTATTATCTGATTCAAATAAATTTCTATAATTTAAAGGAAGTTAGATACTATCTCTGAAAACATTAAATACTTACTCATGTCTATGAAGAATATGACTTTTAATATTAAACATAAGAATCCATGTCATGGGAATGCAGTGCCCACCCCCACCATGTGGAGGCTCCATCTCCATGGTCCTCTCTCTTGAAACCCATAATTTATATGCTGCAACCACTTTTGTTACCACCCAGAGGAAACCACTCCTTCTCCTCCTCTCTCCTGTACATATCACTGACCTGTAATAAAGCATAAAAGGATGATGATAAAGTGATTGAGTTCTGTGGTGTAAATTATAACATGTGTCCGAGAGTCTGAGTCAGAGTGTTTGGAGAGAGAGAGAGAGAAAACACTGAGAAAGCAAAAATGCAAGATCTTTTTGCAAATTTCCCCCATCAAAAGACACAAATCTCTATCTCTTTCTTGCATAATTAGACATTATAATATCATATAATTCTCATCATAATAACAGTTATTTTGATGGGTGCAAAAAGGGAGGAGAGCATATGCTTAATTGCTCTTGTGGGACATCATCAAAATAAACAATCCCAAAATGATGTGCTGATTTTTAAGATGGAGGAACATTGACTTCCCCACAACAACACATGAATGATGAGCCAATTTCAACCAAATCCCACGGCGCGTGTGTCTACCTCTCTACCAAATGAAAATGGGTCCTACTCCTGGTCCAACAACACTCCCCACACACTCAAATTCAACTAGGAAGAAAGATGGATTTTGATTGATTATGTATCCAAGGCTTGGGAAGGAAAGCAAGAAAGAAAAAAAAATGCTGAAGTTTTAAATTCAGACTGTCAGAGATGAGGGGTAAGTGAACGTGCATTATTTCGAGCACAGATCTGGATCCTCTCAAAGCACCACACCCAACTCCTCCCCCACAAAACACACACACTCTACTCACTGCCGCTTCTATAAGGTCTTTATATATTCAAAGGAGAGAGAAAGATATAGAAAGCGAGTCTAAAGAAAGAGAAGAAGATCTAAAAGGAGGGAGAGAGCTTTCAGGTTCACTGCCCACTTTGCCCAGAACCTAAAACATAAGCAGCAGGAGTGAAGCAAGCAAATTAATGGTTCCTCGGCTCCTGCTACTGTTAGCTAGCCTCTGCAGCCGGTCTTAAACAAAGGCGGTGGTTTGGCTTTTGTAGTAAGTTTGACTCTTGTTATTGTTGTATGTTTGACGGGAAAGAGAATAGTAACAAGGATAAACAAGGGGAAGACCTCCTTTCATGGGTAAGCCGTATTCTCATGCTCCAGAGCTGGTTTTTAATTTTGATTTGGAAAAGAAGAGAGAAAAGGAAGTTTTTAACCACTTATTTCATTTCTTGCTCCTTTTGTTTCTGAAACCTTTTTTTTTATAGATAAATTCAACCACCGCGTCTTTTTTTCTTTTTTCTTTTCCATTTTCTCTCTGTCCTTTTAACGAAGGCAACTCTCAGCATCGTCTTCTGTTTTCCCTTTAATCAAACCACACGGGAATGCTCATTTTTACACTCAACTTTCTTTTCTTTTCCTTTCTCTTTACCATCCTTTTGTTGGTATTTTGCAGGAATAAGAGAAAGATGAACACTTTGCTACTATTCATTACAAGTTGTTAGGTAGTGTTTGTGTGTGGTTGAGAAGGAAGGTTTACTTGTACAGACAGAGAGAGAACACTTAACTTTCACAGACCAAAGGAACAAAAAAGAACTGAACTTGACGGTTGGTTGGTTTGGTGTGTGAAATTGTAGTACCAACCTTTTTTTTTCAACCATGGATGGTTATGAAGCAACAAGAATTGTCTTCTCAAGAATCCAAAACTTGGACCCTGAAAATGCATCCAAGATCATGGGTCTACTACTTATTCAAGACCATGGTGAAAAGGAAATGATTAGGTTAGCATTTGGTCCAGAAGCTCTTGTCCACTCGGTAATTCTCAAAGCCCGGAAAGACCTGGGACTGACCTCGAACTCTCCGTCCGCCCCTTCTACTCCATCATCTCCATCCCCTTTCCTCTCAAGCAACCCACTTTGTGTCTCCAGACAGAGTTCCTCTCCTACCAGGCTGCGTGGTGGGATTAATCTTCCTCCTCCTTTAACTATTCCAAACACTTCTTCTGCTAATTCAGCTTCTTGGGTCACTTTGTCTGAGCTTCAAAACGCAGACGATTTGATTAGTCCCATCAATTTAGCCCTCGGGTCGTCCTCTTCCTCTTCGATGAACACGTCTACTTGCTCTTTACCCTTCTATGGAAGTGGAGCCGCCGATATGTTCGATGACTTTCACCTTCAAGACCAGCTTTCTTTCCTCAACGATGGCTCCTCAACTCTAGGCCCCAAAAACCAAGACTTGTTTTACCCTCAGTCAGACTTATCCTCCAGTCCAACTGGTGCTGGTGGCGACCCTATGCTTTTTCCTTCATATGGTAGTTGGGGAGGATCTGTACACCGCAGAAGCTTCTCGGTTAGTGATGTCTGCTTGGGCTCTGAGGACCCCAATTCCGGGTTTGGCTGGAAACCTTGTCTGTACTTCGCTAGAGGGTTCTGCAAGAATGGCACTAGCTGCAGGTTCCTACACGGAGGGCCTGGAGATTCAGTGGATGGTTCTGCAATGATAGGTTCACCAAACAAGATCGACATGATGGATGAATGCCATGAAATTCTCAGATCTAAATCTGCTCGGCAACAAAGATTGGCTACAGCTTCCCAGCTCATGGCCTCAGCTTCTTTTCCGTACTCTCCGAAATGCATGAGTATGCTTCTACAGCAGCAGCAAAATGACACTAATAGGTATAAAACTTTAGATTGTATTATGCAAAATCTTGGGGTTTTTTTCTCCCCCTTGTTTTAAATGTTTTGAGTACATGTAGGGCGGCAGCGGCTCTGATGATGGGTGAGGATATGCACAAATTTGGGCGATCCCGGCTCGAAAGAAACGATTTTTCAATGAATGGTGGGGCTGGAATGGTTAACCCGGCAGCGAGGCAGATTTACTTGACTTTCCCTGCTGATAGCACTTTCCGAGAGGAAGATGTCTCAAATTATTTCAGGTTCTATTGGGTTTGTTGTTCTGTGACGTTTAAAGCTTGTGGAATGGATTGGTGTCGTGACTGAATTGTTTTGATTTTGTTGTTAAAGCATTTATGGGCCGGTGCAAGATGTGAGAATCCCATACCAGCAGAAGAGAATGTTTGGATTTGTTACTTTTGTTTACCCGGAGACTGTGAAGCTCATTCTTGCCAAAGGGAATCCTCATTTTGTTTGTGATGCTCGTGTGCTTGTTAAGCCCTACAAGGAGAAAGGCAAAGCCACGGACAAGTACTGGCACACTCACCCTGTTTAATCTTCTTCTCCGCGCATCATTGCTTAAATTAGATGTTTAGATGTACTGTGCTAATGCCGTAACGCTACCTGCTAGTTGCAGGAAAACACAGCAGCAACAAGTGGAGAGGGGAGAGTTCTCACCATCGGGAACTCCTACTGGAGTTGATACCAGAGACCCGTATGATCTTCAGCTCGGTAAGCAAGCTATTATCTTTGTTTTACACGAGTAATATACATGGCTAATTTTCAACTTACGAGTTTCTCAATTTGATTAAACACTGGAAGGAGCGAGAATGTTTTACACTGCACAAGACATGCTGTGGAGGAGGAAATTAGAGGAACAAGCTGATTTGCAGCAAGCCCTTGAACTTCAAAGTAGAAGGTTAATGGGTTTGCAGCTTCTTGACATCAAGAAGCATAACCACCACCCTGCGCTCTCCACTGGCAGCCCTGTTCCATCCCCAACTCGTTCTCCCAATCTGTATAATCAAAAATCTATTTTTCCTTCATTCAACAGCAGCCAAGAATCCGTAGAAGGTATGCTGCTATCATATTGCTAAACTTTTCATTTTGTTTTTAAAAAAAGAATGGAGTTTTCAGGGTTGGAATTGCTTGATTGCAGAGAAATCTTCTAGTGATGCGCCAGCGGTTTCTGCTGGTGTTTGTGCTGACCAGCCGCAGTTGCAGCTGATGGCATTCACCACTGTTGGAGGCAAAGAATCGACTGACAACAGTGACAATGCCAATAGAGTTAGCACTAGGAAGCAAAGCCCTCCTCGTGAGGAGAGGGATTTGCAAGAATGGTATGTAACTTTCCTAAGTCAGACTGAGATTAGTAAAGCACCCTTTTGTTTCATAGATTTGTATCAACTTCGTATTTTTTACCATGCCAAGGTTTTTAAAATACTTTCCCATGTGGGTTCTCCAAATTCAGCTTTTTGAAGGATTGTTTATCTCACAATTGAGTGCAGTTTGGAGCACAACCTCCCCGATAACCCATTTGCATCTCCAACTAAAGCGGCTGCAGACTTCATGTATGCCTTTGGCAATGGATCTAGCGAGGCCAATGACCCAGATGCCTCAGCAGCTGGATCTACTAACAAATTGGCTACTTCATCAGTACTCCCATCTACATTGGATATTGCAGCCTTAAAATCTTTCAACTGTCAATTGCCAAGGTACTCCCATTCAGTGCCATCAATTACTATTATTACACAATCCTTGTTAATGTATCTTTGATACTTGTAATTTACAATGGGTTTTCATTTTAGGTTCTCCTCTGGCCATGGAGCCATTGGGATGTATGCTGGCACTGGTGGGCCTATTGGAATTTAGCTTTCCTAATGCTAAGGTAAATTTACTTTGGATTCTTTTTCTATTCAAACTGCATAGTTTATTCGTTTTCTTCAGAATGCGAACAGTTTGTGATTATGTGATCTGAATGGAGTTGGTTTGCTTTGTTTTTCTTTTGTTTTGGCTGTTTTTGCTCATGTTTACAGGAAGATCGAGAAGCATATAACCAAACAAACTCCCACCGTATCAAACAAAGTCTGTAGAGGGTCAGCATCATCTGCACTCACCGCCATCATCATCAACACCATCAATACTATTACACTACTTACTACCATACAAAATGCATACGTAAAAAGGCAGTGAAGGAAGTGGGTCATCCATTCCTTTCTTTGTTGTACTATTTTCATCTCTCATTTCTGTAGTTGAAACTGAACCACAGGTAAAAAAAGAAGAAGAAAGAAACATAGAAAGAATCATCACACTGTCCATGTGTAGTAGTAGCTTCTGGCACTGTAATTTCTCTTCCTTTCCATTGTTTCCCTAGAAGAAACAAGAGCCCATATTTAGTCTTGGTCTCATAGTCTGTGTTTTTAGGGTGTAATCAAACATTTGTACAGCTGAAGCAAAGAGCCACATAGAGAAGAAAAGTGAGAGGAAAAGCAGAATATAACTACAAGCCTCATTGGTGGCGCCATAAAGGGTAAAATTAGAGTTGAAAGGGCTGAAGACAATGACTGAAAGGTAAACAGTCAAGCCCGGTAACATGCACAGCTGGAAATGCATCTCTCTCATCTGTAGTATTAGTTGTTATACACAATATCAACTCCTCAAGTTGCCACACAGAGAGAGAGAGAGAGAGAGAGAGATTTGGAAAGAAAAAGTGAGTTTTTTTTAGGCTAATTGGTCTACTCCATCTCCCTCACTCTATAATTTCAAGAAGAATTTGTCTCTTTGTTAATGTTTTTCTTTGTTTTTTGGTATTTCTCTTTTCTTTATTAGTGGGGTCTATCTCTAATTTAGCCATTACAGGAGGGAAATAAGAGAAAGGAAGGGCCACAAGGCACAATGTCACATGGGGGTGGGCTGACACTCTGTGGGTCCTACTTATTTATAGGATGCCAGTTTGTATGTGGGTCCTACCCACCAACACTCACCCCATGTGAGTATATATATATATATAGATATTGGTTGTAGGCTTTTACTTTCTGTGCTTGACAGCAAAGGACAGGCACAGATCTGAGAGTTGATGTAGATGCTCACACGTATGACAAAAGTGCACGGATTTTCAAGAATCTTTCGCGACGTGGGACAAAGTTTTTTTTGGCAGTGTGATTTTCCTTTGTTCTTGTTATCATGTCTTTTTTGTTTAGTTTAACAATGGCATAGGAAGTGAGTTCGTGTTCGTGTTTTTGCCAAAAAGGTTTTAACTGTGGATGGGGTAAAAAGGGTCAGTCTTAAATGTCGGTGTTATTTGAGAGGACACGACGTCTAGAGGGCCGTAATGGAAAGACCAAACGGGTTTCCTCGATGGTGACTCTGTCAGAGGAAGCGATCAGAGTGTTGCTAACTCGATCGGCATGAACTAGAGAACAGCATTCTATACCATTGCCATTCTTTTGCCGTTTCACCTTAATTTAGCGTTAGAAATTGGACTCGGATACTCCATATCAGATCGAGTTTTGTGAGGGAAAACTTTAGTGACATCACATAATTGAAACAATTGTAATTTGTTAGTAACCCGTAAGCAAAAGATAACATAAGTTTTTAATCATTTGATGTTAGGGGATGAAGAACATATGATACTAAAAAAAGATTAGTAACATACATTAAAAAGACTTTAAAAGGAAAAAAAAAACTATTTAATAAAATGTTAATTTTAACTTATTTTGAGGTTTTTTTTTTTTTTTTTTGTGTTTAAGAGTTAAAAAAAAAATTATTTACGAGTTGTGAAAAAGGTTTGTGTAATAATTATAAACATATTTGTGTCTACTAAGGAAACTAGCCACGTATATTCTTGGACCTGACATGAAGTTTGAAAGCCCATTCATGTGGGTCCATCAAGGTCCGGACCAACGAGAAACTTTTGGGCCTCTCTTTTAGTCTTTCAGAGATGTGAAGAAGAAGAAGCCCATTTGTGTGTTTTCAGTGATCCAAAAAAATATACAACTGTTATTTTGTAAGAAGATATTAACTTTTGTAGTAACAAAATTAGGGTATTACAAATGGACGGTGACTTCATGGGTTTTTAACTTTCACGAAAAAGTTCGATCTCTCTTTGTAGATTATAAAAGAGAAGGAGAAGTTGATGATATAATCACCACGGGTGTATGTGTTGTAGAAAGATTTAATATGAGAGGAATAAAAATTCTATTTTCAAGCTATTGATAGAGAGTGCTTATATGGTATAATTTGATTTAAAAAATTGATATTGATTTTAAAATTTGAATCTTATAAATCAAATCTTACTATTTAAGTGATGTGAATGGTGTGCTCTATATACCAGCTTGAGAATATAATAAATCAGATAGAAATTATATTTTTTATGATCCACAAAGATCATGACCTGATTGGCCAAAACAACACACACACACACACATATATATATATACATGTATATATATATATATATATATTTATATATAACAACCTTACTATTTTATATAGAGAAGTTCTACAGCCACAAAGAGATCTCACAATAGTAAATCTATAAACTGACGTGATTTCATATGATACGATAAATCTACTAATAAAAATAATTTTATAATCTAATGTACCTTATCAAATTATATCATTTTGTGAATTTACTTTTGAGAAAGGCTAATATGTCGCCTGAGTTTGCCCCCTCTCTTTGACCGCTCGTGTATTTAGTTTTTTTTTTTTTACTTAATGATTAAGAAAGTGACTTTTAGTGTATTGGTTTATTTTTTATTTTTTTTAAAATATTTAAATATGTTCAAAAAATATGAAAAAAAAAGAAGAAAAAAAAAGAAGACAAATTTACTCTTTTATGGGATTTCTTACTAAAGCATTTGTTTTCTATATGAGAAATGCTACGACCATAAAAAAAAATATCATAAAATTAAACTCACAAATTGTCATGACTTATATGATACATTAGATCTACTTTATAATAAAAATAACTTTATAATTTAACGTATCACATCAATATTCTACCTCAGGTTTACTTTTATAAAATATTTTTGTGCCCAAAACATTTCTCATTCATTCTATATCTACATGCATGCCTCGTCTGTTGCCTCGCATTCTCTCTCGGCTCTCTCAATCCCGCCATTAACGGTCCAGTTTAAATCTTTCCTTGCATTAGCGCGAAACCCTAAACATACTTCTACTCCAGTATCTTTTTCTTTGGTATCTTCGTTATCAGATTGTGGCGAAAGTGAATGATCGATCGAGTTAACTAGTGTTTGAAAAGAATTGATCAATGAGAAGTATCTGAGAGAGAACTTCGACGTGGAGCCCAAGAGGCCTTCCGCTGAGGCCCTTAGGAGATGGAGATCGGAGGTCTCCATAGTCAAGAATCGTCGGCGAAGGTTCCGCATGGTGGCCGATCTTGCCAAGCGGGACGAAGCGGAAAGAAAGCATAGGAAACTCCAGGTTTTGATGATCATGACCTCCCTCTTTTCTCTCTACAACAAAAAAGTATTTGAAGGTCTTGTTGAAACTGAATAATCATTTTATTTGAACTTCCTTTAGTCGTATTATAATGCAAAATCAGTCAAAGATTATAGATGGCGTATGTAGCTAGATTGTTATTCGTTACGTACCGTCATCCGTTTGGTTGATGAGAAAGTGCAAGTTGATAAAAACGAAGAAAATTTTCTTGATCAGTTGTCTTATATGCTGTTTTCTTGGTGTTTAATGCTTTAAATCTTCACACTCGGGCAAATCTTTGCTATGGGCTCATGACATGAGTCATGGAAAATAGTTGATTTTGATCGACAAGTAGTCTATGGGCTCACATAAATAATGTTGTTACACCCGATCGATCGACCATTGTTCGAGAATTATTTTTGGGTTTTCGCTTTTCATTTTCCTTGTCATTTTTAAGTTTTTCTTGGATGGCAACGTGCTCATTCTTTTCAGAGAGAAGAGAGAGAGAGAGTTTGATTATTCTTGAAACAAGCAAGATTGATGTCAGCACTAGCATAATACTGCAAATAGAAAAAGTTTTAAAAAGTATTAATTAGCAAAGTTCAATTCTGTAATGCTACATGCAATCATGGAATACTCAAACGTTGTTATGCAGTCATTTAAAAAGAGTGAGTTTTATAATTAAATGTTCTCATACATTACTGATATTTAGTCCGTTATTGTATCATTTATATGCTCTTAATTAACGAAATCTAAATCATGAGATTGTGCGGCCAACTTCCATCATCAATATCCGATGCCAGTGGAATCCCGGCGGCCGCTTGAGGTAGCGGCCAAAGTGATGGTGTTTGTAATTACTTCGGCTAGCTGGGGTGGGTTTATAGCCACTGTCGTTATACGCTAATTATTATGTTGTTACTACTTGTGGCCAGGAAAAGTTTCGGATAGCTAAATAAGTGAATCAAGCAACATCGCAGTTCTTTGGCGGCATGGGCGGTGTTACATGTAATAAATTATTACAACTTCTGATAAATCCAAATTTCTATGCCTTTTCTCAAATCATGTTTTTCTCCGTCATGCAGCTGCATGGGAAAGCAAACTCATTACAAGCTCTACAAAGAGGTTAAGGATGCTGGTTTTGTTATTAAACCTGATAAACTAGCATCCATTGTTGAATCCCATGATACCAATGGTTTGGAACTTCATGGAGGAATACAGGGATTAGCACGAGAACTCTCTGTGTTGGATGATGCATGGTGTTTGTTCTAGCGACATACCTCTCAGGCGAAACATCTATGGTTTAAACCGATATGTGGAGAAACCTTCTAAAGGTTTTTGGATGTTTGTTTGGGAAGCCCTACAAGACTTGACTTTAACTACCCTCGTGGTTTGTGCAGCCATTTCTGTAGGTGTTGGCATTGCAACTGAAGGGTGGCCAAATGGTATGTACGATGGGTTAGGAATATTACTGTGCATATTCCTGGTAGTGATAGTAACAGCAGTTAGTGACTATAAGCAGTCTTTGCAATTTAAGGACCTGGACAAAGAGAAAAAAAATATAATTGTTCAAGTCACCAGAGATGGATCCAGACAGAAGGTTTCTATCTATGATATTGTGGCTGGAGATGTTGTTCATTTATCTGTTGGAGATCAAGTCCCCGTTGATGTTGTTTTCATATCGGGCTACAGCTTGTCAATCGATGAATCAAGTTTGTCAGGTGAGAGTGAGCCAATTAATGTACACATAGGCACACCTTTTCTTCTTTCAGGCACCAAAGTGCAAGATGGGTATGGTAAAATGTTGGTGACATTAGTTGGTATGAGGACTGAATGGGGAAGATTAATGGTTACTCTAAGTGATGAAGGGGGAGAAGATGAAACACCACTCTAGGTCAAGCTTAATGGAGTAGAAACCATTATTGGGAAGATAGGCCTAGTGTTTACAGTGCTGACCTTTTTAGCTCTGACAGCAAGGCTTTTAGGGGAAAAGTCACTTCACAATAAGATCATGGACTGGTCTGCTAGTGATGCACTCGAAGTTTTAAATTACTTTACTATTGCAGTCACTATACTAATTGTTGCAGTTCCGGAGGGACTACCTCTTGCAGTGACATAGTCTTGCCTTTGCGATGAAGAAACTGATGTCTGATAAAGCACTTGTGAGGCATCTCTCTGCACGTGAGACAATGGGATGTGCTGGTTGTATTTGCACAGATAAAATAGGAACATTGACAATGAATGATATGGTGGTGAACAAGATATGGATATGCCAAAAATCTATTGAAATATATAATAGAAACAATGAGGATGTGCTAAAGACCTCAGTATCGGAGAGTGTGCTTGACGTCCTTCTGCAGTCGATATTTCAGAATATACTAGCTCAGAGGTAGTCGAAGGGAAAGACTCAAAGAAAAATATCATAGTCACTCCAACAGAGACGGCACTAATGGACTTTGGCTTGCTTCTGGGAGGTGATTTTATGTAACGCCCCGACCCCGAGGGTCCGGAGAGTTAATTCATAAAACTTGATAATCAACTCTAACAAGACTAGAGTACTTCAACATTTAAGAATATATCCATTTTCCCAAATCTCAAATCGAACGTAAATACTTCAATTAAATAAATCAAATAAACTCATTTATCCAATATTCAATCCAACAACCCAAATAAAATCAACTCTTCTTCATGTCTCAAATACCAACTAGAAATCATATAACATTAACGTAGTCTCCATAAACCATCTAAATCCATTGAAGTAAACTTAAGAAAGATAATTAACCTCCAGCACCAACTCTAATATAATGAAATACCCAACAACAAATCAATGCAAATCTTCTCCATAGACTCTAATACTGATCTTCAGCTGAGCCATCGATATCATCTGAAATATTATGAAGATTAACGGGGTGAGTTATCAACAACTCAGCAAGCAGAGAGCATATACTAGTATGTAAACATGAGCATTTATAACAATTGATAAGCCGAACAAAACATTTACTTTCATAATGCAGAAACAAAACTTGTACAAAATCTTTAGAGCGAACTTTTCAGAAAGATAAGCTTATTCAAAAAAGAAAATCCGTTGGCATTTCTAAACTGAACCATTATAATCTTTTAATCGTTTGATATCACATCGGGACAATACCATGTTTAACCCCCGTGATAGGGTTATAAACCACCATTATACCCGTGGCTGGGCCATATTCCATGTTTCACCCCCGTGGTAGGGTTATAAACCACCATTATACCCGTGGCTGGGCCATTTTCCATGTTTCACCCCCGTGGTAGGGTTATAAACCACCATTATACCCGTGGCTGGGCCTTAACAGAGACAAAACGGATTTCATCGAAAATCCGGTTACAATCATATACAGAATCAGAACATCATGCCAAAATTCTTAGATGACACCTCATATCAAAACAAATCACTGGAAAGCTTCAGGTCATTTCACATGTTCGAGATAAAAATAAACATAATATTCTCATTTGTTCACAACAAAACTTTTTGAATTTCCTTATTCGCTCTTTTGCATAGTTCTGAAACAAAGTGCACAAAACTAGCTCATGTCTACACTAGTCATGACAGAAAACACTTTCTTTTATATTGAATTTATGCAGATGCAGAATAAACATTTGAGGTTGATCATCTCTTTCAAAACTAAACACATTTATTCTCAAAGTCAACCTCCTTTTATTTATTTTATGCAAAACTAGTATATGAACCCCGCTTACCTGACTTCTTCGTATTATCAACACCTTGAGTCGGAATTCTAATAGTAACACCACCTAACTTGTTCAAGAGGCCGAACAACACTTCGAAGAATCAGAACAATGCAAGCTTCACGGGATTCTGAAAACGCTAGCCAAGGTGAAATACTAATTCGTGCAAGAGAGGATCTAATTAGTACGGAAGAGTGATGAGGAAAACACTCATGTGCGGAACCGAAACACATAAAATCGTGGCTTGGGCGTGGGAGCAGTTGCACGGCATGGAGGAAAACACGTAATTGCAGCAATGAGGGCTTGATGGAGGAGGAAGAAAAACAGTGCAAGGGAAATAAATCCCTGCACCAAACGGCGCCGTTCTTCACTCAACCAGCTCGTGGGCTGGGTTTTGCATCCGACCAAACAAAGGGGCTGGGCCTAAGCCCGGTTATTACATTTTAATACTTATCGAATGAATTACATGATAAGCAGGGTTGAGCCTTTCAATACAGTCAAAAAGAAGATGTCTGTGCTTGTGGCTCTTCCTGCCCTTGGCCAGTGTCGAGCATTCTGCAAAGGTGCATCAGAAATAGTTTTAGAAATGTGTGACAAGATTGTTAATGCTGATGGGGAAGCCATACTACTCTCTAGAGAACATCGAAAGGACATCACAGATGTCATAAATGGTTTTTCTAGTGAAGCTCTAAGAACTCTATGCTTGGCCTTCAAGGATATAGAAGGCGCTTCCAACATTGATAGTTTACCTGATAATGGTTATACCTTCATAGCTGTTATTGGAATTAACGATCCTGTGCGTCCTGGGGTAAAGGAAGCGGTTAAGACTTGTTTAGCTGCTGGTATTACCGTGCGGATGGTCACAGGTGACAATATTCATACTGCTAAAGCCATAGCTAAAGAATGTGGTATCTTGACAGAAGATGGACTGGCAATAGAAGGGCCAGATTTCCGAAATAAGAGCCCAGAGGAGATGAAGGAGTTAATCCCAAAACTACAGGTTCCACAACTGCTTAATGAATTTTTCTTGAATGCTAAGGGGCAGAATCTTCTGAAATTGCTCATATTATTAAATGTGTAGGTAATGGCTCGATCACTGCCTTTGGATAAGCACACCCTAGTAACCCAGTTAAGAAATGTATTTGAAGAAGTCGTCGCAATGACTGGTGATGGGACGAATGATGCTCCCGCATTGAATGAGGCAGACATTGGAATTGCTATGGGTATAGCAGGAACAGAGGTTTGTTAGAGACCTGAGCGTACTGTTATAAAGTCTGCATGCTGTTTACTATTTTGCTTTACCAGTTACTAGTCATTATTGTTAGCTAAGAGTCTTCTCCTATGTGTTGCAGGTAGCAAAAGAAAATGCCGATGTTATCATAATGGATGATAACTTCACCACTATAGTGAATGTTGCCAGATGGGGTCGTGCAGTGTATATGAACATTCAAAAGTTTGTACAATTCCAATTAACATTTAATGTTGTTGCTCTCATGCTCAACTTAATCTGTGCATGCATCTCGGGTGCGTTGACCAGTGGTGCTAATCTTTAAGATGCTGATTTTTTTTTTCTCCCCGGGTTATTTATCAGTTTTCTTATAATGCTGATGACTAATAATCTAGTGAATTAACTTTCAGGTTCTTCTCCTATAACATCCGTACAAATGCTTTGGGTGAACTTGATCATGGACACTCTTGGTGCATTGGTGCTGGCTACAGAACCTCCATATGATGCGTTGATGAAAAGACCCCCAATTGGGAGGAATGTAAATTTCATTACATGGACCATGTGGAGGAATATTATATGTCAGAGCATCTACCAAATCCTCGTTCTCTTGATTCTCAAACTTGATTGGAAGCGGCTTCTGAAGCTCACTAGCTCAGATGCTAACTCTATTCTCAACACATTCATATTCAACTCCTTTGTGTTTTGCCAGGTATCGTAGATTTGTTTGTTTTCAGTTTCTAATGATGCACATGCACTGCACTATCTGCAGTTCATATCATCCTGTTCTGTGTTTAAGTTTGAGAATATCATCTTATTTTTGGAATTCTGTTGTAGCTAAATTAGTTTGCCTTTTAGCTTGTCTTTACAGCTTCAGATTCTCACTTCTCATGCGGCTGAAGAGACCCCATGTAATACCAGGGTCCAGTCAAGTCTATTAAATATTTTTGAACTTATGTATGAATTTCTTTGGGCTCAACGATTGAAAGATATTGTTGGACGAGAGATTTATTTTTGAACTTGAGGCCACCACAATACTCAGTGCATGCTAATTGCCATGCACGTCCCTACGTGTACGGAAACAAGCAAAGTTCCCACCGCCTGGCCTATTTTACTCTCAGCAAAACAAATACTTGACTACGTACCACCTTATTGTTTTTATTCCCCTTAAACTGCAGCAGTCCACGTTCACCACTCCATGCACATCTCTATCCCTCACATTTACGGCAACTGTCACAATTCTTATACAACACGTATGCGTTAGACGTTGGTGTTCTTTCCTATAGTACTGTTTCCACCACTAGATTTTATCGGTGAAACAATTTCTTAATGTTGTTAACGAGCTAGCACCCGAGGCCAAACAAAACAAATTGCACCGAACGCCATCCTCCGCACCGTAGCATCACCAACCTCATGCAAGTTCATCTTTTCTTCGCTAGCATTACCTCCATAAGCCAACCACCATAGCCCACCGTCCAACAGCTTCGAACAACTGGACGAGATTTCCCTCACACGGCAGAAGCCACCGACGCCACCACCCTTCCCCCATCTCGCGGAAAACCCAACTGTTTATCCCCTGTTTTAGCTCCCGAAAACAGAGTACCGTCCCTGTTGGAATACCACAGACCAACGCCCTCTCAGCCACCGTGACCCTCCGAGTGCCACCCAAGTTGCCCAGCTGCTATCACTGCTCCTCCGTGTCTCTGACGAAAGGCTACCCTTAACGCCTCTGTAAGTCACTGCCACCCCTCCGTCTCTCTCTCTCTCGGTATTAACTTCTTCCTCATGCCGTGATTACTCTCTCTCCGTTCTCTCATCTTTCTCTCAGTGCACTGCCATCGGGACAGCCACCTTCCACTCGCCCAGCCCGTCGCGCCTTGCCCCTCCAGGCTCCACGCATATCTCGGTTTTAGTTGTAAGTCCATGCCGCTGCACTTCAATTCATTTGTTTTTCATGTTTGTTGACTTAAAAGAGTTATATTTATATATGGGTAATTCTGTAACCTAATGGAATAGGAGTAATTACCGTTATGCACTTTGATCATGTTTTCAAATGATAGAAGCTATTGCATTGTTTTTCTACTAAATAAATAAAATTACATTATTACCTTTGAGTTACAAGTTGCATTCTTGTGTTTTAAAGTTTTAATATCTATTTGTAAACTCTAAGTTTTTCATGTTTACATAAATTATTTTGGTAAGTTAATTTTATTTGAAGTATTTGAAGTAAAGTTTTCTTTCAACAGTAAGCGATAATGTTGTAATTTTATTATGTTGTAATTTATTAAATAAGTTAGAGTTTAATACTTTAGTAAGAGATTTAGTTAGAATTTGGGAAGTGTTAATATGTTGTCATTTCATGAATTTAGGTATTTGAGAAATTAAAATAAGTTATTTTAGCATCTTAGGCTTAAATATCGAAATACGTAGATTGAGAATTTATGGAAGTTACGTGACTATTTTATAGGTGACGGTTAATATTCATTCAGCACTGTTGTGAAAAAATTATGAAAAGCTAAGAAGTTCAGGTAAGCAGGTTCCTATGCTACACTTTGCATAAAATAAAATGATCTGATGTCGATTTTGGAAAATATGCATGTTTTGTTATGAAAAAGAATTTTGAAACGACCTCAGTTATTTATTCTGCATTACTCATGAAATTCTATATAAGAATAAAGTATTTTCTGTCATGACTGCTGTAGACATGAGCTATTTTGGCATTTTGTTTCTGAACTGTGCAAAAGAGAGCGAATATGAAATTTTGTGCATAAATTATATTTTTGTGATCTGATTCTGTTTTGTTCTGAAAATATTTTGTACTTTGATATGATATGATGTGATTTCTGAAACCTCTTGCATGACATTCTGTTTTATTCTGTTTTGACCTTACCACGGGTGTAAAACTGTGGCCTTTGTTTGGGTTGGTACCAACTTTTATGTTTCTGGTGCACCCACTTTGGAAACAAAGTGGTTTTATCCGTGGTCTTTCCAATGTGCACACTCGGGGCTCCGAGAATAATAAGGGGAAGATTAACATTCTATTTCTGCTCGGTTGGCCGCCGGAGTTTGTACAACCCTACTACGGAGGTTAAGCATGGAATTCTGTTCTGATATGATGTTTCAATTATGTTGTGTCAAAGGGATTTTGATTATGGATATTTATGAACTTTCGCTTTGATATTTTTGATAACATGTTTTGATTATACATTCTGAAAATAAAAATATTTTGTTCTGCATTTTGAACTCTGTAAATGCTCATGTTTGCATACTAGTATATGTTCTCTGCTTACTGAGTTGTTGATAACTCACCCCTTATCTCCATAATATTTTTCAGATAATTTTGATGCATCAGCTGAAAGTCAAGAATAGGGAATGCTAGCAAGTTTTGGTTGATCATAGAAGATTGAGTGCCTGAGGGTACAATGAGTTTTTTTGGAGAGTCTGTTTGGTAGTGTTGATATTTTATGTTGCTAGTATTTTCAGTCATGGATATTTCTAAGTATTTATGAAAATGTTAATGTATATTATCGAGGTACTTTTGTTGTGTCCTTATGTAGGAACATAGATAATTGTGTTGAACAAATAGGTTATTATGTTACGGAGACTCTGGTTTATTTTAAAAGTGTTATTGGAGATGACTTTAGTTGACATGAGTTAACTCTTCGGACCCACGGGAACGGGGCATTACACCCCAAGACTTGAGCACTGCAGCATTTATTATTTATTGCTCGCTTATTTTTATTAACCATGTAGTGAATATGGGTCTCTCTGTTGCCTTAACGTTTGTAATATGATTTAAGATCGATATTTAATTCTGGTTTCAACCATTAGTATTGCCTTAATCACAGAGTAGTATTTGAACTCACAATATATATATATGTTCTCTGATCAGAGGGCTGAAAGTTTTAGTTCTGATCAAACAATGACCAGTGTTGTTTTTGTCTGTTTCTGAATCTGTACAATAGGTATTCAACGAGATAAACTGCCGTGACATGGAGCAGATCAATGTTTTCCGTGGCATCTTCAAGAGTTGAGTTTTCTTGATTGTCAGGGTATCTACGATAGGTTTCCAAATTATAATAGTTGAATTTTTAGGCACTTTTGCTGATACAGTGCCACTTAGCTGGGAATTGTGGTTAGCCAGCATCTTAATTGGAGCTGCAAGTTTAATTGTCGCTGTGGGAACAAGCGAGCACACTGTGCAGCATTATGATTGTTATCAACCGCTCTCTTTTGGTCCAGAGCTGGCATGAAGGATCTATTGTTTTGTGAATATTTCTCGATAGTATAGGCTTCATATGACAGGTCAATAGTGATGGCTCCCTGAGATATTAAGTTGCTTGAATCAATAATCTGCCATGTACTTTTCCATGAACATCTCTTGATTTTCTTGCATAAACCAGAGTTAGATCCTTCAACAGCCTCACCTTGTCATTTCCAACTGTTTGTCCATAAGTTGTATATGTACATCCAATTCATAAGTTTGGAGAGGGAAACTCCAGTGCTTTTTTTGCAATTTGTTTTCACCTTTGATTAATTTTCGTTATATCAAATTCATTCAATTTTTGGCTGGAAATTAAGTTGTGGATTGAATAACATTATGCCTATGTTCAGTTTTTTCTTGAAAATTTCTTGTATAGCCTTTGCTTAGTTATCAAAATGCTATATATTCAACTACAATTATGTATCCCTACTTTGGTCCCAAAATACTTTGTACTGCATCATCATTTCACTCGCATTCTATTGTGATAATGTGACATTATCCGTTAATCCTTGAATTTGTTATTTTGAAAAATAGGATTTGACCTAATGGTTAATGGGGAAACTCACATCATAAATATTTTCCTTTTGCCCCCCCTAAAAAAACTGGACCCTTGGAAGAAACTAAGGTTGCGTTTGGTTGAAAGACTTAACTGAGCTTAGTTGAGCTTAGTCTAATTTTAAGCTGAGTCTAACATCCAAACACCCAATTTTCAAATTATTAAACTCATCTCAACTCAAAACCTCATTACACGTGGGAGTCACAATCTTTTTTAACTTAACACATCTTTATACGTAGGACCCACAACCTTTTTCAACTTCTCATAAAAAGTATTAAACACATCTTAACATCCAAATACACTTTAAACTCAGTTTAGATGGACCCCACATAACTCCCTCTACTACTCAACTCACTACTGTTCATAAAGAACTAAGCTCAGCTCAATATCTAAACGCAGCTTAAAGCCTCATGTTGCTAGTTGGATAGGTTTGCTGTGGAGCCAAGTTTTTAATAGGAGCTCGTTGACAAGCAAGAAGTGATTCTTAAGTTATATTTTATCAATTAGAGGAAATCGTTGAACTCCTCTTTAAAGGGAAGTGTAAATGGTAATTTAATTTCTATAGGATGCTAGTTGACCTGGAACTTCACTGGCATCCTGTGGATTTCTTACCACTGAAATTAACATTGTACAAACATATTCTAAGATTCTTATAAAAATGAGCAGTTGCAGTATCATCAGTTATTATAGAATCTAGACTAGATGGAGCTCTACAAAGAGGCAGCTTGAACATGGTATGCTAAGCACACTAGGTATTCATACTCTTGACCACTGGAGGGTGATGCTTCATGAGGCAATCTTTGCTCATTGACCCCATTGTTGTGTTCTGAGGAAAGTGGTGAGAGTTAGAATTGCTTTTGTTCTTTAGATTTCCATCATCAATTATTATGTTTCATATCTATGAGTGCCATTCAGTCAATCTGGCACTGATTAGATCTTTGAGTTAGGTGCTTTTGAAGGTTGAAGATAATTCACCCTTTTTTGGTGTCTGATTTTCCAACTGTGCTTGCAAGTATGACCAGAAATGCAACATCAGAAAACTAGAAATGTCTTTATGCAATACACCTATACTTTTTAAGGTACGTATAGTTCTTGGTTATTTTTAGATTGAGATTCTGGTGTTTACATACAAAATGCAGCAAATTTAATGTTCATGTTGATGGATGAGCACATTCCATAGGATGAGAACTTCCTGCACCAGATCTAATTTCCTTCTGTAGGAATTATTAGCATCAGAATAAAACATTATCAGCAGCATGAATGACATATATTTTCTTTGATTTAACAACTCCCTTAGATTCACACCCATGACTTAAATGCTTCTTTAACGCAGCAACTGTCATTTCATATATAGCCTAGCTATAGGTAGGCCATTTTCTTGTGAATATTCCCCGGCAAAGGTTCTCATTGCTCTTTGGCAAACTGGTGCCTTACTTTATGACGTGGTAAGAATGCTTTTCCAAATGTCGCTGGTTGATTGGGAGAGATTTGATTCAAAATCCAACTCAACTCATCTCAACTCAACTCAACTCATCTCATCATTACAACTTTCTTAAATTTTTACAAAAATATAATAAATAATTTAATTTTTTCAAATTTTAAAACAATTTTTTTAAATTTCCACACTAAATATAATAAATAACTCAACTTTTATTATACGGGAGCAAGTATCCAAGGACCAAACCAGTGCATTCTGGAATTCTGAAGGGGCCACACCCGGCCACATGTACTTTTTCACTTAAAGACATAGTACAGTGACTGAACAACTAACACTTCTCCCCAACGTCACGCCCCTGGGTGATTCCCCAGCATAATCGTGCATTTATTTTTAAGTTTGCTCGCCTTTTGTTTGCTTTTGTTTTGCACTTGAATCTATGCTGTTGTGGCATTTAGCTAGCCTTTTGTTTGCTTTTGTGTTGCACTTGAATCTTGTCTTTTGGGATTGACTTTGTTGGAGGAAATAATTGGGGTTTATAAAACTCAATATTTACAATGGCAACTGCTGCCAATGGAGCCCCTGCAGACTCCATGTTACACTTATAATATAAGAGAAGGCACAAAAAGTATAATATATATAGTATATACAACTTCTCTGCTTTTGTGGCTGAGGCATATTCCCAACATGCCTTAAGGAGAAAAAAAAATTAAATACTGTAAGGCTATATACTGTCATGAGAAGGTTATTGCCTTATGAAATATTCTCTGGCCAGGAGCAAGTACTGCCAATGGGTCATAAGCTGATTTTCTCTTTAAAAAAACTTCCCACCTTGGGCCAAAGTGGGCACGCCACTCTTCCTGTGTAGTGTAGTGGGGCAGATATTGCTTGACCCCTAGATGGGCTGTTTCACAGAATTCTAGAATTTTTTTGTTTTGAGTTAATATATGTTCTAATCCATCTGTTCCTGTCGATGAGGGAACTGCAGAGGTAAGGAATGCGACTAGGTAGAAAATATCTTCCTCTGGAATGACAGCAGAAGTTCTATTATTCCACCTGAAATCAGAATTAAGTAATTCAATCACTTAACAAGTCATAAAAGTCTATAGAAGTAATAATGATTTGTGTGGCCGTGAGCTGTTACTTTGATTTGTTTACTGGGTAGATGAGGATAGGGCCGTTGCTTGTTTCTTTGAGGATTTTGCCAAAGACTTCATCAGCAAAATCTTGTATTTTGCTCTTGGGGATAAAAAGATTGAGCCATGGATGTGGAACTTCCCACAAGCCTTTTGCCCGTAATATGACCTCAGACACATGAACCCTGTCAAGGAATTCTACGTATGTAACTTCGGATAGGAAAAGTGTTGATGTAATATAGCTTAACTGAGACATGTAGTTTTCAATTTCCTGCATAGTTAAAACAAAAACATGTCAGTGTCATTTGTCAATATATGAACTTTGATAATAGAATAGCTCCTTTAGTCAATTACTTTAGGAAATCTACCCTGATGGTGGGCCAGCATGCCTCACCTGATTTACCACATCAGTCTCATCTAGGTGGAAGTATTTGGCTAATTCCAGGCAGAAGAGAGTCCTTCCATCTGACTTGAACTGGCTGGCTTGAACTGGGTCTTGTGGATTAAAGGAAGATCTCCAGTTATTTAGCAGACCAGTCCTGTTTATGATCACAAATCCTTCAATGTAATCAAACGTATTTTCTGCACCCGATATTAGTTTTTCCTGGTCTATTGCAAATGTGGAAAAATCTGAGTACAGCACTCTAATCCATTTTACCTGTTCAAAATGGAGAATTGTTACAACAGGTTAGTTGGTACTCTCTACTAAAGCCGAGACATTTTATTTTTTGAATTTGTTTAGCCTAAATGATGTTTGTTTTTACCTTATCTGGTGCTGGCTCCAGCAATATTCTTGCTCGGGTTATAATGCCGAACTGGCCAAGTCCTCCAAGAACACCGTGAAAGAGATCACTGTTCTGCTTCTCTGAACAAGTTACAACCTCCCCTTTTCCTGCACATAATTTGGTTCCATCTTTCAGCAAGTATCCGTTGCATGCAAATTATGAATATTATTCTTGGAAACTAATTCTTGCTTAAGTTTTTCCATGAAACTCAGGTCAAGTAAAGACCACTGGCCACCTGCAATTTCGGTATCATACGATACTTGAACCAGACAAAATAAAGCATTTTTCTGGACGAACCTGTTACAACCTCCAGCTGGTGGACATTACTGATCTGAGGGCCGTGCCGAAATGCCTGCCCACTGATCCCTGCATTAGACAGAGTACCGCCAACAGTTAGATGTAGGTAGTCTGTCCATGATTTTGGTGCTAACCCAAATTTCAGGCTTTCATGCAGGATATTTATCCACAACTCGCCACCAGAGACATCCACATAAGGAGAATTTCCGGGGTAAACCTGCATATATGGGCCCCGGAGTGATTGCATGTTAATCACAACTCCCCTGTGTGCTTGTGACTGGCCCTGGAGTGAGTGGCCATGGCCTCTAGCTGCAACAGTGAGCTCTGAATGAGGACCCATCTGCCAAATATGCTCTATAGTAGTGGCAATATCAGAAACCGACTTGGGATGTAGTTCTGCCACTGGGAGGAACTGGTACCTGTTGCCAAAATCTTTGGCAGCAAGGTGAACTTCATCAAAGTTGAAATGGCCATCAAGGGGAAGTGCCTTCAACGTATAAGGGATGCTAGAAAAACAAAGTTTTATTCTAATGGTAACACAGCTCAAGAACAAGAGCATGAAGCTTCTTATGAGAAGAATGTTACTTTGTCTATGGAGGCTAACTGGTGGGTATCTCATTTTTTTTTTTTCCAGAAGAAATAGGGGAAGCAAGTTGGAAAGGAGTTAAATCCTGTACCTTTGGGTTTTTCCTGAAGAAAAGCAGATCAAGGAGAGGTGTGGGAGAGCCAAGGAAATGAAGGGCTGAGGCGAGAATTTAAAGGGAAAGTTTTGGATGGCCAAGTCAACCTATCTTGTTCAGTACGTTGCGAGAATCCGTATGAAGACTGCCAACTTGAGTGGAAGAGTTTTAGGATTTTCTTTTAGTTCTCCTTTTTAAGCTCTTTTGTTTATCAGAGAAACCGTCACACATATGCAAGTTGGAGAAAAAAGTTACAAGCAAGAAAGATTTGCTCAGATCTTCGAACTTTTTCTAACAGTTTCAACCACAATCAAACCTTTCCATCAAGACAACCACGTCTCGAGTATTTTTTTTTTTCACTCACCAAGTTAAGGATACTTTTCCCTTATTTAGAAAAAGCAGTTCCCGGCCCCTTGACAGAGGTCGTATATTTATGCGCCCATACCCGTGTCTTACTCACATGAATGATGATTGTGTTCTTCCTGAATCCATTGCTGTCGGAATGTTAACATAGCGTATCTACTTTCAGATCGGATGACAGAGACTAGGGGACCGGTCTTGATTCATTTCAGAGGGAAAGAGATGGACCAGTGGGGTATCAAGGGTCCCAATGACACGTGAAATTCAAATGGATGATGTGTGCTTTGTGGGGGAGGGAAGGGCGATGATTGGTTATGCTGAGATCCTTTTGGGGGCCACAGTAATCGGCTAAGACAAGGGTGAACGTGGGAGGCAACAGAAGGAAGCACCGAAAGACTTCTCTTGTGTCTATCTGCTGCAATAGCTAGCTTTGATCGATGCCGCCTTAGTTTCCATTAATCTGACAAGTTTGAAGGACTCTTGTTTGTATGCTTTTTATGTGCAATTTCCACTGAGCTGATGGCCCATCATGAGTGGTAAGGTGCTCGCTCTTCGATCTACGCTCAATGTTTTGGTTGATGATCAACGTCGTCTAAACCCTTTTAAGTATTCGTGATTGGCCTCCCAGCGGATACGAGGGTTGACCACTACTCCCTCCCCTTATCCATGTAAATATATTAATGATCATCTGGTGCAGATGTTGCAGATTCTGATCATCTTGTTTACATGTTTTTATGTGCAATTAAATTACTCTAGTGCAACCATCACTTTTACACTTTCTGTTGCAAGTTGTTTATGAGCAACCAATGAAAAATCTGCAACTCCAAGAGTGAACATCACCCCTTTAAATCATTCTGTCACCTCCTATATGGCTTGCCTCAATGCTTGCATAATTCTTCTGTTCTTGAAAGTAATTAAGCTCTGTCCTATACATATATATATATATATATATATATATTGCATGTGGTCCTCCTTTGACAGTACTAGTAGTGTTTCTTTTCTGTACAATATCGCCTTCTCCAATATTCTTATCGCATTAGTATTTCATGATTGCCAAAAATGGACGATATAATATTGGAATCTGCAGTCATTAGAATCGGGCAATATCATATGGCCAGATGGTGGCCTGGCCGGGTACTGGATATCCTATGCCCTAATTCCCGAATATCTATACTATCTAGTATCTATAGATTATAATGAGAAAAATATTGTATTTCCCACTTTGGGCAGGTTAATTAATTAGCTGATTAGAAGACTTAATTGGTGGTATATTATATATATTGAAGTCTTTGTTTTAGGGATTAGGGTTTAGAGCTATATATTGCCCTTCTGACTCAAATGGTGCATGCATGATTGCATCCTCTGAAAGAGAGATCATCAGATCCTCCTTTTGGTTGCTAGAAATTAATAGTAGGTGATCGAAGAAGACAGTACTAGTACACAGTACACATACATATATATAAATATAATATATTTCTAGTGGATGATCCATTGGATTGAAACAACATAATTCTGGTATAAAGACAGATAACATGATTGAGAACCGCATTGTGGAAGCCATGGCCGGTGGCCACATGATTAATCTCATACAAGTCATCTTTAATTTTCTAGGATTATAAAAGCTTTTAAGATTGTCATACTTTGATGTAGATATTGCACTCACTTTTCCTCCGGCCTCTATATATATATATATATGATCTTCCAAGTGTGAACTCTGGTAATAACTTTTCTGGTGGAAATCGTAGCTAGTTTTGATTACACGCTTTCTAGAAGGAGACTCATCATGACCACTATAATTAATAAAGAAAGCAAGGCCATATTAGTAGAGTATCAATCATCATGTGGGAGCTAGCACACAAAGACGACACGTACTATATATAATATTATATATAGGAGTCGTCCCTCAGCTGCATCGCGGGCCTCTCATGTCCATCCGATGCTTCATTTGTGGAATGCAAAATCACTTTAGCAATGATAAATGTTTGAATTTAATCACCAAACATGTGTCATTTTAGGTGTTTAAGCAGCTAGGGGCGGTGAGACTATCACTGTGCATGAGAGGGCAGGGGATTCCATCCATTGCATGCACTTTCCATGCATGATTGGTACTATTAATGCTCCAGTAAAATCAACCATATATTAACAAAAACAACACGTAGATATAAGATGCCATGTCATCACCGTCTCGAGGGTTCGATTGGGTGGTCGAAAGATTACGAACTGGCAAATGAAAAAACAGCAAGTGGGGTGAAGTACACGCGTGGCCCAAGATGCTTGGTTAGGGTCATTCCTGTCCTCGTCACCATGCCACTAATTAGACTAAAGAAATGTGGTTAGAGGGAGGGGTTGGTAGGGCACAATTGATTTAGAATGCTAGCTAAAAACTTATGATCATCATCAGATAGAGATCATAAATGATCATTCTTATCGTGTTCCCCATCCCACTTTGATTCCACTCTAATCAATGTCTGCTTGATCGAGTATCCCATTCCCAGCCATGAGGTAAAATCCAAAAGCTAGAGTCCTACAGCTAGCTAGCTAGCTAGCTCCCTCATTTCTTTTGTCGTTAGATTTTTTATCATCCACCTTTCCCTTGAGGTAAAAGATCAGAATACCTATCTCTTATATACATATGCGCATGCTGCTTGGAAAAGATCAGATCAGCTGGAAACAAAAATCATGTCGACATTATAAATATATATATTTATATAGTTTGATAATTTTTTTTTTTTTTGAAAAAAACGATTGTTTGTTTGAGACTTTGAAGCTGCAACTTGCATGAAATGTACGCCAGATCAATCGATTGCAATTAATTTAATGATTAATCCATTATATATGTAAAATAGTACTGATTCTGTTTGCCAAGAAATACCCAACTTAATTGATCTCTCAACTGGACTAGTACTTAATTTTTATGTTTCCATTGATTTGATGTAAAAGTTTCCAGGAAGAAAAAAGGAAAGTTTTCAAGGAAATAGTTCCACTGCAGACAAATTTTGCATTATTTTTGCTCAGGATTGGATATTATATAATCGATGGATGGATAGAGATCTTGATCTCCAAACGTATATATAAAGGCTTTTAGCTAATATATATATTCTTCTTTTTCCCTTAGTATGTATTGTGATCAATATTCTCTCTCTCTCTCTGTCTCTCTCTCTCTCTCTCTCTCTCTCTCTCTCTCTCTCTCTCTCTCTCTATATATATATATATATATATATATATCATATATAAACTCTGCGTACACTTAATTTGTCTCGGCCTGCAAATGCATGAATTTGCTGATATACACTACATTTAATTTAATTACCCTCTGCTCGTATTAGTTATGATCTCACATGCATGCATGCTAGCTGTCACAGCTTCCGTACTTCAAAGTTCGATTTCTGTCTCCTAAGAAAAGTTAATCACGTTTTTCATGCTTACGTACTGCCTTGTCCCATATATGACTGATCGATCTATATAAATATATATATATATATTATATTATATAGTACTATCCAAATAAAAATAAAAATCTTGAGATATGCCTAAGTACTGATCAATACCCATTGACTGATTGCGATATTAATTTGCAGCAAATGAACTACTAATTGTATTATTGTACAATATTCTTCTTATATATGAATTCTCCTTTTAAGCTAAATGTTTCTCTTTATGCCCCGATTAGCATGCATGCACGCACCGCGCGCGTTACCATGCATTCATGTGCAGCTCTATATATAGGCCAGGGTGATCAACTTTTTCCAATAATGGTGTAATATTTATCAGCTGCAGGACATATATAATATTTGTGGTTGATCGAAATATTATAGATTAATATTTGTGCTTGATCTAGCTAGCTAGCTAAGTGTACAAAATGTATGAAATATATATATATATATATTATATATATACGTATAGAGAGAGAGAGAGAGAGAGAGAGAGAGAGAGAGAGAGAGAGAGAGAGAGAGAGAGAGAGACAACATGCATGTTAAAATTAGCTTGAAAAATATGATCTGCTTCGAAGTACGTAGCGGCCTTTTCATCCCATGTGCTAATTAAGGGCTCATTCTTTTTCTTTTTCTTCTACGTAATACTGCATGCACGAGTACATGCACCTACATGCAACTAATTAGCCAAAATGCCGATTCTCTTTTCTTGCCAATTAAGGATAAACGTCTATGAGTACTACTTAAATATTACGGCATCTTCTCATGAGAGCTCATGATCATATATATATGATGATGGCCGCCGTGAGATTGATTGAGGGTTTAAGATAAAAATATATTCACGCGCGATCGAGGGCATGAATTCTTATCTTTGTGAGGCTTTGGTAAATGTGGTTTGTGCATGCATGGCTGCTTTTGATCAAAGGCTAGCTGCAAGCTGCATATATATATATATATAGATCGATGCAAGTACATCAATCTGGCCTAATTAATGTCGATAGAATGCTGTGCTCGCGCATGGATCATTAGGGAGGATTTGTACGTACTTGCTTCTAGAAGCTAGATCATGATGATGATCAACTTGTACGTTCATGATCAATTAATTGATTCGGATGCGCATGCATTTAACACTTAATTATCTATGCATATTATTATAACAATATTCTTGTCAAAGAAACTCATGACATGGTTTGGATCATTCAATTAAGAGCTAGTTGGAATTAATCCAACCTGTTAAATTAATCAATTAACATGATCACGTGCATATATAAATCAAACAAGCTGATCATGTTCATTTTCAACTCAAATCGGATCATTACTCCTCCTTGTGATCGATATTCAAATTAATGCATGAAAGAGAAAAATTGCAAAGTTGACTAGCTAAGCTAGCTGATGACCATATATAATGGACTTATAGTTTTATATATATAGCAGCTCATGCATGACGCAAACTGGAAGTTAATTTTCCAATTGACTGATCATGATCATCAAAACCAACCCATGAAAAATGGGGGCCCATGCAACGACACTACTTACATATAATGTAGTTCAAAATAATTTCAATGTCATTTTCTTAGACTTCATGAAAAGAAAACATTAACGTGTTTAATTTCCAAACAATATATATAATAAGAAACGACCGATTCCTACAAGTCTCAACTTAAAGAATATATATTGTTCCAAATACTGAAGAAAATGTAGGGCGCAGAATGTTCTTGAAGAATAATTTCTATATTATGTTCATTAATGGTTGACTCCCATGCATTGACCCATCAAAATCTCTCTCTCTCTCTCTCTCTCTCTCTCTCTCTCTCTGTGTTAAGTCAATTTTGTGGTTTATAATGTCTTTTGCTTGTCGGCTGAGTATCAGTTCTTTTCTTCGAGAAAAACCATGTGCTGCATTAATTGGATTGGTTAGGTCTAATTGCAATATTGACCAATATTGTTGAAAGCTGATCAGGGAATACTTTGATATATATATATATATAGTTTAATATGTAGTGGTAGACATTTGATCATTCGCTTACATGTAAGATAGTGGTGCAGTCTATAAATGATGAATATTAATTGTGGGGATCGATATCATGCATTGCGCGCGCGCGGCTTTTGAAAATCTAAAGTAATTTCCATAGCTAGCTAGCTACTACATTAATTAATATTGGTGAAGGGACAAAACTTTCGTAACTTTTTCAATAGTATAGATGGAATGTACAAAGACTTCTTGTTCAATCCTCTAAGTAAAAAAGGCAGCTCTTCTGCCAACGTACGTTGTTTTTAGATCGTGTCGGCCACAATGGCTAGTGCGGCCTTCACAAACGTCTATGTACGATCGAAATGGTCAACTAAAGATGAAAATAATATGGCAATAGCTTCTAGCCGGTCGGGTAAACCCAGTTTTCACACTAACTAATAAAATTTTGCCACGTAGGATATACATTAATAAATCTCCATCTACACTCACATATATCAGATTCTTTCCTTATTTTCCATAGAAAAAATATATTTGCAACCGTGAATTGTACAACTGCCGCGTAATCATTTTGAAAAAAATGAATAAAATATGAGACTTACATAAAAAAAATTAATTTTTTAATAGTAGACCCCACTCTTTTTCAAAACGATTACGCGACAGTTGCACACTTTACGGTTGTATATAGAATTGCTCTTTTCCATATCTTCCCCTCCTCTCTCTCCTTCCCCGGCCCCACCCCGCTGCAACTTCCCCCTCTCTCTCTAAAATACCTTCTCTCTCTCTCTAAAATACATTATCCTCGCTCTCCTCTGCAGGCCGAGCAACTGAACAAGTACTGAATTCACCATAACTGTGGAAAATGAAATACTTTTGATATTTCTTGTAAGCTTTCCAGTGATATGCATCCCTGAGCATGTACCTCTTCTAGCTTCGGTAGAAACTCTATAATTTCTTCAAGTTGCTTGCAATCATGCAATATAAGACTCCTCAATTTAACAAATGTTTTGATGCTTGCTGGAATGCTTACAATATCACTGCCTGATAGATCTAATGGTCCCAGATTGGGAAAGAAATGAAATGGCCCAAATAAATTCGAATTTGATAGGCTAGAGTTTTTAGGATTCAATTGCAACGATGACAAAAATGCTAATAAGAAAGAATCGTAGCGAAGAGATATGACTGAATTTGTTGGAGGCAACGATGAGAATAATTCTGCACTCGATGAAGCTTCATTTTCCCTTGCAGAGGAGATCGACAATCTTTTGGTTGCTCGACTTGCAGATGAGAGCAAAGAGAGTGTATTTTAGAGAGAGAGAACGTATTTTAGAGAGAGAGAGAAAAAAAGGGGAAGAGATGAAAAATAAGGAAGGAATCTGATGCATGTGAGTGTAGATGGAGATTTATTGTATGTTTTACGTGGCAAAATTCTATTGACCGGTGTGAAAACTGGATTTTCACCCGACCGGCTGGGAGCTTTTCCCAAATAATATATGAAAAATTAGAATATCTAAAAATAAGACAAAATGAATGGCTATTGCACCTTCAAATGGCCGGGTAGCTAGGGATTCCAGGCCTGCAATGGCATGCATGCATGGTAACACTTGAAATAATGACACATTTGTTGATTTTCTGATGAGCACAAAGTGTAAATCGAGAATAGAAACAAAGGAAGGAAAAATGAAAACCTTTCATGAATAATCTGATGAATTTACAATGAGTGAACTAGTGTTTATATACACTTGAAGAAATAACAGAAAAAATAACAGAAATAACAGAATTACAAATTTTGATTTGCCTTCTCTACTTTTAGCTTTTCCTCCTTTGATTTTAATTCCATTTTGTCAATATGAGAGGTTATAATCCAACACCCCCTCAAGATGAACATGGATGTTTAGAATGTTCATCTTGCGAAGAGTATGATGAAAAAGCAATGACCCGAGAGGCTTGGTGAAGATGTCTGCTAATTGTAATCTCGAAGGAATGTAAAAAAGCTTGATGATGTTTTGCTGCAGCTTTTCCCTAACAAGATGACAATCTATTTGTATGTGCTTTGTTCTCTCGTGTTGAACTGGATTAGTGGCAATAGAGAGAGTTGATTTGCTGTCAGTGTAGAGCATTGTTGGCTGAAGATGATCAACACTGAGATCTTGTAGAGCATAGAGCAACCATTGCACCTCACATGTAGTTGCTGCAAGGGCCTTGTATTATGCTTCTGCAGATGATCGACTAATTGTAGCTTGTTTCTTTGATTTCCATGAGATTAATGAATCTCCTATAGCAAAGCCTATAACACTTCTTCGAGTGTCTATACAACCTGCCACTCACTATCTGAAAAAGCTTTAAGCTTCAAGCCTGAAGAGGAAGAGAAGAACAACCCTTGGCTTGGTGTTGCTTTTAAGTACCTAAGCACTCGAACAACATCTTGATAATGAGAGATAGCTGGTTTGGCAAGAAATTGGCTGAGAACTTGAACATCATAGGCAAGATCAGGCCTTGTGATTGTTAAATATAATAATCTGCCAACTAGCCTTCTGTAGGCTGAAGCATCCTCATAAAGATTGGGATCATTTGCAGTGAGCTTGAGGTTGGATTCCATTGGAAATGCAGCTGGCTTGGAACCAATGAGACCCGTATCTTGAAGTATGTCTAAAGCATACTTTTTTTGACAAGGTGAAATTCCAGACTTTGATCTAGCTACTTCCAATCCAAGGAAGTACTTAAGTTGTCCCAAGTCCTTAATAGTGAACTTGTCATGCAAAAATGTCTTGAGTTTTTGAATTTCAAACAAATTATCACTAACTAATAGAACATCATCTACATAAACTAGTAATGCTATGAAGGAAGTAGTAGTTTTCTTGATAAACAGTGAGCAATCAGAATTACCTTGAGTGAAGCCATAATCGAGAAGGGCATGAGAAAGCTTTGCAAACCATTGTCGAGAGGCCTGCTTCAGGCCATAAAGACTCTTTAAAAGTTTGCAAATTGTGTTGGATTGTGTAATACTCAATGCAGGGGCACTTTCATATAAACTTCTTCATGTAATTTACCATGTAAAAATGCATTGTTTACATCTAATTGGTGAATGTTCCAACTTCTAATTGCAGCAACAGCCAATAATAGTCGAATGGAAGTGATTTTTGCCACTGAAGATAAAGTATCAAAAAAGTCTAAACTTTCTTGTCGAGTGTAGCTTTTAGCTACCAATCTTGCTTTGTACCCTTCTATAGTTCCATCAGTCTTATATTTAACTCAAGAAACCCATTTACAACCTATGGTCTGTTTATTTTTAGGCAAAGTAACAAGTTCCCAGGTTTTGTTTAACTCTAAAGCATCAAGTTCATTTTTCATAGCAACTTGCCATTCAAGTAAGTTTGCAGCTTGTTTGTATGTTTTGGGTTCTTGAGAAGTAGAAATAGAAGCTAAAAAGGCTTTGTGTGGTACTGAAAGTCTACTAGAAGAAAGAAAGGAAGATATAGGATAGAAATTACCTGTGTTAGAGGAGCAACCAGTAGAAGTAGATGGATTGTTTGCATATGAAAACAATGAGGCAGTACCACAATAATAATCCTGCAAAACTTTTGGTGGTTGTTTAATTTTGGTTGATTTTCTGATATGTGAATTAGGTGAAGCAGTTTGATGATGTTCAATGTTTATGTGAGATGAAACTGGTTCATTGGACGTTACTGAAGGTATATTCAGATCAGAAGAGATAAGAATATTTGTATGAGATGAAATTGGTTCATTGGAGGTTGCTGAAGGTATATTCAAATCAGAATAGATAGGATCATGTTGAAACTCTGAATGAGGAAACAAAAATGTAGGTACTTTAGAGTTAAGTGGGAGAGCTTTGAATGGAAAATTGGCTTCATGAAACACAACATTTCTAAAGATGAAAATTTTGTTTGTGTTCAAGTCCATGAGTTTGTAACCTTTGACATCAGAGTGATATCCTAAAAATAGACATTTAGTAGCCCTTGGATCAAACTTTTGTCTATGATTAGTAAGTGTAGATGCAAAACATAAGCAGCCAAAAACTTTTAAATGAGAAAGATTAGGTAGTTTGTGAAATAACATTTCAAAAGGTGTTTTGTTTTGAAGAAGAGGGGTTGTAATTCAATATATAATATGTGCTGCAGTCAACACACAGTCACTCCAAAAAGTTAGAGGTAAGTTTGCTTGAAACATTAAAGCTCTAGTTGTGTTTAATAAGTGTTGAAGTTTTCTTTCAATAACTCCATTTTGTTGTGGAGTTTCTACACAACTCATTTGATGCAAAATGCTATTTTCATTAAAGAATTTTGTAGGAATGAATTCTGAACCATTGTTTCTTCTTATGGTTTTGACAGAAGTGTCAAATTGTGTTGTAACCATTTTACAAAAGTTTGGCAGTAAAAATGAAATTTCAGATTTTGTTCTAAGCATGAAAGTGCATCTTGTAAAATCATCTACTATAGTTAAGAAAAACTTAAAACCACAATATGAAACAATAGCAAAAGGACCACATATATCACAATGAATCAATTCAAACTCTTTATTAGAAATATGCTGTGATACAGGGAAAGAAAGCTTTTTCTGCTTTGCTAGTGGACAGATTTTACAGAAATTTGTACAATCAAATGTTATTGAATTGTCTATTTGTCTAAGAAAATGTATTCTAGAATTTGAGACATGACTTAATCTGTAGCGCCAAAGGTTTAACTGGTTTTGAGTAGTAGCTGAAGCAAAACATGGTGGAGAATTAAACTAATATTGATAGCAGGAATGAGCTTTCGAGGAAGCTTGAGATAGATGATAAAGTCCTTGTTTCTCAAATGCAATCCCAATCATTTTCTTCATTGATTGGTCTTGCAAAAGGCAATAAGAGCCAAAAAATGATAGACAAAAATTAGAATCTTTGGTTAATTTAGAAACAAATAAAAGATTGAATGAGAAACTATGGACACACAAAACATTGTTTAAATGTAATGTGCTATAGATACTCACTATCCAAGTGTATGATGTTGGAATAGTTTGGCCATTAGAAAGATTAATAGAACTTGTAATTGGTGTAGGGGTAGAGAAATATAGAAGAGGTGAACAGATCATATGATCTGTTGCACCAATATCTAGGATCCAAGAAAAATTAGAATTTAACTTGGTATAAGCAGAATTGCATTGAGTAAAAGTGTTACCAGAAAATTGAGGGGTAGTGACTAAATTCACAGCTGCTGTAGATGAATTGGTATTCTCGGTGGATGAATTTGAGTTGGCAAGTGATAGAAGCTTATTAAACTCTTCAACAGTTAAAGAAAACCTTTGGTTCTCATTACTATTTTGAATATAGACCTTTTCAGTTGAAATGGCTGCATGTGTAGATGGAGGATTTCTTTTTCCCTTAGGTCCAGTCCATCTAGAGGGATAGCCATGCAATTGGAAACATTTGTCAATTGTATGACCATTGTAGCCACAATGAGTACAATGCAGTGAGGATTTCTTCGACTTCTCTTTGGAGAACTTGGTCTGAATATGCTGATGAGGCTGAGTAAATTGCTTTGCTAACAAAGCATGTGTTTCAGTGCTTGTAGAATTGGTAAGTTGCCTCTGACTTTCTTCTTGAAGCAGTAAAGAAAACACTTTAGCCATGCTAGGCAATGGAACAACAAGCAATAATTGACTCCTTACTGAAGCATAGGAATCATTTAAGCCAACAAAAAACTTCAAGACATAATCTAACTGTTGTCGAAGTAGCAAAAAATTGAACAACTCACAAGTGCAAGAAGCCATCTTTCCACAGGTACACGTTGGGAATGGTCTATAAATGACATATTGATCCCAAAGAGTCTTAAAGGCACTAAAATACTCTTTAATTGATGATAAACCCTGGTTTATACAACTTAGAGATTTTTCAAGATGAAAAACTCTTAGGCCATCACTTCTCAAATATCTAGTTTTTAACTCATTCCAGAGATCTACAACAGATGCAACATAAAGCAAGCTATTTCTTATGTCTTTAGAAATGGGATTCATGAGCTAAGAAAGTACCAAGTTGTTGGCACGCAACCAAGCAATGTGATTAACACGCTGATCAGTAGAAGGAGCAATGATCGAACCATCAATAAAGGGTGCCTTGTTCTTGATAGTCAAGGCTATATCGACTCCAAGCAATGTAGTTGTCTCCCACAAAAATTTCTGAGACAAGAAGAGCACCAGGATTGTCACTTGGATGTAGATAAAAAGGACTAGAAGAATCATCTGAGGGATTTATGAGAGAATGAGGAGAAGTGTCAGAATTGACAGAATCCATTTCGGAAATCTATCCAAGAAAGTGCAAGAAAGGAAAGAAGAAGAAGAACTCTGCAAGAAAGGAATGCAAATTGCAAGAATTTCAAAGTTTTTAGAGATGAGAAGATGAAGATGAATTTGCGGATGCAAGAGATTTCAATCTGATATCATGTTGATTTTCTAATGAGCACAAAGTGTAACACGAGAATAGAAACAAAGGAAGGAGAAAATGAAAACTTTTCATGAATAATCTGATGAATTTACAATGAGTGAACTAGTGTTTATATACACTTGAAGAAATAACAGAAAAAATAACTGAAATAATAGAATTAAAAACTCTGATTTTTGCCTTCTCTACTTTTAACTTTTCCTAGCCTCCTTTGATTTTAATTTCATGTTGTCAAAATATGAGAGGCTATACTCCAACAACCTCCATGAGGGATGTACACATGCAAGAGGGCACACACACATAGAAACTGATCAGAAGCTTTCGATATTTTCAGACCTCACAATTAATACTCATCATGACAATACCCTGATCACGAGCTTTTAGGATAAAGGAACCATGCATGCACAGTACTCATCATGAGCCTTGTAATTACTAATAACTTGAATTGAACGTCGTCGATCGGAGGATAATTCTAATTAACAATATCCCATCGGAGTCCCCTCTAATTTCTTTGTGTATAACCAAACCGTGAGATCAATGCACGAGTCTTCAAACTATTAATTATGTTTTGGGGTCTAATCTAGCTAGAATTTAATTCTCGATCTGATCATTAATTAATTTCCCAGTGACAATTAGTTATATACATCTCTAAACTACTATATCTTTAATGAAACGATATTAATTATCATTAATGTTGTGAAATACTATGCAAAGTACACACACACCAACGATGACAAATAAAGTAAAAGCAACACAATCAAGAACACACGACACAATATTTACGTGGTTCGGCAAATTGCCTACGTCCACGGGAGTTGCAGAGGATTTTTACTTCTTGAGGAATCACAATACAACAGTGTAGAGCGGCTACTGTTCACTCAGCTACAGTACAAGACAAAACAAAACACTATTTATAGGTTGTACGGCGGAAAACCCTAATTCATCAGAATTAAGGATGTTCGCTCGAGCGGCGTGTCGAGCCCGCGTCGAGCGAACGTGCTTCCCGCAATTGCTCGAGCCGTAAGTCTAGCGGTACCTCAAGCGAAGCTCTCTGTCTTCCCTCCGCTCGAGCGGTGAGTCGAGCGGTCATCGAGCGAACCTCTCTGACTTGCAATTGCTCGAGCGGTCTGTCGAGCTTCCTTCGAGCGGGGCTCTCTGTCTTGTCTTCGCTCGAGCGGCTATACTCTTCGCTCGAGCGGCGTGAACCAGACTCCATACCTCAACAATTAAGACCTAAGATTATTCTCGATTCTATAATTAATAGATATAGATCTAGCATTAATTATTGTTTCTAAAAATCCACACAAACGTCGTATTCAGGCCGGACATCATGCTTTAGGCGTCTATATTTTTTTAATTGGCATAAATTCCGGAGAATATTACTGTTCAATTTGGAAAGGGTGTGTAAGATAAGATGCGAAACAGCTACCTCGACCAGCAACTTTTAATGCGCCTTTGTTCTTGGCAAGCCGAGTCCGTCTTCTTTTTCTTTTTCTTGTTTTCTCCTTGAGTAGTGTGTTTTTGTGCTTGCATGTCAACTTGTTAATATTGGTGTGCAGTATCCAAACCGAGGACAGCCCATAAGAAAGTCTCCCACGTTTCAAGGTATTGGACACAGCCCATTTTTGTTCGAGTCTTGAGTCTTGACAGTGGATTTGAGCTTGGGAAACTTTTGTGGGCATTAATGAGTTTTTTTTTTTTTTTTTTCATGGCATTTGTAATCGAATTCTTTTTACATTAACAGTTTGTTAGACTTGAGTTTTGAATTGAAAGATCAAGTTAGAGGGTTTCCAAGTTCTTGATGTATATTGGAATTGTTGGAGATAATAATATCAAATGAATAATGATTTTGGGATAATGAGTGATTTTACATGGTATCAGAATTAGGTTCTAGATTCAAACACTGATTTTACACTTTATTTTATTTAAATAAATATTTTACGTGTTGAGCTCATCAGTCTAGCCCTATATGCAAGGAGGAATGTTAAGATCATGATCTTAAACTTGTCTAGCTTGAACTTTTAACACAAGTTGATGATTTTACAAGAATACCATCTAGAAAAAAAAAAAAAAACTCAAGATTATCTGTATGAGTACTGTATTGTTATATTAAGAAATGGAAGCTAGGGATCTCAGTGTCCTCTCTTCTATAACGAGGGTCTACGTGCCCATGAATTTACAGGGTTGAGGTCAAATATTACTATATGCTTTGCTAATATTGGAGGAATGAGGATATGGGGTGGGCTGTATAGTTTTCACTTTCAGATGCAGACATCTTTAGGCTAAACGAAGAATGAGCTTGTCACTTTCAGTTTCTTTCCTTCAGTTGACATGCGCTTTCTGATCTTAGAAATTACTTTGTCTAATTATACGAACAATTGCTTGTACATGTCATGACTCTTAACATTTTCTTCAGTTGTAATTTGGGGCCCTTTTGGGGCCAATAACCCAGTTCCTATATCTTATTCTTATATTATTATATATGTTTCTCATTAACTTCTCATGCCGTGACTTCTGTGACAGAGTTTAGGTGATGTATCATGTATGTCCAAAAGTTTGGCGTTTGTCAATGTGCTGCATCAATTAGTTGTATGCAGTATTAAGGCTGTGCTGGGTACTGCAGTCTGCAGCCAATGAATTAGGTCCTGACATCTTTAGAATATGAATTGGCATGTGACTCAGATTCGTGGTTTTCAGTATCCATTATAAATCTAAGGCGTTTGACATGACAATGGTTTGACAAATCTAGAGTTGGAAGAAAGGAAACAATTTGAATTTGAGTTCAAGGTTGGTGTTTCTTGATAAAATTTTGTGCAGAGTGCGTGTCGTATTTAGTAGTAAGCATTACTTTGGGAGAAGAATGAACTCAGAACAAATGAGAGGTGTGGTGCATTAAGGGTTGAGCTTGTGCAAGGTTCGAATCTAACCTCCTAATGTTTCACTCAATGGGATCAGTATACCTTGGCAGTTTTGGGGGAGATGGGGTTGGTTGGGCACAAGCTGGTGCCATTTTAAGTAACTGGCAATTTGCCAAAAATAAGTTTTGATCTATGAAACATTATACTTCAAGCATGTCCTTCACATCACTAACATGGTAGGGTTATTTTTCATAGATATAAACTTTTTTAGGGTTGTTTCTCGAGTATCCTAAACAGCAATCTGGACACAAAATCATGGAGTCTCGTCTCTGCATATTCTGCATAAAACTTCTACTCTGCATACTACTGCCTATGCCAGTTGTGAAAAGAGAAACGCATTTGAATAAAATGTGTAGCATTAATGTGAGCTACTGATTTAATGAAGAGGATAAAATAGTTTCCCATTGTTGTCCTACTCAAACTACTTGCAATTACATACTATTTTTCTCCTCTCCTACCTGACACACTAGCCAAATTCTCTTCTTGTATGCAACCTCTGAAATCATCTGAAGCCACCATGTCGGTCCCAAACCTGCAATGAGCACCCTGAGTCAAAGCTGAGATCTCTAATCGTTCGACTTGATTTTATAGGACCTGGAACGCCTTTCAAGCTTGGAGATCTTTGCTGGCAACTGCTAGTCTTGCTAATCCTACCACCGCTTGACACTTCTGTATTAATGGAGGATATGAAAGACAGCTTATTCTTACATGGTGAATAGCTTTCAGAACATGTATCAAAACTCCTTGGCCTTAACTTTGGCGAGCTCATTGATCTTGCTTTAGCTTTCGCAGATTCAGTAGCAGCCATGTAAGTTGGAACAACAGGAGAGCTTGAAAATGAATTATGATCTCCTAATGAACACTGCCTCCTATGAAATGATCTTCTGGGAAAAAATATCGGAGACTCCAATCCTTCAAAGTTATTCCGTCCCTGAACATTTCTTAGCTTAGGTTGTCTTCTTCCGTAATCCTCTTGTTGTCTTGGATTTGAAGTTGGAACTGGGTCCAAATCTTCAAGTTCTCTGCTTTTAACAACTTGGGTATCCACCCATTGATCCAACCAGTACCTCCATCTTCCATTTACCTTGCTTCGTTCTGTTTCCGCTGACTTCTGAAACATTTTTCAGCTGAAAATTCAGTTACTATAATCTAAGCTTGTGAAATACATAACGTGAAGATCACAAAAGCAAAGGAGCTTACTCGGTGGCTAAATGCATAATCCTTTATCCGTTCCCTCTTAATCATGGCTTCCTTCTTACTTGAGAACAATGCTTCTTCCTCTTCCTTTGACAGTACGCTGTCATCCCACCTTCTTTGACTGTTTGAATCTATCTGAAAACCATTTTT
Organism: Juglans cinerea; assembly: GCA_961763995.1. Lineage (NCBI taxonomy): Eukaryota > Viridiplantae > Streptophyta > Magnoliopsida > Fagales > Juglandaceae > Juglans > Juglans cinerea. Next base: position 22,585,911 of record CAUIVZ010000015.1, on the reverse strand, counting down.
TTTTCGCCAGCCAAATTAGGTCAGTCTGAATATGCAAAGGAAAGAAGTAATTTATTAAATGCTAGAAAATAAAATAGTCAAGGATACATGCAGAAAAAGAATGTTTCCATAACGAGAGGAATGGTATATGGATTTTGCAGATCAGTTGTTCACGTTAAAATGAGTCTTTGAGTTCTGCACTCTATACCTTTATTATCTTGTCTTTCCAATCCTGCAGTTGTTTAGTTCCGTCATGATCCCAAGTGCCTTCGGCCATTTCGAATCTTCGTGTGCAGACCTGTGACTGGATATTTACCATGGACTGCAAGCACTTGAGGGTAGTTAGAGCTTGGCGCCTTACAGCTCTGCCTCGAATGATAGCTTGAAGCCTCACTATTCCCTTCAATGCCCGCAAAGCTTTCCTTGCCTGCAAATCTCTCCCACACAAGTTCATCAAAATCATGGAAATCCAGGAGAATTGAAGAAGAAAATAAAAACAGATCTAAGTTGTGTTAATTTTCTTTCCCGTAATTATGAGTTAAAAAATTGGTGGAGTGACTTAAATTGTCTTCTAGATACCAAAATACTGACTTTTACCTTCTGTTAACAGGATTTTCTTTTTTTATTATCATTCTTCTAACAGCAAATCTATAGAGTTTCCAAGACTAGTTCTATGTATTCAGAGAGAGAACCTCGAAATATGACCAGTGAATTAGTTAGCAGAAAAGGAGATATGAGGCAAATAAAAAGTTTGTTCAAACTCACAAGGTAGCCCCGAAAGGCAGTCTGAATTTTGGTGGCAGAAATTTCATGGATCTCCTTCTTATACTGATAGTGGGATGAAGGGGCGTCAGCTCGAAGTTTAATGACTGAAAACTCTTTTGTTTCATATTCACATTGATGGTCAGATTGAGAGGTGCCTGTCAACCGGACAACCTCAGCAGCAGCAGCTTGAGCAGCTGCAACAGCTGCTTCAGCAGCAGCAGCAGAGGCAAGAGCCACGGCGAGGGCATGCTTGCTTTGCTCTTCCTCTGCCTCACACAGACTCCTTTCTTTCAAGGAAGATGGTGCAGTGAGCGAGGGTAACCTTTTGGTCTTAAACCTTCCAAATATCCATTTCCTTTTCTTCTCCTGATAATATTTATCTCAAATGAGGAACCGAATCGAAGACCAAAACTATCAAAGAAGCAAATCATTTTACCTTTTCTGGTCTTGACTGCGTTTCTCTGATAAAGAACCTCTTCACTATACTGAACCAGCTCTTCTTCCTAGCCATTGAAGAATCAATTCATCTCATTGATCTGAGAAGGTTCTGTAACTACGCTGGTAGGGTGGTTTCTGGTAGTAAATAAATGCATCAGTTTGGAAAAAAGGTTAAAAACTATGCAAACACTATTGGCTAGTAATGGAGTAGATAAGTCACTCAACTATTTACAACAAACTGAACCATTGTTCCTGTTATTTAGCAGATCAAGAAGAATCACAGCTTCAAAAAGTGAGAGTTCCTAGAAACTTGGATACTACTACTATGAAATTCAGAGAGAGAACCTCGAAATATGACCAGTTATTGTTTTTATTTTCTGATGCAAATTCCCAGTAAAGGACACGCTATGGAGGAAATACCCAGAGTTTTTATAATATCACACAACCAAGGTTTTGTTAATTATATCAGTTGAAAACAACTAATATTGGCATTTGATGTATGCGTTTTGTGCATCTATCCAATCATTCACATTTCGCATGATGGTTTTCTCTGTTCAATTGTGGGCCTTTAAATAAGCGATTCTTGAGAAAAGGCATAGGCACTTTGTAGTCATGGAGGCAACCTTTTAATGACAAATGAGAACTCTTCCCAGCCTCATGGGCCCTCTCCTTTTTCCATGCTTCCATTTTTTCTACTGTAACAGACATGTTCATGTGCTGTGGGGAGTGAAATCACAGAACTGTCCTTAGTTGTTTTTGCTCTGGGGTATAGCATGTTTTGGCAACCCATCATATATATGGATATTCTCTCTTGCTCCTTGTCAAGTTTGCTTTTTTGGGGTGCCACCATTTCAATTCCTCCCAATCCTTAACCTGCACTTGATGTCATCTATGTTGATCATTCTATATGTTTCAAGTGAATACCCAAAAAAAGGTGACCGGTTGTAATTAACTAGTGTATACCATCAATACCAATTTGCCAAGATGAACATCTTTGACTTTGCCTTTTAGTTTTACTACCTTAGTTGTTATTTTCCATTAGCAGCATATTCAAAAGAATGCTTACCTCTGCAAAGAAACATAATACAGGCTGTTCCTAATATCTCTTTAAGTACAGGTAGACTATTCCACACACATGGAGTGGCAGAGAGAGAGAGAGAGAGAGCGCTATAATTGAGGGAAAGTGGGGGAGTCACAGTGTGCAAGAGATAGGGGATTGCGGAGAAGAAAACAAAGCAGCCTTTTGTTGTGAGAAGTGAAGACAGCTGTGAAAGGGCCCTAAAGAGATGAGTTGTCATAATACATTCTCATCTTTTGAAAAAGGGATGAAAATAATTCTCTCTTGCAGTAGTCTTGTGGGTGTCTACTACGCTAAGGAAAGGAGTTATATGGGAAGTGAGAGCCTCCTCCTGCTGTATAGCCCACAAGCACAAGTTTAGTATTCCTCTTAAAAAAGGAGAAGATATTTGTAACATGAATTGTGTAACCGCCGCGTAATCGTTTTGAAAAAATGAATAAAATATAGGACCCACATGAAAAAAAATTAATTTTTTAATAGTAGACCCCAACATTAATGATTATTTATAGAAATCTTGCACATTTCATGCTCTTTTTATGCTAGTGTTTGAGCCGCATCATAGAGAGAGTGAATGCTGTAAATAATGCATGTTGTTCTTGCTGTAATTCCATCTTTTACAACCCAACTATAGAAGTAGACAGCCCCGTCATCCATAATTTGGATGCACCAAAAGCCCACAACCTAAGGTTTGTTTCAACTTTTATGTCCTGCTCAAGAAACTGGAGGTTTGGTCATTCGGTAATGGGCTACAATTGGACTTCAGTCATTTGGTAATGGGCTACAAATGGAGTTAAAGTCCATCAAATACAAATAGCCCATCAGATCATCTTAGGCCCAGAGAATCCATTGTTCGGCCCCAGGGGCTACAAATGTCGTTGACCCTCATTTGAAAAAAAAAATGATCTCATCTAAAAAAGCGTTTTTCTTGAAAAACTTGTACAATCAAAGTTTAAATTTGTATATAATATTACTCAACAAAAATTATAATTAAAATTAAAGAAAAAAGGAAGGAAAATAAAAAATTTATTGAGATTTCTTTTTATTTACTACTCAATATATTATCAAAGTCGGAGTTTATTTTATATAGATGAATGCTATACATCAGTTATTATTTATTTTTACATTTTAAATTTATAATTTTTTATAAGGTGTGGGGTGTTTCACTGTTTATCACTACTCTTTTCATAAGGGGTGTGAAGTGGTAAATAATAATTATTTTTCTTTTATCTATAATTGAAAATGGGAAAGAAAAGTCAAACGAAAATGGTAAAAACAAAGAAAAATACTTGTGAAAATGGTAATAAGCTTTCATTTTCTTGAGAAATTGTTTTTTAAAGAAAGTGGCAGTGGCAAAATTGCAATATCGCCGATCCAGACGAACAGTAACAATACCATACCTGTTGGCTGTAGCTGCAGAACAAACCTCTTTCGCAAGCCACGAAGCCACTCTTGAAAACATAAGAACTCGAACTCCTCTTTTTCTCCGGTGATATCTTCTCTTCCACTTCTGAAGCAAAAGCCGAATCTTTTCTTGGTCGTTCGGGATTTTTTTTCGTTTCTCGTTCGTTTTTTGTCTCTGTCTCTTTCCTCGAACAGAAAGATAGAGAGATTTGAGGAGAGGCTTTTTGGGTGTAATGGGCAACTGGAGAAATCGCTCCTCCCGTAGAATTTTCCGTCATCATCGATCTCCATGGTCGCCCCCTAGAGAATACGACCATTACATTCCTCCTGGTAACTCTATTACCTTTTTTTTGTTTCTTTTACTTTGTTTAAATGTTTATCGTTTTAGTAAATTGGGTTTTGTTACTTTTGTAAAATGACGCTGTCATGGTTTTCTTATGTTCTTTATCTGAGATCTTCGTTTGATTACTATTTTTATCAATTCTTTGATCCTGTTTGCGGATTGGGTTTTTTGCTTTTGTAGAATCGTTGGAATTGTTGTTTTTTTTTACCCTTTTTGGCCTCGTTTCTCAGTTCCATAACTGGTTTCTTATAATTCCTCGACTTTTTGGTGAACTATTCTATATAAAATTGTGGTATGTTCTCTATTGATTAGTAATTAACTGTATAAAGGATAATCACTGTTGCATTCTTGTAATATTAGAAAGAGGAAGCCACAAAGTCTATTCTTATGTACTGATCCTACATTTGCAGATTTAGTGCCACTGGAAGTTATTTGCTTTACACACGCGTGAGCGCGCGCGCACACACATCCTCCCAGTACGTATATATTAACAGGCTTTCCTTTTTTCTCACTGCGACTATTTTTTTTTTTTACTCCGAACCAGTCAAAAGATTTTATGCGTTGGAAGAGATAGAACTTTCCTTGTAAAGATTATGTGCTTTACTCTGAATCTCTTAGCTCCTGCCATTTATTTTTGTCTACTCAATTATCGGTGTTAGAGATTTTAATGGGAAGGTTATGTAATTCTCGTGATTTTATGGATGTTGAACATGGCCTATCGGGCTCCATTGCTGCTCCTTTTCCTTATAGTTAATTTTATTTTCTTGTGAAGATAGCCGTTGTAGTTCATGGGGTTTCTATTTTCATATAAATTATTTTTCTTTGGTGTGTGTGGAGAATTCTTAGCAGCGCCGCCTTCATGTATTTACTCCTTATGTTTTATTCTCCTTGAATTCTCTCCGTACACTCGTAGGAAAAAAACTTTCTCGTTTTGATCTCGTCGTCTATGGTGCTAATTTATTAGCACTCTGGTATGGTGATGGCAATGGGCCATATTAAGGAGTTGTTCATAGACTCCAAACGTTTTACTTTAGTGAAAGAGGGGCGTAGTTTGACCATTACAGAGAGAGGATGGAGGGTGGTGGCTAAGGTGGTGTTGGGACCAGTAGCTGTTCAATGGCTGGTGAAAGTGATGGAGGAGTGCACAAAGGAAGAAAAAAGAGATTATTATACCACAGTCCGGGAAGGCAGCCATAGCTTCATAGCCCAACGTTGTTCGAATGCTAGAGGGAGATATATGGCGGTGGTAGAATATGGAGGTGGAGGGAGGAAGAACTTCATATTTGTTCCTGAAGAAGAGGGTAGGGGCTGGAATAGGATGGGAGAGGCGTTGAAGGACTGTTTAATGGATAGAAATACACACAGAGATGGACATGGGAAAGAGATATTAGTCACGGCTCAGCCATTGAAGCACTCATACAGGGAGGCGTTGAGGGTGGAACAACCATCTGTGTCGAGGTATGGTGAGGCATTGAGGGTGGAACAGCCACCTGGGTGTGTTGACAGGCTGGGTCAGAGTGGCGTGTTTTCAGGACAAGAGACTGACAGGTGGGTGTGTCCAGTACAGTGGCAGAGTGGTGGTAGCAGAGGGGGCGTAACAGAGGGAGAGAACATGAATATTTTACTGGAAGCCAAGTCGCAGCTCGCAGACCTGCAAAACAAGATAGAGTGGTTAATTAGGAAGGAGATGGGGACTTATAAAATGGGTCTAAGTGGAGTGGTACAATCGGGAGCTGAGATGGGTCTAAAGCCCAGTCCTCCTAAGCTTTACGGGCAAGAAATGGGCCCTAGTGGCAGTGGGCCTTGTAAGCCCGCTTCAGGTGCAAACACGAGCTGGAGGATCCGGTTGGAGGAGGATCCGGTTGGAGAAGGACCCGAGACCCATTTCCAACGGAAACTCAACTCGCGCACCGATGCCACCATCGGAAGCTGAGACCACCACGGTGGGACCTTCGCCGGTGGACCAGACAGCGCCGGCGAGGGTGGTGGAGCAGTTCCCCCCTTTGCGCGAAACGGAAAAAGTGATTCAGAAGTTGGGTATGGAAAATCGCGTGCCGAGACCATTATCGGATGATGCGAGGTTCACGGTGGGTCCTTCCTTGGTGGCTCAGACAGCGCCGATGATGGTGGTGGAGCAGATTCTTCCCTCGCGTGATCCGGAAAAAGTTACTCAACCAGTTGGTTTTTTCCCAGATGAACCTGTCGGTACACAGAACCTGCCGATAGAGTCTTTGGACTTTTTGGCTAATGGGAAGGACCTTCACAGTGCCGAAATACTCTCACAGCGCTCTACAGAGTCCAGTGAGAAGACTCTGGAAGGAGGGGCTGCGAGGATTGTAGAACTTGGGAATGATAGTGTAGAACTCACAGAGACTAATGTGGACATAATAATGGTTCCTGAAACTCAGGTGAGCTATTTCCCTACAGAAAATGAGGTGGTCAATTTGGTTAATGAGGGTGAATGGGAAGGTCAGAATTTGTTTGGAGGGGAGGGAGAATCAGGGGTTAGAGAGCCATTCCCGTTAACTTGCTTGTTTCCTAATGAGTTTGAAATCTCGGACTGGGCCATTCTCATTCCAAGAAATCGGGTTCCAAGAAGCAGAGGGAACTTAACAGACTAAAATGGTCATTGAATGAGGGGAGCTCAAGTCGCGATAGGAGCAAAGGGAAGGGTACACATGTTTCCTTATGAAGCCAAAAATTGTGTCTTGGAATGTACGCGGGTTGAACGAGATTAATAAACGCCATCTTATAAAGAATTTGCTTAGGGATTGGAAAGCGGATATCGTGTGCCTACAAGAAACCAAGCTGAAATTGGTGTCTAGGAAAATAGTGAGAAGTTTGTGGTGCTGTCCATATGCGGATTGGGTATATTTGGCTTCAAATGGGGCATCGGGTGGGATACTAGTGATGTGGGATAAAAGGGTGGTGGAAAAAATGGAGGAGTTTGTCGGGGAATACACAGTGGCGTGTTCTTTTAAAATGGTGGAGGATAATTTTTTATGGGCGTTTGCAGGTATATATGGACCAAATGATGACACTATCAGACAATGTTTGTGGGAAGAACTTGCGGGAGTGTACAGTTGGTGGGACCTCCCCTGGTGCATAGGTGGTGATTTTAATGTGGTAAGATTTCCTAGTGAGAGGTCTGGTAATAGTCGGATTTGTCCTGCCATGACAGAATTTTCAGAGTGCATCTTTGATTTGAATCTAGTGGATCTCCCACTGATAGGTGGGCCTTTTACCTGGTTGAATAGTCAGACGTGGTCTCGTCTAGATAGATTCTTATTATCGCCGGATTGAGAAATTCATTATCTGGAGGAATGTTAGAAGAGATTACCGCGACTATTTTCGGATCATTTCCCCATTTTATTGGATGGAGGTGGTATCCAAGGAGGCCGTAGATATTTCAAGTTTGAAAACATGTGGCTCAATAGTGAAGGTTTTGTGGAAAGGGTTAGGCAGTGGTGGTCTTCATATCAGTTTTTTGGTACCCCCTCTCATATACTTGCAGGCAAATTAAAAGCTCTAAAGAATGATTTAAAGCTTTGGAACCTTCAATCTTTTGGAGATATTAGGGTACAAAAGAGAGCCAAGATGGAGGAATTACAGAACATTGAGAAGATCACTGAAGTTAGAACGCTCACAGTAGAGGAAGTCTCACGTAAGGCAGAACTTGTCTCAGAGTTGGAAAGAGTATTATCCTTGGAGGAAATCTCATGGCGTCAGAAGTCTAGGGCACTTTGGTTGAAAGAAGGGGACCGAAGTACAAAATTTTTCTATAGAGTGGCTAACTCTCATAGGAGAAATAATACCATTGAAATGCTTAAAATCAATGGTAGTGAAAGCACGGAGGCTTCAGAGATCCGGGAACATGTGGTGACTTTTTATGAAACTTTATTTAGAGAAGGTGAGGGGTGGAGGCCAAAATTAGATGGACTTGGTTTTGATTCAATTGAGTCACAAACATCGTCATGGTTGGAAAGACCTTTTGAGGAAGAGGAGGTGTATGAAGTGGTCAGAGGATTGGCGAAGGACAAAGCACCAGGACCAGACGGTTTCTCACTCGGTTTCTACCAAACCTGTTGGGAGGTTGTGAAAGATAACATTATGAATGTATTCCAGGAATTCTTTATGGTGGGGAAATTCAAGAAAAGCCTGAATGCTACATTTCTTGTTCTGATTCCAATGAAGACTGGAGCATCGGAAGGACTTTAGGCCAATTAGCCTTATTAATGGGGTATACAAAATAATCTCCAAGGTGCTTGCAAACAGGCTAGGGATGGCCATTGGTAAGATAATCTCAAAGCCACATAACGCTTTAAGGGGTCGCCAAATTTTAGATTCTGTCTTAATCGCCAATGAATGTCTGGATAGTAGGTTAAAGTCTGGTGTTGCAGGGATTATCTGTAAACTAGATATGAAGAAGGCATATGATCATGTGAACTGGGACTTCCTCTTGTATTTATTGAAGAGATGCGGCTTTGGGGAGAAATGGTGTTGGTGGATCAGATGGTGTATTTCAACGGCAAGATTTTCAGTTTTAATCAATGGCAACCCAGAGGGCTTTTTCAACAGCTCACGAGGTTTAAGACAGGGAGATCCCCTATCCCCTCTATTATTTGTTATCATCATGGAGGCTCTGAGTAGGATGTTATCGGCGGTAGTCAGCCATGGGTTTTTGTCAGGATTTCTAGTGTGTGATTCGAATAGGGGCTTGATCTCGGTATCTCATCTATTATTTGCAGATGACACACTAATCTTTTGTGAAGTAGAGCAAGACCAACTTCGGGCTTTGAAGGCGCTTTTTTTTTTTTTTTGAAGCAGAGTCAGGGCTGAGAGTAAATTTTGATAAGTCAGAATTAGTGGCTGTTGGGAATGTCAGTAATTCTCGGCATCTGGCTAACATTCTAGGGTGCAAGGTCGCTTCTTTACCTATGACATATTTGGGGTTACCGTTGGGGGCTGTATCACGGGCGTTAGGTATATGGGATACCGTGATTGAGAAAATAGAACGGAGATTAGCAGGGTGGAAGAGACTGTATCTATCGAAAGGAGGCCAGGTGACCCTTATCAAGAGCACTCTTTCTAACTTACCAACATATTTTCTGTCTTTATTTTCAATTCCAGCTTGTGTGGCGGCGAGAATTGAAAAACTATATCGTGACTTTCTATGGAGTGGACTGGGAGAGGAATTCAAGTTCCACCTGGTCAGTTGGGATAAGGTGTGCAAACCAATTTCCTCAGGTGGGTTGGGGATAAACAATTTGCGAACATTTAACCGGGTACTTCTTGGGAAATGGCTTTGGAGGTACACTATGGAATCGGAAGCTTTCTGGAAAATTATGGTGGATTGCAAATATGGCAGGGTATGGGGGGGCTGGTGCTCTAGTGAAGGGAATGGATCTCATGGTGTGGGGATATGGAAACACATAAGACGAGGGTGGGGGGTGTTTTCTCGATATACTAAATTTAGGGTGGGGGAAGGTACTCGTATAAAATTTTGGAGGGATATTTGGTGTGGGGAAGAGGCACTCATGGACTCGTTCCCTATGGTTTTCCGAGTGGCAAGTGACCAAGAAGCTTCGGTGGCGAACCTCATGGTTAGTATAGGGGATCTAATTCATTGGAATATACTCTTTAATAGAGCAGCTCAAGACTGGGAAATAGACAGTTTTGAGGCTTTTTTCAGATTAGTGTATAATATGAAGCCGAATGGAAGATGTGGTGATAAGCTGTGGTGGACACCAGCAGGTAAGGGTATCTTCTCGGTGCGTTCCTTCTATAAATCCCTTACCGTACTTCCGAACACCCATTTCCCTTGGAAAAAATTGTGGAGGAATAAGGCACCCCCTAAGGCACTTTTCTTCACTTGGACAGCGGCTCTGGGTAAGATTTTGACTACTGAAAATTTAAGAAAGCGTAGGGTCATTATTTAGGATTGGTGTTGTGTGTGCAAGAAAGCGGGGGAGACAGTGGATCATCTTTTGTTACATTGTGAGACTGCTAGTGCCGTGTGGAGCGAAGTGTTCAGTCGCATAGGTTTAAACTGGGTGATGCCGGCTACTGTGGTGGAATTATTGGCTAGTTGGGTAATACCAGATGGACCCCCACAAATCAAAGCTGTATGAAAGATGGTTCCTAGCTGCATAATGTGGTGTATATGGCGAGAGCTTAATGAACGGACATTCGAAGATAAGGAGCGGACCTTAGAGGAGCTTCGAGTTTTATTTTTTCGTACTTTACTGCTTTGGGCTATAGCTGTAAATTTTAATGGCCTAAATGTACATGATTTTATTGTTTCTTTTACAGCAACTTAGATAGGCCTTAACTCTAGTATAACTCCTTGTGTACTTGGGCTATGCCTATTCTTATTTATACTATCGTTTACTTATAAAAAAAAAAAAAGAATTCTTATCAGCAGCAATAATGGATTCGAATGGACTCTTAAACTGATTTTATATTTTTCTTCTTTTTTGTTTTTCTCTCCTGTAGAATGGAAAGATGGTGTGCCGCTATGGGAAAAGAAATTCTGCACTTTGATTGGATCGATACCATGGGGGAAGATAGTAGACACCAAGAATTTTATGTACTGCGATAATAACGTAGTCAGTTGGGATGATTCTGCTGGTGAAGAAGCATTTCAAAATGCAAAGAAACGTTTTTGGGCTAAGATCAATGGCCTCCGCTGTGATATCTCTCTGCCTGATCCAGATATTTACATTGATGAGATAGATTGGAAACCTAACATTGATCCTGAACTGATTAAGGAATTGGATCAATATTGCTTTGTTCCCGATGAGGAAGAACTGAATACACTGGTGAGGCATAAAAATAGAAACTCAAAAACAGCAGTGCCTGTTCCTTCAGAAGGCCATAATATGAACAAAGAATATGACAATCCTTGGGAATCTGACAATATGCAGGACAGTGGAGTTTTGGAAAATAGAGCACAGGGATGGAACCAATGGGAGAACAAAAAAAATGATCGGAAAACTTTGAATAATGATGATAATCCTTGGGAGCACAGCTCCACTCAGGGCAATGGAGGTATGATGGACAATGCGTGGAGAAACTGTGGGGATAAGTCATGGGGTTATAATCAGGTAGGAAACCATGTCAGTCTCTCAAGCGATCGGAATAATACCGACAATACTTGGGAGCATGGCTGTCAGGGTGTTGTCTCCATGAATGATAAGGGGCGGGGTCATTTTGGGAAGAAATCTTGGGGCTGGAACCAACAGGAGACACAGAATTTGGATAATGCTAACAATCCGTGGGAAAGCAGATATAATCGGAGCAGTGAATTAAGAGATCGAGGATGGAAAGATAATGTGGTAAATGCCTGGGGTTGGAAACAGTGGGACAATAGTAATAATGAGATTAAACACCAGGAATTAGGAAGAACTGGTGGAGGTTGGGGAACGTGGAATGAGGGTTGCAGGAAGAGAGAAGCTTCTCATCTGTATGTGCAGGGTACCAAAAGCTCTAGATTTGGAGGCGATGGTAATCAAAGAAGGCATTGCTGGAGGGGGCAAACAAAGAAAAGAGTCAGTTTTGGCCGTGAGTACTCAGAGATCAAGCATGGGCTTCCGTCTTTTTATTAGTAGAATTCTCAACTACTGATTTATTGTTATAAATATCAGAAATCTGTCCATTGAGTTGGGAGAAGCAGATTCTTTCAATAGCAGGTTTTTTGTGTTGTTTCATACCCTTATTAAGCAAGGGTTAGTTATGTGCTTATTGAATGCAATTCATTTGACAGTAGAAGGGATAAAATATGAAACAATCCGCGTTGTACAAGAGCTGTGGGATTTAATTTGCAGTTTCCTTTAGAAGAGAAGTACATACAGATATTTTGGCCCCTTTTTCTGTCTCCGACATAAGTAAGATCTATATATGAATATTTTAGATTATGGCTCTTTTCAGTTGGCTGAGTTGTGTGAGTTTTTGTCGAGCTCAGACAATGGTTCATTCTATCCTATGACATGGGAACTAGTTGAGATATTCAAGAAGATATTCCAATTCCATGCAGCCTTATTACAGCATTATGTTTCTTGGTTAGTGATATCTACAATACCAAAGCCACCTGCGTACTTTGTCTTCCTCCATGAAGAAGATCAAATTTTTCAGGAAATGATACCTCTTTTCCTCTCCCACCTACGAGATGATCTCTGGTCGCTCCATACCTTTTGCTTTACTCTCTCTCAATTCACATGAATTTTCTACAGTTTCAAGGAATGTTAAATTTTCCCAATAGAAGTCTTTTCTATTAGGTACGTCAACAAATAGGTAGCCATATATATTTTTCGGTTTGATTTTCCATGTTTTAAGGACCCTATGTCCTCTTCTTAGCAACCAAGACAATTAGAAGTTTATTGGAACAAAAAAATTACTAGTTTTGGGTACCATTTGAAGAACCTCAATGTGAATTTCACCATTTGCAGTCAACTGATTCACCCACCGGTCTATTAAAATGGTGGGCAGTCAAGTATAGCTATTAGGCGTCCGTGCCTTGCAACTCCCTTGCTAGATGAATTATAGGTTTATATCACCACAGTTCGATGGGCGTCTCAATTCAACGCAGCAATGCATGTTAATAGGTTACAGATATAAATCGATCGACTAGTTTTATGCAAATACATGTATCTGTTACATCAAGTTATTTTCTGAAGGAACATATCTGCTCAAGAACAGAAGTTTGAGACCCAAAGATTCAGATAAATGTCCAACAAAACTTACACAATTATAGATCACTCAAGCAAAGTGGATAAATATCTTAGGCAGCAAGACCAGCGTACTAGATATGGTTTAGTTGAAAGCTTAAAATGTATGCAATGTCCATCGGCGTAATATGCTGCCATCTTGAAATCAAACTCCTATTTTGGCTTGACATCAGCAGAAGAAACACAGAGGAAACAGCAGAATAAATTGAAGAGGCTGCAAAGTGGACAAAGAACAAGATTGTTCAAGTATAGGAAATATGGTGACCAATAACTAGAACGAAGGTAATTTTCTACTAATAATAACCTTACCATTCGTGAACACAGGAACGCTTTGTTTGGTGATCTTCATCAACTAAGGCTATATTTACCTTCTGTTGAGTACTCTCTGCTGGGCAGTTTTGGTGCATGATTCAACAAGTCCAAGGAATCCAGGAATTACTTATCCAAACGATAAAACATTTATCCTGAAAGAAGTTGAGAAGAAAAGGGATGCCCAGAACAACGGATATATTTATTCTGCGAGCGCACGTTCACGCGGCAGTGTATCTGTGTCTCTGTGTGTGTGTCTGTGTGTGAGAGAGAGAGAGAGAGATGGTAAAGACCTGTTTGTGACGGGTGCTTGCCACTTTCTTCCTTTGCCACTGAATTCTGTTGTCTATCCTTGGCCATTGTCGAGCAGAAGAACAGTACGTATTCTGCTTGTCAAAGATGTATTTTGTATTTGTACACCCTGAGCTTCTGCTTGCCACTTCTATTGCATATATATATACACATGCAAATGGGTGAAGGAATTTCAATGTGGGATTTTCCTTGTTTTGGCTTTGTTTATGGCTCTTTTCTCATGTTACGTACCCCACCACCTAGAATTGTAATCTAAAGTTAAGAATCTATTGTGCGTGTGTGTGTGTCTATATATATATATATATATATATATATATATATATATCTTTAGGACACAATACTGAGAACCATGTCCCCCCCAATCACGTTGTCTATCAACCCTTCGAAATTATGAGAAAAACTACTTGCATATAATCTTACGCAATAACTCTTCTTCTTTCTTACGTTAGCATGCTGTTAGTGTATATATAGCTTTTCTTTATCATGATAGCTCTCAGTTACATATGAATAATGCTAATATTATCTTTTTACAAATTTAATTACAGGTGACATTTTCCTGAATATATGTCATGTTGTTATATATCTTTTTACAAATTTAATCGGTTGACGGTCTCGTTTGTTTTTACAGATGAGATGAGATAAGTTGAGATTAAAGTTAAAAGTTGAATAAAATATTATTAGAATATATATTTTTAATATTATTTTTGTTTTAGAATTTGAAAAAATTGAATTGTTTATTTTATTTTGTGCGGAAACTTGAAAAAATTGTAATAATGAAATGAGATAAGATGAGTTAAGTGGAGTTATGAAAACAAACGAGAACTTATAGTTTAACTGGTATGTACTCTATTTATAGTGACAAAAAGGAGGGTGAGTCAGTAGATTCTAACTTCTATAATCATTCTTGGACACTTTATTGGGCAGAATCAAAATGTGCTCGACAGTTTCTAAGATTGGAATAGAATGTGAAACTCCACGTAATGATTAAAATAGGCATATTAAACTCCACCATACGCATTGCACTTGGACTCGAATATATACCTTAACCTGTCCGCATTAATGATTATCGTGAGAAGAATATCATTTTGAGAAATATTTTAGCCACAAAAGAACTATACAAAAGTAAATCCACAAACTGACGTGACTTAACGCAGTACGTTAGATTGTAAAATTACTTTTAGTGTAAAGTAGATCTAACGCATCATGTGAAGCCAAGTCAGTTTGTAGATTTACTCTTGTGTAATCTCTTTGTATCTGTAACAATTCTCCATGACAAGCAAATCGGGCAGACAGAGCAGAAAAGTCCCATGATTTAATTAACACGAGTATACTGTGGTTTGAGCTGAGTGTCCTCGAATTTTGGCAGTAGTTCTGTTGTAAATAGTTTAGGCGCCCGTAAATACATTGGAGAAAACAACCACCATATATGAAATCTAAACTTCAAGAGATATTTGAGAACATAATACATCATATTGAACCCTGCAGTAAGTAGGGTGGATGTTCTCTGGATTCCACCTCTCTAATGTGAATGCATAAGAAGTCAGTGCAGACAAGACATCAAAACACCAAATTTACCTCAAATGTGAGGGCCTCTGAAAATATATATTGACACTGTCAACATTCTAAATTCCATACACGAATATACGACAGTGATTTCTGGCTGTGCTGTGCTCAAGCAGCCAAATAAAGGCTTGACCATGAATTCTAACCTTTCTATACATTTACTAGTCTTCAAGTACTTGAAAAGTCTACTAAATTTTCAAGCTGTATATAATTAGTTCTGAATTATGACTGTATTATCGTGCTTGGATGGTGATCAGGATAGACCAGGGGAACCAAACATAACCCGACTTGCTCATTTCTTCTCTCCTGATGAGTTCCTTGACGTGAGTAGACAAGAGCAACAAACCATCCAAAACAAGTAGAAACAATCAATCATGCTACGGGATATATCACACTTCTACGATAAGGGGGTCATCATCCATTCCTGGCGGGGACAATGGAGGAACAGCTGCTTCATAACATGCAGCAGATTCAATTTTCAAGACCTTCCTAACAGTAGCCTGATACTCTCTGCCTCTACCAATCCTAACTGTAGCCTGATACTCTCTGCCTCTACCAATCCTTCTTGACGGAAGGGATTCAGTGGAAGCAGCTCTAGACGAGTTACTACTCCCAATGGATGAAAGAAATTTCCCCTTTGAAAGATTCGTTGGGGCAGATGCAATAATAGAGCTGAAGATACCGGACTCCCGCAAGCCTTGTATTATGGCCTGAAATGTTAAAAAGAAAAATAAGAAATAAACCAATAAGGGAACCCTGCAGCAAGAAATAAAAAGAAATAAAAGGACAACTTTATACTAATAGTAACATTAATAGATTAATAGAAAGTGCGACTACAAAGAGCTTTGTCATTTGGGGGGAACTCTTTTTCTTATCTATTAATTCCATTCGCAATGGGATGCGATGACCTTCCAACTCAGATTTATAATGAATGGCATTGTCTTATATCTGTTTGTTTTTCTCCTTCTTTTCTTCTTTCTTCCTTTTAATCTTAAATTCATTCCTCCCGTCTCTTTCATTGAAGAATCATGCTTACCATGGGAGCGTATATGCGAGTTAATATACCCTTCCTCAGCAGTTTCATTTTTATATCTTTGTCACCCCACACAATGTGTTCCCGGTACCTAGTAGTAGAATAGAAAAGCCAAAAATAATATATTAAGTAGTGTGAAGCAAGGAGGAAAAAAATTATAAGACCCAAAATCAATGATTTGAATACAAAGAATTCAGGATGGGCTCAAAATGAAAACATTACATGAGGTAAAGAAAAAATTTATTTTCTCCATTCAAAATTTACCAGTTTAGCATTTCCGCCTCTGTTGCTGTTGAAGCAATTATAAATGCCTGCAATGTATTATCTTTATTAGTACACTGAAGGCATCATCAGAAGGGAACACAACCCAGAAAAGGAAGATAAAATAGACTACTGGCTGCCAGGATTCAAATACAAATTAACCACTTTGGTATTGATTTGAGCTATAAAAGATCAAAATAAGCCAAAAAACTCTGGTATGCAGGCGGGCTCATGCTCAACATTCATATGGCAGCTGACTAACATCATGACTAATAATCCATAAATGCTTTCACCCAATGGCAGCATCGAAAACATCCTTTTTAGGATTTCATGATCAACTAATAACTATGCATAATAGTAATCACTAATTCCCAGGTCAACCCAACATTCCACCCTAGACTGCTTTTCATTAAAACTAGCAAATAAAAACAGGCCATGTCATTATTTCCTTGAGGAGTATTATCATTCATTTAGATCTCATTGGCTGGTTACATGATCAGTTCCCTTTTCCTTTACAACTTCTGTTAGGCTTCAAGAATTTCACACCAACTAAATTTTGTCTGTTGTTCTTCCCTCAAGTACTTGCAAAGCAGAACTACGACTGCTTGACATTGCACATGGACAAACTATCTCGTTCTTCCCTAAAATGCTTACTGTGTTCCATAATCTTGTACTTGCTGCATATTATGCTCGGATAACAGTACATGCCACAGAAGAAAAACAAGACAAATCACTGAACTCACAGATCTGTCAAATTCCAACATAAAGCATCTTTTGACATCCTCCTTTGTAGGCTTGCAGCCACATCGATCACGCCTAGAGGTCAAGTCTGAAAACTTGGCATATGTGTAGTGTAGAACAGCAGCCTCCTCCAATTTAATTTCTCTAGCAGCAATTATACCAATGAAATTTGACATCAGTAAGCCAATTATAAAGACACTTTTTCCCACACTATGAAATTAATTAACATACTTCAGGAATTTCATATAATTGTGCCATCTGTGTGCACCATTGGGACGAAGATGATCTTGAATCCGAGCAGCTGATTTCCCATTTCCATAAGTCAAAAAGTAGTTTGGATTACCACGAGTCGATTCTTTGTACATGCCAAAATATGCGTCCTTTGGAAGATGGTCATAATTCCTCTTGAACATTGACACCTGTGTGCATACAAGAAGGCATGCATCAAGTACCATACAGGCATTCTCAAAGATATACCAACATATCTGTGGAGTATATTAATCTTTCATTTGTTGACCATGGAATCGTGTTAATTGGAAAGGTGTTTCGGAATTTGCTATGCTGAGACACACCTATATAGTTAAATAGCAAGCAACTGAATTGGTGGAGACCAAACTTGGGTTAAATCGTAGAATATTTCTTAATTATTGTTTTATCTGCCTAATACTGATATATTAATCAAATATTGAATGTTTTAAGAATCATCATCTCTAACCAAGCCTGGTCCCAAGTTACTTGAAATCATGGCAAACAGATCCTGACCTTCAAATACCTATTATTTGCATGCATTTTAACCATCTTATACAGTTCAATCTGATACAGAATACTGTGCCCTTGAACTCCACAGAAAATATTTTACGATACAAGAGAATTACTTTTGAAGAAATGATACAACTAACAACCTTTAATGCCAACGGGCCGGATGGAAAAAAGGGGTTGCCAGTCCTCAGTAAACTAGGTCAACATTCCAAAAGTTGTAATGTTCTAACATTCATCCATAAATAGTCCAGTAAAAATGGATTGTGTTATCCATTTTCAGATGGTATATTATTGATATCACTCTTGTGTGCTTGGGCTATGTCTAATCCTCGTCAATAAAATCTTTATTTACTGGTAAAAAATTATATTATTAATATCACTGGCTTTGAAGCATTCTGAATGTCATATAATCCACAAATTTATGAGCTCCACGATAATGAACATGAAACCAGAAGATATCTGAGTCTAATTCTTGAAGGGGACAAAAAAAAAAAAGAGAAAAAAGAAAAAAACATGAAACCAAAGATATCTGAGTCTAATTCTTGAAGGGGAGAAAAAAAAAAAAAAAAACATGAAACCAGAAGATATCTGAGTCTAATTCTTGAAGGGGACAAAAAAAAAAAAAAAAAAAAACCCACTTGGAATCTAAAATGTTTAAGATGGTAACAATGATAACGATGAATTACCTCTGTAAAAGGTTCCTTAATATCCTCTCGTTCAACACTGCTTTCCTAAATGATACAAACACCACAATTAGTAACAAAAGCAAAAAATATCATGGTCACGATAGAAGATTGTACGGAAGAAATGACAAGAGTAGCATGTTCAACCATCTTTAACAAGCTCTCTTAATGCATATTGCCACTTGTATACAAATCTAAAAAAGCTAAACAATTTCACTCACATAATTAGGAAAGATAACCATATCCACATTTTTAGGCACATCAAGCAGCAGCTGCCTCAAGGAATACTCCCGAGCACCAGCTGGGTGTAGTAATTCGTCAGTGTCTAGATGGATTATCCAGTCCATACCAGCATCCTGATGTTTTAATGTGCATGGAAGTACGTTAATATTATTATTTTTTTGATAAGTTACGTTAATATTATTTTCCAAATGTTAAAATAAAAGCAGACGTATGAGATACATGAGAATACTATCTTCCATACCCGTGCCATTACAATTGCCATCTCCATATTGAGAGATTGTTTCACAAACAGCTCATAATTGCATGGCTTGTAAAAGAAGCTTGAAAGCCATGTCTCATTCCAAATCCGGCTGATGGTACAATACACAATGTGCATTAATGATAAATCATCAAAACAAACAAATATCTTATAAAGAGATGAAATTAGAAATATGTCTAATACTAGTTTGGAGAAGTTACACCTATCAAATGCTGGGAGTTAATTAGATACGGCAATTATGTTCAAATGCTTCTAACAGGGCCTCAGGAGGCGTTTTGGTGATGTGGGATAGAAGGGTCGTGGAGAAATCGGAGGAATTTATTGGTGAGTATATTGTGGCATGTTCCTTTAGGAATGTTGATGATAATTATCTATGGGCTTTTTTTGGTATTTATGGACCGAATTTAGACAGCAGCAGAAGAATGTTATGGAAAGAACTTGCTGGAATTCATAGTTGGTGGAACTTACCATGGTGCATAGGTGGTGACTTTAATGTCACAATGTTTCCTAGTGAACGATCTGGAGACAGCAGATTACGACCAGCAATGATAGAATTTTTGGAGTGTATTTTTGACTTGGGATTGATGGATATTCCTCTCATGGGTGGTGTGCCTATATGTGGTCCAATAATCATACGTGGTCCAGATTGGACAGATTTCTAGTATCACCAGAGTGGGAAACTCACCCTCCGGAGCTTTATCAAAAGAGGCTGCATCGCCTATGCTCGGAACATTTCCCACTATTACTAGATCGTGGAGGTATTCAGGGAGGGCGTCGGTATTTTAAGTTTGAAAACATGTGGATGAACACTGAAGGTTTTGTGGAAAGGTTTAGGCAATGGTGGGATTCTTATCAGATTGATAGCACCCCTAGTTTCATTTTTGCGGGTAAATTGAAAGCTCTAAAAAATGATTTAAAGTTATGGAACACTCAATCTTTTGGGAATGTAAGAGACCGTAAAAAGACCATGCTGGAGGAGCTTCAGGAGATAGTGAGGACTTAGGAGGGGAGGGCTCTTTCTATGGAGGAAGCATCTCAGAAGGTTGAGCTAAAGGCCGAATTAGAAAGGGTTGTGTTACTATAGGAGATCTTTTGGCGTAAAAAATCAAGAGTTTTATAGTTGAAAGAAGGGGACTGCATCACAAAATTCTTTCACAGAGTGGCCAACTCCCATAGGAGAACTAACACCATTGAGATGCTGAAAATAGACGGAGTGGACTGTATGGAGCCTCCTGTAGTTAGGGAGCATATTGTGGGATTCTTTGAACACTTACTTTCTGAATAAGTGGGATGGCGGCCAAAAGTTGATGGAGTAGCCTTTGAGTCCATTGATCCACAACAGGTTTTGTGGCTGGAGCTGCATTTTGAGGAACTAGAGGTCCACAACGTGGTAAGGAGAATGGTTAAAGATAAAGCACCTGGCCCCGACGGCTTTTCCATGAGATTTTTTCAATCTTGTTGGGATGTGGTGAGGGTTGATTTAATGAAAGTGTTCCAAGAATTCTTTTCAGTTTGGAAATTTGAGAAAAGCCTCAACGCCACATTTATTGCACTCATTCCTAAGAAGATTGGAGCCTTAGAGGTGAAGGATTACCGGCCCATTAGTTTTTAGGATTGCAGGTGAGAAAGATGCCTCGGTGGATAATTGCATGGAGTCATTTGGGGAACTAGTCCAATGGAGCGTTAATTTCACTAGAGCCGCCCAAGATTGGGAAGTTGGCAGCTTTGAGGAGTTTTTTGCTCTTCTATACACCATGAGGCAAAGAACCCAAAGAGCATATAAGATGTGGTGAATACCCACAGGTAAAGGTAAATTCTTGGTCCGTTCTTTCTATAAGACGCTTACACAACCACAATTCCCTTGATGAAAGATATGGAGAAACAAGGCGCCTCCCAAAGCGGCATTTTTTGTATGGACAACAACATTAGGTAAGATCTTGACGACAGATAATTTATGGAGATGTAAAGTGATCATAGAAGATTGGTGTTGTATGTGTAGGAAAAATGGTGAAAAGGTGGATCATTTATTGTTGCATTGTGAGGTGGCTGGAATGTTATGGAATGAAGTGTTTAATAGAATGGAGTTAGCTTGGGTGATGCCTGCCACAGTGACAGAGCTCATGGCCAACTGGATAAATCTACAAGGTTTTCCATAAATCTCAGCAGTATGGAAAATGGTCCTGATTTCTATCATGCGGTGCCTATGGAAGGAGCGAAATGACTGGACATTTGAAGACAAGGAGTGCTCACTAGAAGAACTTAGATTATTTTTTGTTAGCACTCTTTTTCTTTGGGCCACAGCTATAGATTGTCGTGGCCTCGATTTCCATGATTTTCTTGTTTCTATTACTTCTCTCTAACTAGGTGTGACCTTTTTTATACCTTCTTGTGTACTTGGGCTATGCCTATTCTTATCAATATAATCGTTTACTTATATAAAAAAAAATGTTCAAGCAAGAAAAAATCCAGAAAGAAAGAGAGAAGGAAAAACAGATATATATGTATGGACACACATGCACATATACTGAATAAAATAAAAGACAGTTAATATTGATAAAATTAGTAGAAATTACATATATCTACAACTCTCTTCCCCCTCCAAAGTTATCAAATCTCTGAAGAGGTCAGAAGGCAAGTGGACAATAATCTATATTATTTTCTTCTTTGGAGAGTAATAATCTAGATTATTTTTATACGTAACAAAGATTTTATTAAACATGCAAAAGGTGCAATCTAAGTACACAAGATATATACAAGAGAGCCACCTATCTAGAAACAGGAAAAGATACAATAAAATCAAGGAAATTAGGCCGACTAAAATCTATAGAAGCTGTCCAGAGTAGGAGAGTTGAAGAAGAAACTCTTGAGCTCCTTCATCATCTGTTCAGGTCCTCAAAACCTCAAATCATTCTTTTCCCTCCATACACACCATATGAGGAAAGTAGGGACCATTTTCAGTATGGTGAATGGATTAATTTCAAATCAAACATATTTCTTTTGAGTCAAACATATTTGATGCAACCATAAAAGTGGCAGTCAACATACCTCTTAGCCTGTTGTTCTTCCAGCTCTTTCGTTCTATATATCACTTTCACTCCCTGAGAAAGCAAGACAAAAATCATGCTTCAAGAGTTTCAGATATTAAACATCACAAAAATAAAAGTAGCACAACTCCATTTAAAAAATAAGCTGAGTTAAACAAAACTCAACCAGTCAGTGTAGCAGATATGCATTGACTTACAGGGATAGATTCCAGAACTTTAGACACGTCGGGAGATGCAGCCTTTCCTTCCACAAAAAGAAGAAAGGCTGAGACTCCAATAACCTTATGGTAAAACATCCATGGCAAAATCTGCTCCAAGCCAGCTGATGTACTCGTCGTAATACATATCTACACATTCAGAAGCAAAGCTGCACGAGGTTATAAACAATGATTTAATTCAGTATACATGTAGAATAGAAAAGCTATAGACATCGCCCTCAACTAAAAGCCATTGTCAAATTAGTCGCATTATATGATTGAACCCACAATAGTACTTTAAGTATATCGACATCTGGCTCAAATTCCAATTTCCCAAAAGCAAAATCCAAGATCAGATCAATTCAATAATCCATAACAGAAATATAACAGAACTCTATATTTCCTACTATCACACAAACCAAACCGTTCATTAATTAACGTATGAG
Organism: Juglans cinerea; assembly: GCA_961763995.1. NCBI lineage: Eukaryota > Viridiplantae > Streptophyta > Magnoliopsida > Fagales > Juglandaceae > Juglans > Juglans cinerea. Next base: position 22,563,331 of record CAUIVZ010000015.1, on the reverse strand, counting down.
TAACCATATTAACCCAAAACCCCAAAAAATAGTTAACAAATAAAGCCCCGGTTTAGAAAACCCAAGTTCAAAATTTTGCCAAGAACCAACATTCTCGGTAACAGGTCAGAACGTCGCAAATAAAATGCCACCCAACTAAGTATGATAAACAAACTACCGCACTTGAGCTAACTTCCGGCAGCCACGAGAAGATAAAGCACAAGCTTCAGCACTTTGAGCCCATTTAACCTCAATGTTTTCCTCAGCGACCAAGTAAATGGTTTAATATCAGCCACACCACGAATACATAACCTTAGATTAAAATAATCACTAGAATGTAGTCCAAAGTAAGCAAAACCCAGATTCAGATCACTCCCAGAATATGAAATGTCATTAAGAATTAAAATTTGCCTCAGAAATCCGAACAAGAAAAAAAAAAAATTAACGAAACAGATCAGCCTCAAAAACCAGAATATCGTCTAGAGTCAAACTTTTGGTCCTAGATTAGACCAGGAGTCAAACTCTCGGGGCACAACACTAAAATCCAAGCGATAATGCGCAAAACCCAGAAATACATCAACCTAGAAAGCGAAGAGTTTTCAAAAGAACCAAACCTTAGGCCTCAGATTGGACCCGTAGTCGAACTTCCAGCCGTGATAGTAAGGGAACGAAGGGGAAGCGCCGCGACCGAGGCTGACGCAGTCGGAGGGAGAAGAGTGGTGGGCAGTGGGGGAGAGAGGGGAGGGGTCCATCCCGGGGAACAGGTGTTGGGACCCAGGTGGGGACCAGCGGGTGGTGGGGTCGGTGATCCCACCACGCCATTGGAGGACAAAGGCCAAGGTGGCGAGCGTGAGAGGGAGCAGAGTGAGAAGGAGGAGGACCTTGGAGGTGAAGGAGCTCGAAGGGGAAGATTGGTTGGGACGGAGCACGACCTGGAGGTGCTGGTAGTTGGGCATGTCGACAAAAACAGAGACAGAGACTGGGTAGAGTATGAGAGACCTGAAGAGGTGGTTTGAACGTTGAAAGCGAAAAGCTTGAGTTTTTCTTCCACGGAGAAATTACATCATAGATCATCAAACTTCAGTTCATTTTTCAATTTAACGATGAATAAAGGTTTGATTCATCAAATTTTGTCGCTTTAAGATAAAAAAAAAAAAAAAAAGGTTTTGATAATTAAAATAAATAATGATAATTTAAATGAGAAATGATATATGTGCTTTCGAGCGTTATGAGATGATACGAGGTTTTTCTTTTTCCAAATTTGGTTTTAAAAAAATAATCATTACAAAAACCACACCTCAACCATCAAAACAAACCTAATCCAACCTTTGTTGTTTGCATCTTTTGCTGAATCTTTCTGTATTTGGAAAGATACCGTGAACATTTAAAGCTTTTGAAGGAAATAAGAATCGTCGACCAAAATTCCTTTGTTCTTTTTTTTTTTTTCCGACTTTATTTATTTATTTTTATATAATTTGAGCAGTGTCTTTTGCCTAATATGGTAAACATAGAGACTTGCACATTGAATTTTTTAAAAGTGAAGTTAATTTCATCATCTCAATATATATATTGAAAAATTATTTTTTGAAAAATGAGATATTATCAAGAGTATGAACATGAGGACCCTGTGGTTGTCCTTAAATCACAGAATAAAAAATATTAATTTGTTAAAATAAATATTATGTCGATTTTAAAATATTTTCCCAAGACATAATTTAAAAAAAAAAAAAAAAACAAACATAGTTGGAGGACCCTTGGTATCTTAAGTTTCCATAATTAACAATGCAAGCAAAAAAAGAAAAGGGAAAAAAAAGAGAAGTCTCTCTCTTTCTTTCTCTCTATTATCCCAGAATAAAATAAGGAAACCTAAACCTAACCGGAGAAAGCCACAAAATTTTCATTCTCTCTCTCCTTCTCTTCGTTTCTGACTGGAATGCTTCAGCTTGTGGGCCAAAGAAGGGAGGGTTCCTTCGTTAATGCTCTCTCCCCTTCAATACTTCTCAGTCTCTTCTCTTCTTTTCATGTCTTCAATCGACGCCTATCTCTCCTCTGCTCCTTCAGGGTCTCAACATAAAACCCTATTAGAATCTTTTACCTCTGATTTGTTTTCCTCTCCTATACTAAACTTCTTTTCACTGAGATCGCGCTTTTGTTTCCCTGTTCTGTGTTCGGATATTTTGTCTACTGCGCAGCACAATGAGTGATTCTAAGGTATATTTTTCTTCTCTGGGTATCCATCTTTCAATTATTTTCCCGAAAAATTTGGAATTTAATGTGTTTTTGCGGTGCTTGTTTATGGATGTTCTTACTTTCGTTGGGTTTGTTTCAAAGAGAGATTTAGATTTTGTTTGGTTGCATTTTTGACGTGTGGTTGGAAGGAAAGTTGAACTTTTTCCATGCTTGAATTGTCTCTCAGCTTATGCATGATAGGGAAGTTGATAGGTGTCTGCGTTTTTGCTTGTTTTTTTGTAAATAGAAATTTACAAGTTTCTATTGTGGTTTTGTTCCCCAAGATCTGGAATTTTCAAATTTCTCGTTTGTTGGTTGGTTTGATGGTGAGATGTAAATGTTCTCAAGTTATCGGTTTTCTGTTTCTGAATTGATGTTTTTTTTATAAGTAAATAAGTGTTATTAATCAACAAATAGGCATGGCCCAGTACAAATTCAGAAAGTATGCCTTATCTAAGTAGGTGCTATAGTGACAAGAAAATCATGTAGATCCATGCCATTAAAATCAACAGCAGTGGCCCAAGTACAGAGTTGTAATTAAATAAGCTTTTAGTTCCTCCAACGATCTCTCCTTGTCTTCAAATGTCCATTCATTCTGCTCCTGCCACAAACACCACATGACGCATATGGGGACCATCTTCCACATCTTTAATCTTTTGAATGCCTCTTAGATTTGTCCAGCTGGCCAGAACTACCCCCACTGTCTCGGGCATAACCCAAGCCAAGTCTAGTCTACAAAACACTTCATTCCATAACACCCAAGCTGTCTCACAATGTAAAAGGAGATGGTCCACCGACTCGCCCCCTTTTCTACACATGCAACATCAATCTGCGATGATCATCCTCTGTTTCCTCAAATTGTCAGTTGTGAGGATCTTACCCAAGGAAGCTGTCCACATGAAAAAGGTTGCTTTGGGCGGTGCCTTATGTCTCCATAGCCTTCTCCATGGAAACTGAATATTGGGCTTTTGTGTAAGGGACTTGTAGTAAGAGCGAACCGAGAAAGAACCTTTACCTGCTGGTGTCGACCACAGGTCCACAACATATCTTCCTGCTGGTTGCTAGGTTCTCTGAGTATAAGAGGCTGAAAAATTCTTCAAAGCTGCTCATTTTCCAATCTTGTGCCGCTCGACTAAAATTGATATTCCACTAAATTTGCTCCCCTGCTATCACCATGACTTCAACCACTAAAACATCTTTGGCACTTGCAAACCGTAAAAGTGAAGGAAATACATCCTGTGGAGCACTGTTACCACACCAGATATCACTCCAGAATTTAATTTTGGAACCCTCACCCACAAGACATCTTGTGTGTCTAGTGAATACCTCCCATCCTCTTCTTATGTGTTTCTACAACCCCACTCCGTAAGCCCCTCTCACTTCTTTAGTACACCATCCTCCCCATAATTCTCCATATTTGCTCTCAATCACCAGTTCCCATAAGGCTTCTGGTTCCTTATTGTATCTCCACAACCATTTGCCAAGTAGCGCCCGATTAAAAATTCTCATATTTCTAATATCCAAACCACCATTGGAGATTGGGCGACATACCATCTCCCACTTGACGAGGTGAAATTTGAATTCCTCCCCCACTCCACTCCACAAGAAGTCACGTTGAAGTTTCTCAATGAGAACTGCCACACTTGCAGGGATAGGGAATAGAGACAAAAATTCGTTAGGTAGGTTAGATAATGTACTCTTAATCAAGGTAATCCTACCACCTTTTGACAGGTACATTCTCTTCCATCCTGCCAGTCTCTGCTCAACTTTCTCAATCATTGTGTCCCATAGCAAAGACGCTCTCGAGGCAGCCCCCAATGGGAGTCCAAGCTAAGTCATAGGGAGAGAGGCAATCTTACACCCCTGAGTGTTGGCCAACCGTCTTATGTGATAAACATCTCCAATTGGCACCATCTTTGATTTGTCTAAGTTCACCTTCAACCTGGACACCGCTTCAAAACAAAGGAGAAGAGCCTTCAGTGCTCGAACTTCTGCCTTACAAAATATAAGGGGATATGCCGCTTCTGAATTGAAGTTTTATGGGTATGATGGCACGGATGGCTTTCAGATGATATGCCGTGGATATTTATTAATTAGCGTCAACAATGCACGTTCAATCAATTGATATCTGGCGTTTATTTATCCTGCTTGGTTATGAGTTAGATATGTATGCTGTATAGCTGGTGTTTCAATGTAATTTTAGTGTATTATACATCATTTTTCGTTGGAACTCCTTTGGTTCATTATTTCAATTAATTTTCATGCATTTAGAATGAGGGATTAGTGGTTACGGTAAGTAGGTCTTGAATGCACATTTTGTTTATGGAATCATCAACTGTCACATATTTTCCATGCTTTGTTTACCCTGCAATGTTGCTGTGGTTCACTGGTTTTGACTCCTAATGAAGCTGGCAGGATGTGTAGTTAGATGTATAATTCTTGGTTACTTGCTGATTTCTTTTTTTTTTTGATAAGTAATAAGTTATTTCATTAATAAAAGTAGGCATAGCCCAGGTACACTAGAAGTATACATGTGATTACACCTATTTAAGCACTAGGAACAGTTACAAGGAAATCATGGAAGCTGCGACCATTCCAATCAAGAGCAATGGCCCACAAAAACAAAGTCTTTCATTCCAAATACACCAGAAAATACATATAGGAACCATCTTCCACACGGCTGCAATTTGTAGTGTCCCTGTGATCCCTCTCCAGCTTGCTAACAAATCAACCACCCTACCCGGCATCACCCATGCTATACCCATTCTACTAAGAAAATAAGTCCAAATATCTTGGGCAAACTCACAGTGTAGTAGTAAATGGTCCACCGATTCACCACTATTTCTGCACAAACAGCACCAGTCCGTAATAATAAGGCCACGTTTTCTAAGATTCTCAATGGTCATGATCTTCCCTAGAGCTGCCGTCCAGACAAAAAATGCAGCCTTTGTAGGTGCTTTAGTCCTCCATATATTCTTCCAAGGAAAATTGTGCCTTTGATGCATAGTAATAGAGTCATAAAAAGAGCATACCGAGAATTTCCCTTTGGTTATGAGTTAGATATGTATGCTGTATAGCTGGTGTTTCAATGTAATTTTAGTGTATTATACATCATTTTTCGTTGGAACTCCTTTGGTTCATTATTTCAATTAATTTTTATGCATTTAGAATGAGGGATTAGTGGTTACGGTAAGTAGGTCTTGAATGCACATTTTGCTTATGGAATCATCAACTGTCACATATTTTCCATGCTTTGTTTACCCTGCAATGTTGCTGTGGTTCACTGGTTTTGACTCCTAATGAAGCTGGCAGGATGTGTAGTTAGATGTATAATTCTTGGTTACTTGCTGATTTCTTGTGACTTGTGATGCTATTATGATTATTAACTATGCTTTACCTTTGGTTTTCTTGGTGGTTTTTGCGCACTCTAGAAGTTAGTAGTATTTGGGTCATTTACTGAAGATGAAACCAGGTCCTTGCTGCTAAAGAAGTCGTCTAAGAATGCTGAAAAGTCGGTGGAGAAGAAAGAATTGCAATTTGGTTCGGTGAATTTTGTGACTCTAAAAGTTTCGGGTGGCCTTCATGGTGAATCGAGCATAGAGTTGGATTCTCCGAAAGGGTCGAATAGTGTGCTTTCCTCGAATACGATTAAGAAGGATGATGAAGTGCAGAGTGTTAAAATAGTAAATACACATTTACCGGGAGTGCTTAGAACTCCAAAAGAAAATGGAAGCCTCGATGGTTCCACCCATGGTTCTCATATTAATGGTGCAGAAGAAGTGAACCAAGATAATATCGGTTCATCCTCGTTGCTTATATCCCAGAATCAATATGGTCCCTCACTTCCCATTTCGAGTTTGAAATTAGAGCAGAATGGAGGTTCCATGGATTCATCCTTGTTTGCCGCCGAGGATGACTTCAGGAAGGCATCTAATGGGCCTTTTATGTCTTGCAGAAACCTTTTACCCAGAGGCTTAATAAACTCAGGGAATTTATGCTTTCTTAATGCAACCCTGCAGGCGCTCCTATCCTGTTCTCCTTTTGTTCAGCTTCTGCAGGAATTGAGAACTCGCAACATTCCCAAGGTCTATTTTCACTACACATTGTGTTTGTATTGATTTTTGTTGTTGCTATAGCTGTATATTTGATGTCAATATAATCAAAATGTAGTCTCTATGCACTCCTAATATGTGTCCATTTTGTACCTCTATTCTTAGGTTGGCTATCCGACATTAACTGCATTTGCAGAATTCATTGCCGAATTTGACATGCCAAATGGTTCAAGCTTAGAGAAAGATATAGCTACTCTTGAGAGTGGGAGGCCTTTTATGCCTGCCATGTTTGAGGATATTCTTAAAAAATTTACTCCTGATGTACCAAGTAGCATCTCAGGCAGACCAAGGTATGTGCATGTTCTATGTCAATACTTGTTCCTTTACTGGGCTTGATGCACTGTGTATAGAGGCTGGACTGGAAAAAAATTCTGTATCAGTGCTTGGCATGGCAGTTTGGATAAGATATAACAATCCCATAAATATATGGACACGCTATCAGTTACTTATCAATTTAGCAAATTGTTGTATGCATCCTGTGTACTTCTCCTAATCCTTTGCATTATTTAATGGAATTTTCTATCACCTATAAAAAAAATTAGCTAAAAGTTGCCGTTCATATTGAGTTCACTACTAACAAGCTATTGCTGCCGAGCACTAATCTTGTGGCCAGTGGCCAATAATCGGCAACTTGAAACTGATTGTCAACCACCAGAGAGTAATATATATATATATATATATATATATACACACACACACACACATATTTATGTATGTATGCATGTATATGTATGTTCTCAGAAAAGTAAAAGAAATTATAGATATTGCCATATAAAATTTCCCCTCACTGGGACAAGAAACTTTTATCAATGTATGTTTTAAAAGAGGGATATAAGGGATAGTGACTGATATGACAGTAAGGACAAGAATGTGCATGACAAGATAAACCTATTCTGGATTTCTTTGTGCCTGCCAAGGAAAATAAGAACATATCATTTATTTCTTTTATTTCACTTGAGCATCTTTAGATGTTGAACAGCTTTTCAAGATTTTGCTTCTGGAAGTAGCTTACTGCTTTTGTTTGGAAGGTTTCATTTATTTGCATGGTCACTGTAAATGGTTTATAGCTATTATTGTCTATCTTTTTCACTGGAGGATGGCAGATTAGAATGTGCTATTGGTATGCAATCTTAATTTTTGTTCAATTAATTTAGCAGTAATTATATGAATTGAGGGAAAAAGGAAAGAAGCAGCCCATAATATATAAGGTCATATGAATGGAAGTAGAAATTGCATAGTAAATCTAGCTTGCTTGGCATGTTTATGCCCGATATTGGTTGCTGTTATCTTTGATTATAGTGAACATTGATGCTTGTGATTAATTTAAGTTGGTCTCTGGTGTTGTCATTTTCAGGCAGGAAGATGCTCAGGAATTCCTAAGCTCCATCATGGATCAAATGCATGATGAGTTACTTAAACTTGAAGGGCAGTCTTCAAGCATAAATGGAAACAAATTATCTCTGGTTTCATCTGCAGAAAGCGATGAATGGGAGACAGTTGGCCGAAAGAACAAATCAGCAGTGACAAGAACTCAAAGTTTTATCCCTTCAGAACTAAGTGATATATTTGGAGGGCAGTTGAGAAGTCTGGTGAAGGCAAGAGGTAGGGCAGTTATCTCATTTATGCAACTGCAGTTTTTCTTATTTTGAGTTTTTTCTATTTTCTGCTGGTCTGGGATATGCTGGTTAATCTTCTCCTTCTTTACTGCTTACAAATGATACAAGGACTCTCTCGTTTTTCACTCTTTTTTTTTTTTTTGTACATTAGAAAGGCGACACTAAAGAAAAATTATGTGAAATCACAAAAATCATTTTACAAAGCATGTCTCCTCTCTTGAAACCATTTATGGGAATTGACCTCCAAAGCAGTGCAATATTTGGCATGCTAGAGAACTTTTCTGTAAAATTATGTAAAATTTTTAAACACGTGCATCTATCACATCCAATAGCTTGTTGTTAGATAAGCAGGTAGTTTTGCTTCACAGATTCTAGATAGTTAAGATAACATATTTTCAAGGATTTGTTCATAGTTTCTGGACTCTACTGTTGTTTTTATCCATTTTTACAGCTTGTTATACGCATTAAATATGAAGTCTGGAGGGGAGGATAGATTGCTTTGGATTCATATTGGGAATAAGAATTTTTATGTCAGATCATTGTATAAGGTTATGTCGATCCATCTTCCTATTGATTTTCCTTGTAAGTGTATTTGGAGAAGCAAAGTGCCTCTCTGGCTGGTTGGCTTCTCATGGGAAAACTCTTGACTATTGATAAGCTGAGAAAGCACGGTATTATTATAATTGATTGGTGCTTTATTTATTTATTTACTTTTATGTGCAAAAGAAATGGAGAATCGGTGGACCACCTTCTTCTTCACTGTGATGTGATTAGGATTTTATGGGATGAGATTTTTGTTAGGCTTGGTATTGATTGGGTGATGCTTAGGAGGGTGGTGAATCTTTTGGCTTGTTGGAGAGGTATTCAGGGCAATCATCAAATTGTGGCTGTTTGAAGATGGTGCCATTATGTCTTATGTGGTGTATTTGGAATGAGAGGAATGGTTGCTGTTTTGACAATAGAGAACGTTCGGTGGGAGGGATTAGAGATTTTTTGTTTCATACGATGTTACTTTAGGCTTCAGCTATTGTATTAGATGGGACTAGTTTTAATGACTTTTATGCAGTTTTTCTCAACTCTTAGCTTATAATTAGGTGTTATTTCTCTTGTATACTTCTTGTATCCTTGGGTTATGCCTAATTATGTGGATTAATAAATTCTTCTTACTTAGATAAAAAAAAAAAGTTGCTTTCAGCATATGATTATGGAAAATACATCTATTGATGTACTTTACGAGCAGAAATGCACACCATCTTTTTCATCTATGGTACCTGACTTTCCTTTGGAACTTGTATTAAAATATCTTGCTCTTTGAGTCTCTTGTTTTTTATGCATGCTTATTTGATTGGTGTGGAGCAGGAAATAAAGCTTCTGCCACTGTTCAACCATTTCTCTTGCTGCACCTCGATATTCATCCTGAAGCTGTTCGTACTATTGAGGATGCACTTCGATTATTTTCTGCACCAGAATCTCTTGAGGGGTACCGAACGTCAACAACTGGGAAGGTAACTTCCTTTCTTTCTTTGGTCTTTGTGGTCAGCTTTTGGTTCTTGGTACATTTTTTTATGAAATATTAAATTCTGTTGGGTGGATAATGAATCTGCAAGATCAGTAACCTCACAAGTGAGGAAGAAGGGGAATAAGCCTAGTTCTAGAATGATAGGCTCTTCTCTCCCTCTCCCTCTCAGCAACACACACTTACACGTGCAACAGTTGCTTTTAGTGTATGTTTATCTGTGATCTTGTCTTGATATTTAATCACGTATATATGTCATATGCTTCATGCTGCTGATGTTGTAATACTATAATTTTGATACAGGCTGGTGTTGTGACTGCCAGCAAATCATTTAAGATACAAACTCTTTCAAAGATAATGATATTGCACCTTAAGCGTTTTGGTTATGGAAAGCAAGGAAGCACCAAGTTGCTTAAGCCCGTGCACTTTCCTCTTGAATTGGTGTTGAGCCGTGAACTGCTTGTTTCTTCATCTAATGAGGTGATGCTTATATTGTTATCATTAAACAAATATTTTCCCTCGTCATCCTTTGTTTTTGGAGGATGATATTATTGCCTTCTGCATTATGTCAATTTATTGTTCATGTGCTCTTACTTCTGATGGGCATAAGGGGGGTCGGAGGTTGCAATTTTTATTCATTTTTTCTTGTGCATCCAGAGAGCTTCCAATTTCACATTCAAAACGACATTTTTCCTAAGATATCATTTTTTAATAAATAATTTTTCTAAGATATCATGCCAACAAAATCCTTATATTTGCATGTAATAATAACAAAAGAAAATATTACTTGTAAAAAAAAAAAAAAAGACAAGCATCATATTAACATGTAGTATTATTTCTTACTATCTCAATCAAGTATTCAACTTAAGAAATCTAGTTCGACTGCCAAAGGAAGCAAGAAGCCAAGAATGTAGATATAAATGGTTTCTTTATTTATTTGCTTTGTACAGGGTCGAAAATATGAACTTGTTGCTACAATAACTCATCATGGGAGGGAGCCCTCGAAGGGGCACTATACAGCTGATACTCGTTATCCCAATGGTCAGTGGCTACGGTTTGATGATGCATCAGTCACTGCCATTGGTGCAAATAAGGTGTTGCATGAACAGGCATATGTCCTCTTCTACAAACAAGTAGAGTGAGGTAACCGAGGAGTTTAGTCGATAACTGATCCCTTTTGAGAGCCCTGTCTCGTTCTACAATTTGGGGAGAATATTTGACACGTTACAACTTATAAGCAAGTCAGACCCTAATGGAGGAAGGCTCTCTGTGGTGAAGGTTGGTGCGTGCTTTGGATGTTTCCTCTCTGAGGATGGTTGTACTATTTTTTTTTTTGCTTATAATCATGTCGTGCAGTTTTGGAGTCCTTGTAGTGAGCATGTGTTGAAGTAATTTCTATATGGCTGAAATTAGTGAATTATAAATTTTATCATTATTATACAATCACCGTTCAAAAATATGATGGGGGCGTCTTTGGATAGGGGTATTTTCTTATATCACTCGTATATGTTTAAACAATGATGAGGTGTGTTTGGATGGGGGTGCGTGGAATTCCAATTCAACAAGAGAACATACACAATTCACTCATAAAACATAGCTAGAAAGACACGTCCAATTTTCCTATATCACTATTGCTTCACAAGTGTGCCTGGATGGATATTTCTTGTTTCTCAAAAAATGTTTGAAAGTTTGGAGGAAGTAATTTTTATGGCGATCTTTAGAACTGGAGATTTTAAGTCGAGAGAATATAATATAATTGAGGTGGATAGAAATAGCATATGATGTGTTTAACTCTTCAGATCCAATTTTATCAGGCAATTAAAAGGGATCATATTCATTATTAGGGGAGGAGGCTCCAGGGCTTGTAGTTTTTAGGAAGTTATTGTTGGACCTTTTGCTGTCTTTTTCGTTATATTACTTCACCTTCAAGACATTTCAATATGAGTTGTAATTCATCTTGATTCTTTTGCTCGTCTGAATTGTTATGTTAATCCTGCTAGTTCTTTATTTAATCTCCGAAGTCGTACCTCATGTTAAATAAGTTAAACATCAAAACTGATGGCAATTCAGCTTAGCATATTAAACTGATGGCCCAGCCTAGTTGTTGCCTGAACTTCTGGTGCTGGTTGGCTGTATCTTTTTTGAAGTTTTTCTTCAAGGCTGGTCCAATATAGAGGGAGGGCACTAGATCTTTTCTTTCTATTATATAGTGGCCTGGCCGCACAGACAAGTTATGTACAACTAGAAAAAATAGAGTTTCATGGGAAAGAAATAACTTCTGTGCTTTAGCAATGTAAGCTTGCTTGCTTGCTTTCCCATGAATCATGACTCTGTGTTCTTTCTCCTTGAATGGCCTTTTCTGGTCCAATATTCACTTTTGATTTTGCAACAACTATAGGTTGAATGCAGTGTTGTTAAATCCTGACCGGTTGTTGAACCCAGAATAATGTTGGTACACCGCTTGCTTTTATAAGGGGTTAAGGAACCTTCTTTCTCTTAGGACTTCTTTCTGGCAGAATAAAATCGATACTTGCAAACAGTCCTATCTATACCTTATCTCTTTTCCACTCTCTGCACAAAATGCGGCAAAAGAAAGGAAAATCCATGGATTTGGTACCTTAAAGTAAACCAACAATTTGGCAAAAAGGTAGTCAATGATGTTACAGTTTGATTTTGCACCATTTGAGAGTTCCAAACTGAGGACTGAGGAGGATTACCAAAAAACAGATAAAGAATCAGATGCTTTGGAAAAGTTGAAGTGGAGGAAAAGATTCATTTGCCAATTTATATAAGCAAACCGTCTGTCTTGGTGTTCTCTGGGTTTTCTTAAGAACGTCATTGTATTCTTTCCTAAAGTTGGTGGTGGGGTAGCCGTGCTATTTTTTGGAGCCCTTTTGCTAATGCTTCCTCTGGTTTTGCTTAAGTTCTGTCCTAAGCAAGCACAGGTTTACAATATGACCAGATTATTATTCTTCAACAAACTCCAAAGAAATGCAACACAATCATGCAACCAACAAAGAGTATAAGTTTTTTTCTTTGATTGATTCTCTCAATTTCTAGTTACAATTGGCAAGAAATGTAAATATCGGACAAGACTGGAAAAAGGAAAAACACAAACACAAACACAAACACAAACAATATCACTCCACTTTATCGTATCCTTCAATCTTTATCCTATGACACCACAATAAGATCTCAAACCAAGAAAGCATCTCTCAAGACATTTTAAGCTTCAACTAAACCCCTTCTTTTTGCTCTCGATTCTCTGCAAACTCTTTGATGTTTGTATGACTATGGACAAGACACAACTACAATACTCAGTTTTGGAAGCACTGCAGACACTGAAAAATGGGAACCGGTGCTCCGTTACTCGAAGCTAGACAGAATTTCCTAACACAAAACGATTTGACTTCCTCGCTGTATTTTCTGTTGAAGAGGTATCATCTCTATTAGCAGAGTGATTGGGAACCCACCAAGCTCTTATACTTTTATCAAGGCTTCCACTATATAGCAAGAACCCACCACCAACATTACTTGCTGATGTCTGCAAACACTTGACTGGACCTTCATGTCCACTTATGACCCCAACTTTAATAAGTTTGCCATAAGTCTCCCTTTTCCATATACCAATACTCTTATCTGCAGAGCCACTGCACAAAATCTCTCCCATCAGGCACATACACAGAACAGCCATTTGATGTACTTTTGTCTCACAAATTGCCTTCCAACTCGACAAGTTCCCACTCCCCTCCCACCCCATCACAAAACCATCTGATCCCCCTCCATAAACCCATCTTCCATCCTCAGAAACTACTACTGAATTAATTGAAACGTCCTTATGACCCTCCAAAATCCCCTTCAAAGAATGTGAGCTCTTCCCGACCTTTCCCCAAGCTTTAATCTTCCCATCCGCAGAAGCCGAATACACAGTTCCCTTAATTGCCACCAATCCATTAATTGCATCGTCATGGGCCTTGATCGATTCCAAGCACTTCAAGTTTGATAGCCTCCACACCTTAAGTGTCTTATCCCACGAACCCGAGTAAATCAACCCATTATGGACTGCCAGGCAAGAGATACTATCTGCGTGTTCAATCCACAATTTCTTGTGGTGTCGCCGAGTTTGGACATAATTGCTTTGCTTCATGAACTTCCCCAAATAATCCTTAGTGGTTGGGAGGGTGTCGACAAGTCTGAATATATTCTCTGACCTTCTTGACACCTTCCAAACTCTAATCCTGCTATCCTGATGCGCTGTAAATACCTTATTTCCAACCGTTACAAGCGCTTTCACGGAGCCATCTCCTTGTCCAAACTTTGTGAATAGCCTTAAATCCGGCTGCTGCCAGACTATGATATCCTTGCCTTGTGAAGCACTCAATATGAACTCCCCACATAAGGCCAAGCAGGAAACTGAGCCAATATGACCGGAAAGTACAGCCAAAGATCGATACGAGTATGACCCGGAAGCAGTTCTACAAGACAATTGATACCTATCATCCTGGAGCTCAAAACGGAGGGATGTTACCGGGCTATCACCGGCCTCACTGCTGGTACTACACATACTGCTGGAGCTTGTAGCTGCAGACGATAATGGGTTTGAGGGTTGGGTTTCTGATATGGCACGATCCATAGGATTAATCTGTTTTTGCTCTCTCTGAGTATAATGGAAAAGGGTATGTGAGAAAGAGAGAGAGACCACCATTCTCCAAGAAAGATTAAAGGGGAGCGGAGTTGTGAAGAGGGAAGGAATAAAGAGAGGAACATGGATTTCTTGTTGGAAAAGCATTTGGTTTTATATATTTAAAAGGGAGAGGGAGTGGGGGTGTAACAACGGCTACTTTGACCGGTAAAATATTCATGTTTGAGGGAGTTATTACTTATTTGAGGGTCCACCTTGCCTTTTTCCATCAATGGAGGATTGAGCTATTGTTGGTGTTTTTCTGACATGGTGTTCTGTTTGCCAATTATTCCCGGGATGTCTGTCTAGGACTTGGCTTCTGTCCATTACAAAGACTTGGGAGATCATCAACCAGGGGCGCCAAGTTGTGGATCGGCACAAGAAAATTGGAATCAGGAGCGAGTTAAGGTTCTTGTCGCAAAGAAATAAGAGTTATTTTATTTTCGAGTCGGTGCATAGACCACACAATCCATATCAAATAAATATTAAGATTTATTTTCTAAGATTCAAGTTTTAAAATTTATCTTCTAAATCAAATTATGTCATGTAAGCACTTTAAGATTTTTCAAGAAATAATATGAAAAGAAAGACGGGTTGAAAAATATTTGAATTCAACTCTGCCCTATGCAAGCAAATTTAAATGAAGTTGACTATCAAACCTCTCAAGTTCTTTGTTTCTTTATCAAACCAAACTGATGAGAATTACATCAATGTTTTGACATTTGTTTTTACAAGAATAATTGGTAATTACCTTAGGAGTATGAGTAGATAGTACTCTTATATTATATTAGGTATTTTTTAAAATATCTAATAATTATTATCGGTTGATATTTCATTGTTCCCTCTTTATTTAAAAGGATCTTAGAAAAAAAGAAAAAGAAAAAGGCATTCCATCTTCTATTATTGTCACCACTATGTGCCATTAGCAATACTAAGCTTGATTGATTAATATAATACTAATAATATTCAACTTTAATTTGTTCCAAAGTTGAAAGAGTGAAAGTGGTCGGCTACAATTATAATATCATATTTTTATCTTTAAAAATAACCTCTATATATAATATTAGCTCCTTTAAGCTAAGCTCGACACTTTTCCTTTCATCATGGCCACCTCTAACTTCTCACGTGTTGTTTTTCCCAAGAAATTGGACGTCGAATTTACTAAGAAATTAACTAAACATCATATAAATACGAAAATAAATGAAAGTGATGTTTAAATCTTGTTTTATTTGTATTAAATGATGGATAGTGATAGGTCTATCTTAACATTTTTTTATTTTAAGTATTTTTTTAACATTCTTAATCATTAAGAAAAAAATTAAAAAAATATAAAATTTTATTAATACTTTCTTAATCATTAATAAACTAAAAAATTTAAAAAAATATAAAATTTTATTAATACTTTCTTAATCATTAATAAACTAAAAAATTTAAAAAAATATAATTTCTTGGGGTTTGAAGGGATAACTTTTTTGGCATAAGTTACTTAAAAAAAAAAAAAAGAATTTACAAAGTCATAGCTTATATTTAATTAGAAAAAAAGAAGACTGTCCAAATTTGTATGTCGTAAGGTGTAATGCAAGCCATTAGAGGTGCATAGAACATGACGGTGGAAGAAAAAGAAACAAGCATGGAAAGACAGCGGAAGGGGGCGGTTGGCATGTTTTCATGCTTGTCCTGACTTATCATCCACATATTGTGCTGTCAAATGAATTGATAATCTTTTTAATTTTCAAATTAAATTGGATGATTCATTGCATAAGAGATAAATGTAGCATTATATACTTATGTGAAAGTATTTGAATTCTTTAAACTCGACTGCGTTTGGAGATATTCTGTGAATAGTAATAAAAAAGTAATGAAAAAGTAACAATAGAATATTGAATAGTAATTAATAGTTGTAAAAAGTATGTGAAAAATAATAATAAAATAATGAATAATAGTGAGGTATTCTAAGAATACCTTGACACCTAAATTAATTAAAGTGATTCTCACAACATTTATGTTTATTCGAGTGAATTTTTTGAACATTAAATACTTCATAAATATAAGATTCACTTTATGTATCTATTTATCTTCTATTTTAGACTTTAGAGTTCATACAAATTATAAGGTATCTAAATTCCATGAATTGCGCAAAATGTTGTGACACCTTTATGATGTGTATAAATGATCAAATTTTCAAGTAGATTGGCATTCAAATCATGGGTTTACAAGGCCCTAACTTTGGAGACAGCATGGGCTACCTATTATAGGCTATTTGAAGTGTTTTATGGTGATGTCAAAAGTCCACAACCGGAAATGGATCGACACCACACTTGAGTTTGGAATTCCTCTCATAGTTTTTGGTAAATCTTCCATTATCATGAAACAGCATTCAATGGAGAGCCAATCCAACCAATTTAAGAAAAGTATAATGTCATTAATAGTATTTCAATGCTCATTTTGGAGCAACTCTTTCTTCTATATTTTATCATCTCAATCATAAAATGACAATTCAATAAGGTGCCAACTGCCAAGTCTGCTCTACAAATAAATGGTTTCCCCTTGAAAACACCCCCACTAAACGTCCTTTAGGGCCGGCTTCAGCATTGAGACAGGAAGCCATCGTTCAGTGCTAAAAGCAAACATGCTTGACCAACAAGATTATCTGAGCATATACTCTAAAATCAACGGATGCTTCTCTTTACCCCTCTAAGCTCTCTATTTCAATGATGATATCTAGGCCTTGGAAGTTGGAAACACCAACCTACCTCAACAGCACCTGTTTTTACCTGAAATCATTTACTAAATCTGATAAATTCCTTCAAGACAAAGGGAAAGTCAGAGTGAGAGCGTAGATGGAAGCCCTTCATTAAACTTGAGTTGGCGACGTTATGATTTGAGAGGCAGGAAAGAGCCAAAAGAACATCTATGTTTTCTCCAAAGCCTTGGATCTGTCAATTTCCTCCGAGATTAGTTGGAGAAGTTGGATTTATATATAGCAAGAAGATATATCCATTTTGTTTTATTAAAAAAAGTCAGAAACTATCAAACTACTATCTAATGCTTAATGGTTATCCAGATTTCTGATTTGAGCAATGAATGCTCTATGTTTTCCCCATATTTAATCAGATTCTTCCAAAGTATGCAGAGAAGAAACCGTAGAAGACATCTCTATAATTCCTTTAATGTGCAAGTTATAAGTTAGGTTATGGTTCAAGTTTGTGTTGATAGACAGAGCGTTTGCACTCTGCAGTACTTTCACATGGGACAAAGAACACGTATCTCTAATCTTGCACTGCTTGTCCCTTTTTGCATTTTATAGATAGAGAGCGAGCCCAGAAATGGAACATGACACCCCGTAACTTCACACCAAAACTTCACGTCTCCATCCTCAATCCACTTTTGGCTTTTCCCAAAACTTCTTGTCTCTTCCTCATAACGAAGAGGAAAGTACCGATGGTTCATGCATATGAAAAAAATCCAAATTGTGGTTTTCTTGGCACTCGTGAGCCTTCCTTGCAATCACCACTCTATGCACTGGGCAACAAACAAGGGTGTACTATTGTCTTCTTTTGTTGGAGGATGTTTGGTTGGTTTTTGTACTGGAAAATGAAACCAAGTTTTGCCAGCTTTTTATTCCCATCCTCTTAGCATGTTGAACAAAATCAAAATAGAGAGGGAAAAAAAGACTTTTACAGAGAGAAAATCTAGAAAGAAAGGGACAGGGAGGGGGAGGGGGAGGGGGAGAGGGGGGAGAGGATCTGTTACCTCTATATTTCAGAAATTCCATATTCCTCTGAATCTACAAAGGAAAAACAAATCAGAAACGACAAAACAACCTTGTTTGTCACCGACGCAGCCATGGAGAAGTCCTTCAAAACAGGAGCATTAATTCCAATACTGAGCTTGCAGCAAAGCCTTACACGCCAAACCCTTCATAAATCTCAACCCGCTTCGGTGAATTGTTTGAGATCGCGTCAGAAAGCTTGGAATTTTTCTTTTGGGTTTTTGGGTTTTGGACCAATTTGAAAACCCAGTCGAAGGTGGTGGTGTACTTTTAATACTTCTCAAGAAGGAACTAATTGAACATTTTCTGGTAATATCTCCTGCTTCTGTTTTATGACTTTGATCTCTTTGATGGATTCTTCAAAACAATAGACACCAACCGCAGCATGCCTTTGATTTGTATGTAGTAAGTAAAATTTTCTTGATTCTTGCGTAGTTGCTGACAAAATGCTGGAGCATAACAGAAACGAGGTTTTTAATTTCAAATTATTCAAATATGTATTCTGTTATCAAGAAATCATTATGCTTCAATCGAGTAGGCCTTGTACTGAATAAAAAAAAAAAGCTCCATCATCCGTAATTATATTTTCATTTTATTTCGGTGCAGAGTTCGTTCTCAGTTGGATATGGCCGGAGCTGAACATGGATCTTCTCAAACTTCTTCATCCCTCATTCCGTGGATGTCACTATCTACTGGGTTAGGACCACCATATCGCTGGCTCAAGGAGCTGAAAACTGAGGAGAGGGGTTTGTATTTGATACATCTTCTTCGAGCCTGCGCTTACTATGTGGCTGCCGGTAGCATTGAGAATGCCGATATCGGCCTTGAGCACAGCTCCCATCTTGCCTCCCGCGATGGCGACTCAATCCAGCGAATTGCTGCATACTTCACTGAGGCGCTTGCGGATAAACTGCTTAAAGTCTCGCGGCCTCGCCTGTCTAAAGCCCTCAATTCAACAAGAATATTGTCTCCCTATGAGAAAAATGAAGTTCAAAAAGTCTTCTTTGACATCTGCCCCTTCTTAAAGGTTGCCTATCTGATCACGATTGAGGCCATTTTGGAAGCCATGGATGGGGAGAAGATGGTTCATATTATCGATCTCTGTTCATTTGAGCCTGCACAATGGATTCATCTTCTTCGAACAATTAGTGCACGGCCAGAAGGCGCACCCCATTTGAGAATTACAGGTATTCATGAAGATAAAGAGGTATTGGATAAAATGGCTCTTGAGTTGACAGGAGAAGCTGAAAAATTGGTCATTCCATTTCAATTCAATCCCGTATTAGGTAAATTAGAGAATCTTAATCTTGAAAGTTTGGGAGTTAAGACAGGAGAAGCTGTTGCAGTCAGCGCTGTACTTCAGCTACACACTTTTTTGGCTACTGACGAGGAATTGCTCACAAGGTACTCTCCTTCGGTAGAAAATAACCTGCAGAAACATTTCCACATGGACCAGCACACATTACGAGAGTTCCTTGAGAAGGATCCGATCAATGTGTACATGGCCAGTCCTGATTCTGCATTATCTCTAAGTGCTTCCCCAAAAATGGAGAGCTTTCTAAATTCTCTTAGGAGCCTCTCGCCGAAACTGATGGTGATTACTGAGCAGGAAGCAAACCATAATGGCTTTACTTTTATGGAGAGAGCCAATGGAGCATTGAACTACTATGCTGCTCTCTTTGATTGTTTGGAGTCTACTGGGTCAAGAGCGCCCAAATATCGACAGAAGGTTGAGAAGATGCTATTTGCAGAGGAAATTAAAAACATCATAGCATGTGAGGGAGCGGAGCGAAAGGAGAGGCATGAGAAGCTTGACAAATGGGTTTTAAGGCTCGAGTTGGCTGGTTTCGGGAAGGTGCCTTTTAGCTATCACGGTAGATTGCAGGGAAGGATGCTCTTGCAGGAATATGATCGTGGATATAATATCAAAGAAGAGAATGGATGTTTGGTTATCTGCTGGCATGATAGGTCCCTCTTTTCTATTTCAGGCTGGGGATTTGGGAGGAACTGAGATGAGTTGCAATGTTACACTGATAGCTTTTTTCTTGTTCCTTTTTTTTTTTTTTTTGGTATTTTCTTTTCTTTGTTTTGCTAATGGATTTCTTCCTCTGCTTATTGCTTTTTTTTTTTTTTTTTTTAATTTTCTTTCTTGGGTTTGGCTTACATTTTGTTAAAAATTCACCATCTCGTTGAAAAATGAATAGACAAGATTGTAAAAAAATAAATTAACTTTTCCATCAATCTTTCATACTTGTCCATTCATTTTTGTTTTGATTGTTATATATATGTTGATTTTTTATATATTTATCAGAAACCATGCTCTGAAGATATTTGTAATCCATGAAAATACTAAATTTAGACCTTAAACAAGCATGCACTCTCAATTTCTTGAGAACCTAAGAAGGTGCTTGATTTTAAGAATAAAAGGACATAATTTTGTTACGTTGGTTTTATCCCATTCTAGTACTGGAGAAATTACAGTACTATCTAATAGGAGAAAACACGCGATGAAAAAAAAAGAAAGAAAGCACGCCTCGAGCCAGACAAGATTCGGAGCAAGGAAACAAGAAAGGGGAATTTCAATGAATACCGTACTATGAATACCAGTGTCTCCATTTTTGGACTGGAACTGCCTTTGCCAAACCTAACAAATCGGAAAACTCCACTGCCTCCGACAATTGGTGTTTCTATAAAGGAGGACTCCTCAAATCAAGCACAAGATCATGCACCTTGATTTTAGGAAAGATTATTGTTGTAGCAGCTGTGCAAATCACGGCCAAATATCTTGTAACAGTCATAGCATATTTTTAGCAATCCTTCCTAGAATAGTCTTCTCTATTCTTGTATATATTTCCTTCTAAGACTATGTAATCTGTGTGTGAGAATTTCCTACGATTGCAATAAGAATTCTTTCCCTTCAAAGCATACAGTTTTTCAAACTTCAATATGGTATCAGGAGAGTCTCCCTCCACCGAGAATTCGATCCCTACCTCTGAAGCCAACCACAATCTAATTTTTACACCACAATCTCCAACAGAAATTCCTCTTATTGCTCTAAATATTTCTTCCCAGATCAATGAAAAACTCACACCCTCAACTTTTCCCCAATGGCGTGCTCAGTTTGAAGCACTTCTCATTGGGTACAATTTACTTGACTATGTCACTGGTGAAAAACCCTGCCCTAATGCCACTGATTCCTCCATTTCCACTCCTCAAAAAATTCACTGGATAAGACAAGATAAACTTATACTCAGTGCAATTTTAGCTTCCACCATTACCACCATCACCCCATTCATCTCCATTGCCAAAACTTCTCAACAAGCTTGGCAAAAATTACATACCCTGTATGCGAGTAAGTCTCGCACCCGTGCAATGCAATTGAAAGAAGAACTCACTTTGATAAAAAAGGGAAATCAATCAGTTCAAGATTACCTGCATACCGTCAAAGCTCTTGCTGATGAAATCTCCCTCATTGATCATCCTATTTCTGAGGATGATCTTACCCTTTACATACTCAATGGTTTAGGGCCTGACTTTTGCGAAATCGCAGCTCCAATCCGTGCACGGGAACGCCCTCTTCAGTTTGAGGAACTGCATGACCTCCTTGTAGGTCACGATGCTTATCTGCGGCGTCTCGAAGCATCCTCCCAGCAACTTGTCGCCTCAGCTAACTACTCAAATCGGCGCCATGGTTTCTCCCCTGCAGGTACGAACCCTAAGGGTAACTCGAAGTCACCTGGGTCTACCCGAACCCACTACTCTTCATCACAAAATCCAGCCTCGGCCCAATATCGCACAAATAATGGCCCACGTGACAACAAGAAAAACAAACCCAATGGGCAGCGCAGGTACACACCCAAATGCCAAATTTGTGATCAATTTGGGCATATTGCAAAACACTGTCCCCGTTTGCAATTTTCTGAAGCTACAGCAAACTGTACATCCACCTCACCAGTTCCGGACACCAAATGGCTCATTGATTCAGCCGCATCTCATAATATCACTGGTGATTTGGCAAATTTATCAATTCACACTGAATATGATGGCACCGACGAGGTTGTAATCGGTGATGGTTCAGGTTTGCATGTCTCTCACATTGGTTCCTTGGTTCTACACTCACCTACACGAACCTTTCATTTAAATGATACCCTTTGTGTCCCTCATATCCGAAAAAATCTTATTTCTATCCATCATTTCACTACTCAAAATCATGTATTTGTTGAATTTCATCCCTTTTTTTTTCTTGTTAAGGATCAGACCACGGGGGCGGTTCTACTCAAAGGTGCCTGTGAAAATGGTGTCTACACCCTACCGGAATCAATGGTAAAATCTCCTCCAAAAATTGTTGCGAATGTGCATGAACGGACGTCTATTGATGGGTGGCACAAGCGGCTTGGACATCCTTCCAATAAAATTGTTCATCATCTTGTCAACTCTTTTTCTCTTCCAATAATAAATGAAAAAGTTTCTCAACTTTGTACCTCTTGTTCCGTTAATAAAGCACACAAGCAACCTTTCCGTTCCACTAGTCTTCAAAGTCATGCTCCGCTTGACTTAATTTATACGGATGTTTGGGGTCCTTCAAATTCGGTTGGTATTGATGGGTCACGCTATTATTTTATTTTTGTAGACCATTTCACAAAATATATTTGGTTCTATCCTAGGGAAACAAAATCTGGGGTTAGCCCAATCTTTCCTCATTTTAGACATCTTGTTGAAAACCGTTTTCAAGCAAAAATCAAAACCATTTACTCAGATAATGGTGGTGAATTTATGGCTTTAAAAAAATATTTTTCTATTCATGGTATAAGCCATTACATCACCGCTCCTCATACCCCCCAACAAAATGGTGTTTCTGAGCGTCGACATCGTCATCTAGTTGAAACAGCCTCACTCTCTTACATGATGCTTCTCTATCCTTAAAATACTGGCCCCATGCCTTCTCCACCGCTGCTTACCTGATAAATAGACAACCAACACCTCTCCTAAACAACAAATCACCCTTTGAAGTACTGTTTCAACAGCTACCGAATTACTTGAAATTAAAAAAGTTTGGTTGCTTATGTTTTCCTCTCACCAGGCCGTATAACTCCAACAAACTTCAACCCAAATCAACAACCTGCCTATTTGTGGGCTACTCTTCGGCCCAAAATGCATACAAATGCATTGACCCAAAGACAAACCGGATGTATATCTCACGCCATGTCCTCTTTGATGAAACGCAATCTGGTCTTCCTCAAGCTCCCGAACACCCATCGTCCACTGCTGTGCCTCGCATCCATGCGTCTGCCCCAACGCAACCTCCACCCGTGATTTCGGCAGGGCCTAGCACCGTTTCGGCACCTCCAGGTAATTCTCCTTCTCCTTCTTCTTCTTTTTTCCGCACTCACGCTACTGTTCATACGTGCCCTAACTTTTCTTCATCACCCGACAATGATATTTTTTCCTCTGATTCACACACAAATCTCATCACACACGATCCTCCATACATAGTAACCCTTCATCTATGTCCTCTGATATTCCTACTTAGACTCTTACCCGAACTCACTCCATGACCACTCGGTCAATGAACAACATTCACAAACCCAAACAATTAAATTCAGTCTCCAAACACCCCATTCCCAACACCATTGAACCAAGCTCTGTGGGACAAGCACTTCGTGAACCTCATTGGAGAACAGCCATGTCTGAGGAACTGACTGCGCTCATGCGCCATGGCACCTGGGACCTCGTTTCCCCACCAAACAATTGCATACCCATCGGTTGCAAATGGGTATTTCGTGTCAAACGCGCAAGGCTGATGGAACGGTTGATCGCTTTAAAGCGAGACTTGTGGCTAAAGGTTTCAATCAACGTCCTGGTTTAGACTACAAGGAAACCTTTAGTCCCGTTGTTAAACCCGCTACCATTAGAACAGTTTTAACGGTTGCTGTGATGCAGGGATAGTCCTTGAGACAACTTGACGTAAACAACGCGTTTTTGCATGGCCAGTTAACTGAAACTGTGTATATGGCCCAGCCTCCAGGCTTCAAAGATGCCTCAAAACCGAACCATGTTTGTCGGTTGAATAAGGCCATTTATGGCCTTAAACAGGCTCCTAGAGCCTGGTACTCTGCATTAAAACTGGCCATCTTGGATCTTGGTTTTACAAACTCAAAAGCGGACTCCTCCTTATTCATTTATCAACATGAATATGTTTTGTGCTATTTATTGGTGTATGTGGATGATCTGGTCATCACAGGCAGCAACAATCACTTTGTATCTCATGTCATTCACAAACTTGGCATTCGGTTCTCATTAAAAGACATGGGTCAGCTCCATTTTTTCTTGGGCATGGAAGTTATCCCAACCACCTCAGGGTTGTTTCTCTCCCAACACAAATATATTCTGGATCTTCTCTCCAAAACGAATATGACGGGTGCCAAAGAAGTTTCCACTCCTCTGTCCACAAGCACCGCACTGAAGCTAGTTGATGGCACAACTTCCTTTGATAGTACTGAGTTCAGAAGTGTGATTGGTGCACTTCAATATTTGTCCCTTACTCGTCCCGACATCTGTTTCTCAGTAAATAAACTCTCACAGTTTATGCACAAACCCACAGTCACACATTGGGCAGCTGCAAAGCGACTTCTTCGCTACTTGAAACAAACACTTTTTCACGGCATCCATATAAAAAAAAATTCAGTTTTTGATCTCACAACATATTCGGATGCTGATTGGGCGGGCAACTTTGATGATCGTACTTCAACTTCAGCATACATCAGCTTTCTTGGATCTAATCCTATATCATGGAGTTCAAAAAAACAAAAAGTCGTTGCTCGCTCGTCGACGGAAGCTGAATATAGATCCCTTGCAAACGCTGCATCAGAAACTGTTTGGCTGCTATCTTTATTCAAAGAACTCGGGCTACCCATGAAAGCTTCACCCAAACTTCTGTGTGATAACTTAGGTGCCACTCACCTAAGTTTTAATCCTGTGCAACACTCCCAGATGAAGCATATTCAAATTGATTTACACTTTGTGCGTGATATGGTTCAACGTGGCATTCTCAATGTTCATAATGTAAATACTCAAGACCAACTTGCAGATTTATTAACAAAACCATTATCAAAACAGCGCACAGATCTTCTCAAGACCAAGATTGGCTTAGCCGATGGCAGCTCCATCTTGCGGGGGCGTATAAAGGAGGACTCCTCAAATCAAGCACAAGATCATGCACCTTGATTTTATGAAAGATTATTGCTGTAACAGCTGTGCAAATCACGGCCAAATATCTTGTAACAGTTGTAGCATATTTTTAGCAATCCTTCCTAGAATAGTTTTCTCTATTCTTGTATATATTTCCTTCTAAGACTATGTAATCTGTGTGTGAGAATTTCCTACGATTGCAATAAGAATTCTTTCCCTTCAAAGCATACAGTTTTTCAAACTTCAATAGTTTCCCTGTCTGTATCAAAAACAGGATTACGGCGTTACGCCCAAAGACAACTAAGGGAACTCACATTGAACATTACCTCCTAGGATAGCGGAATTCATCACCAAAAGGAACCCAGGGTCATATTGAGAAGCCAAAGCATACATCCCCTGAGCTCTCCCCACTAGCTTTGAAGAAGTTGGCTCTGGCCCTTGCATCAATGGGCCGTCTATCATACATGGTAGCACCAAAGCCACCATTGACCGGTTTGGTGGTGCGACAATGTTAATGGCAGTCGAATTTGTGCCATCTAGGATGTCATGGGAATATTTAGTGCAAGAGGGCCATTTTCTCCATGCGTTTTTTGCAAACATGATTATAGGGGATTGCTCTCAGCCTCTGAGAACGTTCCAAAAATGGTGGCAAATGAAGTTGAGAAGAAAGTATGGGACAAACGGAGAAGAGAGTGACTAAAAAGAACAAACCATCTCGAACCGGTTTTCAGAACATTACTTATAGGTTGCTTGCTTAAAAGTAGAGGCTTGATGTTTTCCTGCGAGAAACTTTGAAATGGTCATGGCAATGGTGTTGAGTTTTGTGGAGTCTGGCTAAGACTGCTTGAGCACACCATTCAAATTGCTTGAGTAGAGATGTTACAGAGAGTTCCCTTGTGAACTGCTCGACAAATGGCTCGAGCAAACGGCCAGCAGAAATTAGGGTTTTCAAATATCGTAGATTGTGAGAAATTAGAGTTTTTCGCCGTATATTTTTTTATATTATGACCATACATTGAGCACAATAATTTGCTCCAAACACTGTACATTGTGATTCCTCAAGTAAATAAAAATCTTCTACAGCTCCGTAGACGTAGGCAATTTACCGAATCATGTAAAATTTGTATCGTGTGATTGATTGCTTGTTTTCTAATTTACTTTCATTATTGTCATCGTTTTTTTCACAACAATTGGAACTTGCCTTCACCAAAAATAAAGAAAAAAAGGTGAAAAACTACTGCTTTAATAACTCTGAGAGGCAGCAATTTTTGTTGTCAAAGACTCAAAAATTAGTTTTCACGGAATCAGGGTACCAATGCGAAAGCATGGCGTGTGATAGCAGTGTGATTGTCAAGGGTGGATTCATGCACCTTTTTAATAAGTGGGATACCCCACTTAACAACACAAATCCACCCACCGTTTGGCTTGGGTCCAGCTCAAGATGGGACACTCCAATGATTCAAGAAAAGCATGCTTGCTTAAAAGACAAGGCTTCATTATAGCTAGTTTTTTGCTCTCTCAGATGATTTCTTTCAAGGGAAGAGAGGGAGACGCGTGTGATTGTCAAGGGCGTCCATGTTCTCAATCAAGAGTTCAAGCAAGATATGAAGAATAGCGCTAATGCAGATGCAGTAATTGGGAGCCAAAACACACCCAGTCGTGAATTCAAATGCTCCAAACAAGGACATATGTATACAGAATTTCTCTATTTTTCCAGGCAACCATGGCTACAACACGATATACTTTCACGAAAGAATAAATTAAATAAAACAAAAAGGCACACTCAAATAACGATATGATCTACATTAGACATATTTAGAAGTGAATGAGTTGTTCAACCCGAAAACAAAAAATAAGTAAATAAATAAAACAAAAAACAAAGCATGTTGCCCTGGCTTCATCCCATGTCGAGCTAAGCTAGCATCAGGCTGGAAATGCGATACATAAACATTGTACTCAACAGTGGCATCTCCTGTGTTTGAATCAAACAATACTGTATGTGCCAATGCATAGCCATGAACTTGTCTGAAAACCCCACTACCTCCAACTACGGGCATTTCTCTCACGTCATTACCCACTGGATTTCTCCCAAGAATGCTAAGAGTACTGCCCTTATACTCACCTTCCATGAAAGCAAAGTTCATCACCATAAGCATTGCAATCTCATTTTGTGCTGCCAGGGCATAGAATCCTTGAGCTCTTCCAACGAGTTTCGATTCGAGTGCAGGCCCTTCCGTTAGAGCATCATCGATCATCATTGTGTTCCCGAAGTTGAAAATGGTGCTTTGGGAGGGTCCTGCAATCTTGATAGCACTTGGGTTTTTGCCACTAAGGATATCATGGAAGTAGAAGTGGAGATGGGTCGTCTTTCCGTCGCGCTTTATCGCCACGGCTTCTCTGCTTTCCTCGATGAAAGCTCCACTGATGGTGTTCAGCAAGGCTGAGCAGAGGGTGATCAGAATGATCAGAAAACAAGCCATTTGGAGAATTTGCCTCCAAAGTAAGCTTTTGTGGAGGGTTAATGCTACTTTGATTTATGTTCACTAGTGGTAATATCTTTACGATTTTATAGATGGAGGAAAAGGGTTAAAGTTGATACCTTTCCATTGTCTAAAGCGAGAAGAGCTTTTCAAAAGGTAGATTCATCTACCAGCTTGATGCGTTTTCAAGAAACCATTTTAATGTTTTTTTGTTGGCCTACCCTTTTACTTTATTGGTTTTCTTTTTCATGCTTCTTAATAGTCATTTTGAAGGAAAAATGACTGTGCCTAAGATGGAAAAGAAACTCTGATATCATCTGATATTATGAGGCTATAAATTTAGAGTGTTTTTGAAGGAAAAATGATTGTGCTTACTTTACTCCAAGAGCTAAAATTGACGTATAATCTACGCACAATGATGTTAGATCTACCGTTCATACTCATTGTCACTGTTCATTAATGGATTCTATCATGTGTAAAACTTTAACAATGAACCTGACTATGTGTATGTGATAGTTAATGTGAGTGGCTAAATCATTGCTCTAGCAACAATCGCGTGTCCCCTTTTTTTGTCAAACCAAAATGCAGAGTCGTTATACATTAACAAGGTGAATACAATAGTAGTTGAAAGCGAAACATTCTCAATTTGTGAATATAAATGAAATGAGGTAGAGAGTCAGCAGGCAATGCCCACATATATAGAGAGTATTAATATTTTTTGGGGGTAACAATGCATTTGAGGCAATCATGACCCCAATAAATAAATAAATAAAAAACAAGACAAGACAAGATCCCCTTACTCATCCGATCTCAAGCTTAAGCCACAACAAATCCCTGGAAATGCAATACGTAAACATGGTACTCGACAATGGCATCTCCTGTTTTCGGGTCAACCGAAATTGTATGTGCCAATGCATAGCCACGAGCATTCCTGAAAAGCCCGCTACCTCCAACAATAGACATTTCTCTCACGTCACTAAACACTGGATTTCTCCCAAGAATGGTAATGCTACTGCCATTATACTTATCTTCCATGAAAACAAAGTTCATAACCATAAGCAATGAAGCCTCATTTTGAGAAGCCATGGCATAAAATCCTTGAGCCCTTCCCACGATTTTTGATGCGAGTTTAGGCCCTTCGGTTAGTGCATCATCAACCATCATCGTGTTCCCGAAGTCGAAAATGGTACTGTTTGGCGGCCCTGCAACTCTGACAGCACTTGGGCTTTTGCCACTAACGATATCATGGAAGTAGAAGTGGAGATGGCTCGTCTTTTGCTCGCAGTTTATCGCTATGGCATCTGTGATTTCCTCAACAAAAGCTGCACTGAGTGTATTCAGAAAGGCTAAGCAGAGGATGAGGAGAATGATAAGCGAACAAACCATTTTGGGGAATTGCCTCTGGTTTTAGTAGCAATATCTTTACCATTTTATAGGATGAGCTTTTCAAAAGGATTGGGCTACTTGATGATGAGTCTTCAAGAAGAGTACCATTGCTTTTTATTGGCCTACTTCTTTACTGGTTTTGTAACTTTCTCTCTCTCTCTCTCTGTGTATATATATAAAAAATTTATTATGCGTACTAACTTGATTTTGAATATAAATTTTAAAATTTGTATATTATAAATTAAATTTTACTATTTAAATAATAACTCATAAAGATTAGAATAACTCATATATATATATATATATATATATATATATACACAACAATTGACAAATATAATTCTTGTATTAATTGAAAATGATCAAATTAAAAATAAAAATAATATGTTTTTATAGTTTATCATCTCTTCTTAATCTAGATCATAAATATAATGTAATATTAATAAAAAATTAGTTTAAAGCTGAGAGAAATGTTATTTATTATTCTTACATAATACTAATATGTGATTTGTTATTTCTATTATTATATCAATATGTGCATTTAAATAAAATGATAAAGATAATAAATCATATGATAGTGTGTAGTATAAGAAATGATAAATATAATTTTTCTAAAAGTTACAAAGTGATTACATAAAAATGAACTAACAAACTAACTTGTTTTCGTGTAATCCTTCGTATCTGTTTTCTTAAAAAAAAAAAATTATAATTTGATAAACAATATCAAATCACATTAAGTGACTTTGTGACCAGATGATTTATCTTTTTCTAGAGCATAAGCTTGATTTTTCTGAAGAAAACATTTTGACGATAAAAGAACGTGAGCGCTAAACATGCTGCTGCAGGTTGACTTTCGGAGTAGGAAATACTAAATAGTGAGGGCTTTTGTGTGGCGTGGCCGTACACCATAATCTCATCGACACTCCGAGAGATACACAGAGAGAGAAATATCCTAAACTTATAGGAAATCAACCGAGAAATTTCACCCAAAGTTGGAGGAAGGGTTTTGGGTAATCCAAGCCTACCAGTTCATTATCTTTTCCCTATATTTTCTTTTCTTTTCTTTTGAGAATAATAGCTTATGTCTTATCTCGCAACTTTTTTTTTCGCTTTAATTTCATGCGCATCATACCGTATGTAACTCTATGCCGTATGCGCATCAACTTTTTTGGTTGGGGATTGCTGGTTTGTTGTGGAATATCGATCTTGGTGGTAAATTTTCACAGTTTTGATGTTTGGTTTCATATCGGGCATTCTCTGTATTTGATGAAATGTCTTATTGGACACAGGTTTTGATTTTCCATCGGTTTTAGACCTTTCGTGTGTTTTTTGGTCATTTTATTTTACTCAAATTTCTACTTTGGAACTGCACCGATTACATGTGGGATTTGTGTGGGTATGTGTCATTTTGGGTTTTTGGCATCTCTCTCGTATAAAATACCTGTGTACTCAGGCATGCCCATTTATGTTCTCTACTTTGGTGCTCTAAAGTTGATGATTGTGTTTATGCAAGCACCATGCAACTCTTCGTATGGAAGTTTGTCGACGGAACTTTTCGTATAGATGGAACAGTGTCTATCTTTTGACTTATATGTGTTTAATTTATTGCTTGGGATTGGTTATTCATTGTATAGATCTTGGAAATAAGGTGATGTCTTTTTTGGACGCTTGGGCTTTATTGGTTTATATTCTTGGTATTTTTTTTGTGAGTCCTAAGTGTCGGGATATAGTCTCGGTTTTCCTCCGCCATAAGTGAGGGCTACTTCAATAAATTTGAGGAGGAGTCACTCTTGAACATGTGACTCAGACTCTTGAAAAATAAAAAAAATAAAGCACCGTGCAACTTGAAGTTTTTATTTTTTCGATTTATCTGGATACTGCCGTTGGGATAATTCATTATTGAAAATTCTCATTTTTTTGTGTGGTGTTTTACTTATTGATATGCTGGACTTTGTTACTTTAGTTTCACTTGTTTATGCTTGTACAGATGGAGGGCAATCTTGCTGAAGAGCTTTACTCGGAAAGTCTGAAGCTGTCCAAGACAGACTTAGTTTCTTCTTCAACTTCCATTAGTAAAGAAAGTGATTTGCATGGTATTACTTTAATTTATATGTTTTAAGGCAAATCTGGCTGAGAAACTTATGATCAAATGCTTTTTACATTTTATTTGTGTTTTCTATTTTTGTGTTGAATGGCACTTCCAACCTGCAAAAGGATGGATGATGCATGAGGTCACATGCATTTCCATGGGTGCTTCAGTTAATTGAAAAAAGAGAAGAACTTCTTGTGTTTAGCTCTTTTGTTTCCTTTCCTTTTTTTTTTCTTTTATAAATAAATTTCAGCAATTGAAAGTTAAATAGACCCTTGCTGTGGTAGCTGCTTTCTTTGTCTGCATGACATTATCATAAGAAAAGATTTACATGCTTAAATGTGGATTTTGATACTAGCAAAACCTTCCTTTTTTTCCCAGCGTTTATATGATCAAATACATCTGCTTTGACCTTTTACATCCTTAAGGCATAACAACTTTGGATATTCAAAATGAAAGTGAACCCATTTTGCTATTGTTTGCATTCAAAAAGAAAAAGATTATTTTTCTCATTCAATTATTTGAGAAAACGTCTCCTTTTCTGCTCAAGAATTACCTTTTGGAATTTCTCATGCAAAATAGTTTCTTTAGTTGTTATCTTTGCAATTGTTATGACATCAATTTCTTTTGGAGTAGAATATGAGATTTTGGTAGTTTAGCAGCAGTACATCTTATTCATCTTTCTGTTTCAGATTGTCTTGGGGATGATTTGCAGGATGGAGATGGACCTATATGGGACAGTTCTGGAGATGAGTTGAATGATTCATCTGAATTGGACAGGGAATGGCAGAGGAGACGTGACCAACATCATACAGTAGTTGCCTAACTTTAGTTGGTTTTGTTCATCTATCATCGAAATTTAGCCTGTGCATTTGATTAAATGCTTTTGTGACTTAATTATTTCTTTTTGTTAATGATTTTTTCAGCATGGATATCGTGAAGGTATCACGGTCGGGAAAGAAGCTTCTGCACAAGAAGGATTTAACATTGGTTTTAAGCAATCGGTCCTTGTTGGGTACAACTGGGGTGTTGTAAGAGGTGTTACCAGGTAAAACCGGGGGAAGGGGAGGGATGGGGAAAAGCTAATGTTTTCTGTTATCTAGTTTGCAGAAAAAATATCAAATTGCTTGAGATTGTCTCGTACTTAATAATTTCTTTTACTTTTGGCCATCTGCAACATGTATGAAGTGCATTGTCTTTCCTCCCAGATGAGTTGAAAGAAAGGCTAATTGGAACCCAAGAAAAGAGAAACGAATTCAGGGACTTGTATGAATCTGTTCATTCTCTCTCAACGGCAGACGCACTTCGGTTGTTCAATGACAATCTAATGGCCAAGAAAGCTCTGGAACAAAGGGAAAATGCAGAGGTTAGTTCTCATTTAGCAGGCCCGCAGGAGCAAAGTTTAGGCTCTGGTCGTCTTGATAATTACATGGGAGAGCTCCAATTACTTCTTCCAGACTCTCCTGACCTCACAGTACATTTTCGTAGAGATGAGTAGATGCTGTTGTAACTTTGGTACCATTAGTTCCTGTTTTGAAAGGGAAAAACGGTGGTTTTTAAATTATTTGTGATTTTTCGACACTCATGCTTAGGTGTCGCAGTTGTATATGTTTAGTGTACTTAGGTTTTGCCTATTTATTTTACTGATAAAAAGAATTAGTTGTGATTTTTTCTTTTATTTAAATTTTTATAGTAACGATGTACAAGAGAGACTATAAATATTGATATGCTTTGGCATGAGATGCTTAAAAATGAAGAGTTTGTTTTACTCGCAAATGACTGTTGTATATGTGACACCCCATATGATAAAGATAAGGATAGGTGGTGTATGAATCTCACATTATTTGAGAATGAAAAGTTTTTACTCTTTATAAGATTCTAATGTGGCTCTAATTTTATAATTGACTTCACAGCATAAGAAATGCATGGACGGATGACATGGACATCGGTGAATTTAGTTAGCATAAGCTTGGCTGATAGGTACTCGTACCTAACATTAGAGAAAGCTACTAGAGTTCATAACCAGCTAGACGTACAAAGGTTCAGTTTGTACCATACAAAAAAGGAAAATTATTAGGAACACAAACTGTAAGCATACATGGCATAGTATGATGGGATGGAAGCACCACGTGTACATAATCCGGGATTACCAAACAATTACACGCAAATAAATCAAACATCTCAAGTAATAATGTCAGACTCAGTACACACCATTATTGAAGCGGAAACTAAAATGTCAGCCACACAGCTTAAGAGAAACCATAACACTGTCTAAACCTCAATCTCCATTTGAACATCAGTTCGTCATTCGATCAGAATGCTTTCTCCGTAAATACCTTTTAACATCTACAGAACACGGAATCTACTCGTGAAATTCGAGTCACGGCAACATGTTAATACTTTTTAAACTGATTTCTCTTCATTATCACCTGTAGAGATCGCAAAATAGACTTTTGTTATATGATTGTTTGAACTCAAAATTAGAGAATGATAAAAAGAATGATGTTGACAATGGAGTATCTATATTTACATCAGTAAGTGCCGTCAGCTACATGCTTACATTGGCCTTGCATGAACAAAAGCTTTTGTATTCCCCAATTGGGGTTCGTATTTGGATGTCGGCACGACTGTTTCAAAAGCTTGAACGAGTAGCGCCACCTTTCTCTTCTTGGCTGGAGCGAGATGGGGTAACAGCCTGTTGAAGGTGGTAATCAAGCATCCACTCCTCTGCATTTTTCCTTTCTTCCATCATTTGATGCCTTAGATCAACCTTTTCTGCTTCTTGATCAGGAGCCAAAGGCAGATGGTTTGGTTCTCGCGGGTTGAAGTTCCTTGATTCCTCCTCATCCTTGATACACTTCTTGCATCTAGTTGTCCATTTCTGACTGTTGCAGAAGTCGGGCAGTTGTCGGGTGGACTCTTTAGCACTAGGGAAGAATGTTGTCTCCATTTCTG
The DNA here is from genome assembly GCA_961763995.1 of Juglans cinerea. Taxonomy (NCBI): domain Eukaryota; kingdom Viridiplantae; phylum Streptophyta; class Magnoliopsida; order Fagales; family Juglandaceae; genus Juglans; species Juglans cinerea. The sequence continues at coordinate 22,529,328 of CAUIVZ010000015.1, read as the reverse complement.
GACTAGTTATACCACTGGTTATTGTCGATACATCTTCTGCATCTGACTCAATGTTGTCTTCCACTTCCATTTTGTCAACTTCTACTCTCTCTTCAGCTGAATTGAATTTATTTATCCTTGTATTGGTTTGGCTCCCATTAACTTAAGTTTTTTAAACTATTTGATTCAGTTTGGCCTTTCTCGAGGTTTTGGTCTTCGAGAACATTGGAGCTCTCAGAGTGCCCCTCAGACAGATTATTTCGAGTCTCAATGGTAAAGCTATCATCATCAATCTGTTCAATTGAATTCGAGTCTTTGGTTTCATGTTCTGTATCTTCCATTTCATCTCCATCATCTTGGAGAGTTGGATGCGTCTGCTCATCATTTAAAGCTCCATCCGTCGTTTTGCTGGTGCAATTGGCTTCATCGTCTCCAAGTTGAGGATCGATTTCAGGAATCAGATTGTCTGCTTCAACAACCCTGCTCTTCTCGCCAGTGTCCTTGCTGGTTGCTTAGTTTCTCCACAATTTGCTCCTCCATTGAAGCTGAAGGGATCTCGATGCTGATGAACACTGTTTCCGATTGTCCATTTTCTTCTCCTGAAGTTTTTGATTCCTCAAATGCATCTTCATTCAAATGAATCTGGTTGCATTTAGGCTCTGGCTAGATTCTTGAGTCTCCCCCCCCCCCCCCCCCCCGCCCCAAAGCTATCTCAGTACATTAGCCAAAATCACTTCGTTGCAGCTACTAACAACTAACAACGTCATCTGATTTGATCACATATTCGTTATGAAAATCAGATTCACCATCAGTCATGCTTGAATAATCGGCTTCACTATCTTGCTCTGACTCAGTAAGATGCCCCTCCTCCCACTCCATATCAGTAACTTCAGAACCATCCCATTCCCCTTCAACATCACTGCCAGTGTAGAAGGTTCCCGTGGTTGTTTTTCCTTGAGAAAAGAGAGGTAGGAAGTATTCATCTCCATCTTCTACTTGTTCTCTAGGAAAGCTCTCCGTGGTGTTGATTTCTGTAGCAATCATACTACCGCACTGCTCGAGATTTTCCTCAAAATCATCCTCAGATTGTGCTGACCCTTCAGATAGGGTCTTTGCAACTTGTTTGTCCCTGTATTCTCCCACTGCTTCATCACCCCAATCAATCGACGACATGGTAACAATCTGACCCTCAAGTTCTCTAGCGATATCAAGTATTTCCACTTTATCTCCATGTATCCCTTCTCCCATTGCTTTAGTGCCGTTGTCGTTACTTTTGGCATATATTTCAATGAAAAAATCTACGCCCACATCTTGTAACAAAGGAGGCCAATCCAAATTTCCAAAATCAGCTTCTTTGTGTGCAGGCGTGCCCTCAAAGATCAACTTTGGAATAACGATTCCTTTCGCTTCTATGCTAGACGGCTTTGCTCCTCGTGGGCTTAAAACTTCTCTTTTCATACTCTTCTGGGTCTTCAACAAACGTCTCCTTGCAGACAAACGTCTCTTTTATTTCCACTATTGTTATGAAAAATAGGTACCATGTTTAGAATATATTTCAAGATTTTAAATTGATAAGAAAAATAAATTTAATTATTTAATTTGATTATAATACTCTCATCCACATGTAGGATGAGATGAACCAAAAAGATTTGTTGATTTCCAAGCTTGTGTCATTGGGATGGTTATATCATGTGCTGGAAGGAAACATGCTGCTGATACTTCAACTCTCCTTACTGTTTTTCAACACTTCACAGTAAAAGATACATTTACATAGAATCATAATGTCTTTCTTTAACTGTTGGACATACAACCATTTAATATGCTTATTGAACGACATTAAACCGCTTAATGCGGTCTCCTTCTTGATAAATTAAAATCTTATTGGGAATATGCATTTTCTTTGAAGCATAAGAAATCAGGAATGACCAACAAACTTCTTTGCACCAACATATAATAGAAAGTAACCTTCTTCACTGAAAATTACTAAGCAATATACACTTCTGTAGTTGAATTTGGTAGAGCCAAAGATTCCCCCCCACTGATTGGAGTACACCGATTACCCCCCGAACCGTACAAGATAGTTACCACCTATCATACGGTTTTCTAACTTCACTTCTTTTTCTAGTCGTTCTGCTCTGTCGATCGATGGTAGTATAAGAGATCTGTAACCCCCCCAAAATTATTTACATGATGGTTCCTGCTTTCTACCCACAGTTAGCATGTATCTCCTCGAATCATACTTTAGTATAACATCGTAGAACCCCCCAAAAATAAAAATAAAAACTCTATCTCCTTATCAGTGAACTGGAAATAGTGCATAGGTACTCTTTAATGCAGCGGGAACGAGACGACGTGACATACTACGATCACATACAGAAGTGCTGCCCCCTTTGGCTCGGCAATATGGAACCTCTCAACAGCTCCCGTTCCTTTAATAGTCACAATTATGACTTATGAGAACATGCAAGTGGCTACCTTCCTGGCTTTTCAGCTCATCCCATAATCATCAATTATGTTCTTTTTGTGCTTGGATTTAGGACACAAATCCCAAAAACTAAGGAATTGGTACAAGGTATGTTTATCAATCATATTGACTTTTATTGAGCAGATTAATAAGCATGATTGGAGAGATTAGATAGATGGCTTCCATTTATGCAGCATTCCCTAAAGCGTTCTAGCCACTCCATTATTTCATCATTGGGATACTGATTTTGGGAGTAACCAAGTAGAAATTATTATTAGCCAAGCCCAAATGACTGACAAAAGGTTTTAATGATTTTGAAAAAAACATTCATAAACCCTAATATATCATATGATTGTTTCACTTTTACTGTTTTAGCTAAATTTAAAATGAAAACAAAAATTACTTTTTTATCACCTCTCTGTACATAACCGTTGTTAACAACATATTTAGAAAGAACAATCTTATATATCTTTCGGAATTCTACTCAATATATCATGATTGTTAATAGCATAAGAGTTGTTTAATCAATGAAGACTTGATCCAGCTGCAACTTATAAACATGATAAAACAAAAAGTGACATTCTATCAAGAACTTACCCACCCTTTCTAATCAAGAGCCCTGCCCGCCATAAGGACCATAGTTAACACAACTCCAACTAACACCAAAGCAAGGCATGAGCCTCTTGAATGTCATTTCATCTAAACACCCGAAGAGAGTGATTTGAGCATGTGAAGCCCCCATCAACCATGAGATTAGCTCCGCTTACATACCTTGCTTCATCGCTTGCTAAGAATAGCACATCATTAGCCACATCAGTAGTGGTCAATTCTACTCCCTGCAGGTTAGCATTCCTCCCAGTAAAATCATGAAAACTTGCCATGGCATCCTCAGTTCTCTCCTCCTCCAGCAAGTGAGTTAAAGCCAAGCCTGTTAGAATAGCATAAGGAGAAACACAGTTGACACGTATCCCATGTAGTCCAAGCTCAGTCGCAACATTCTTGGTGAGCCCTAAAATAGCATGCTTGGACCCTGCGTAGGCATGTGAACCGAGCCCCCCTAAAGCACTTGCAACACTGCGCAGAGCAATTATAGAGCCCTTCTTCAATGGGATCATAATCCGAGCTGCATGTTTCATTCCAAGGAAGACTCCCTTCACATTTACATCAAATAACTTCTCAAATTCCGATATGTATGCACTGCGAATATCGAGACACGATGAACAGACACGATGAACCTGACAAACCAGCATTATTGACCACGATGTCAAGTGTACCAAATTTACTGACAATGAAGTCAACTACACGGCAAACATCATCTTCTTTGGTGACGTCACAATGGAAATAACAAGAGCTTGGTTCACCACCAAGGGTATCACAGACATGCTGGCCAAGGTTGTCCTGTAAGTCAACTATACAAACTTTTGCACCATGTTTGTGGAATAGGTGCGCAAAAATTGAGAAATCGACTGAAACTTGAGAAAGAAGAGATCAAAGAAGCCAACTAAAACTCGTTCTTCAAGTGAAACTTGGGAAGAAGCATTTTGTGTGTTCCAAAAGCATTTCATTCTTTCCATCTTTCATTTTTCGTTCTTCGAGTGAAATTCGGGAAGAATACATCGGACTGAAACTTTCGTTCACAAATGTTGAAATCCATTTTGACGAAAAGGAAGAAGACCATCTGAGAAGGGAAATTCCCAAACTTGAGAAACAACCAGAAGCACAACAACAGGAAGAAGGAGAAGCACTGTTGTTGTCATCAGAACAACCACCCGTTTCGGTTTCTGTTTCCCCATCTGACACCTTTTTTTTTCTTGCCCAATCTCAATAATCTATAATAATTGCTGGTGCAGAAGGCAGATCACCTGCTCATCATCCAACAATAATCTACAACCGGTCGGAAGTAATGAAAACTTATGGTTAAGTGCAAAAGCATCAAATACATTGTAGCTCCACAGATGACGAATTATGTCTTTTACTCTTTAGCTTCCAGCGAGCTTTCCCATTTCCCCAAAAAAAACATTAATAGGAATATTTCTCCCAAAAACCATTTGCCTTCACTGGGTTGTTTTGCAGTGCCACCGTTTGATTTTATTTATAGGAGCCCAAAAGTTGAGATGGTAAAGTTCGAGGAATAGACAAAGTTGGGCCCCATGGTTACTCCCCTATGGAATTGGCTGCCCAACCAAGGGGTAAATTTGCCTTCCTCACTCTACAGTGAGTTATTGTTTTTCTATGAGCTATAAGAAAAGTTTTTAAAGATTCCAATCTCAATCTTTTCTTGCGAATTAATTATGCCTTCCTTTTGTCACTGTCCAAATCGTTACAATCAGAGCCATGCACTGGAAGAAACTAGTTAAGCTTGTTTGGGAGTGAGCGAGAGCGACCGGGAAGGGACTTCGATGGTTACATGGGTTAGGGAGAAGGGGACACACGAGCTTAGGGAATTCCAGGAAAGAGTAGACAAATGTGAAGGGAAAAAGGAGAAGGGGATGCACGAAAGGGGAAGGAGAAGTTGGTAAGGAGGAAAGACTCGAGTGAAACGGTGTATTTCATTAAAGATGAAATCCTGAATGCCCACGAGCAATTTTCATCTCCACAACATAAAATAAAAAACAGCATTTTATTTAAATTACGTGGCAGTTACCCGGCATGTGCACAAGCTGGTTGTATCTAGCTTTTTTCTTTTCCGTATTGATTTAGGGGAGAGCGTATATATTAACCTAGATCATTCTATTGTAAATACACTAGGGACACTTTAATATTTTTGTATACTCAGATTTTATTCTTTTATTATTCTCCTTGTAACAGAATAGATTTCCCTATAGTTGTGTATAAAAGGGACTCTTGTTCATGAATTAATAAGATAAGAAGTTCATAGAGAGAAACTGCCCAAGGCATGTTGCTGCCGCCAGCCACTGCACGAAACACTAGCCTACATGCACGTCCAGCAGGCCACCCGAAATGTTACACACCCCAAGCCGGCAGCTCACGTACCTGTCACCAACAGCGGTTCTGCAACACTTAGAGTACTGGAGCCACCTCGTGCTCCTTAAAAAACGCCGCACGTAGACAATCGGCCCCCATGTCGCATGGCTTCTCACCACCGCACCCGAAGAAACCCAACCCTACGAAGACCCACGCCACAACACCTGATGAATCCAGCGTAGCCCATCTTCACCATGAACTCCTGAACCACCATACACAATTGCTCTTCCATAGCTAAGCCGCTGCACCACCTTTGGACAATCCCACTACCGCTACAACTCAGCCGAGGCCATGCCATGGAGAAACACGTGTTTCACAACCAGTGCCTCCGGGTTCTCTCCAGCGAGCGCAAGCGCAGCACCGGGGTCACCGTTTTCCTCAGCCATAAAGCCATCGTGCAACATCGACAGCTGCCACCACGCTGCCCTGCACCTCCATGCCCAGCCACCGATAAGTCTTGGGACGTGAAGAACCCTGTTTTTTCACACCGAAAACAGAGCATCTACAACCCTGGGTTCACCTCGTTCGGAGACACCTCTCGGTGCTAGGTCCTCCACGTTGTTACCACCAGCATAGAAAACTTCGACGGTCACTCCACGCAACTCTAGGTCTGCCATGTCCCTCCCGGTAAGCCACGTCAAGCCGTTCTCTCCCTTTTCTCTCAGTCTCTCTCTTTTACTAGTGCTCAGCCACTCACCTTGCTGTCGCAACCACCCCATCCATCCAGCCCGTCGAAACTTCTCTCAATGAGCCTCCGTCACATAGCGTCTGTTCTTCATCCAAAGAATAGGTTCTTACGAACGTGCACATACCTCCCTTTGTGTTTCGTCTTCCATGACGTCGGTGGGGCAATCGTGTGTTTGAGCAGAAGAATATGACCACCCTGCGTGAATCGTCTTCGTTGGGGTTCCATGGTCTTCTTGTTGAGGTAAAACTCGCGTTTTAAGATATTGAGGTTATTAATAAATATAGATTTTAATTTTAATGTAAAATTATGTTAATCAAGTAAAATAAATTATGCTTAGGCTTAATTCAAAACACTTGAAGTTCTCGTCTCACTTATAATGGGATATCTATGACTTGATTGATTGGTTAGTATTCCAAATGAAAACTTGAAGATTCATTAAATAGTGAACTCAAATCTCATCCATAAAAATTATATCATTCACGTTCAGGGATGATAATAATAAAAAAATAAAAAAAAACTTAAATTTATAATGTTGATTCACACAATTAATCATTATTTAAAACGTTGGCGACTTAAAATTGAGTAATACTACACTATTCCACATTTAAAACTCCATTATTATAAGATACGCGAAAACTATCCTAATTACAATTCTGAATATATAAATAAAAGTGACGTATTATTTATTTAATTAAAGATTAAAACTACGGAACAACCACTGTTCATGCATCAGCCATTGCACAAATTATGTGTATTTTTTTATTTTTATTTTTTTCTCAAAACGTGCGTTTTGAAGATCAGATGACCTCCATTTTCTCAAAACCTATTCGAATCCCGCGTCTGCCATTTCGGTGTCTTCTACCTTCAGAGCCCCCTCTTCTCTTCAGCTTCCTCTCCCATTCAAAATCTGCGGCCCTGAGTTTCGTCTCTTCAGCAGTGGCCTGGGTTTCATCTCTATTGTTCGGTGTCTTCTACCTTCAAAGCTCGTCGTCGCCCCTCCTCTGCTCCGGGTGCCACTGCGGCGTCGCCATCGCCCATCCTCTGCTCTGGGTCCAGCTTAACCGTCTCCCCTCCCTCTGTGCCCAGCCTTGCTGCCCAGCTCCTCCCTCCCTTTGTAATACCTCTCTCTCTCTCTCTCTCTCTCTCTCTCTCTCTCTCTCTCTCTCTCTGTGTGTTTGTTTTTCTGTTTTTCTCGTGCATTTATTTTTGTTATGAATCTGCGCTTGTGTTGTGTTGTGGAGTGGTAGATATGGATTTTGTTTGTTCTTCTTTATCTCATTTTATCGACAGCCATAACTGTTAATGATTTGTGTAGTTATATTTTCAGGCATTTTGATCTGCAAGCTCTCTCTCTCTCTGTTTTTTTTTTCGTTCCTTCCTGGGCATTTTGGTAGTCTTGTGGGCTTTGTTTTGTGGTCTGAGGGAAATTCCATTTGGTGAAAAAGCAGAGGGAGAGATGAAACCATTGCATATGTTTGTTTAGCAATGTGTTGTATATAATATGATTTCTTATATTAATTTATCTCAATGATAAATCTAAGCCTTAAAACACCAACTCTAGTAATATCTAATTCCTCTGGTATATGACCCTTAACAGCCTCATACTCTATGTACGGAACAATCATCAGTATACTGAGAATCTTGACAAAAATCCTTCATAAAACTCAACGGTAGAGGAGATGGTTTCTAACATCCTAAAATCCTTTATTGAATTTTTTTTTTCAAAATACATTGAAGAAGTCATATTTTCTCTTGTAACAATCTATTGGAAAGGATTAAAACACCAACTCTGTTTTGCACTTTCTCTTTTCAAAGTTTAGGCAGAATGACATATAGCATGCAACACTTAACCATTGTGTTTCATTTTTGTACCTCTTGGGGAGGCATGGAGCTATGCCAAGGCTTTGATCACTAGCTAACATGTAAAGGTATGTTTTCTTTCCTTTTTATTTTGAATCTAAAAAATTTACTGATCTTTAGTAATTTTTTGGAGTACTTTGCAGTATTTAATCATGGAAATTTTTTCTATAGCAATTAAGGATGTTAGTTATGTGCATATTGGTGTAATGATGGTGTTCTTGTCAGTCCAAGCAAAGGTCTAAAAAATGCATTCTGTTCCTCACATCCCTTTTCCATTTTACATAACATGCATTATGTATTTTGACAAGATTGGAAGGGAAGTCAAGACAAGGATTTTCATTTGCTATGTATTTCATTCTTGTACAACTTTAATTTGTTCCTGTTGGAGATTAAGCATGCACTGATCTCTGTATAAATTTATTTCATGTGAATGAGATGAGCGAATTTGGCAAGATTGCAAAATGGTTTTAATGGTTGTCTCTTGTAGTGTTTTAATGGTGTTTGATCTTATCTTTGAATTTCTTCTGTGATTATCATTTTGATAATTAATTGCTTCTGTGATTTTTAATTGTGTATGTTTACATATGTTCACTTGGTTGTCCTATTCTATGCATCTTGTTCCAGCAGAGATATAGAAAGTTTACCTTACTTTTATTTCTTATAGCTGAAAAATGTCGGCAGCTGGTTAGGGAAGAAGCTGCTCGCCGTAGCTTTGCCAGTTAATGATGAGAATATTTTCTCCATAAGTTTTTAACAATCTATTAGAAAATGGACTAAATTCTGAGATGAATTAGAAGTAATATATATGGCTTATAGTCTATACACTAATTGCTTTGTTCATCTTATCTATTACAATATAGGTCGTTGAATTTCCATGCTTATTTCTTGGTAGAACATGGTCTTCTATTTAAGGCGGCATTTATTTTTTTCGTTGTAGGCTTGGATGACTATAAGGATGTTAAATACGTGCAAGATGTTAATTCAATATTTGATATGTTTGTTTCTGCTATTTTTCAGATCTGGGTTTGAACTTTGGTAAACATTCCACCAAGTATTTTGAATGGCTTTGTGGCACTTCTTTCGGATGGAGAATTTTGACAAGATTGGAAGTGAAGACATGACTGATTGTAAGTGATATTTTCATTGCTATATATTTAGTTCTTGTAGAACTTTAATTTTGGTATGTGGTTGCTAAGCATGCACTGATTGTAAGAGGGAAATAAAAGGGAAATGAGACTTATAATATACATAGTAATATTTGTTTATTTTGTGTATCATTTGTTGTAATATTTGTGAGATAAATGAAAAGTAAGCTTAGATTTGTATATCCAGATATCAGTGTACAACAGCAGTACTATTAATCTCTAGTTATGAACGATCAATAAAGGTTAATTTACACAACTTTTCATTACAACGTTATTCAATCCAAACCAATTGCTAAGCTGTTTTCATTACACAACTTTTCATTACAATGGTCATTACAAAGGTCACCACTTGAGAAGAACCATTATAGCAGGACCATTCAAAAATTCGCATTTCGCCTCTCCTTGCACACAATATGAACATTTCACAACAAACTCATTTAGGGAAGGGACATTTCATGCTATGCAAACGATAATTTTTTGGTCCCCAACATTTTTAGTAATCCATGTCTGCATGTCAGAACTTGAAGATGAGCTGATGCTTTCACAATTATCAACATGCCTGTTATGCTTAATCTTACTGGTAGCAATACACCGGAAGTCATGGAGTCCAACATCACCACCATTGCTGCCACTTCCTATATCATTATTAAACACAGCAAGGGAGCGGGCTCCACCTTCACAGCAAAAGGGAATGAATGAACAACTTTCCTGCTAGAAATGCATATTGTTAACTAATTAATTATAGCTGAATGGCAATCTACAAACCAAAAAGTATGGCCAGAGCACCTAAAGAAAGTTGAAGAAGGGTGGTGGGTTGGTCAATGTTCCAAATCTGATGCATTTAGAAGTTTTTTTTTTTAATGAACTTCCACAAATGATGCTGCCAGGAGTCTAGACCAAAACAATAGCAATCTATGAAACAATAACCTAAACCTTACTTTATATGGAGGATAGAAACAATTTATTCGAGGGAGAGAGGTAATTAGCAGATTCATAATCAATTTCTCATTAGTTAACTTCAATTTATATCTTACATTATCAATAGTTGACATCATAATTTGCATCACCTTCAGGCAACTTTCATGAGTCAATATTTTTTGGAATACTTATGTCACCACCAAAAAATTCACCCTTATTTTCAAGGAAAAACTTGTGGGAATATCGTATAATAATATAACTAGTTTGTATGTATTTTCTATTTCAAATACCTACAAATTCCACTACAAATCAATAGCATTTGGCAGATAAAGATGGTAACATGCAACCAGTTTCACCATGTGCAGTTTCAAGCTAAGAGGAAAACCTTTATGACATATAATGGAAGCTCGAGAGGTTGAAGGTGGAACCAATGTATCCCATATAACCACATTAACACCATTGGAACTCTTTCCAGCTGCAGCAATGACTGATCTGCCAGAAACATAAGTAACATCCCTACAAAAGTACTTAAGATTTAGTATCAATTAAAAGCACAAAGATACACACACACACATATCATTTCAACTATAGATTTGGTTACCCAGCACCAGATCAAATCAAACAAATACCACTATTGTGGGGATTAATTCTGATACTTAGAAATTACTTATCAAAAAAATTTTTTGATACTTAGAAATCCTGAATAAGCAAGAAGAAACAATATCATGAACTTTTAGCCAAGTAATTTATATAATTATTCCCAGTTTTCACTCACAAAAAATAAAATAGAAAAAAAAAGCTTCCACGGATTACTAGTGCGTTAGTGCCAATTTTTGGTTGTGGGATTGTACTAGAAAAATTAACATAATGGCATTCCAAAACCATATCTCTGGACAAATGTATGCATAAACCCTAGAATCACAGAGAAACAATGGTTTTTCCAAAATTTGAAGAAGATTACCTCTACTGCAGAACTCTGACGCGGTTTCGTGTTTGGTCTCACACCAGCGCGGGACCGAGATGAAGGGTCGCGGGATTGAGATGGAGGAAATCACATCGGGGGAAAATCACCGTGTAAGCGAATCAGGGGAGGGGGAAATCATAATGCACGTGAGGGGACTCAGAGAATCACAAAGAAGAAGAAGAAGGAGGAGGAGGAGAAGGAGGTCTCGAAATCGAAAACATATTCCGCAATTGAGAAGGAGAAGACTTAGAGAATTTGTAGTTTTCGAAATCGTCAGGGGATTTTTTACGATTCACAGAGAAGAAGAAGAAGGTTCCTATTTTTGTGAGGAAAGTAGAGGGATTTACAGTGACGAAGTTGGATTAGAAACGTTAGGGGATTGAGGGTTTCACAGAGAAGCAGTTTGGGTTTCCGTCGAGCACACTTTCGAATTTGAGAGGGATTGAGGGCTTCGGGGAGAGGGGGTGAGGCAAGGAATCAGTTCGTTGTTAGTAAACCCGGTCTACACGTCAGGTGTGCTGGCTGATAACAAACAGGGTCTGGTCTATAGATTTTTCAATTCATCTACGTACAGTCGGTAAGTGCAATCGCGGAGAAGTCGCTGCTGACATGTTAGCTTGCCATATAAATAAAAGAAAAAATAACCAGCTTTTCAACTCCTCCTCTCTCTCTGCATCAAGAAAAGCTTTTCATCTCCTTCCTCCTTGAATTTCCTCCTTGAATCTCGGCTTCGAGAGAAGCTTCCAGCCGGTTGGGTGGTAAATTTCCTTTTACACCCACGAATAAGACACTGCCACATATAGGTTGCATTAAAGTAAACAATAACTCACATTCAGATGATCACAATTTTATTTTCTCCATCACTTTTCCTCTCTCTCTCCCCCTCACCCCGCCCCTGCTCTCCTCTCTCTCTCTCTCTCTCTCTCTTTCTCTCTCTCTCTCAATCTCTCCCATCGTCCTGCTCAGATTTTTACTGAGGAACTCACAAAATTCGTCCTCTTCAAAGAGGCCCCCACAACCACGCACAACTCTTGTACTTCCTATGCTTCTCGATGTTAACTATCTTTGCCCAGCATGTGTGAGTTCTCATTTCTTCATTATTTCTACCCTTTTTTTTTTGTATTTTCCTTTTATTGTTGCCTCCATCTCTTTCTCTCCTTCTTTTGGCTGATCTCTGCATTTTCCATTGCAATTCTTTTCATCTTCATCTCAAGTAATGGCTAAAATCATTTCCATCGTCATCTCAGAAAGAGACTATTTTCAAAATTGAAAAACCAATTCGAATTTAAAGAGGGAAAAAGGAAAAGAACCCACTTATGCCATTCCGAAGTAAAATTCTTTTTTTTTCCTAGTTTTAAGTATTCCCAGTGAAAGTTTTCACATTGGTGTTGTGGTTGATTCAGATTCTTTCGACGGTAGGAAATTTTAAATTAGAAATTTCATCGAACTTATGGTGTGCTAGACTTCTCTTGAAATCCAAACAATTTTACCAAACATGTCGGCACAACAACCACATGGACGTGTTACATATCAGAGAGAAGCTAACCTGGACGAACGACTGTGATAGTCTTGAATCTATCGGAGAGCCAAGAGCACTACGATGGATTATTTATCTTATCATTTAAAATAAATCATTAAAACTTATTTTTTCTATTTTACATACTGACTTTTACAATATGTCATCCATCAGCTTATATATTTTTTCTTTATATCATTTAAATATTCTTTTTTTTATTCTTGTTAAATATTTCATTTTTACCAATAAATTTACAATATTCATATATTTTTTTATATTTGCAATTTATATTTATATACAATATAAAATAATTCAATCTTATATACGTAAAACAAAAATATATAAGCCAAATAAAAATTAAAAATAAAATTAAATATGAAAATTTGGTTTAAAAATAATTCCAAGATATTTTTTAGAAGAAAATGAAATATATTTGTTTTATATAATGAATAATAAAAAGAATTTGCTTATATGATAAAAATTAGAGTAAATAAATATGAGGGAGTAAATGAAATATCAATAATAATAAAAAATTTACAGGATGAACAGTATCTGCTACATATAGCGGGGTATTGTAGCTAAATGTATTTTATAATTCATTTTACATAATCAGATAGAGCATTTTTTTGGAACAATTATTCAAATTATTTACATTTTTTATATAATACAAAAGTCATTGGGAGTGCTCTAAGGTTTTCAGGAAACTAAACGTGTCTCTCTCGCACAGTTGAAGTAATCACTTTTAGTGGAGGATATGATGGGAAGAGAAAGAGGGGTTGCAGGCATAGGCGGGAGAGAGAGAGAGAGAGAGAGGGAAAAGAGATGGAAAAATAAAATGAAATCATGTACATGTGAAGTGTAAATTTTAGGTTGTACACATCTTATGTGGCGGATTTATATTGGTTGGTGTCAAAATTAAATTTACAACCGACCGGTTTGGAGCTTTTTCCATCTGGCATGCATATAGAAATGGAATTATGTACGTACATAGGAGGTTGCTATTCTAGCGCTCACGCACACAAGATTTAAGCAAATATCTTCATAACTTCTCAGGGATCAAATCAACTTTACCCTAAATAAAAACAATTCAATTATCAATACATACAGATTCAAATACGTATATAGTTTAAAAATCAAGAATTAATTATTCCAATCAGTACTAATTAGTAACATCAATTACGATTTTTCCAAGATCATGAAGAAAAGTCATATATTGAAAATAAAAGTAATTCATTAGTGTGAATTAGTAAATGTGATAGAAGTGATCCTATTTAAGACAAGTTGTACGTACCGATCGAGAACTTGTTAATAGTACTCATCCTACTCCACATTCTCGAACTTTAAATCATGATATTTATCCCAAGTACCTGTCAATGAAAAGAATGAGACAGTTAGAAAAGAAAGAAAGAGAATTAATTTGTCAACACAGAGAATATATATATATATATATATATATGTATGGAAAATAAATGAGCTAGAGGGATCTAAGAATTTGTATATATAAAAAACAGAAATTAGATTGGCAATAAAAAAAAGTTAATTCACGATCAGCAAAACAATTCCCAATGCTCACATTATAATGCCAAATCATATTTCATTTACTTTTATTTTTATTATTGTTTTTAAAAAAAGTTGATTTTATAACTTAATTAATTAAAAGCTTTGAGGTTGCATGTGCCTCTCTCACCTCTCGGCCATTCATCATCTCCTTGAATCATCCAATAAAAATCAATCATTATGTTGGGGACGCGAGCCACCTTGAGCCATTCTTTTCCTTTTTTACCTTTCAACTCTTCCTCCAACACACGATCACATTTCTCTATCTGCAAAAAACGAAGGGAGGCAGGAAAGCCATCTTCTGGCATGTACCTGAGCTTTGGACAATCAATGATTTCCAATTGTACAAGGGAGGTGAGGTGTTGAAACCCCTCCTTGTCCAATGATTTCAAATTTCCAATTGATTTGATACAAAGATAGGTCAGAGTGGTGGGCAGCAACAACTGATCCCCAGGAAAAGACTCCACATGATCTTCTAATTTGTCGTTGCCGATTTTCAACCATTCAGCTTGGGGGAGTGTTTCCTTCCGATTTGCAATTAGTTTCTTACATGTCAAGATCACAATTTCCCTCAGATTGGAAGGCAATCCCTCTTCTGGAAACGACTCAACATTTGGACAATTTACTAATTCCAAATAACGAAGAGACGGAAGCAATATGTGCATTTTATCCGGCATTGACCCCAAGCTCTCACAATTTTTTAGAGAAAACATTTCAAGGTTAGGGGTACGCAATCCTCCTTTTGGAAAAGATACAAAATTAGGACATCTCCATATTCCTATTTTTGATATCACTAAATCACCTCCTTGTTGTTCTAGAGATTGCAAATTCCTACACCCTTCGATTCGAATACTCTTCAGATTTGGGAATAGGTCTAATGGAAAGGACGTCAGGGAATCGCAACAATCCTTCAAGTACAATTCTTCAAGGGATGAATATTGCCTGTGCATGGGGAGCTCACACTTCTTACAATCATAGATCAGAAGTATTTTCAATTTTGAGAGTAAACCATCATGTTCATCTTGTTTTGCAAGTGCAACAAATTCCAAATTATCACACGGCCTAATTATTTTCATGCTGGTAAGTACTGGGAAAGAGTCTATGGAGAGCGAATCCTCGAGACGTTGACAATCCCTAATCTCAAGTTTGTCTAACGAAGGAAGATATACAGGCAACCTTCCTCTCAACTTGGGGCAGTTACTAATATGTAAATCTTCAAGTTGAGAAAAAGTTTCAACTTCATTTTCGGCACCCAAATAAAACCAGTTTTCCCAATTCGACATATTCACCAACCTCATAAATTTCAAACTTCCAAATGGCTTCATTGAAGAATTGCTACTATTTCCATAAAACTCTGGACCCACAGTAACAACTCCATCCAGCCCATTAATCCAGAGTTTCTCAAGAAAAGGTAGCTGCCCAAGGGGTGGCAAGACATTACAATATTTGCAATCAGATAATTTCAACTCAGACAATGAAGTAAGTCCTATCCAATCAGGAAAACCTTTCCCGCCATAGTACATGATGGAGAGACTTTTCAAGTTTTCATGGGGCTGCAGATTTTCAAGTACACCTCTTTGACTTTCTGAAATACCAAGTACTTCTTCTACAGGAATATTCCATTCTAACGCCAACTTCTTGAGGTAACCTTTCGTCTTCAAGCTTGCATCCAAAGCCTCATCGGCTGATCTAACATTTTCGAGCTCTTGAATTAAAAGCATTCCCCGAAGATTTATTAGTTTTCCCAATTCTCCAATGCCAGACCCAGTGGCACTGTCATGTTTGCTGACGACGAATTTTGACAACGTCTGGAGACAATTTAATCTACCCATTTTTATCGGCATCTCCTTTAAACTTTTAGTTCGATCAATTTTAAGATGACGTAAATTAATGAGTTTCCACATATCTCTTGGCAATCTATCCAACTCCCCACAATACGATAACTTCAGAGTTTGCAAATTGCACAAGTTACATATGGAATCGGGCAACCTGTTTAATTTCATTGCCCAAGAAACATCCAAATAACGTAGATATTTCATCTCGCCAATTGAATCAGGCAATTTACTAATCCTACAGCATATTCTACCTAGGGAGAGAACTCTTAAGCACAATATTGTCCTTGGCATTTTGATTTCCCCAACCCATACTCTTGAAAAATGTAATGCAAGGAAAGTGCGCAATTGTTTGGTCTTTAAAAGATCATCTTCAATATCCTGGAATGTACCCCAACATCTGCCGAAATACGATACATAGCGAGTCATCTTCACAATTTTTTTTAAACTATCAGTGCCAAATTGCCCAGACACGGATTTTGCCAAGTCGTTGACAAGATCATGCATTACAAAGCCTGAGTTAGTTTCAGGACTTGATTGTTGAAATAATGATCTTGATACAAGAGCATCGAAGCAACGATTGCCAACTTCTTCCATAGTTTCTATTTCTGATTGTTGCAAGAAGCCTTCTGCCATCCATAACAAAACTAATTGATCTTTCTCAAAAATATGATCTTTTGGGAATATCGAACAATAAGCAAAACATCTTTTTAAATATGAGGGGAGATACTTATAACTTAACCTCAAAGCCGGAAGAATGTATGTCCCCTCCATGGGAAGATCCCATAAATTGCTCTTCAATATATTCGTCCATCTCTCGACATTTGATTCAGACCACAAGAGATCGCCAATGGCTTTGATTGCTAAAGGTAGACCTTTGCACCTTTCCACAATTTGTGTACCTATTTTTTTTATCTTTGGATCTGCGTTGGAGCTACCATTACGAAATGCATGCTTTTCAAAAAGTGACCAACAATCATCCTTTGGTAATAGCTGTAGATGATGAGTTGCAATAGCGTGCATGGCCGATGCAACGCTTTCATTCCTTGTGGTGACAAGGATCTTACTTCCTTGAGTCCCATATTGCAAGAGTTGGCTTAGGAACTCCCGATGAATGGGTTTGTCACTCCAAACATCATCCAAAACAAGGAGAAATTTCTTCCCGTTCAATTTTTCCTTTAGTGTAACTCGAAGCTGCTCTGGATCCTCAGTAGAACGAGCTGTCGAAGTTGCAGTCTGATCTATAATTGATTTCATTATCTTGAGCCCATCAAATTCTTCTGAAACACAAACCCATATTTTAAGGTTGAAATGTTGCTCCACCCGACTGTCATTGTATGCCAATTGAGCAAGGGTAGTCTTGCCGATTCCCCCCATGCCAACGATGGCAATCACGCACATTTCATTGCCACTCGCATCAGACGAGAGCAATAAGTCAATTACTTTTTTCTTGTCCTCATCCCTACCAAAAGTGTCCGACTCTGAGATGTGAGAATTAGTGGACAGCCATTCTGGATATTGTTTTGCCCCAACTCCTACTTGTAGACCCATAAAATCCTTTCGTTCTGCTAGATCGTCTAGTCTATCAAGTACCTCTTCTATTTTTAGCTCTACTTCATTGACAAAAGTATCAAGGAAATTAGTAGGAGAGATGCAGTCTAGTACCTTTTCAGCAGTGGTACTAGATTCAGCGTCCAGCTTTCTTTGCAAGGCTTCTGTAGCAATCTCATCCAAGATGTCCTCCGCGTCAAAGAGAACATCCTTCAACTCGTCAACCCAGTCTTTCACGAAAGGATTCGTAAGTTGCTTTTCTTCCGCGTCTGCGAGCACAACATTCACAGACAGCACTGCTGTCTTCAATTTCCTTAAGAGTCTTACGATTAGTTTTCTTCCCTGCATGAAGCCAACCACCTCTGGAGATATCATTCTGTCAAACAACACGCTGAGTGAAGCAGAGAGAAATGCCAACCCCACCTCAGCCATGTTTTTCTTCTTCGGAATGAGAGAAATCAAGGGAAATGAAGGAAGGTTTTTTATTTTTTTGGCAAACAACAAAGCAAGCTCAGGTTGCAAGAAATTCAGAAATCGGCTCAGCCTTTTGTCTATTCTCTGGTGATGAAGTTCTTGCTGCAACGGCCTAGCTTGGACGTGATCAGATCTTTCGTGCGAGATAGCTGGGGTCTAGAGTCCCAACCCATGGTTTCCAATATGAGAAAACCAAGAAACGTTTTTCTCAGATTTTCGAATGAGGACGACTTCCTATACTAACACAAATATCGATACTAACATCTATACTAACATCAATATAATACTTCTATATTGATTGATTGCTCGTGAACTTTTGGATTTTGTTTGTGGATTGACCCTCTGCATATCATACATTTCGTTGAAGAAAAGACCCATCAATAATGTTTATGCATTGTTGATAATTTCAGAAAAAGAGAGATGACAACTGTTGATGTAAGTCCTTTTCAATTCTACCTTGTCTTAATGCAAACTAGCCAGTCAGAAGTTGCAATTATCCTACTTTTTCAAAATGTCTGTCCTGATCACATGGCCTACCAACAAAAGAAAGGGAAACTTCGTGGACATTGCCTTTGTAAAACAAAGATGGCAATCCATAAATTATTATTTTTAGAAAAATGTTACTTTATCTATTCGTTTTGTCTTCTTATTTTGACATTTTATGTATTTTACTTTGTCTATTCATTTTTATACATTTTTTAAAAATATTTTAAAATAATAAAAAAATATGAATAATAAAATTTAAAAATAATAAAAAGATAATTTAAACTAGCAGTCAGGTCAATTGGAGTGGTGCTACCTACCGCTCTTATTTCTATTGCTCATATGGGCAATATGGATAGTCAGGTCAATTAGAGTGGTGTTACTTAGAATATAATTTTTTTAATATTATTTTGTTTTAAAATTTGAAAATGATGATTTATATTTTATATTTTATTTGAAAGTTTGAAAATGTTGTAATGTAATTATTAGATAAAAAAAATTAAAAATTTGAATTTAAAAAGTGTTTGCATTTGATGGTTTTTGAATGTAGATATGAAATAAAATGAGATGGGATGAGATTATCTGTGAAACCAAACGCGGCCTTTATAAATATTAACATCTATGGAATGACTCTGTGATAACATCATATGATATTTCTGTATTGATTGATTGCTCGTGAACTTTTGGATTTTGTTTGTGGATTGACTCTCTGCATATCATACATTTCATTGAAGAAAAAACCCAACAATAATGTTTATGCATTGTCGATAATTTCAGAAAAAGGGAGATGACAACTGTTGATGCAAGCATACCCACGTAAGTTCAGTCAACTTGCAAATTCGTTTAGATTCGAAGATGAGTTGAGACGGGTTGTGAATAGTAGTGAGATTTGTGAGTTAAAGTTGATGAATAGTAATAAATAATAGTGAAATGAGTTGAGATAGATTGTGAATCCAAACCGGGCAAGCTTTCTTGACTTTCTTTGCCAATGTCTACCGCACAGATCGAGTTATCGATTAATTAACAGTTTCGTAATTATTATTATTTATGCGTCAGTCCATCAGCTACAGCTCATCATGTATTCCAATTTCCCTAATTCTTGTCTCCTTATGAATATTGTAGCTCCTAGAAAACATGATATGGCTGAGGGTTGGAGTTGTATTACTCTTTGCCTCCCTTAATTAAATTGGAGCGTTGTTATTTGACAAAATGGCATCTGATCACGAGGGAGGTCATTCATTCACTTCTTGCAAGAAATAAGAGATTTCTTAGCCCAAGCCTCGTAATTGAAAATTCATATATATATATATATAAATACTGCAAATGCTATGGTGAATTTTGGCCATCAAACTGTTTTCTCAACCCTTTTTATGAGAGCAAATGTTTCAACAATATGCCATGATTCATTGACCGTGCATAAACATTATTAATTGGTCTTTCCTTAAGTGAAATCATCAAAGCTAACCACCAGTCAATAAAGAAAAACATTACTTTGCCGCCCCAACCTTAAAGCAAAAGCAGGTAGTGGTAGAAAAAGTTGGAGAGCCAACTCAAAGCTACAAGGATTTCGCTGCAAGTCTTCCAGCTGATGAGTGTCGATATGCTGTTTTTGATTTTGACTTTTTCACTGCAGAAAATTGCCAAAAAAGCAGGATTTTCTTCATTGCAAGGTCCCCTGATACAGCAAGGGTGAGGAGCAAGATGATCCATGCAAGCTCCAAGGACAGGTTCAAGAGAGAACTTGATGGTATTCAAATAGAGCTGCAGGCCACCGATCCAACGGAGATGGGTCATGATGTTTTTAGAAGCCGTGCCAACTAAGATTTGTCTTGAGTCTCGCATGGCGATTTATCTGCTCTCGGTTTTATTTCAAGGGAAAATGTTAATAGTATGTGGGGCCATGAACCTGAGTTATCATGTTCGTTTGTTGTTCAAGTTTTACCTTACGGTCTGGCCTTCAACTAGAACAAATTTCAATGATTCCGATCAATATCGTGTATGATTTGTTGTGTGGAAGTTTGGAACTGAAGCAATGAATGTGTCCTTGTAATTGTTATATCTACAAGCCAAGATGGATATCATCTTGGGATTAGAGAAGTACTCTTCGGCTTGTTTTTTGAGACCTCTGAAATGGATTTTTGACCCGTCTAGCCCTGCAGCCGCAGGAGGTGGACTGCGTTTCAATACTGTTTAGAATTTAGATTGCTGGCCGGTGTAGTCGATTTGGAACTCATGCAAGAATTGTTATCAAGTAAAAAAAAAATATTTGCCCATATGAGCAATATGTTTATCACGTAATTGACGTTAGTACTTAGTGATTGGAATATTAAACTGAATCATGGGATTTAGCAAATTGACTTTTAATGCAAAATCTCATTTTAATTATTGGTGAATGATCAGGTAAATCTTGATTTTTAAATGCTATATATATATATATATATATATATATATATATATCTATAAATAAAAGTGGCTATAGCTGATGAATAGTAATTTCGCTCAAAAAATTTTATTTCAATTTTATTCCTGCTTTTTCTCCAAATTTTATTTCCATTTTCATCCCTCTGCATTTATCATTTTCCCATTTTATCCTTATTACTAATTTTGTTTTTCTTAAAATTACGTTTCTGCCCCTATTTAATTGGAGTTTTATCTTCTAAAATGAATGGTGATTTTTCTCCAAATTTTTTTTTTCCATTTTATCCTTGCTTTTTCTCCATTTTTCTTTTTCCATTTTGTCCCTCTTTATTCTTCTTTTTCTCCCTTTTTATCCTTGTCATTGCATTCTTCTTCTATAATATAATATAATAAAAAGAGCCTATACGTACATAAACAGTGATTTTTCTCCAAGTTTTATTTTTCCATTTTGTCCTTCTTTTTCTCCAAATTTTTTCCATTTTGCCCCTCTTTATTCTTATTTTCCCCTTTTTTTATCCTTGTCATTGCATTTCTTCTATTTAAAAAATTACGTTTTTATCATTTTATTTTATTACTTTATGACCAAGTTTATCTTTTTTACATTCACTCATTCCCTAATCGTATAAAATTTTATTTTATTATTTTCTTAATACAAATTATGAAACAACTTACTTGAACTAATCTATTATTCTTATAATCAAACCCAATAAATGTAAATAATTTGGAATCATTTTTATAACGATATTCTATTATTTTATTCAAATTTTATTTACTTATCTCATTCTCATTGGGATGAGGATCATCCTCACTATTTTTTTATTATGACAATATGTGTAATTTTGTTTGTGGATATAGGAAAGATTCCATTTATCAGTAAATACAAAGGCCACCAAAATGTCTCTGTTATGAGGCCATGGAGAAAGAGATGACATACAGGAGGATTAGGGTTACACGGCTTCGATGACAGTTGAGAGACAAGGGGAGAAGTGAAGTGAAGTGAAGTGGAGTTGAGTTCGTATGAAAGTCAAGTGAAGAGAAATACCTATTACCAAAACGCACAGCAGCAGACCAGATTGAAGCTCACCGTTTCGTCCACATTGCACGCACCGTTTCATTATGTCCAAGGCGCATCGTTTCATGGGTTATTAAAACTCACCGTTTGCCTTTAGTTCAGTATTTGAATTTCTTACTTGTATTCTTTTTAAGTGTTCTAGAACGTTGTATTTCATTTCCAGCCTTATTATGTTAGAGTCAGGACAGGTGTACATATGTTATTGCTTTTGGTTAGTTGCTCCTACGTGGGTATTAGAATCAGTCCTTGCACAAGAAAACACTATCTGGCATTTTATCCTAAAGAATATTGAATCAAGCTTTTGAGAGGTTACGGGGCCCTCGAAGAACCCTATATCCATTACGTTTTCCATTCCAGTTTCGAAAACCTTTTCACAAACAGATCACCTGCATGCATTTTTTTCATCATTTATCAACCCAGATTTACATATTTTGCATCCATTTACAACATATAAATCACAGGGACATTACAAGCCCCCCCGTGCCGCACGATTGCAACCGTTGCAACATGACCTTAGACGTGGGGTGGCTCTGATACCATTTGTTATGAACCTACTAGGTATAACTCACCCTTGAAAACTAGCTTACAAGGGAAGGGTGTCTAGGAGCTTATAAATCATCAACCAATCTCATATTTAGTCAACGTGAGATCGTGACAATCTCCCCCACAAATTCCTCACCCAGAAAGTCTACACCGTAAATGCTATGGTGAATTTTGGCCATCGTACTGTTTTCTCAGCCCTTATTATGAGTGCAAATGTTTCAACAACATGCCATGATTCATTGAGATTTGAATATATATATATATATATATTTGGTCATCTTTTCAAATGTAGTTACTCTGTACAATTTAGCAACGTGTTTTTACTTTTTCCTTTATGATTTCCTACCCTCTGTACAAGGGATGATTTCCTTTGTGATATATTTAATAAGGGGGCCATGCATGCATTAAATGGTGAATACTGGTAAAATGTTTTTTTATTGTCATCTTTCTTTTTCAAAGATGTCTACGAAGTTTTCCTTTCTTTTAGTGGTAGGCCTTCTGATAAGAAAAGGCATTTTCTCAGTACAACGGGAGCTCTCAGCTGTGAGAGGAGCACCGCCCTTAAAAAGAGGAATTAATCTACTCAACCTCCGGTCTACTAAACACACACTACACACTGACATGACAGAACCCGGTTCGTCATCACATCACGGTTCTACCATTCTCCCTCACCCATGCGAAGTCCCCCCCCTTCTGTGAAGGTCTTCTCCCTCACCCAGACAAAATTCCCCCACCCCCACTCGCCCTTCTCTGCGAAGGGTCTTATCCCTCACCCAGACGAAATCACGAAATCCCCCAC
This sequence comes from Juglans cinerea, assembly GCA_961763995.1. Lineage (NCBI taxonomy): Eukaryota > Viridiplantae > Streptophyta > Magnoliopsida > Fagales > Juglandaceae > Juglans > Juglans cinerea. The sequence continues at coordinate 22,506,080 of CAUIVZ010000015.1, read as the reverse complement.
CCCTCACTCTCCCTTATCTGTGAAGGGTCACCTCTTGCAGGTTGCAAACTATTGTTGTGAGCGCATCCATTTGGGTTGAGGAGATTGGAGCCATTATAGACGATTTAAGCAATGGAAAGATTGGGGAAAATCAGCAACTGCAGTTGGAGAAAACCTAATTTACGAGTTGTGTCTAAAAATTTGATGATGAAGTTGGAGGAAAAGTTGGTAGAGGCATTGATGATGAAGCGGGTTAGCCCGCCCGCCCATGTGGGGGCGGGGCGGAAGCCGGGCGGGGCAGCGGGGGCGGGGTCCCGCTGCCCACCCCTAAGCTACAGTGGGAGGTTGCGTAGACGGACTCTAAAAAGAGAAATGATAACTGTTGATGTAAGACGTCTGATGGGTCTTTTCTTAAGTGAAATCATCAAAGCTAACCACCAGTCAATAAATAATTAAAATGACCATAACATGTGCCAACTGACGGATAAAATAATAAAAGAAAAAGAAACAAAAGATTATTTTATTTTCTGCCCATCTATAAAATTAAAATAAAATGAAGTTTGATCCTATCGAGTTAGTTGTTTTTGTCCTAGTCGATTATTATTTTATAAAGTTTGCGTCTTTATCTCGAGTTTAATTAGCTCATACATATCCAGATTTTTTCCTTCTCTATATATAATGATATATGGATTTTGTGGACATTTTGAAAAGTCGAAAAGAAAAATTAACTAATAATTTCATTTTTTGTATTTATTTGTTTGGTCTAAAGTGGCGGTCTTGACTACCATTCAGATAATGATGTTTTCTTTTAACAGAGCAGCCAGGTTTGAAAAGGTAAATGCATGGAAGGAAGCACTGAGCAGAGGATTTTCTCGTGGCTTCTATTCTTGTGGGATATGATTTTTAAGAAACCTCTTTCTCAAGAAGGTTTTGCCTCCCATTTAAATTTTCAAAATGTCAATTAACTGCAGAAGTACAGTGTAATTGTATGTTGTTGACACAGTATAACACTGTCCTTAACTTGATATTATTCCTTAATTAATTTGGTTCCTTCATATGGTTTGACTCCAATTAATTAATAAATTGACAGAAATTTCACCGTCAACATCAGAGCATGCATGATATGCCAGACTTTCGTTTCTTCCTAAAATCATCTCAATTCATCTCAACTCATCATTACAACTTTTTCAAATTTCAATACAAAATATAATAAATAATTTAACTTTTTCAAATCTCAAAATAATAATAATATTAAAAAATAATATTCTAATAATATTTTATCAACTAAACTCAACTCAACTCAGTTCAACATCCAAACACAGCACTGAGACAAAAATAAAATTATCAAAGTGTCGACAAATCGGTTTTCGCACTCTCATTTTTCTTTGGTTCTGTAATTTAATTAAATAAATAATGTGCCATTTTCATTTATATATTTAGAGTTGTAAATAGGATAGTCTTCGCTTATCTTATAATAATGGAGTTTTAATTTCTTGCCCACAGCCTCGATCGATCACTACTAGTTATCTTATAAATAATTTCGATTTATTTATGCCTTCATCGTCTGCAGTTGTATTCCAGTTGCCTAATTCTTCTCTCCTCATTGATGTCATGGGATTAATATTTCATCTGTTGACTGCAGAGTCATAGGAAATATCCACGAGGTTGCTTTGTTTTGGTGGTAGGCCATCTGATCAGAATAAGCATGATTCAATCCACAAATAAAATTTAAAATTCACCACCAATCAATCAATGATCAAATGACTTTTACCGCATAAAATGTGACCCCTTTTCATTTTCTAAAGAGATGGAAAAGCAAAAAGGACAAAAGAAGAATAAGGTCTCGTTCTTCGGCTTCGTTTAGAATTTAAAGTCATCTCAACTTATCTCAATTTATCATTACAACTTTTTCAAATCTAAATATAAAATATAATAAATAATTCAACTTTTTCAAATTCTAAAATAATAATAATAATAAATAATAATATTCTAATAATATTTTATCATCTCAACTAAACTCAACTCAATTCAACATTAAGATGAATTGAAATAATTTTAAATGAGTTAAATAAAATATTATTAAAATATTATTATTATTTTGAAATTTGAAAAAGTTGAACTGTTTATTATATTTTGTGTAGAAATTTAAAAAAATTATAATAATGAGATGAGATAAATTGATATGAGTTGAGGTGAGTCTTTGCATCCATGTTTGATTTGTTTTTGAGTAATAAACTTCATCCATGTTCCATAACCAAACGGCCTAATCTTTCGTCACATTAGAAGCAAAATATAGCTAATTGCAACCTGGTTTTGCTTTGCTCCTTTACATTACTAACCTTCATTCCTTTGTTTTCCTTTCATTTCTATCATTTTAAAGAAGAAAACACGACTAAGGTGGGAGTGGAAGTAAAATAACAAAAGATAGAGAAATAATTGATTATTTTCTCTCGAGAAGGGTTACCGCCACAAAAGATCCAACAAAAATAATCTTTGATACACATTGTTTCAGGAGTGTGAAGTGCAGCCCACCTCTAACGACCGTTGCATTACTCTTTTGCCTTTCCTTGGAGCTAGTGTTATTTGACAAAATGACATCTCGCAAGGTCATTGACTTCTTGCAGGGGGGATGGATTTTTTTTTTTTTTTTTGAATAAAACCTCATATATCTTCATTTCATTCAACTATAATCAAGTATTACACTTCTATCAAACTGTAGAACAGTAAACACATCATCCGGATAATCCTCTATCCACACTATTTCCTCTCCTAAATCAATTGCTTTTTTAGCTAAACTATGTGCCACTTGGTTGCCTTCCCTATATACATGTTGTAACTTCCATCTGTTTGTATATGTAAAGAACTTCTTCAGATCTTCTATCATTTGTCTATACCAAACCCAACTCTCTTCTAAACTATTGACAACATTTATTACAGTCAAAGCATCACCTTCAAAGACTACATTTGTAAATCTAAGTTCAGTACACAGCTCAACAGCTCGCTACAAAGCATGAACCTCTGCAACTATTGGACTACAGACACTTCCTTTGGCATCCTGAGAGAAGCAAGTACCCCACCTTCCTCATCCCTTATTACTATGCCAACTCCCATCTTCATAGTTTTCTGGTTGAAAGCCGCATCCCAATTCACTTTAACTTCATCAACTCCAGGCTTCTTCCATCTCACATCTCTATTTCCCATTTCTCCAATTGACCTTCTCTGTTCACAACTGATTTCTTGAGCTTCCCTGTATACTTCAATGTCTTCAATAGCCTTGCTTATAACTCTATTTGGTCCTGTGAATTTTTCTTCAAAGACCACCTTGTTCCTTCGTAACCATATATGCCTCATTGTAACAACAACCAATTCAATATCCCTTTGATTTAACTGCTGCACCATTCTGCTCCATGTTACACCAAATTCCTCCTCATTACTACACCACTTATGAACATGACTCTTCCCCTTAGCCCACACATCACTTGTAGCACCACAACTCCATATAGCATGACCCACTGTTTCAACTTCTCTAACACAGATAGCGCATAAGGCATCCTCAACCATTTTCCTCTTGGCTAGATTTTGTTTAGTAGGGAGGCAATCATCTACAGCTTTCCACATGAAATTTTTCACCACTGCAGGAACATCCATCTTCCATATAGCCTTCCATCCCACTCCACCATTTTTCCGGCTAGAGGATTCACCTTTACACCTTCTCTTCAATTCCATATCCAAGTGATAGGCACTTCGAACTGAGAAAATCCCAGTATTTGTGAAACCCCACATCAGTTCATCACTACCACCCTTCCTACTGATGGGAATTGACCTCACAATCTGAGCCTCTTCTTTCCCCAACACAGCTTCTAACACTTCCTCCTGCCATTGTCCCTTATCTATGAACTCTTCTACCTTTGCCATTTCATCTAGTATCTGCACAGGGGCTTGTGATGGCCGCCAAGAAGCCCAAGAAGGTATCCATTTGTCTTTCCATACCCGACTTTGTTTACCCATTCCCTACCCTCCAAATCCCCCTTCTTTAACCAGCCTTATAGAACTCCACAATCCCCTCCACATGACAGAAGGGCACCATCCAAGTTTTGAGGACAATAGATCCTCTTCCTTAAAATATTTTTCTTTTAGAATTCTGGCTAAGAGAGACCCAGGGTTAGTCAAGATTCTCCGACACTGTTTAGCCAACATAGCTGTGTTAAAACTGTCCACATCCCTAAATCCCAAACCATCTGCTTGTTTTGCTACCCCCATCTTTTTCCAGCTTCTCCAATGTGTCCTTCTTCCATTTTGTGTGTGGCCCCACCAAAACCTTGCCATCATAGCAGAGATCTCCTTGCACAGCCTCTTAGGAAGTCGAAAAACACTCATATGGTATGTAGGAATAGCTTGAATAATAGCTTTTAAAAATACCTCTTTTCCAGCTTGTGATAAAAACTGATTTTTCCAACTATTCAACCTCTGCCAGATCCTCTTCTTGATCCCTCTAAATGCATTATATTTTGACCTTCCAACCATTGTAGGCAGGCCCAAGTACCTCTCACTATCACTGCACAATCTAGCTCCCACCACTTCCAATAGCTGCTTCTTCACCTCCTTTTTTGCATTTCCACTAAAGAAAATTGAAGTTTTCTGGTTATTCAAGCATTGGCTAGAAGCTGCCTCATATGTTTCCAAAATCCCCTTCATCTTCATCCAATCATTCACACTTGCCTTGGAAAACAAAATGCAATCATCTGCGAACATCAAATGGGTCACAGATGTTCCTCCTCTAGTAACTGTAGCCCCTCTTAACTCCCTTCTTTCCTCAGCTACATCAATCATACTGCTTAGTCCCTCAGCACATAAAACAAACAAGAAGGGGGACAAGGGATCCCCTTGCCTCAAGCCCCATGAAAGCACAAAAGACTCACTTGCTCTCCCATTCACTAGAGTAGAGTATGATACAGTAGAAACAATAGCCATAATCCACCTCACCCACTGATCACAGAAACCCATTCTTCTCATTACTGTTTCCAAATAATTCCACTCAATACGATCATAGGCTTTTGACATATCTAACTTGATTGCCATGCTTCCCATCCTACATTTTTGCCTATTCCTCATCGAGTGTAACAGTTCATAAGCTATCAAAGTGTTATCAGATATTGGTCTTCCTCTAATGAAAGCACTCTGTTGATCAGATATGATTTCTGGCAGGATCATCTTCAACCTATTTGCTAATGTCTTGGCCATAATCTTACACAAAACATTACACAGACTTATAGGTCGAAAATCACCAACTGTGACAGGTTCCTTAACCTTTGGAATTAAGGCTATAAGAGTTTGATTAATTAACCTCAAGTCACTGCCTCCTCTTAAAAACTCCAATACAGCCAACCACACATCCTCTCCTACTACATGCCAGTATTTCTGGTAAAAACAAGCTCCAAATCCATCCTCTCCTGGAGATTTATAAGGCCCCATCTGAAACACAGCTAATTTCACCTCTTCCCTTGTGAATTCTCTTGATAAAAGTCCATTCATCGCACCACTCACCCTGGATTTAATAAACTGAGTTCCAGCTTCAATTTTCTCCACAGATGGACCACTCGAGGATAAGACTTCTTCAAAGTGTCTCTTAAAGGCTCCTTCAATACCTTCCTGATCCTTCAAAATTCTGCCAGATAAATCAGAAATCTGAATGATCCTACTTTTCCTCCTCTTTTGACTTGCACATGCATGAAAGTACTTGGTATTCCTATCTTCCTCTCGAAACCAGCTCCTTTTAGCTCTCTGTTTCCAGTTTATATCCTCTTTCTCTAGCAACTGGCCCACCTCACATTTTAACCTCTTGACTTCCTCACACTTTCTTCCATCTTCCACCTCCTGCAGTCCCTTTAGTAACTCAGTTTTTTCCTTTAGCTCATCTTCTTCTCTTTTATTTTTTTGTCTCCCCCACCCCATTAGCTTAGTGCTACATGTTACCAAGGCCTTCTTAATTATCTCTAAAGAGGTTCTTCCTTCTCTGCCCCTTGCCCACTCCCCCCTCACCACCTCTTCACATTCCTCATCTTTAGTCCAGCAAGCTTCAAAACGAAACATCATCTTTCTAGTTCCCCTTAACCTGTTTGAACAGATTTGCATTACTATGGGTTTATGGTCTGAACATCTAGCAGGTAGCACCTCAACCTTCACTTCCTTAAACAGCTCCTGCCACCCACCATTCGCTAGATATCTGTCCAATCTCTCCTTGACAAAAGTACCTTCTGAGTGTCCATTGCTCCAAGTATATCTATCACCACTATAACCCAGATCATACAATTGACTTTCCTCTATAGCCTCTCTAAACAGCATCATCTGACTTTCATCCCTTTGCTTACCTCCCCATTTCTCCTCCTGACAGGTTATCTCATTGAAATCACTTGCAACACACCATGGTACTTGTCCTTCTAGTTTCAGCTGCTGCAGCAAGTCCCAAGAGGACTTCCTTTTTGTTGTCTCAGGATGGCCATAGAACCTTGTAAATAGCCACCTCTTCCTCAACTCTTCATCTATCACCCATGCACTAACATGCCATCTAGAGTAGTTTACAATCTCCACTTCTAACTCATCCTTCCACAATAAAGCCAGTCCCCCTCCCTTTCCAACAAGATCTACTACAAAACATTGCTCAAAACCAACTTTCCTTCGAATGCCTTCCACCCTTTTTGTGACAATCATAGTTTCAATAAGAAACATGATTTTGGGCCTCTTCTTCTTTGCCATAGAGCAAAGGTCCTGAACTGTCAGAGGTTCCCAAGCCCTCGGCAGTTCCAACATAGAATACTTATTGGGATTGGTGGGGCTGATTCACAGCCACCACCTCAACATTGTAAAGCTCAAACCCTTTTGCTTCCACACTGCTTTTAACTCTTTTGGCTTTTTTTTCATTAATCTCTCCCTTCTCATTTCTTTTTTTTTTATCAACCTTTCCCCCCACATCTTCCCCTTTTTTCCTGTTTACCTCTTGCCCTTCTCTTCCACCTCCTTTCTGTACACAATGTGCCTTCCATCCCATCAAATACCAGCATCTCATCACTCCCAGTAGCCTCCCTTTCCTCTCTCCCTCCTTCCCCTTCACCCTTAGACCTATTCCCATCAACCTCATAGAGTTCCCCAATAGCCTCATTCAAGATTACCCTCCCACTCTCTTCCCTAGCCACATCATTTTTACTAGTCTCCACCCTCACATCCTCATCCTTCATTTTCCTCCCTCACTTCCTCACCCTCTTCATTTTCCATCCCCTGCTCATCCTGCTGCTTTTCCCTCCTCTCCTCTTCTTCATCAAACAACCTCTTCTCCCTGAAATTTCCCCGAGGCCCTCCACTCGCCCTTAACCAAGGACCAAACTGGTTCTTCTTGTCACCAGTTAGATTATTTGTCAGGACACATCCCTCCTCCCCATGAACTATACATCCACATTTAAAGCACATTTTAGGAAGCTTTTCATAGCTAAAGGGCACCCACAACTTTTGCTCATCCATCATTATAGTTCTTCATCTCGCAACAACCTTCTTTAGATCTACCTCCACCTTTACCCTTAGATAACTCCCCCAACCGACATCATCCTTGGGTGCATCAACCTCTTCTACTCTCTCAAGGGAACTCCCAATCTTCCATATCTTGATCATCGTTGCTCTTACCACCTCTTTCCCTTTCGTACGATTCAAACATATTTTCCCAATTAGGCTACACTCTCCTCTGCTTTTCACCTTCCCCGAGCCTCCTGCACGTACATCGATGGTAGCATTTTCCTCCTCATTCAGGCTCAGCTTCTTCCAGACACTCTCCAGATCTTCCATCCCCATTCACTATACCACTCCCGTGAACAGTAACTTCACTACCCACTGCTTACGGTGGGACTGGTTGCTTCTCTTCCTTTCCGCACCCTCAGGCCGTTATAGAGAGAGAAGACTTTACTTAGCTCTTCAACATTTATTCTTTTGAAATGCTCCAGGGGGGATGGAAATTTGTTAGCCAAGGTCATTGATGCGGTTGATTATTTGTTTCTTTAATTCTTGAGGAATATAGAAATATTATCTCATCTTATCACAGAGTCAGTTCATAGATGTTAATATTTGTGTTGCCAAAAGCTCTCAAAACTTTCACTAAATAAACATTTAGGCCCCGTCTAGTTTCACAGATGATCTCATCTCATCTCATATCATATCAACATTCGAAAACTATCAAATGCAAACTCTTTTTAAGTTCAAAATTTTAACTTATCGAATCATTACAATTTTTTCAAATTTTTAAATAAAATATAAAAGATAATTCAACATTTTCAAATTTTAAAACAAAAATTATATTAAAAAATAATATTATAACAATATTTTAACTTTATAATATTTTTATTCAATTTTTTCTCTCTCATTTTTTAAAATCTTATAAAACATCTTAACTCAAATCATTTTGTTACTATTTATAGATTTCTCATCTCATCTCATCTCATCTCATCTCATAACCAAACGTGGCCTTAATTTGCATTTGCGAGGTGCTACTACTTTTCTTTAAATTGCACTATAAACTGTTAAAATTGGCAATTTACATCACAACCAACTAAAACCTGCACTCAGTTAACCTATTGCTATATGAGCAATAGAAATGATAAGGGTGGTGCATTACATGGTGAATGGCGGTAAAATGTTTTTATGGATTGCCATCTTTCTTTTACAAAGGCAATCAGGCAATGTCCACGATGTCTCCATTTCTTTTGGTGATAGGTCATCTGATCAGGACAAGCATCTGAAAAAGCAACTATGAGTGGATAATTGCAACTTCTAGCTGGCTACTCTGCATCAAGACAAGGTAGAATTGAAAACGTCGTACATGAACAGTTGTCATCTCTCTTTTTCTGAAATTATCAACAATGCATAAATATTATTAATAGGATAAATAATAATTACAATAAATATCGTACTATCATTTTAAAAAATAAATAAATATAAAATTTATTTTAAAAAATTTTAATAATAAAATTTTATTTTTTTTACAAAAATAACTACTCAATACTTACGGTCCACGGATTAGTATGCAGCGTTACTCTGTCTGCAATGAAATGTACGATATCCAAAGTTCACGAACAATAAATAAATGATCAATGACCAGAGCATGTGTCAACTGACAGATAAAATGACAAAAGTAAAAAGGTTTTGAATGCAAGCCTCCTTGAAACTGTTTTCTCAACCCTTTTTATAAGTGCAAATGTTTCAACAATAATATGCCATGATTCATTGACATTAATGGTTTTGAATGCCCTTTTTTTTTTCTTTTTTTTCTTTTTTTCTCTTTTAATTTTCTGGACATCTTTTCAAATGTAGTTACTCTGTACAGTTTAGCAATTGGCCTCTCGGATAAGAAGCAATAATTCTTCTTATTTTCAAATATCGCAAATTTTTTTAAAATGTTTAGTTTTGTGACATAATATATTAATTAGATTAATGTTTTGTGGAGGCCCACTTACACCACAATCTATGCATAAAGAAACTTTTGACTGTCCTTTCTTTCCCTCCAGATCGACCTTGAGGCCCACTTACACTACAATCTATGCATAAAGGAAAATAAGAACAAAACAAAAGTAGAAAAGCAGGAAAAATAAGATAATTTTCCGGACAAAAAAAAGATACTGATGTCGGTTTAAAGAGATTGAAAATGATAGGGTTATTATTTTTTTATTGTCTATTTATTATTTTTTTTGTATTTAATTTTTTAAATTTTTTTAATTTATTTAATAGTTAAAGAAATGATTATTAGTAAAATTAAATATTTTTAAAATTTTTTTAATGATTAAAAATGTTAAAAGAATTACATAAATAAATAATAAAAAATAAATAAATTTTTAAATACATATAAATAATAAATAAGTAGTAATAAGATAAACCTATCACTATCCTAAAGAGATTGGCAATAATGTTTACAAGAGCACGTGCCACTGACATTTCTCCTATTTAATCTTATTACAGTAAGAATTTTTTGCACCCTGAGCTTGCTTTTGATAATATTCACCCTTCGATCAACATCATTCCTGATATGGAAACCATTAGTATGGAAAGAAGCATGACAAATATGGATGCCAAAGAGTATAGCAAAGAGATTGTAGGCTGATTTATCTCCATCTCATTGACAGTCATAGGACTAATCATAGTGCAGATTTCACTCCTTGTAATTTGCTAAATCTTACCTTGTATAGCTTTTACAGTTGTTCATTACCATATATAGCTATACCCTATACAGTTTCTGTATACTGTCTTTCCATATAAATACAATACTACTCCCACGATTAAAGTGTGGTGAGATTTCTCTATCATCGACTTGTATTGATTTTCTTCTTGGTATCAGAGAATTCATATTGTGAGGAGGGCAATTTTTTTTTTTCCGCAAACATGTCTTCAGTATCATTGAATGTTGGCAATTTTGTTACTCTCAGACTCGAGTCTGAAAATTATCCTCTTTGGCGTGAGCAAGTCCTTGCTCTAGCAGAGAGTCAAGAACTGGTGACTTATCTTACAGGAGAAGTCACTATCCCTGAAGCTGTACTTCCACCTTCAGAGGGTTCAAATCATCAAGCTGTTCCTAACCCAGAATTTGTGAAATGGAAAACTGATGATCGACTACTTAGAGGCTGGATCATTGGAACATTATCTGAAGAGGCTCTTGGGATTGTCATTGGCCTGGACACTTCGGCACATGTATGGAGGGCTCTCAAAGAAGCATATGCTCAATCTTCTCAGGAGCGACAGTTTCAACTTACACAGCAACTCAATCACATGAAGAAAGACTCTGATATGCCTTTGAATGATTACCTCCGTAAATTCAAAGGTGTGTGTGATAGCTTATCTGCTATTGGCTTTCCTGTTGATGACAAAACCAAAGTATTCTCTCTGTTAAATGGCTTGGGAGCAAGGTATGAACCTTTTACCACTTCTATGCTCAAACCTCCTATGCCAAGTTATGCAAAAGCAGTGCCTTTATTGCAAAGCTATGAGACACGGATTAGCTTGCACTCTCCTGACTCAGGAGCCTACACTGCCTTTTATGGTCAAAAAAATAACTCAAAATTTAACAACAAGGGATCTCGGCAATCAGGTAGTTTCTCCTCAAAAGGTAAAGGTTTTTCTCCTGCTAATCAAGCAACTGTGAAGCTGAACAATCCAGGTTCTCCAAATGTGTCAACTAATTCTACCCGTGAGCCTAATTGTGAACTTCTTTGTCAAATCTGTGACAAACGAGGCCACACTGCAATTCGTTGTTGGCACAGGTTTAATCACTCAATTCAGCCTGACAACTTGCCTAAAGCATTTGCAGCTCTCAATATTGTCTCAGAAACCAACAATGATGAATGGATTTCTGACACAGGAGCTTCTGCTCACATGACTTCTCATGAAGGTATTTTATCTAACTTAAAGCCTTATGTTGGTTCAGATCATGTGTTAATTGGAAATGGAGATTTTCTAAGAATTACACACAGTGGTGATGCTACTATCGGGTCAGGATCTTCTAAGATTACTTTAACCAATATTCTTTTGGTTCCTGATCCAGAGAAAAACTTGTTATCTATTGGACAATTGACTAATGATTATCCAGTAAACTGTGAGTTTTCTAATGAGCATTTTGTGATCAAGGATCGAGTGACACAAAGAGTTCTGATGAAGGGACTCAAGCAGGATAATCTCTACACCATTCGGACTTCACCAACTGCTTTCTTTTCAACAAGGTTTCGAGCAGTAACAAGGGATCTATGGCATCAAAGGCTCGGGCATCCTCAAGCAGCTGCTGTTGCTAATCTTCAAAGCAAGGGTCTTGTTAAAATATTGTCCAATAAGTTAGAGAATAAAGTCTGTGAGAGTTGTCAGTTAGGGAAGATGTCTAAGCTTCCCTTCTCTGCTTCAGTGTCTAAAACAATTGCTCCTTTTGATAAGCTTCATATTGACTTGTGGGGGCCTGCTCCTATTCCTTCAATGAATAAATCTCATTATTATGCTGCAATTGTGGATGATTTTACAAAATTCATTTGGCTGATTCCTTTACAGCAAAAGTCAGATTTATTTAATCAACTCTTACTATTTGAGAAATATGTCTTGAGACAGTTTGAGAAAAACATAAAAGTGGTACAAACAGATGGAGGAGGAGAATTTCTGAATAATGTCTTTCTTAGTCATTTGCAAAATTCTGGTATTTTACATCAAATATCCTGTCCATACACGCCTGAGCAGAATGGATTTGTTGAGAGGAGACATCGAAATATTAGAGAGTTGGGTCTTACAATGATGTTGCATGCTAATGTTCCCAAGTGTTTTTGGGTAGAAGCATTTACCACAACAGTTTTCTTAATCAACAGACTTCCTACTATCACTTTAAAATGGGAGTCCCCTTATTATATGCTTTATCACAAAATACCAGATTATGGATCTCTTCGTGTCTTTGGTTCAAGATGTTATCCTTATATTTGGGACCAAAAGACAAGTAAGTTTGACCCAAAGTCACTCTCTTGTGTATTCTTGGGCTATAGTGATCGACATAAAGGATATAGGTGTTATTATCCACCTACAAGAAGGACATTTATTTCCAGACATGTAGCATTTGATGAGGATCATATTCACTTTAAAACTCAAGTCTCCAATAACAAGTCTTGTTCAGATTTTCTGGTCACTACTTTCAAAGAATGGGATTCTTCAACAGCCCCTATATGTTCCCATTCTTCTCCATCAGCAAATACAGAAAGTCCGACTCCTAATGCACCCTTGAGTAAACAACTAACTCTATATGATTTAGTATGTGGTGCAGAACTTCAGTCCAATACTGTCTCATCTATGTTACCTGACATTTCCTCTCTACTGGATCAATCCGAAGGCCCAGCAGGTCATGAAGTAAGCAATCAGTCCATAATACCTCATGCAGAGTCCTCAAATTCTATATTGCCTGCTTCTTCACATCCTATGCAGACTCGTGCAAAATCAGGTATTCATAAACATAATCCTAAGTATGCTTTAATTCATCAGTATGTTGGCATACCAAAGCCACCAAGAACTATTCAATCAGCTGTTAAACATCCTGGCTGGAAGAAAGCTATGGAAGAAGAATTGGAAGCATTATGGCAAAATGAGACCTGGTCTCTTGTTCCCAGAAATTCCACAATGAATGTGGTTGGATCACGTTGGGTACTAACTCCCAAAATCAATCCTGATGGATCATTACAACGTCTAAAGGCAAGGCTGGTAGCTAAAGGTTTTCATCAAGTGGATGGCATAGACTTTACAGAGACTTACTCTCCTGTAGTGAAACCAGCCACTATTCGAATAATTATTTCACTAGCTGTTGTTCGAAAATGGAGTATTAGACAACTAGATGTGAAAAATGCATTTCTTCATGGACTCTTGTCAGAAAAGATATTCATGGAACAGCCTCCTGGCTTTGTGAACCATGAGAAACCTGACCATGTGTGCTTACTTCATAAGGCAATATATGGATTAAAACAAGCTCCAAGAGCTTGGTTTGATAGATTTAGCACCTTTCTACTTGAATCTAGTTTCTTCTGCAGTACAGCTGATCCAAGTCTCTTCATCAATCATTCGGCTCATGGCACCTTGGTGCTACTTCTATATGTGGATGATATCATCCTCACGGGTTCCTTAGATAAATTAATTGATCAATTCATAGCTGTGTTGCACACAGAATTTGCAATGAAGGACCTTGGTGCACTTCATTATTTTTTGGGAGTTGAAGTCAGTTATGTTTCAGATGGCCTTGTACTGCACCAATCTAAGTATGCTATTGATCTACTTGATCGTGCATTAATGAGAGATTGCAAACCAACTCATACTCCAATGACTCAAAAGTTCAAAACAGTCATGGACTCAACAGCACTTTGTGATCCTCACACCTATCGATCTCTAGTTGGTGCATTACAGTATTTAACACTAACACGTCCTGATATTTCATTTAGTGTTAATTATGTTTCTCAGTTTATGCATGCTCCAACACAAGACCATTTTACAATGGTAAGACGGATTCTGAGATATGTGAAAGGGACTGCTCATCATGGTTTACATATTCAAAACTCCAGTACATTGGACCTTTATGCCTTCTCGGATGCAGATTGGGCAGGATGCCCACAAACACGACGTTCAACCACTGGTTTCTGCACTTACCTTGGCAGTAACATAATTTCTTGGAGTGCAAAAAAACAACCCACAGTCTCTCGCTCAAGCTCAGAAGCTGAATACAGGACTATGGCCCAAACTGCTGCAGAAATCACCTGGCTTACTTTCATCCTTCGTGACCTTCAAGTTCCATTGATAACACCACCAGTTTTATTTTGTGATAATCTCAGTTCCTTGTTCATGACTGTCAATCCCGTGTTTCACGCTAGAAGTAAACACATTGAGTTAGATTATCATTATATCAGGGAGAGAGTTTCTCTTGGTTTGTTAATCACTCGGCACATCTCAACTTCAGCTCAGATTGCCGATGTTTTCACCAAGCCCCAAACCAGATATGATTTGGACAGACTCAAGAACAAACTATGCCTTGTTACCACGCCTAGTTTGAGGGCGGATGATAATATTCACCCTTCGATCAACATCATTCCTGATATGGAAACCATTAGTATGGAAAGAAGCATGACAAATATGGATGCCAAGAGTATGGCAAAGAGATTGTAGGCTGATTTATCTCCATCTCATTGACAGTCATAGGACTAATCATAGTGCAGATTTCACTCCTTGTAATTTGCTAAATCTTACCTTGTATAGCTTTTACAGTTGTTCATTACCATATATAGCTATAACCTATACAGTTTCTGTATACTGTCTTTCTATATAAATACAATACTACTCCCACGATTAAAGTGTGGTGAGATTTCTCTATCATCGACTTGTATTGATTTTCTTCTGCTTTGCTGCAAAAAAAAAAAAAAAAAAAAAAAAAACCTTCCTTCATTTCTCTTGATTTCTCTCATTCTGAAGAAGAAAAACATGGCTGAGGTGGGTTTGGCATTTCTCTCTGCTTCACTCAGCGTGTTGTTTGACAGAATGGCATCTCGAGAGGTGGTTGACTTCATGCAGGAAAGAAAACAAACCATAAGACATAGGTACACAAATGCAGATCCAAAGATAAAAGAAATAGGTACACAAATTGTGAAAAAGTGCAAAGGTCTACCTTTAGCAATCAAAGCCATTGGCGATCTCTTGTGGTCTGAATCAAATGTCGAGAGATGGACGAATATATTGAAGAGTAATTTATGGGATTTTTTCATGGAGGGGACATACATTCTTCCGGCTTTGAGGTTAAGTTATAACTATCTCCCCCCATATTTAAAAAGATGCTTTGCTTATTGTTCGATATTCCCAAAAGATCATACTTTTATGAAAGATCAATTAGTTTTGTTATGGATGGCAGAAGGCTTCTTGCAAGAATCCGAAATAGAAACTATGGAAGAAGTTGGCAATCGTTGCTTCGATGCTCTTGTATCAAGGTCATTATTTCAACAATCAAGTCATGTAATTAAGTCAGGTTTTATAATGCATGATCTTGTCAACGACTTGGCAAAATCCGTGGCTGGGCAATTTGGCACTGATAGTTTTAAAAAAATTGTGAAGATGACTCGCTACGTTTCGCATTTCGGTGAAAGTTGGGTTAAATTCCAGGATATTGAAGAGGATCTTTTAAATGCCAAACAATTGCGCACTTTCCTTGGATTAGATTTTTCATCATTATTGTATTGGGAAAACAAAATGCCAAGGACAATATTGGGCTTAAGAGTTCTCGCCCTATGTCGAATGGGGAAAAGTACTTTGCCTGATTCAATTGACAAGATGAAATATCTACGTTATTTGGATGTTTCTTGGGGAGAATTTGACAGATTGCCCGATTCCATATGTAATTTGTGCAATTTGCAAACGTTGAAGTTATCATGGTGTAGCAATTTGGATAGATGGCCAAGAGATATGTGGAAACTCAATAATTTATGTCATCTTGAAATTGATCAAACTCCCAAATTAAAGGAGATGCCGATAAAAATGGGTAGATTAAATTGTCTCCAGACGTTGCCAAAATTCATCGTCAGCAAACATGACAGTGCCAGTGGGTCTAGCATTGGAGAATTGGGAAAACTAAAAAATCTTCGAGGAAAGATTTTAATTCAAGAGCTACAAAATGTTAGATCAGCCAATGAGGCTTTGGATGAAAGCTTGAAGGATAAGGGTTACCTCGAGGAGTTGGCGTTAGAATGGAATGCTCTAGAAGAAGTACGTGGTAATTCACAAATTAGTCGAGAAGGTGTACTAGAAAAACTGCAGCCCCATGAAAACTTGAAAAGTCTCTCCATCAACTACTACTGCGGGGAAAATTTTCCTAATTGGATAGGACTAGGGCTTCCTTCATTGTTTGAGTTGAAATTAATAAACTGCAAATATTGTTGTGCCTTGCCACCCCTTGGGCAGCTACCTTCTCTTAATAAACTCTACATTGATGGGTTGGATGGAGTTGTTGTTGTGGATTCAAAATTTTATGGAAATAGTAGTAATTCTTCAAAGAAGCCATTTGGAAGTTTGAAATTTCTGCGGATGGAGAATATGTTGAAGTGGGAAAACTAGTATCATTTAGATGTCCAAAATGAAGTTGAAACTTTTTCTCAACTTGGAAGAGTTGTATATTGCATACTGCCCTGCGCTGATAGCAAAGTTGCCTGTACATGATCCTCCTTCATTGGCCAAACTTACTATCGACAATTGTATGTCAATAGAGCTCCCCATGCACAGGCAATATTCATCTCTTGACAAATTGTTGTGATTCCCTTACGTCCATTTCATTAGACCTATTCCCAAATTTGAAGAGTATTCGAATCGAAGGGTGCAAGAATTTGCAATCTTTAGAACAACATGGAGGTGATTTAGTGATATCAAAAATACAAATATGGAGTTGTCCTAAGTTTGTATCGTTTCCAAAAGGAGGATTGCGTGCCCCTTACCTTGAAATGTTTTCTCTCAAAAATTGTAAGAGCTTGATGTCAATGTCTAGTAAGATGCACCAATTCCTTCCGTTGCTTCTTTATTTTGAGTTAGTAAATTGTCCAAAAATTGAGTCGTTTCCAAAAGAGGGATTGCCTTCCAATCTAAAGAGAATTGTGATCTTGACCTGTAAAAAACCAATCGCAAACTGGAAGGAAACACTCCCCTCTCTTGAATGGTTGGAAATCGGCGACGACAAATCAGATCATGTGGAGTCTTTTCCTGGGGATCAGTTGTTGCTGCCCACCACTCTGACCTATCTTTGTATCAAATCAATTGGAAATTTGATATCATTGGACAAGGAGGGGTTTCAACACCTCACCTCCCTTATAGAATTGGTGATCATCAACTGTCCTAAGCTCAAGTACATGCCAGAAGAGGGGTTCCCTGCCTCCCTTCATATTTTAGCAATATGGAACTGTCCTGCGTTGGGGAAAGAGTTGGAAGGTTAAAAAGGAAAAGAATGGCTCAAGGTGGCTCGCGTCCCCAACATAATGTTTGATGACAAGCCAATTCAAGGACGTAATGTATGGCCAGGTGAGAGCCCCATGCAACCTCAAAGCATTAATAAAAGTAAAAGTAAATGAAATATGATTTGGCATTATAATGTGTAAGTTGATGTGATCATGAATTAACTCTTTCTTTTGTATCCGTAAAGAGTAATGTTATATACAATCGTAAAATGTACAAACGTTGTGCAGTTACTTTGAAAAAGAGTGGGGTCTATTATTAAAAAATTAATTTATTTTCATATAGGTCTCATATTTATTCATTTTTTTCAAAGCGATTGCACGACGCTTGCATACTCACTACTACAAATATTATTTCTCTAGAATAAATGCCTTTTTTGGATTGCCGATTTACTTCCATTTTCTCCGTGTAGTCAAATTAATTCTCTTTCTCTCTTTTCTAACTGTCTCATTCTTTTCAGTGAAAGAATGGGAATCCAGTATATGATTCTTTAATGTTCGGCTATTGGAATGTGGAGGAGGATCAGTACTATTAAGTATTAACAAGTTCTGGGGTGCGTACAATTTTTTGTAAAGAGTTTTGCTATACAACTTCCACCACACTCTATACTCTACAATCTATATATTTTTTTTAATTTTTTTAATTTTTAATATTTTTTAAAAATTTCTTTTTGAGTTTATTCTTTTTAAATTATTTCAAATTTTTTATTCACTATTCATATAATAAAATTTGATAAAAGAAAAAAAAATATAAAAATTAAAAACAAGTGTGGAGTGTGGACTGTTAGAAAGTTGTGAAGATTTTTTGTTTAGTAAATAGGGTCTCTTCAATCATCTTTACTTAAAATTCACATTCAATGAATTACTTTTATTTTCCAAAAACAAATGCACTATATGACTTTTCTTGATCTTGCAAAAATCGTGACACTCATTTGGTTGCTTTTTTTGCAATCTAGTGATCATATTGATATTGGACTATGTTTATTATTATTTTTTTTATAATTCTTGAAAATATAGAATTAATATTATCTGATGTTATCATAGAATCCATAAATGTTAATATATTTACTATGTTTCTTTAAATTGCACCACAAACTATTAAAATTGGCAATTTACATCATAAAGAACTAGAAGCTGACAATTTGTACTCTCAGCACTTAACATATTGCCTATACGATCAATATGTTTATCACCTACGTACGTAATTGATGTTACTAATTAGTGATTGGAATAATTAATTCTTGATTTTTAAATTATATATATATATATAGATATATATGTATGTATGATGAAAATTGGGGTTCGTATTTGAATCTGAATTGATAATTGAATTGTTTTTATTTAAGGTAAAGTTGATTTGATTCATGAGAAGTGAAGATATTTGCTTAAATCTTGTGTGCGCGCGGGTCAGAAGCAACCTCCTACGTACCTAATTGCCACACGCATTATTGC
The DNA here is from genome assembly GCA_961763995.1 of Juglans cinerea. Lineage (NCBI taxonomy): Eukaryota > Viridiplantae > Streptophyta > Magnoliopsida > Fagales > Juglandaceae > Juglans > Juglans cinerea. Next base: position 22,487,145 of record CAUIVZ010000015.1, on the reverse strand, counting down.
CTTCCATTTCTATATGCATTTCCAGATCAATCATGTTTTCTGATCCGTGAAGGGAATGGTTTGGCAGATGGTTTGAGAATTTTGGGAGCTGTGGATGTGAGACCATGCACCTTTGCTTCCATTGCACAACTTCCGGCTAAAGTGAATTCTGGCATGGCTAGTTGTGGACGTGAGATATTAGAAATTATGATGCGAAGTTTGCATATGGTTTTTCTTGTCATATATATGGTTCATGGGGCAAACATTTTTGCTCAACATTCTGGTTTGAAATATGGTTTATTATTATTATATATTGCTATCATTTGCACTGGTATATATAGATGCCTCTTTTTACTCAGTTTTTCACTTACCAGAACACTTATATTGCATGTACGTTTTGGTTCATGCAGGACTCCCTCACTTTAAACACTAGTTTTATACTCTTTTATTATGATAAATATAGTTCGAAATAAGTATTGTACGGATTAGTTTCTATTATCATAAATAGTTCGAAATAAATAGTTTCTGCTATAAGTGAGGATTATCAATAAAATTGAAGGTACCGTCCATCTTATGAAAAAAAAAAAACAATCAAGCGTATTGACCTCAGTTTTTTTATCATTCATGGTGTTCCTCTTATGCAAATAAAGAATATCAATAAAATTTCTTTTATAATTTCTATTGTACTTCTACACTAAAAGAGGTTATAGCCTCATGAATAGTAGATTTTGTTTGTGCTTACACTGCATAATTACATTTTTATCCTCTAATTCATCATTAAAATTATAATTACAATTATAATTATTATAATATTAATTAGAATGTAATAATAATAATGAACTTACAAATAATCTAAATTGAAAGATTTTGTTTATTGAACTTTTGGAACAACTTAAGATTTTATTATATTTTCTCTTAGATTTAAAAATAATATTATTTTCCGTATACAATATTATTTGAAAAGAATAACAATTATTAAGTGATATTTTTTAATAAATAAAAATTTCCGTCCTAGTATTTCTCATAATAATGAATCATACTGAATAATAATTTTTAAATTAATATTGTTTTTATTTGAAAAAAATACTATACTTTTTCAAAATTCAAATGAATAGCTTATTTTTACATTTTATCATTCCAATAACAATTGTATCTATAAAAATTAAAAAATATTATTTATCTTTTTCATTTATAAGAACAATATTACTATTATTATTATTATTATTATTATTATTATTATTATTATTATTATGTACATATCTAATTGGTCTTATAAGGAGTGAAACAATGCATGTCCTATTATGATTTTAATATTATGAGTTTTAAACATTTGATTTGTTGTGTGTTTAATAATTTTATATTTTCTGTTTCTTTCATTTTCTTAAGTATATATATAATTATAAGAGATGTTCAATAATTTTATATTTTTTTTGTCTCCGTCATTTTCCTAAGTATAATTATAAGAGAACTATTATAAACACAAAGAAATTATACAAAAGTATACTCGTAAACTTACGTGACTTTATGAGATTTGTTAGATTTATTTTATAATAAAAATAATTTTATCATCTGATATATTACATCAAGCAATGTCAGTTTGAAGTTTACTTTTGTGTAACTCTTTTGTGTCTAAAGTATTTTACTAATTACAATCACTTGTAAAATTTGTTAAATAGATTTTTGATTGTCTTTATATTTATCATTATTTGTTATTCTAATTGATATACATCTTAAAATTCATACTTACGACGTTAAAAATGTTGTAGCACTTTCAACAGAAAATACATACCTTGTAAGTGAGCTCTTACTTGTATATTTATAACACATTTGTTGTCGGAATCAAGATATCGTTTAGCCATAATTGAGGGTGTCCAAAAATCTAAAAATCAAAGCCTGGAATGGATGGTCCAAAAACTCTGACTGATTATGCTGACTGTTCTTATTCATATTGGGCTCTACGAGAGATAAACATATATAAATACATGAAAGAAAATATATTATACCCTTGAGTTTGTCTATTCAATTTGATTGTTCATGTATTTTTTAAAAAAATATTTAAAGATATTTAGAAAATATTTAAAATAATAAAAGTACAAATTTATACTAAGAGTCTAAGAGCAAAGCCAACTGTCAAAGCTAGGTGACATAATAGTAGAAATCAAACTGGAATAATGTTCTAACAATCTCAAGCTCACATATTCATTTAAAAAAAAATGTGATTTGTCTAAAAAAAGAATAAATTTTCATATAAATCTCGAATGAGTTATGCTATTCAGATCCCATATCATATATATTTTAAATTTCTTTATATTTTTTATGCTAAATTAATTGAATTGTACTACTCATCATCTATACACTACATACTTATTAGTTATTATAGGAAAAAGGAAACAAAAATTAAAAAAGATGTGTTGTGTGTGGGTGGTATAAGGCTGTGTTTGGATGTTGGATCCAACTCATCCAACACAACTTATCTCAAATCAATTATTGATATGATTCACTATTTTTTTAATTTTTCACAAAAAAATTAAATTAAATTCAACCTACTTCATACATTTCAGCCTAAAAACTTAAGAAAGCTGCTACAGACTCAGAGATTATACAAAAGTAAACCCACAAACTAATATGGCTTCATGAGATCCGCGATATCTACTTTATAATAAAAATAACTTTACAATCTGATGTACCACATCAAACTACATCAGTTTATAAATTTATTTTTATGCAATTCTTGTGGTTAAAGTATTTTTGAAGACTTAAACCCATTCAACCTAAAAAATTAAATCAATTTTAATAAAACTAACAAAATATTATTATTAACAACTTAACTCAACGTGGTGTTACTTTCTCCTAATATTTGGTATTTACACTTTACAGAAGCACGAGTATATATGCTCTCCCCTTAATCAGATAATGAAAAAAGTGAAAAAAAACACTCCTAGACGATCATGTCTGCTTCCAAATTTGGTGCTGAGTCTTCACGTCCAGGCCAAAGGTAACCAATAAGACATCATTTTACCTTTCTCTTGATCTACTTATTCCATGCGATTTACCATTTTGTTTTGTTCAATTTCTGATTGAAGCTTTTGGCTTTACCATCAAACCGATAATGGTTTCATCTCTGTCTGTAGTTTTAGATCTTGATTTATACTTGATTGAAAGGTGGAATACTATTTTTCGAAGTTCTTCCTTTTTTTATAATATGAGAATTAAATCTCGATTTTAATTTCATATTGGGCTCTACGATTTTTTTTAGTTTGTAAATTGAAGAGCGATCATGTCAACTAATGCACAACTCTCTCTCTCTCTCTCAATTATTAATATAGATTCAAATACGTATATAGTTTAAAAATCAAGAATTAATTATTCCAATCACTAATTAGTAACATCAATTACGCACGTAGGTGATAAACATATTGATCATATATATAGGCAATATATATGTTAAGTGCTGATGAGAGTACAAATTGTAAGGTTTTAGTTCAACATATCAAAAAGTGATCATCACAAACATAGGAATAGGTTGCAGCTCTTATGAATAATAACGTACCCCTGGTTTCATATCCCAGGAGAAGGCATCTTTTAAAAAACTGATTAAAAACAAAAAACAGGACACCTCACAATAGACTGCAAAAGTTTTAAATTTTCCAACTGAATCACAAGTTTGTGAAGGCAGGGGTAAATGTTAAACATCACTAGCTGAGCAGTCATTAGATTCTCACCTTTCCATGGTTACCTTTACTTGTTGCAACTAAAGGGAGTTCTGCAACTTCTCGACCCAAAACTCGAAGAATTCCAGCCGATACGATGAATGAGCTGCAGTGTCAGCAAAAAAGACTCTTGTCATATGTTCAAGAGAGACAACATATAAGGTTAGACCTTAGAGAAAACTAGCTTTTACTTTACCATTCAGTACATTCCTCCATATTCTTGGCCCCTTATGTTCCTTATGAGAGAGAGAGAGAGAGGCGTTTAAGTTGATATGGAAAAGAATGGAAAAAGGCGACTAAACATGGGCTCTGACAGCACAGTATCAATAATGAAAAGATCTTAATTACTCACCCATAAACCATAGCTGGAATAAGGTCCTGTCCACTAATTGAGTCTATTTTAGGGGCAAAGCAATCCTGAAATACAAAGACAATCATCTCAAACTAATTGGAGTCAAACCATGTGAAGGAACCAAATTAATTAAGGAATAATATCAAGTTAAGGACAGTGTTATACTGTGTCAACAACATACAATTACACTGTACTTCTGCAGTTAATTGACATTTTGAAAATTTAAATGGGAGGCAAAACCTTCTTGAGAAAGAGGTTTCTTAAAAATCATATCCCACAAGAATAGAAGCCACGAGAAAATCCTCTGCTCAGTGCTTCCTTCCATGCATATACCTTTTCAAACCTGGCTGCTCTGTTAAAAGAAAACATCATTATCTGAATGGTAGTCAAGACCGCCACTTTAGACCAAACAAATAAATACAAAAAATGAAATTATTAGTTAATTTTTCTTTTCGACTTTTCAAAATGTCCACAAAATCCATATATCATTATATATAGAGAAGGAAAAAATCTGGATATGTATGAGCTAATTAAACTCGAGATAAAGACGCAAACTTTATAAAATAATAATCGACTAGGAAAAAAACAACTAACTCGATAGGATCAAACTTCATTTTATTTTAATTTTATAGAGGGGCAGAAAATAAAATAATCTCTTGTTTCTTTTTCTTTTATTATTTTATCCGTCAGTTGGCACATGTTATGGTCATTTTAATTATTTATTGACTGGTGGTTAGCTTTGATGATTTCACTTAAGAAAAGACCCATCAGACGTCTTACATCAACAGTTATCATCTCTCTTTTTAGAGTCCGTCTACGCAACCTCCCACTGTAGCTTAGGGGTGGGCAGTGGGGCCGCCGCCCCCGCTGCCCCGCCCGGCTTCCGCCCCGCCCCCGCATGGGCGGGCGGGCTAACCCGCTTCATCATCAATGCCTCTACCAACTTTTCCTCCAACTTCATCATCAAATTTTTAGACACAACTCGTAAATTAGGTTTTCTCCAACTGCAGTTGCTGATTTTCCCCAATCTTTCCATTGCTTAAATCGTCTGTAATGGCTCCAATCTCCTCAACCCAAATGGATGCGCTCACAACAATAGTTTGCAACCTGCAAGAGGTGACCCTTCACAGATAAGGGAGAGTGAGGGGTGGGGGATTTCGTGATTTCGTCTGGGTGAGGGATAAGACCCTTCGCAGAGAAGGGCGAGTGGGGGTGGGGGAATTTTGTCTGGGTGAGGGAGAAGACCTTCACAGAAGGGGGGGGACTTCGCATGGGTGAGGGAGAATGGTAGAACCGTGATGTGATGACGAACCGGGTTCTGTCATGTCAGTGTGTAGTGTGTGTTTAGTAGACCGGAGGTTGAGTAGATTAATTCCTCTTTTTAAGGGCGGTGCTCCTCTCACAGCTGAGAGCTCCCGTTGTGCTGAGAAAATGCCTTTTCTGATCAGAAGGCCTACCACTAAAAGAAAGGAAAACTTCGTAGACATCTTTGAAAAATAAAGATGACAATAAAAAAACATTTTACCAGCATTCACCATTTAATGCATGCATGGCCCCCTTATTAAATATATCACAAAGGAAATCATCCCTTGTACAGAGGGTAGGAAATCATAAAGGAAAAAGTAAAAACACGTTGCTAAATTGTACAGAGTAACTACATTTGAAAAGATGACCAAATATATATATATATATTCAAATCTCAATGAATCATGGCATGTTGTTGAAACATTTGCACTCATAATAAGGGCTGAGAAAACAGTACGATGGCCAAAATTCACCATAGCATTTACGGTGTAGACTTTCTGGGTGAGGAATTTGTGGGGGAGATTGTCACGATCTCACGTTGACTAAATATGAGATTGGTTGATGATTTATAAGCTCCTAGACACCCTTCCCTTGTAAGCTAGTTTTCAAGGGTGAGTTATACCTAGTGGGTTCATAACAAATGGTATCAGAGCCACCCCACGTCTAAGGCCATGTTGCGACGGTTGCAATCGTGCGGCACGGGAGGGCTTGTAATGTCCCTGTGATTTATATGTTGTAAATGGATGCAAAATATGTAAATCTGGGTTGATAAATGATGAAAAAAATGCATGCAGGTGATCTGTTTGTGAAAAGGTTTTCGAAACTGGAATGGAAAACGTAATGGATATAGGGTTCTTCGAGGGCCCCGTAACCTCTCAAAAGCTTGATTCAATATTCTTTAGGATAAAATGCCAGATAGTGTTTTCTTGTGCAATGACTGATTCTAATACCCATGCAGGAGCAACTAACCAAGAGCAATAACATATGGACACATGTTCTGACTCTAACAGAATAAGGCTGGAAATGAAATACAACGTTCTAGAACACTTAAAAGGAATACAAGTAAAAAATTCAAATACTGAACTAAAGGCAAACGGTGAGTTTTAATTACCCACGAAACAGTGCACCTTGGACATAATGAAACGGTGCGTGCAGATTGGACGAAACAGTGAGCTTCAATCTGGTCTGCTGCTATGCGTTTTGGTAACAGGTATTTCTCTTCACTTGACTTTCATACTAACTCAACTCAACTCCACTTCACTTCACTTCTCCCCTTGTCTCTCAACTGTCTTCAAAGCCGTGTAATCCTAATCCTCCTGTATGTCATCTCCTTCTCCACGGCCTCATAACAATCCTCCCCCGTTAAAAAACTTGCCCACAAGGTGCGGGTAAAGGTCCTTCATTTTTTAGAAGGATTCCCAACTATTGTTCTCCGAGGAAGCCCCAACCGATTTGATGAGGACCTCCGTGACGGCGCTGTTGCCCTGCCGCTTGAGACGGCGCTCGATGACACTCTCGGGCTCGGGTTGTATTTCTCCTTCATTATTTACTGGAGGGAGTGTGGGAAGAGGACAGATCTGGTTCCTCAATTTGCATTTCAAGCAAGAAACGTGGAACACATGGTGGATGCGTGAGGTCTCTGGTAAATCCAGTTTGTAGGCCACTTCCCCCACCCTTTGTAGTACTTGGAATGGGCCATAAAATCGGGGGAAAAGTTTGAGGTTGTGGCATGCAGCGATGGAACTCTGTCGATAAGGCTGCAAGCAGAGATAAACCCAATCTCCCTCCTCAAATTCACGCTCTGATCTTTTTTTATCTGCATAGTATTTCATTTTCTGTTGTGAATGCTGCAAGTTGTGTTGGAGTATAGTCTTGATATGTTCTCTTGTAATTAAATGTTGATCCACAGCTTCAGTACGGGCTGTCCCGGGAATATAAGAGTTGAGTCTAGGTGGACATTACCCATATAAGGCCTCAAATGGGAAAATTTTGGTCAAAGTGTGGTATGATGAATTATACCACCATTCAACCATCAGTAACCAATGTACCCAACTTCTAGGTTTATCACCCGCATAGCAGCGTAAGTAGCCTTTCAGGGACTTGTTGAGGGATTCAGTCTGACCATCTGTTTGTAGATGGTAGGCTGAGCTGTAGTGTAACACAGTTCCTTGCAACTGAAATAATGTTTTTCAAAAAGTACTCAGAAAAATAGGATCACGATCCGAGAGGATAACCTTTGGCAGCCCATGTAGTTTAAAAATTTCCATAAAGAATGACTGAGCAACCCCAACAGCTGTGTATGGGTGTGCCAATGCTACAAAATGACCATATTTGGTCAGTCTATCAATGACTACCAAAATTACATTGAACCCTTGAGATTTAGGTAAACCTTCCACAAATTCTAGTGAGATTTCCTCCCAAGCTTGTGAGGGAATTGGAAGGGGTTGGAGCATACCAAGGGGTAAAGTGGTCTCAATTTTATTTACCTGGCATGTATCACATTCGCAGACCATACGCTTGATATCCTTTTTCATCCCTTGCCAATAGAAGTCTCTTTTTGCTCGTTAGTATGTCTTCAAATAGCCTGAGTAGCCTGCTTGTGGATCTGAGTGAATATAGCTGAGGACTTTAGCCTTGAACAAGGATTGAGGGTCAATTACCAACCTGCCTTTTTTGAAGAGTAATCCTTGTCTCAGAGCATAACTTGTAGGCTCCTGCTGACCTGTAGTTAGCTGTTGTATAATCTTATTCAACTCGGGAGAGGCTGCATAGGTGGCTTTTAGTTCATCTATCCACATCGGAGTGGGAAATGTAAGCATACCTAGAAATCCCCCCTTAATCAAATCTGGTTCATGCCTCCGGGAAAGAGCATCAGCCACTTTGTTTTCTCATCCTTGCTTATACTGAATTGTAAAATCATAGCCCATTAATTTTATAATCCATTTTTGTTGTTTCACCGTACCCACCTTTTGTTCCAAGAGATACTTAAGTGACTGTCGATCACTTTTAACAATGAAGGTCTGACCCAATAAATAGGGTCTCCACTTGTGAACTGCAGTGACTAGAGCTAGGAGCTGGTAGAGAGGGTCAAAGTTTTCCCCTTCAATGCCTTGCTTAAATAGGCAATAGGCTGGCCCTCTTGCATTAATACGGCCCCAACCCGACATCCACTTGCATCGCACTCAATAATGAATTTTTGAAAAAACTTAGGCAACCATAATACGGGTGGAGTTGAGACTAGTGCCTTAAGTTTCAGAAATGCCACATTAGTCTTATCATCCCAATGAAAAGAGTTCTTTCGCAAAAGAGTCGTTAGTGGGGCTGCAATAAGGCCATAACTCCGTATAAATTTCCGATAATACCCCGCCAAGCCTAGGAAGCCTCTCAAAGCTTTAGTATCTACTGGAGTTGGCCATTCCATCATTGCTTGTACCTTCTTTGGGTCAGCTTTAACACCCTCACCAGAAACTATGTGACCCAAATACTCCACCAAATTGACACTTGGATAATTTAGTGAATAAGCAATGGGTAGATAAGGTTTGTAGGACCACTTTAAGATGCCCCAATGTGCTCATCCATGGTGCGGCTGTACACCAGGATATCATCAAAAAATACTAAGACAAATCTCCTTAAATACGGCCTAAAAATTGTGTTCATGAGCCCCTGAAAAGTGGAGGACGCATTGGTAAGCCCAAAGGGCATTACCAAGAACTCATAATGCCCCTCATGCATTCGGAAGGCTGTTTTAGGGATATCCTCAGGTACTACCCTGATTTGATGATAGCCAGATTGAAGATCTAGCTTTGAGAACACTGTTGCCCCATGCAGTTCATCTAGGAGTTCATCAATCACCGGAATGGGAAACTTATCCTTAACCGTTTCCTGGTTTAGTGCCCGATAGTCGACACATAAACGCCAACTCCCATCAGCTTTGCGGACTAATAAAATAGGTGAAGAAAATGGACTAGAGCTTGGTCGAATGACACCTGTCTTAAGTAATTTAGCCACTATTTTCTCTATTTCTGACTTCTAGTAGAAAGGGTATCGATAAGACCGTGTAGAAATGGGACTAGTACCCTCCTTGAGGACAATACGATGGTCATGAGACCTCATGGGTGGCAACCCCGTAGGTTCATCAAAAACCTGGTCAAAATCTTATAACACTTGTTTGATTCCCGGATGGTTCACCTCATTGTCCAACACTGCAGGTGTGGCTTGCAACTGTAGAATTAAACCCTTCCCCTTGTAACACAAGTTTAGAAACATTTTGTGACAATTAGAGAATGAAGTTTGTTGTAGTTGAAGACCTTTAAACATAACTATTTTACCCTCCCATTGAAACTGCATTTGTAGGGCAGAAAAATTCCAATTTATGGAACCAAGGGACTCGAGCCACTAAATTCCTAAGACTCCATCACACCCAGCTAAGGGTAATACAAAATAAGAGGGTTTAAAACAAGCCCCCTGAATTCGAGTAACTACTTCATCACAAGATCCCAAGGTTTCTACCACTTGCACTTTTAACTTTAGCTCACTATTAACTGGCAGGTTAGCTTTTGTAACCATAGATGGGTCCAGGAAGTTGTGAGTACTTCCTGTATCCACTAAAATAAGCACAGATGCAGTACCAATATGGCCATGTAATCTCATAGTTTTAGGGCAAGGAGTACCTGTTAATGCATTCAGTGTAATTGTTGGGCCATCGAGTGTAGTAGGTGGTGCTGTTTCAGTCATATCCGTGGAATCATAGAACACTTCTTCACCCTTGACCTCATTGTTCGAGTCAGCAGCTTGTAGAAAGTAAATCTTTGGAGATTTACACACATGACCCAAATGCCATTTTTCTTCACAATGAAAACATAATTCATGCTTTCTTTTATCATCCATATGGCTCGATAACACCCTCCTCATGGGGGTAGGTGACTTTGGTGGTTGAGTTGTACTTGTGTTAGGGGCTGACTATTGACTTCCAGTGGTGTTCTGATATGTATTTCGGTCTCCCCATGGTTTAACATTTCTTCTTGTAATAACCCAAAATTCTTCTTGTATTTTTATGAGGCTAAATGCTATGTTGAGGTTCGCTGGTTTGAGCAACCGAAGAGGAAGACGAATTTCATCTTTGAGGCCGCTAAGGAAGTAGCTCAACTTATGGGTGTCGGAGAGCCCTTTAAGTCGATTTGAGAAGACTCAAACTGAGCCTTATACACAGCCACTGTCGAAGTTTGTTTCAGCCTGGTGAGAGACTCCATCGGATCGTCATATGTTGTTGGACCAAAGTGTAGTTGAAGTGCTTCAGTGAAGGTCTGTCAGTTCGTAAACTGTCCTGTATCAATCGCATCTTGATACCATGTGAGAGCCTCCCCTTCCATGTAGTATGAAGCCATTAAAAGCTTTTAAGCAGCAGGTGTTTGATAAAATGTAAAGTAGTGGTTCATCTTGAAAACCCACCCTGCTGGGTCCTCTCCACGAAAATGAGTAAAATCTAACTTGACTCCCCTGGGCGCTTGCCGACGTTGCTCCCCATCAGTTTCTACATCATGGTGTGCCTCTTGTCTCTCTTGATGGTCAAGGTTGATGTGCTGGGCCTGATTTGCTAAAACTTATCTTAGCATCTCAGAAATTTGGTGCATCTGGTCACTCATATTATGAATAGCTTGATCATGCTGAAGTAACATATCTTGCTATTGCTGCTTGGTGCGGATATTTTCAGCCATTAGGACGTTTGGCTCTAGATACCACTTCTAATGTCCCAATGATGTATATGTTGTAAACGGATGGGAAATATATAAATCTGGGTTGATAAATGATGGAAAAATGCATGCAGGTGATCTGTTTGTGAAAAGGTTTCTGAAACTGGAATGGAAAACGTAATGGATATAGGGTTCTTCGAGGGCCCCTTAACCTCCCAAAAGCTTGATTCAATATTCTTTAGAATAAAATGTCAGATAGTGTTTTCTTGAGCCATGACGGATTCTAATACCCCACGTAGGAGCAACTAACCAAAAGCAATAACATATGGACACCTGTACTGACTCTAACAGAATAAGGCTGGAAATGAAATACAAAGTTATAGAACACTTAAAAGGAATACAAGTAAGAAATTCAAATACTGAACTAAAGGCAAATGGTGAGTTTTAATAACCAACGAAACGGTGCGCCTTGAACATAATGAAACGGTGCGTGCAGCGTGGACGAAACGGTGAGCTTCAATCTGGTCTGCTGCTGTGCGTTTTGGTAACATGTATTTCTCTTCACTTGACTTTCATACGAACTCAACTCCACTTCACTTCACTTCCCCCTTGTCTCTCAACTGTCTTCGAAGCCGTGTAACCCTAATCCTCATGTATGTCATCTCCTTCTCCATGGCCTCATAACAGAGACATTTTGGTGGCCTTTGTATTTACTGATAAATGGAATCTTTCATATATCCACAAACAAAATAATACACATTGTCATAATAAAAAAATAAAAAAATAGCGAGGATGATCCTCATCCCCAAAGAGAACGAGATAAGTAAATAAAATTTGAATAAAGTAATAGAAGATCGTTATAAAAATGATTCCAAATTATTTACATTTATTGGGTTCGATTATAAGAATAATAGATTAGTCCAAGTAAGTTGTTTCATAATTTGTATTAAGAAAATAATAAAATAAAATTTTAAACGATTTTAATGGAATGAGTGAGTGTAAAAAAGATAAACTCGGTCATAAAGTAATAAAATAAAATGATGAAAACGTAATTTTTTAAATAGAAGAAATGCAATGACAATGATAAAAAGGGGAAAATAAGAATAAAGAGGGACAAAATGGAAAACATTTGGAGAAAAAGAAGGACAAAATGGAAAAATAAAACTTGGAGAAAAATCACTGTTTATGTACGTATAGGCTCTTTTTATTATATTATATTATAGAAGAAGAAATGCAATGACAAGGATAAAAAGGGCGAAAAAGAAGAATAAAGAGGGACAAAATGGAAAAAGAAAAATGGAGAAAAAGCAAGGATAAAATGGGAAAATAAAATTTGGAGAAAAATCACCATTCATTTTAGAAGATAAAACTCCAATTAAATAGGGGCAGAAACGTAATTTTAAGAAAAACAAAATTAGTAATAAGGATAAAATGGGAAAATGATAAATGCAGAGGGATAAAAATGGAAATAAAATTTGGAGAAAAATTGGAATAAAATTTTTTGAGCGAAATTACTATTCATCAGCTATAGCCACTTTTATTTATAGAATATATATATATATATATATATAATATATATAGCATTTAAAAATCAAGATTTACCTGATCATTCACCAATAATTAAAATGAGATTTTGCATTAAAAGTCAATTTGCTAAATCCCATGATTAAGTTTAATATTCCAATCACTAAGTACTAACATCAATTACGTGATAAACATATTGCTCATATGGGCAAATATTTTTTTTTTACTTGATAACAATTCTTGCATGAGTTCCAAATCGACTACACCGGCCAGCAATCTAAATTCTAAACAGTATTGAAACGCAGTCCACCTCCTGCGGCTGCAGGGCTAGACGGGTCAAAAATCCATTTCAGAGGTCTCAAAAAACAAGCCGAAGAGTACTTCTCTAATCCCAAGATGATATCCATCTTGGCTTGTAGATATAACAATTACAAGGACACATTCATTGCTTCAGTTCCACACAACAAATCATACACGATATTGATCGGAATCATTGAAATTTGTTCTAGTTGAAGGCCAGACCGTAAGGTAAAACTTGAACAACAAACGAACATGATAACTCAGGTTCATGGCCCCACATACTATTAACATTTTCACTTGAAATAAAACCGAGAGCAGATAAATCGCCATGCGAGACTCAAGACAAATCTTAGTTGGCACGGCTTCTAAAAACATCAAGACCCATCTCAGTTGGATCGGTGGCCTGCAGCTCTATTTGAATACCATCAAGTTCTCTCTTGAACCTATCCTTGGAGCTTGCATAGATCTTCTTGCTCCGCACCCTTGATGTATTATCAGGGGACCATGCAATGAAGAAAATCCTGCTTTTTTGGCAGTTTTCTGCAGTGACAAAGTCAAAATCAAAAACAGCATATCGATGGAAGACTTGCAGCGAAATCCTTGTAGCTTTGAGTTGGCTCCCCAACTTCTTCTACCACTACCTGCTTTTGCTTCTCCTCATCTTAAATACAATGAACCGATAAGTCCTTTTAACCTTCAACTCCAGAAACTTCAGCTTGCAGTCATCATGCACAGCCATCCCTGATGCTGCATTAGCCATGGCTAGATATCAAGGTTACGAGACAGAAATGGGTTCAGATAATGGGGCGCAGACGGGAAAATGGGGAGTGAACCTGCGGAGGAAAAAGAGAGAGATTGAACTCAGAGAGACACCAGTCTCAGATAATAAAACGGAAGACTTTTTTCTTCTCTCTCTTTTCCTTGCTCATATAGGCAATATGTTAAGTACTGGAGTACAAATTGTCAAGTTTTATAAATTGTTTATGGTGCGATTTAAAGAAAAATAGTAGTACAAATTAAATGTTTTAGTGAAAGTTTTGAGAAGTTTTGACAACACAAATATTAACATTTATATATAGACTTCTGATAACATCATATAACATTTCTATATTCCTCAAAAATTAAAGAAACAAATAATTAACAGAGTCTGATGTCAATATCACTAGTACCTTGTCTTGAACATTCCATTTAGTGTAGCAAGCCAGAAGTTGCAAATGTTGAGGCAATATCCCAAGATTCCCACATGCTAATGTTTTACTTAGTCAGATACAAATATTAATATTTATGGACTCTGTGATAACATCTGATAATATTTCTATATTTATCAAGAATTAAAAAAACAAATAATAAACATAGTCTAATATTAATATGATCACTAGATTACAAAAAAAACAAAAAACAAGAAACAACCAAATGAGTGTCACGATATGGAGTAGATGATCTGTGGAGGGGCGTAATTAATATTTGGACTCAAAAGATTACTCAAATATTACCGACCACTACACACTCATAGGAAGCCGTCGTGAGAATCCATGCCTCCAGCATCACGAATATTTATATTATAAAAATGGACACTACTTTTTTTCTTTTACTTGCAAATATTTTTTAAGGGTCTTTAAATATTTTTAAAAAATAAAATAAAACCTAATTAAATAAGAGACATGGGACATACAAAGCTGTACGTACCGAGAACTTATTAATAGTGATGATCCTCCTCCACATTCCGATAGTGGTCATAAACGATATTCGGACACTAGATCAGCTTCATATTCACACCAACTTGTCCATGCTGTGATTGAAAAGAATGAGACAGTTTGAAAAGAAAGAAAGATAATTAATTTGACAACACGGAGAAAATGGTAGTAAAGTATATATATGTATGGAAAATAAATGAGCTTGAGGGATCTAAGAATTTGTATATATAAAAAACAGAAATTCGATTGGCAAAACAATTAAAAGCTTTGAGGTTGCATGGGGCTCTCACCTCCCGGCCATGTATCACCTTGAATGTGTACACCATCGATAATTATGTTGGGGACGCTAGCCACCTTGAGCCATTCTTTTCCTTTTTTCATTCTCAACTCTTCCTCCAACACAGGACAGTTATCTATCCCTAAAAAACGAAGGGAGTCAGGGAAGCCCTCTTTTGGCATGTACCTGAGGTTTTGACAGCCATCGATCCGCAATTTTTCAAGGGAGGTGAGGTATTGAAACCCCTTCTTTTTCAATGATTTCAAATTTCCAATTGATTTGATCCGAAGATAGGTTAGAGTGGTGGGCAACAACAACTCCCCTGGAAAGGAATCCACATGATCTTCTAATTTGTAGTCGCCGATTTCCAACCATTCAAGAGAGGGGAGTGTTTCCAAACCCCATCCCTTCCGGTTTGCAATGAGTTTCTCACAGGCTAATATCCCAATTTTCTTCAGATTGGAAGGGAATCCCTCTTCTGGAAACCACTCAACTTCTGGACAATTTACTAAATCCAAATTACACAAAAGAAGTAGGTGCATCTTACAGGGCATTGACCTCAAGCTCTCACAATTTTTGAGAGAAAACGATGCAAGGTTAGGGGCACGCAATCCTCCTTTTGGAAAAGATACAAAATTAGGACATCTCCATATTCCTATTGTTGATATCACTAAATCACCTCCATGTTGTTCTAGAGATTGCAAATTCTTGCACCCCTTAATTTGAATACTCTTCAGATTTGGGAATAGGTCTAATGGAAAGGACGTCAGGGAATCACAACAATCCTTCAAGACCAATACTTCAAGGGATGAAAATTGTTGCTGCATGGAGAGCTCACACTTCTTACAATCATCGATCTCAAGTATTTTCAATTTTGAGAGTAAACTATCATGTTCATGTTGTTTTGTAAGTGCAAGAAATTCCAAATTATCACTCCTAGTTATTTTCATACTGGTGAGAACTGGGAATGAGGCTGTGGAGAGCGAAGCCACAAGATCTTGACAATCCCTAATCTCAAGTTTGTCTAACGAAGGAAGATGTACAGGCAACCTTCCTCTCAACTTGGGGCAGTTCATAATATGCAACCCTTTAAGTTGAGAAAAATTTCCAACTTCATTTTCTTCACCCAAATGAAACCAGTCTTCCCAATTCGACATATTCTCCAACGTCAGAAATTTCAAACTTCCAAATGGCTTCATTGAAGAATTACTAATATTTCCATAAAATTCTGAACCCACAATAACAACTCCATCTAGCCCAACAATGTCGAGTTTCTCAAGAAAAGGTAGGTGCCCAAGGGGTGGCAAGGCACTACAATATTTGCAATTACTTAATTTCAACTCGGACAATGAAGTAAGCCATCCTATCCAATCTGGAAAACCTTTCCCGCCGTAGTAGTAGATGGAGAGACTTTTCAAGTTTGCATGAGGCTGCAGATTTTCAAGTACATCTTTTTGACTATCCGAAATATCAAGGACTTCTTTTGGAGCATTCCATGAAAGCACCAACTCCTTGAGGTAACCCTTATCGTTCAAGCATGCATCCAAAGCATTTTCAAGTACACCTCTTTGACTTTCCGAAATATCAATTGGAGCATTCCATAAAAACACCAACTCCTCGAGGTAACCCTTATCCTTCAAGCTTGCATCCAAAGCATCATTGGCTGATCTAACATTTTGGAGCCCTTCAATCAAAAGCTTTCCCCGAAGATTTTTTAGTTTTCCCAATTCTCCAATGCTAGACCCACTCCCACTGTCATGTTTGCTGACGATGAATATTGGCAACGTCTGGAGACAATTTAATTTACCCATTTTTATCGGCATCTCCTCTAATTTGGAATTTTTATCAAATTCAAGATGACGTAAATTATTGAGTTTCCACATATATCTTGGCCAGCTATCCAAATTGCTACACCATGATAACTTCAACGTTTGCAAATTGCACAAATTACATATGGAATCGGGCAATCTGTTAAATTTTCTCCAAGAAACATCCAAATAACGTAGATATTTCATCTTGCCAATTGAATCAGGCAACTTAGTAATCCCATAGTACTCTCTGCTGCCTGCTAGGGAGAGAACTCTTAAGCACAATATTGAATCAGGCAACGTTTCCCAATACTGTACTCTTGAAAAATCTAATGCAAGGAAAGTGCGCAATTGTTTGGCCTTTGAAAGATCAGCTTCAATATCTTGCAACGTACCCGAACTTTCACTGAAATAGGATACATAGCGAGTCATCTTCACAATTCTTTTTATACTATCAGTGCCAAATTGCCCAGCCACGAATTTTGCCAAGTCATTGACAAGATCATGCATTACAAAACCTGAAATAGGTTCATGACTTGATTTTTGAAATAATGATCTTGATACAAGAGCATCGAAATAACGATTGCCAACTTCTTCCATTGTTTCTATTTCGGATTGTTGCAAGAAGCCTTCCGCCATCCATAACAAAACTAATTGATCTTTTTTAAAAATATGATCTTTTGGAAATATCGAACAATAAGCAAAGCATCTTTTTAAATACGAGGGAAGATACTTATAACTTAACCTCAAAGCTGGAAGAATGTATGTCCCCTCCATGGGAAGATCCCATAAATTGCTCTTCAATATATTCGTCCATCTCTCGACATTTGATTCAGACCACAAGAGATCGCCAATGGCTTTGATTGCTAAAGGTAGACCTTTGCACTTTTCCACAATTTGTGTACCTATTTCTTTTATCTTTGGATCTGCGTTAGGGCTACCATTACGAAATGCATGCTTTTCAAAAAGTGACCAACAATCATCTTTTTTTAATAGCTTTAGATGATGAGTTGCAATAGCGCGCATGGCCGATGCAACGCTTTCATTCCTTGTGGTGACAAGGATCTTACTTCCTGGAGCCCCATATTGCAAGAGTCGGCCTAGGAACTCCCGATGATTGGATTTGTCACTCCAAACATCATCCAAAACAAGGAGAAATTTCTTCCCCGTCAAATTCTTCTTTAGTATAACTCGAAGCTGCTCTGGATCCTCAGTAGAACGAGCTAACGAAGCTGCAGCCTGATCTTGATTATTCTTCTTTAGTATAACTCGAAGATGCTCTTCAGCCTGATCTATAATTGATTTCTCTACCTTGGGCACATCAAATTCTTCTGAAACACAAAACCATATTTTAAGGTTGAAATGTTGTTCCACCCGACTGTCATTGTATGCCAGTTGAGCAAGGGTAGTCTTGCCGATTCCCCCCATGCCAACGATGGCAATCACGCACTTTTCAGACGAGAGCAAAAAGTCAATTACGTTTTTCTTGTCCTCATCCCTACCAAAAGTGTCGGACTCTGAGACGTGTGAATCAGTGGACAGCCATTCTGGATATTGTTTTGCCCCAACTCCTACTTGTGGACCCATAAAATCCTTCGCTTTTACTAGATCTTCTAGTCTATCAAGTACCTCTTCTATTTTTGGCTCTACTTCATTGAAAAAATTATCAAGGAAAGTATTAGAGATGCAGCCTAGTACCTTTTCTGCAGTGGTACTGGATTCAGCGTCCGGCTTTCTTTGCAAGGCTTCAGTAGCAATCTCATCCAAGATGTCCTCCGCGTCGAAGAGAACATCCTTCAACTCGTCAACCCAGTCTTTCACGAAAGGATTCGTAAGTTGCTTTTCTTCCGCGTATGCAAGCACAGCATTCACAGACAGCATTGCTGTCTTCAATTTCCTTGAGAGTCTTATGGTTTGTTTTCTTCCCTGCATGAAATCAACCACCTCTGGAGATGCCATTCTGTCAAACAACACGCTGAGTGAAGCAGAGAGAAATGCCAAGCCCACCTCAGCCATGTTTTTCTTCTTCGGAATGAGAGAAATCAAGGGAAATGAAGGAAGGTTTTTCTTTTTTGGCAAACAGCAAAGAAAGCTCAGGTTGCAAGAAAATTCTTACTATAATAAAATTAAATAGGAGAAATGTCAGTGGCACATGCTCTGGTCAACATTATTGCCAATATCTTTAAACCGACACCAGTATCTTTTTTTAATAATAATTACGAGTAAAATAATTCAATTATTCTAAGAATAATAAAATTAAAAAAATTTTAAAATATTTTAAAAAATAAAAAAATTTTGGTGTGTGGTGTATGGGTTTATGAATATCAATGCTCTTTTGAAAAACACTATTTCCACATAAAAAAAACTTACCGAAACTTTTTTTTTATTTTTTTTATTGTATTTTTTTTTACTTAATCATTAAGTGTTTTTAAATGAATATATAATTTTTTTATTTTTAAAAAATATTTAAATGGTTTAAAAAAATAGTGAAAGAAAAGATAAAAAAATTTAAAAAAAAAATTTGTATGTTGGGTAAAGAATTTCTGTAGAAATCCTCTATGGACGTAGCAACGTCCATCTTTTTTTGCCTGAAAAATTATCTTCTTTTCCTGCTTTTCTACTTTTGTTTTGTTCTTATTTTCCTTTATGCATACATTGTGGTGTAATTAGGCCTCAAAGACGTACGTACAGAGAAGAAATTAAGAGCAAAATTAACAAATCATGTACAGAAAAGACGTACGTACAGATCACCTCTTGGTAAAGAAAGCTCCGAGAAACTGAGAGGTTGGTTTAACTAGAGTTTAGGATTCTTCGGGTTCTCTTTACGTAGGAGTCATGTAATGTTTTGAATACTGTGTTGAAAGTTATACCGATCAAGTAATGGAATAAAATATTTTGATATTGGTATTGTTTTGTGTATCATTTCGAGATTGTCGATATATGAATAAATTATATATATAAATATATATATAAATTATATTCTAAAATAATAGTCTATATATGAATAAATTATATATAAATACATATATATAAATTATAAATAGCCTAGTATGAATTGAGGGTCAAAAAATAAACATGTAGTTTGAAAAAATGAAAAAAAAAAAGGAAGACTGAAATATCAGCCGGTACCGGCCGGTATCAGCTGAAATATAGGCTGGCACAAGTCGGTACGAACGGTACTGGCCTGTATTTGAGCTGGTACGAAACGTATGGAGTACCTGTACCGGCCGGTACGGAAAATTTCGACCGTACTGGCCGGTACGGTACAAAATTTAAAACAGTGCCATGGCGGCCAAGAGCGTCGAGGCAGGTCGACGCTCTTACGTTGAACTGGTTTTGATGGTTCTGCAACCTCTACCTGAAATGTCTGTGCCCCATCGTGGGCCAAAGTACGTGGACGGGAAAATTTGTTTTCAGTTCTCTAAGGAGGAAATTGCCCGATCGGCTGAACCTTTTTGCTTTTCCATTGTGCTGAAGTTCCTAAGGTAGAGACCCTCGTTGGATGCGATTCGGTCATTTATTCATCTCCGCTGGGGATTATCTTGCATGCCGGTAGTTTCAGCTATGCGAAGACCAAGAAACGCTTTCATCTGAATGTCAAATGAACAAGATTTCTTGAAAGCGCTCTCTTGTGAAATTTGTGAGGTTAATGGGTTCAATATCGAGCTTTTCATTGGAAACCATATTTCAATGAAGATGAAGAACCGTCGTTGGTCCCAGTCTGGATAGTGCTGCCTGGTCTTCCACCAAATTTTTATCATGAATCTTTTCTAAAGATTTTAACTGCTCCGATTGGCCGATACATTAGAAGAGACAATCCAACAAAATGTGCTACTCGCACGGATGGAGCACGTTTATGCTTGGAGATGGATGCAGCAGAAGAACCGATTTCTTTTTCTGGATTGGGATGCCAGGGTCGGGATGAAAGCAGGAAGTACTTTATGAGAGTCTCCCAGCGTTCTGTTCCAAATGTAAAGTACAAGGGTATAACGTACGTACGTGTAGATTGAAGACTCGGATAGATGGAGAAAAGGTTTGGGTACGTAAGAATGTAAAGGACATAGAAGCTACAAATGTAGATCAAAAAGCGGTTCCAAAGGATGATATAGATAAAGGCAAGGGTTTGATGACGATGGGAGCTGGAATGGAACAAGGAAATACGAGTGCAAAGTTGGTTTCGCTAACACATACGCCTCAAGATCAAAGCTTAACGCAACAGGATTGTGGTGCAAAGGAGGGAGAGATTCCAGAAAATTTGGAGGGAAACGGAACTGATGTTAGGTTGAGCGAAGAAAATGTGATATTAGGTAAGGAGTATCATGTAGAGGAAATAGAAGAAAAGGAAATAGAGGAGCGAAATAAATGGTACTGTAAGTTTGGAATTTGAGGGGTTGCCGAAAGAGAAGTCTGATGAAAACGTGAATAGGGGGAACTTTGTTTTGGAAATGAAGAGGGATTTGAATGTTGAAAACGTAGTAGAATAGACAGATCCAGAGTCGGAACTGGAAATAATACCAGAGGAGAATGCTGAGAAGAATACCTGTATGGAGGATACGGTTTCTGAACCGGATACGGAATTAAATGTTGAAAATTTCTCAAAGCAAAGAGATTATGCCACGGACAATGAGGGTGCTGATATTAAGAAAAAAGGAGCTCGGAAAATATTTCAAAAGGTTCGTAGTTCGAATCGGGTGATAGCCTGGCCAAATAAATTTTCGCTATGATTGGTCTGAATTTATCATGGAATATTAGAGGTCTTGGTACTTCTAGAGGTAGAATAAAAAACTTGGTTACGAAATTAAAATAAAAAATTGTTGCTTTAATGGAACCTTTTGCCTCATCTAATAAGGTGCAGGATGTATTACACTTTCTACACATGGATAAGTTCACTACTAATGATGGGGAGGCTGGTAAAATTTGGGTACTTTGGCAAAGTGATCTTTCAGTTCAGCTGATTTTATGTAAAGAACAATTTATTTTAACTCATGTTGGTGATGGAGTTACAAGTGCCATTTGCTGCTTTGTATATGCCAAATGTAATATGGTGGAAAGGAGAGATGTGTGGGAGTCTCTCAATGGTCAAGTACTAGGAAATGAACCCTATATTATTGTAGGTGATTTCAATATTATAAGGGATGACTCGGAACGTCAGGGTGGCAGACCACGTTCGAGAATGGCAATGGAGGATTTTAATTCATGGATTGAGAACTGTGGATTAATGGATATGAAGTCTTTGGGAAGAAGGTTTTCTTGGTGTAATGGCCAAATAGGTCTTTCACGAAGCTGGGCGAAATTGGACAGAGGTTTATTGAATGCTAGTTGCTTGACAAGATTCCCAAATGTGAATAATTGTTATTTACCGAGATCAACGTCGGATCATTCGCCAATGTTTATTGAATTTCAGTCCGACCCTTTTTTGTATGGACCTTCTCCATTTCGGTTTCAACAAATGTGGATAGAGCATCCAGAATTCCATGATTTTGTGGGGAGTATTTGGAAGGAGGAAGTGGGCGGAATGGGCCTTTTGAAGTTGGCTTTCAAGTTGAAAAAATTAAGAGGGGCATTGCGAGAGTGAAATAAGAGAATTTTTGGAAGAACCGAAGTACATATATAGGGGTTAGAAACTCAAATTGAGGGATTTGAATCCGCGCTACAACAGGAATGGGATCCAGGGATTGAACAGGAACTTGTGTTAAAAAATATGGAATTAGCTAATTGGAGACGCCGGGAAGAAACTAGACTGGCTCAAATGGCAAAAGTTAAATGGCGTGCGGAAGGGGATCAAAATTCACATTTCTTCCATGCGTATTTATCTTACAAAAGAAAAAAACGAGTCACGGAAATGAGGCTCCAAGATGGCACGTATTTGAGATCTCCTGAGGATATAAATTTAAGAGCAGTAAAATATTTCTCTGATTTTCTGCAAAAGGAGGGCCAGGAAAGTTTGCTGGATTTATCTCATATTATATCGCCCGTTATAACATTGGAGGAGAGTGAGGCAATTGGTGCAATTCCTTTGATTAATGAAGTAAAAAATGCTCTAGATTCCATTCCTTCTAATAGTGCGCCGGGGCTAGATGGTGTTGGATCGGGTTTTTTTAAAAGCATTTGGGACATTATCAAGATGGATATTATGGCAACTGTGGAAGAATTTTTTAGAGGAGGTAAATGGTCGAGATTTTATACGTCTTCATATGTGGTATTATTCCCAAAAATGGATATGCCAACGGGGTTTGAAAAATTTAGGCCGATAAGGCTTTGTTCGGTGTTTTATAAAATTTGTTCAAAGGTGATAGTCAACCGTTTGGCAACTCTGGTTCCAAAAATAATTTATGTTGAATAAGGTGCGTTATTCCTGGAAGAATTATATTTGAAAACATCAGTCTGACTCAGGAAATGATTTATTCTATTAATAAAAAAATACATGGGGGGAATGTGGTGTTGAAACTCGACATGGCCAAGGCATATGACCATGTTGATTGGGAGTTCCTCCTGAAGGTGCTCCAATCCTTTGGGTTTTCTCCTACAGTTTGTGGATTGATTAGAGAGTGTATTACTATGCCTTGGTATTCTATATTAATGAATGGCACGATGAAAGGCTTTTTCAAGGATGGTAGAGGATTGAGACAAGGAGATCCTTTGTCGCCCTATTTGTTTATTATTTTACAGGAAGTCCTATCTCAGCTAATAAAACAAAAGGTGGAAGATAAAAGTTTTGGCCATTTCACTCAAGCTAGAGGTACTACTTTAGTATCTCATCTAATGTATGCGGACGATGTGGTCATATTCACTAATGGAGGTCGTCGATCAATTCGGTGCATTCTAAATATTTTGGCTACATATGAGAAGTGGTCTGGTCAATTGATTAATAAAGAGAAAATTTCTATGTATTTCTCAAAAAAAAAGTCCAATAGCTAGAAGAAGGAATCTCAAGAGATTGACGGGGTTTTCAGAAGGAAAATTTTCTTTAAATATTTGGGGGTTCCTATTGTTTCGGGAAGACTTAAAATTGGAGATTTGGAGGAGTTGGTGAATAAGGTTAAAAGAAAAATAAGTGGTTGGAAAATGAGATTGTTATCGGTGGGGGGAAGAGTGGTTCTATTGAGACATGTTATTGCTAGTATGGTATTACATCAATTGGCAGTTTTGAAAGTTCCAAAATTAATTATCTCTTCTTTAAATTGGTTAATGAGCTCTCTTTTTTTGGGAGAAAGTGATGGAAAGGGAAAGAAAAAATGGGTTGTTTGGAGTAAGATATGTAGGCCAATAGGAGAAGGCGGGTTGGGTATTAGATCTTTCGATGAAATGCAGAATGCCCTGGTGCTTCTGGATTCTCAAAAGGGTACAAGTTTCTGGCGTATGATTGTTAGAAGTATCCCTACGGTGTTGAGCAATTCTAAATGGAAAATTAGAGAAGGAAATGTATTTTTCTGGTATGATAAATGGCTGGGTCAGGGGCCTTTTGCTGAAATTTTTTTTGTGAGTGAGCAACCTCTTTTGAAAGTTAAAGACTGCCAACTGGATAGAGGATGGGATATGGCACGGTTAGATAGTCTAGTGAGGGCTGAAAATGCAGAGAGGGTACTAGATGTCCTTGCTAATTGTAAAGAGAGAAATGATTTGTTAATCTGGACTAAAATTGAAAGTGGTAAGTTTTCCACAAAATTAGCTTGGGAATGTGTTCGGGTTAGAAGCCAGATTTTTGAGGGGCATAAATGGATTTGTAATAATATACTCCCAAAAAAATTTTTTGTACTAATGTGGAAGGCATGGCATGGAGCTTTAGCAGTGGATGATAGAATTAGGAGAATTGGTATTCCTTTAGTCTCGAAGTGTAACTGTTGTAATAAAGGAAAATATGAAGATTTAAACCACGTTTTATTTGAGGGAGAGGTTGCAGTTGAGGTTTGGAAAACAATTGGAGCTCTTCTTGGTCTGCCAGTTGAAAGAAATTGGCATGAAAATTGTCTTAGTTGGTTTCGGAGAGCTTCAAATGCCTCTCAAATAGGTGTCATCTTGGGTGTATTACCTACTATTATTTCGTGGAGGTTATGGACTAGAAGGTGTAATGCCCGTATGGAAGGTAAGGTTGAATCTGTTCAGGTGGTGTGGCATTCTATCAAACAATGGATAGGCGTGATCTGTCAAGGGTTTTCAAAGCCAAAGAAGCTTACTCAAACTGACCTTTACATTTTGAATGGTCTGAATATACCTCAAGTCCCAATCAAACAACAACATATAATTTATATCATGGTCTAAGCCGTTACAGGGACGTGTGAAACTGAATACAGATGGAAGCAGTCTAGGGAATCCAGGAGCTTCGGGGGCTGGAGGTGTTAGTCGGGATATGCAGGGAGCTTTGTTGTTAGCGTTCTCTATGAATCTCGGGTATGGTAACATCATTTATGCAGAATTAAGCGCCCTGGTGGAGGGAGTTAAGCATTGTAAAAATATGAATTTCGTAGCAGTAGATATTGAAATGGATTCCAAGGTGATTTTGTCATGGTTGAAGAATAATAAATGTGGTATCTGGTATTTGGAGGAATTTTGGGAGGAACTTCAACATTTGCTCACAAATATGGATACAAAGTTTATGCATGTTCATAGGGAAGGAAATGCGGTTGCGGATTGGTTAGCTAGAAGGGGCGCAAGAGAAGGTGAAGTGGAATGGAAAGTCATGAGTGAGCTCCCCTCCTCTGCTGCGGGGTTTGATCAGAGTGGATAAGTGGGGTCTTCCATCACTAAGGCGTAAGAGCTAGGATGTTGGGTTTAAGTGGTGCGGAAGGTGTTAGAAGTTTTGTGCAGAGTATGGTTTTAATCGGCAGTATAAGTAACGCGCAGGAAATCAGAATCTTCAGAAAACGTGGGGTGTGGATCACAGAGCTAGTTATTGTGTTTTTTTTTTTTTTTTACGGTTTTGCTTTCATAGGTAGGTCTAGGTTTTTTGTTTTGTTTTTATTGGTTTGTTTTTAGATGATTTTGTATAGATTGGTTTTAGTAGTTTTGTTGATTTGGTTTTCTTTTGTTTTGGTTGAATACAAGGGATGGTGTTAGTGTTTTTTATAAATCTCAAGTGTCGGTTTTGTTACCACGGTATTCATCCGCCATAAGTGAAGGCTATTAATAATATTGGGACGGGGTCACTATTAGACATGTGACTTCCGACTCTTTAATAAATAAAAAAAGTGGGCCTCAAAGTCGATCCGGAGGGAAAGAAAGGACAGTCAAAAGTTTGTTTACTTGATGAACATCCATCCTCCACAAAATCCTTATCTAAACAAAACTAAATATTATAAAAAATTAGCGATATTTGAAAATAAGAAGAATTATTGCTTCTTATCCGAGAGGCCAAATGAAGTTGGGGCTATGAATATTCGGCTGTCGATAGAGTGAACGCAACCAATATTTCAAACATGACTCTTTAGTAATAATCCCTTGTTTCTTTGTCTTTTATCTGTCGGTTGGCACATGTTCTGTCATTTGATCATTTATTTACTGGTGATTAGCTTCGATGATTTCACTTAATAATGTTTACAGTTCTGCTACAGGTACCCGGCTTTGGGTACCTTTGGGGGAATCGGTGATGTGGCTGATATTAAAAAAAAAAAAAGAAGCAAAAACAGAAGGAAAATGAAAACCAGCAGAAAAAGAGAACAGAGGGAGTGCCGTCTGGGAGAGAAAGAGTGTCATTTGAGAGAGAGATAGTGTTGTCTTTAAGCAGTGAGGAAAATGCGATAGTGCCGATAAGGGGAAGAACAGATCTATGCTTTACCGAAGTTTATTTTGGGTATGAGCATTGTTTATTTTGGGAAGAACATATCTATTCGCATCATTTTGAAACCTCAATAGCAAATGGATTGTTAAAATATTGACAACAAAGTTTGTTCAGATTGTTAAAATCTCAATAGCAGCATTATTGACAATGACTCAAAGGCTTGCAAGCAAATATATTGCTTCACAAGCAGGGCCTAAATAACTGTGAGAAGGCATTACAAGTAAAAAGGATTTGAAAACCAGCAAGAGGATATTTGAGCCATGAAATGGAGGATGGTTTTCTAAAATGATTCTGGTGTTCACCCAAATTGGAGAATATGCTACCAAAACCACATTTTGACAATTGATAACCAAATCACAAGAATGTTACAAAACGTGAAAAGCTACAAGAGCAAGATACTGATTTACAACACGACATCCAACAGAACACCTCAAACACCTACTTGCCATCTTTGATGGCTTTCTCTACAACTACTCTAACTTTCTTGTAGTCGCAATCCATCGGATGCAAGGAAAACTCCTCCTCCGGAAACACCGGACGCCTATTGCCGAAAATTGTCCACAAATACAACACAGTGAATGTCGTCAATGCTCCGTAGACAGCACCGAAAATCATCATAGCCAGCAATCTTGAGAGACAATCGCAACTCTTTCGGGCATGCGACCACTTACTGCTCTTTAGGGCATGAGAAGAAGAAGATGAGAACCTAACCTGTATTCATCTTCGTGGGTAGATGAAGAAGATGAGAAGAAGTCCCAGCCCCTCTCTATTTGTGGGTAGACAAAACAAAACGTATCGTTTCAATTTTTCCACGTGGAGGGATGGGTACGCGGGGGGGTTTCCACGCCGGGTGAAGTAGACTTTTTGTAATGTTTATGCACGGATGATAATTTCAGAAAAGGATAGTGATACAGCTCCCGCTGGGCTCCCGCTGTATTTTTTTTTCAAGTAGTTTTTTATATAGATGTTTTTAATACTTTTAAATATTTTTAAAAAATAAAATAAATTTAGAACATCATTAAAAATACTTTCTTAATTAAAAAGTAAAAAAAAATTATTAAAAAATACTTCCTTAATCACGAAGTAAAATAAAAATTATAAAAAATATTTCTTATTTTACTTCTTGATTAAGAAAATATTGTTTAATAATATTATGAGTTTTTTTATAAAAGATGATGCTAGAGCCACCGTTGGGGCTCTCTCGCTGGGAGCTCCTGCTGGCTCTAACATAATATTTTTTCATGTGTTTTTTAAAGTTATTTTTTATATAGATGCTTTTAATACTTTTAAATATTTTAAAAAATTAAATAAATTTAAAACATCATTAAAAAGTATTTTCTTAACCAGAAAGTAAAAAAACAAATTATTAAAAAATACTTCCTTAATCACGAAGTAAAATTTTATTTCGTGATTAAAAAAATATTTTTTAATAATTTAATAAATTTTTTAATTTTTTAAAATATTTAAAATTATTAAAATATATATATATATAAAACTAAAAAACTAAAAAAAAACATATAAAAACATACAGAGCCCCCAGCGGGGCTCTAGCATTATTCTTCAGAAAAAGAGAGATGACAACTGTTAATGTAAGACGTTTTCAAATCGAATAATGATCGCTTTATAGGTATTCACTATTCAATGACTTGACATTATCCACATATATACTATTAAAATATTTTAATCCCGTTTATAAATGGTCCCCTTTGTGACTTGATGGCCTACCACTCTTCTACTATCTTTTGACTAGTTTTTTTAATTTTTAATTTTTTTTACTTAATAATCAAGAAAGAATGAAATTATATATTTTTTAAAAAATTTTAAATGATTAAATATATTAAAAAATTATTTAATAGAAAATAAAAAATAAATATATTAAAAATAGTAAAGTGGTGATGCAGAGTAGCCAGCCAAAATTGCAATTATCCTACTCATAGTTGCTTTTTCAAAAGAGAAATTTTGGAAAACAACTGGAAGCCCGCACCACATTGAAGAATTTTTATTTTTATTTTATTTTATTTTATTTAATTTTTTTTTTCAACCCAACACGTTAAGTGTGCTGAAAAATTTTTTTTTTCAAAATGCTTGTACTACCACCGACAGAAAGGAAACTTCGTGGACATTGCCTATGTAAAAGAAAGATGACAATCCATAAATTATTATTTCTATTGCTCATATGGCAATAGAAGTTACAATTATCCTACTCATAATTGCTTTTTCAAAATATTTGATTAGATGGCCTACCACGGGAAAAAAAAAAAAAAAGGGTAAACTTGGAAGACACTGCCTTTGAGGACATATCACTACTAGTAACAATATTGCAAGTGACTTCATACTAAACTACAATTCACTTTATAACAATATTAATTATTCAGAAAATGAATTTCAAAAAAACTGATTACAAATTGAAATATCAAATTGTAAATTTTTTATTTTAAAGATAGATTTAAAGTGCCATATTAAATTGACGGGAGTTTTAGTTAAATTTGTTAAATTAGCACATGTTTAGTTACAATAATTTACTTAATGAAACAACTTATATTATCATAGCAAAGACAAACGAGAAAGGAAAAACATGTTGCTAAATTGCAGACAGTAACTACATTTGAAAAGATGTCCCAAAAAAAAAAAAAAAAGGGCATTCAAAACTATTCAATATGAGTAATGCTACATACAGTCGTAGAATGCGCAAACGTCGTGCAGTCGCTTTGAAAAAGAGTGGGGTCCACTATTAAAAAATTAATTTCTTTTCATGTGGGTCCCATATTTATTTATTTTTTTCAAAACGACTGCACGGCAACTGCACACTCACAACTGCAAGTATCATTTCTCATTCAATATTCATGTCAATGAATCATGTTTTCGAATTGGCAGAAAGAAATGAGACAGCTACATGAATATTCATGAGCAGACAAGAATTAGGGAAATTGGAATACAAGATGAGCTGTAGCTGATGGACTGACGCATAAGTAATAATAATTATAATAATAAATTTGTTAATTAATAGATAACTACTTATAACTCGATTCTAAAAAAACACACCTCATGACAAATCAAAAACATGGATGACAAATTTCTCTTTCCCGCTTTTTATTTATTTTTGTTTTATTCTTCTTTTGTCCTTTTTATCTGTCAGTTGATCTTTTATTCATTCATTGCTCGTGAAGGCTTTTGTTTGTGGATTGACTCTCTGCATATCATAAAAAGGAGAGATGACTGTTCATGTAAGACGATTTCAATTCTACTGTCTTGATGCAGACTCGCCAGCCAGAACCTACTTTTCCGTAAAAGAAAGCTGGCAGTCCATAAATTATTATTTGAAATAATTTGTATCAATTTAGATAAATAAGTCTCACATGAATCTTTATAAAAAAAAATGAATCTTATCTTAAAAAAATATAAAAAAATTTATTATTTATTAATAAAACTTATTATTTTATAAAAAATTTATAGCAAGATTATCTATTTGAAATTTGTATCTAGTATTACACACTATTATTTATTAGTAGAATCTATTATTTTATAAAAAATTTAATACTTATCTATTTACGTTACACTGATTTCTATTTGCTCATATGGGCAAATAGGTTAACTGAGTGTCACGTTTAGTTTTGTATTTTTTCGTTGGTTCTTATGTAAATTGCCAATGTTAACAGTTTAGAGCGTTATATTGGATTAGTTAAATATCTTTTTATTTTTAAATTTAATAAATATTATCCATATTTATTCTATATTAAATTAACTAAATTATTTTCATTCAAAATATGAATTATAGTAAATTCATTATTCTTTTTAAATATGAAAAGAATTATAACAAATCTAAAAATATTTTTTGAAATTATTATATTATAGATATGAGATTTTTATTTACATATGAGATTTTACCATCTATATACATTTGAGATTATTATATTATAGATTGTTGGATTGTGAAAATGAAAATGAAAATAAATATGATTGTTGGAAGATATTGAAAATTATAAAAATAAAATAAATAAGTAATTAAAAAATAAAATTTATTTAAAAAAATATAAAAATAAAAAATAATAATATTTTATTATTATAAAGAGTGTGATGACTAAACCAATGTAAACTTCAAGTTTTGAATAATTAGTTAAAAGTAAAAAAATTACATATTAATTAAAATTTGAAGAATAAGATGACCAATTAAATGTTAATGCTCATAAGTGCAGTTTAAAGAAAAGTAGTAGCACCTTGCAAAAGCAAATATGATCCCGTTTGGTTATACAAATAAGATAAAATGAAATGATAAATTTATAAATATTAATGAAATAATTTAAGATATTTTATAAGATTTTAGAAAATAAGAGAAAAAAAAAATTGAATAAAGATATTATAAAATTAAAATATTGTTAGAATATAATAATGTTTTAATATTATTTTTGTTTTGAAATTTGATAAAATTGAATTATTTTTTATATTTTGTTTGAAAGTTTGTAAAAATTTTAATGATTTGATAATGATTAGATAAAAAAATTAAAAATTTGAACTTGAAAAATATTTACAATATTTGATGATATTTGGATGTTGATATGAAATTAAATGAGATGAGATGAAACCTAAATGTAAAACCAAATGGAACCTAAATGTTTATTTAGTGAAAGTTTTGAGAGCTGTTGGCAACAAAAATATTAACATCTATATAATATTATCTATATTCCTCAAGAATTAAAGAAACAAATAATCTACAGAGTATATATAGATTTCGAAAAAATCAACCAAATGAAAGGGCAATCGAGCCAAAGTTATTTAAGAGTAAAAAGATAAGTTTTAAGATGGTTGGTGAGGACCGTATCTGCCGAATTTACTGCTCAGATGCCATTTTCTTTCTTCAATAATGAGCTCCCCCAACCATCTTCTACTGGTTCTCTTCAAAACCATTAATGTCAATGAATCATATTCATGGCATATTGTTGAAACTTTTGCACGATGCCGATAAAATAGTTTGATGGCCAAAATCAATCATGGCCCGGTTTAACAATAATTTGTTGCAGGTTTTTTTATTTTTTTAAGATTTTCAATGATTCTTGGGCTAACAAATTTTCATCCGTGCAATAAATCAATGGCCTTGCGAGATGTCTGTCATTTTGTCAAATAACGCTAGCTCCAAGGAAGGCAAGATATTTCCATCGAAAATGAGAGATGGAAATCCAAGAAAAACATTTTACACACAGTATTTTTATTGATCATATTGGCAATATGTTAACCGAGTGTACAAATCTCTTCAAATCCAAGCAAAGCCATCAAGAAGTTTTTGTAGTCTCTTATAGGGCTGTAATCGAGCCGAGCTGAGCTGGTCTTTGGCTTGCCGAGCTCGGCTTGACTCAAAATACTCAAGCTCGAGTTCAAAATTTTTATTTAATCTGTGTTCAAACTCGACTCAATAAGTCAAACTTCCACTCGAACTCGAGCTTGAGCTCGGCTCAAGTTGTTTATTTTTTGAACAAAATTTAATAATTAATAAATTAGATAAAAAAAAATAAAAAAACTAATATTGAATTTGTACAACTAACAAGTACAACTTTTATTGAATTATAAAATTTTATAAATTTATAAATAATTTTTTTGATAAGTTTTATAAATAATTAATATCAACTAATTGATATTTATCCATAATAACAATAAATTATATGTTCTACATAAATTATTAATACATACACATATTATGATATCATATATCTATTTTATATATAGTTCTTATATACTAGTATATGAAATTATTAAATCTTATCGACTAATCACTTTATAAATGATAAAATATATATTCAATATATAAGCATAACTAATTAGATCACATATTATATATTCAATTATAAAAGTGTTATATTTATATTATTAGCTAATACATATATATGTACATGTATATATATATATATATATATATATATATGGTGTATGTATATATTTATCAATATATGAATGAGCTTTAATTGAGTCGAGCTAACGAGTCAACTCGAACATAAATGAGCGGGCCTTAAAGAGACTTAGCCGAATCGAGTTTTATCAAATATTTACTTATATAGACGAGATTTTTTTTTTTCTGAGTCGAATTTAATTTAAATTTAACCAATAAAATATCGAACAGACTATCAAACAGACTTGTTAATTTACGGCCTTAATCTCCTGCTTTTCTACTTTTGTTTTGTTCTTATTTTCCTTTATGCATAGATTGTGCCTTGTGGTGTAAAAGTGGCCAGCGTTGCGGGTGGAGATGAAAGTACATCTGATCGTGAAAAAAAAGAGTAATACTAGGGATCGGCCAACTGTAGCTAGTTCATTAGAGAGAGAGAGAGAGAGAGTTGTGCATAACATGATCGCTCTTCAATTTACAAACTAAAAAAAAAAATTGTGGAGCCTAATATGAAATCAAAATCGAGATTTAATTCTCATGCATGTTACAAAAAAGGAAGAACTACGAAAAATAGTATTCCGCCATTCAATCAAGTATAAATAAAGATCCAAAACTACGGACAGAGATGAAGCCACAATTGGTTTGATGGTAAGGCTTCAGACAGAAATTGAACAAAACAAGAGATAACAAGGAGTTGAAAATCAATTGTACCTAGAAAAAAGCAAAACGTTTTACACAAAATGGTAAATCGCATGGAATGAAGTAGAAGAGAAAGGTAGAAAGATGTCTTATTGCTTACTTTTGGCCTGGAAGTGATGACTCACCACCAAATTTGGCTGCAGACATGATCGTCTGTGAGTGTTTTTTTTTCACTTTTTTCAATACAATTCTACTACGTACCACCGACATTTGTAATCAACGTGTAACTGGCTAATTTTGCCACGTCAGCTTCTGTCAAAAATAAAAATAAAATAAAATAATTGAGAAATCAATTGAAACTTGAGAAAGAATAAGATCAAGAAGTCAACTGAAACTTGTTCTTCAAGTGAAACTTGGGAAGAAGCATTTTGTGCGTTCCAAAAGCATTTCTTTTTTCCATCTTTCATTTTTCGTTCTTCGAGTGAAATTCGAGAAGAATACATCGGACTGAAACTTTCATTCACAAAAGCCAAAATCCATTTTGACGGAAAGGAAGAAGACCATCTGAGAAGGGATATGCCCAAACCCGAGGAACAACAAGAAGCACAACAATAGGAAGAAGAAGAGAAGCACCATTGTCGTCATCAGAGCAACCACCTGTTTCGGTTCATGTTTCCCCCATCTGACACTTTTTTTCTTCTTGCCCAAACTCAATAATCTATAAATAATTGCTAGTGTGGAGGGCAGACCACCTGCTCATCATCCAACATTATTCTACAACCAGTCGAAAATAATGGAAACTTATGGTTAAGTGCAAAAGCATCAAATACATTGTAGGCCCACAGATGGCAATTTATGCCTTTTACTCTTTAGCTTCCAGCGAGCTTTCCCATTTCCCGGAAAAAAGCATTAATAGGAATATTTTTCTCAAAAACCATTTGCCTTCACTGGGTTGTTTTGCAGTGCCACCGTTTGATTTTATTTATAGGAGCCCAAAAGTTGAAATGGTGAAGTTCGAGGAATAGACAAAGTTGGGCCTCATGGTTACTCCCCCATGGAATTGGCTGCCCAGCCAAGGGGTAAATTTGCCTACCTCACTCGTACAGAGAGTTGCTGTTTTTCTATGAGCTATAATAAAAGTTTTTAAAGATTCCAATCTTAATCTTTTCTTGCAAATTAATTATGCCTTCCTTTTGTCACTGTCCAAATCGTTACAATCAGAGCCATGCACTGCAAGAAACTAGTTAAGCTCATTTGGGAGTGAGTGAGAGCGACCGGGAAGGGACTTCGATGGTTACATGGGTTAGGGAGAAGGGGACACACGGGCTTAGGGAATTCTAAGAAATAGTAGACAAATGTGAAGGGAAAAAGGAGAAGGGGATGCACGAAAGGGGAAGGAGAAGTTGGTAAGGAGGAAAGACTCGAGTGAAACGGTGTATTTCATTAAAGATGAAATCCTGAATGCCCAGGAGCAATTTTCATCTCCAGAACATAAAATAAAAAACAGCATTTTATTTAAATTACGTGGCAGTTACCCGGCATGTGCACAAGCTGGTTGTATCTAGCTTTTTTCTTTTCCGTATTGATTCAGGGGAGAGCGTATATATTAACCTAGATCATTCTATTGTAAATACACTTTAATATTTTTCTATACTCAGATTTTATTCTTTTATTATTCTCCTTGTAACAGAATAGATTTCCTTATAGTTGTGTATAAAAGGGACTCTTGTTCATGAATTAATAAGATAAGAAGTTCAGGAATTGTGCCTTTGTTGACAGTATATACTCGTGCTTATGTAAAGTGTAAATAAATATTAGGACAAGTAGAGTTTAACTTCAAACAGGACGTGGTGAATAGAAGAGATTTACACCCTCTAACAATAAATTTACACGTTTGCATTTCAAGACAAAGAAAAATAAAAATAGAAACGCTCTCACGTAAGTATCGCTCATACAATCCCTCACCCCATCGTTCTCTCTCTTTCTCCCCTCACCCGCTCTCGCCAACACCAATTGTTTGCTCTCTCTTTCTCTCTCTCTCTCTCTCAAGTGTCCGGTTGAAGCTCACTTTCTCTCACCCCTTAGTTCCTCTCTTTGTTACTGTTCCTCATTTTTCTAATTTTTTTTTTCAATTTTACATACTCAAATGAGAAGTTCAATACTTACTTGATTATGAAAACTAAGAAAAATTGTTAAGAGCTTGTACCTGCTAGACTGGGTGGACAGATAGGTTTCTTTGCCTCTGGTTATTTGGCTGTATGTTGAGTTGGATCTTGGTAACTTGGATAGTTGTTAGGTACCGAATGCTCTGTTAGGTGGGACACTTAGCAACTTATTGAGGTTAGGATACCACTGAACTAAAAGGCTGAGAGAAAGTGATGGGCAATTGCTTGCAGGGAGAGAGATTGAGGGGTGAGAGAAAGTGGGCTTCGGCTGGCTTGAGAGGGGAGAGAGAGAGCAGACTTTCGTCGTCATCGAGAGGGGAGAGAGAGAGGGGACGGCAAGGGTGAGAGATTGTATGGGCTTTACTTACATGGATACAGTTCTATTTTTCTCTCTTTAAATGCAGAGGTGTCAACGTATTATTAGAAGGTATAAATTCCTTCTATTCACACATCCGACCCCTAGCCTCTCCCCTTCTAACTTCCGAAATGAGCTGTGAATAATAATATTTTGTTGATCTTATTAAAATAGATTTAATTTTTTTAAATTAAAATGAGTTTAAGAAAATGAAGGAAACAAAAAAATGTAAAATTGTTGAACATCTCTTATAATTATAGATATACTTAAGAAAATGAAAGAAACAGAAAATATAAAATTACTAAACACATAACAAACCAAATGTTTAAAACTTATTATATTAATATCATAATATTACATGCTTTGCTTCACTCGTTACAAGACCAATTAGATACATAATAATAATAATAATAATAATAATAATAATAATAATAATAATAATAATGTTAATGTTCTTATAAATGAAAAAGATGAGATAATATTTTTTAGTTTTGATAGAAAACTACTAGATAGAATTGTTATTGGAATGATAAAATATAAAAGTAGGCTATTCATTTTAATTTTGAAAAAGTATAATATTTTTTTCAAATAAAAACAATATTAGTTTAAAAAGTGTTATTTAGTATGATTCATTATTGTGAAAAATAATAGGAAGAAAACTTTTATTTTTAAACAATATCGTATAATAATGAAATTTTATTAATCTTTAAATTTAAGGACAATATTTTTATTTTTGAATTTAAATATAATATTATTATTCTTTTCAAACTTGAAATTGCAATATCGATCTTAGAAATAAAAGCATGTTCTTACCAAAATAATTTTTTGAAAGTTAAAAAGTGTTATTAATTATTTTAATAATAATTTAAAAAATGCATTACAAATAGATTAATATGAAATGTGTCACATAAGATGAAATAGTGAATATGATGAATTAAAGGACAATTATAAATTGTTGTGCATGCATAGATTAGAACCTAAGAATAATAATTACATTTTGTAAAATGAAAATATTATTAATCCAATGACTATGATTTATTTTTATGAATTACTACGAAAAATAATATGAAGATAATTGTTCTTCTTTTTAAATAATATTATATACGAAAGATACAAATATTTTTAAATCTAAGAGAAAATATAAGAAAATCTTAAGTTGTTCCAGAAGTTCAATAAACAAAAAGCTTTCAATTTAGATTATTTGTAAGTTCATTATTATTATATTCTAATTAATATTATAATAATAAAAATTTTAATTATATTTTTAATGATGAATTAGAGGATAAAAATGTAATTATGCATAGTGTAAACATAAACAAAATCCACTATTCACGAGTCTATAACCTCTTTTAGGGTAGAAATACGATAGATATTATAAAATATATTTTATTGATATTCTTTATTTGCGACAGAGGAGAGCCATAAACGATAAAAAAACAAAAAGGGGATTAAATAAATTCTAAAAATTAAAGCCTTCTAAAATTATAACCATTATAAAATAATTAACACCATTACAAAGCAGTAGCTATATAGAGAAATAAGTATTATCTTAACTAAATCACAAAATCTAATGTCAAAATTGAGGCCAATAATAAGCTTGATTTTTTTTTTTCCCCATAAAGCTCAGTTTCGATTGAAAAACAGTCTCAACCTATCTTATTTAATCATTATAATTTTCACAAATTTTTTCATAAATTATAGTAAACAATTAATCTTTTTCAAATTCTAAAACAATAATAATATTAAAAAAATAATATTCTAATAATATTTTATTCAACTTTTAACTTTCATCTCATCTCAATTCACTATCCAAACCTATCCTAAGAGGGACGATACCCCTAATTTTATTGATAACCCTATCTTATGGCGGATGAATACCTTTTACAAACGAAGGAATAACTTTAAGAGTTATATAAATCCCAAAATCAAAGGTCTTGCAAAAACCCCACACACACACACACACACATATATATATATATATATATATATATATATATATATATCTTAGAAACTAATCCGTACAACACTTATTTCGAACTATTTATCATAATAAAAAAATATAAAACTAGTGTTTAAAGTGAGGGAGTCCTGCATGAACCAAAACATACATGCAATATAAGTGTTTTGATAAGTGAAAAACTGAGTAAAAAGAAGCATGATCTATATATAGTACTAGTGCAAATGATAGCATAATAATAATAATAAAAAACTATATTTCAAACCAGAATGTTGAGCAAAAATGTTGGTCCCATGAACCATATATATATATATATATGACAAGAAAAAGCATAAACAAACTTAGCATCATATAATTAATTTCTAATCACACGTCCACAACTTAAAGCCATGCCACGTCCACAAAGGTGGTCTCACATCCACAGCTAGCTCCCAAATTAACCATCTGCCAAACCATTCCCTTCAGGAATCGGAAAATGCATATAGAAATGTGCGTGGCAATTAGGTACGAAGGAGGTTGCTTCTAGCGCTCGCGCACACAAGATTTAAGCAAATATCTTCACTTCTCAGGGATCAAATCAACTTTATCCTAAATAAAAAAACAATTCAATTATCAATACATACAGATTCAAATTATACGTATATAGTTTAAAAATCAAGAATTAATTATTCCAATCACGATTTTTCCAAGATCATGAAGAAAAGTCATATATTGCATTTGTTTTTGAAAAATAAAAGTAAAACCTTAAGTGTGAATTTTAAGTAAATGTGATAGAAGTGACCCTATTTAAGAAAAGTTGTACATACCGATCGAGAACTTGTTAATAGTCATCCTACTCCACATTCTGATATCTGTAGTAAGTCATTAGTCGTTCGAACTTTAAATCATGATATTTATACCGACTTGCCCATTCTGTCAATAAAAATAATGAGACAGCAAAGAAAGAAGGAGAATTAATTTGACAACACGGAGAAAATGGTAGAAAAGTATATATATATATATATATATATGTATATAGAAAATAAATGAGATGGATCGATGGATCTAAGTATTTGTATATGGAAAACAGAAATTCGATTGGCAATAAAAAAAAGGCAGTTAATTCACGATCAGCAAAACAATTCCCAATGCTCACGTTATAATGCCAAATCATATTTCATTTACTTTTATCTTTATTAAATGTTTTAAAAAAAGTTGATTTTATAGCTTAATTAAAAGCGTTGAGCTCGGGGCTCTCACCTGGCGGCCATTCGCGTCCTTGAATGTGTACATTATCAATAATTATGTTGGGGACGCGAGCCACCTTGAGCCATTCTTTTCTTTTTTGATCTTTCATCTCTTCCTCCAACGCAGGACAGTTCTCTATCTTTAAAAAATGAAGGGAGGCAGGGAAGTCCTCTTCTGGCATGTACCTGAGCTTTGGACAGTCGATGATGTCCAATTGTACAAGGGAGGTGAGGTGTTGAAACCCCTCCTTGTCCAATGATTTCAAATTTCCAATTGATTTGATACAAAGATAAGTAAGAGTGGTGGGCAGCAACAACTCCCCAGGAAAGAAATCCACATTATCTTCTGATTTGTCGTTGCCGATTTTCAACCATTCAACACGGGGGAGTGTTTCCTCCCGGTTTGCAATGAGTTTCTTACAGGTCAAGATCGTAATTTTCTTCAGATTGGAAGGCAATCCCTCTTCCGGAAACGACTCAACTTCTGGACAATTTACCAACTTCAAATAACAAAGAGACAGAAGAAATAGGTGCATCTTACAGGGCATTGACCTCAAGCTCTCACAATTTTTGAGAGAAAACATTGCAAGGTTAGGGGCACGCAATCCTCCTTCTGGAAAAGATACAAAATTAGGACATCTCCATATTCTTATTTTTGATATCATTAAATCACCTCCATACTGTTCTAGAGATTGCAAATTCATGCACCCTTCGATTCGAATACTCTTTAGATTTGGGAATAGGTCTAATGGAAAGGACGTCAGGGAATCACAACAATCCTTCAAGTACAATTCTTCAAGGGATGAAAAATGTTGGTGCATGGGGAGCTCACACTTCCCATGTTGTTTTGCAGGTGCAAGAAATTCCAAATTATCACACCTAGTTATTCTCATACTGGTAAGTACTGGGAAAGAGTCTATGGAGAGTGAAGCCTCGAGATGTTGACAATCCATAATCTCAAGTTTGTCTAACGAAGGAAGACATACAGGCAACCTTCCTGTCAGCGTGGGGCATTTCTCAATAGACAATGTTTCAAGTTGAGAAAAAACTTCAACTTCATTTTCTGCACCCAAATAAAACCAGTTTTCCAAATTCCTCATATTCACCAACCACAGAAATTTCAAACTTCCAAATGGCTTCATTGAAGAATTACTACTATTTCCATAAAACTCTGGACCCACAGTAACAACTCTATCCAGCCCATCAATCCAGAGTTTCTTAAGACAAGGTAGGTGCCCAAGGGGTGGCAAGTCACAACAATATTTGCAATCAATTAATTTCAACTCAGACAATGAAGTAAGCCCTCCTATCCAATCAGGAAAACCTCTACCGCTGTAGTGCCAAATGGAGAGACTTTTCAAGTTTTCATGGGGCTGCAGATATTCAAGTACACCTCTCTGACTTTCCGAAATACCAAGTACTTCTTCTGGAGGACTCCATTCTAACACCAACTTCTCGAGGTAACCCTTATCCTTCAAACTTGCATCCAAAGCATCATCGGCTGATCTAACATTTTGGAGCTCTTGAATTAAAAGCATTCCCCGAAGATTTTTTAGTTTTCCCAATTCTCCAATGCTAGACCTACTGGCACTGTCATGATTGCTGACAACGAATTTTGGCAATGTCTGGAGACAATTTAATCTACCCATTTTTATCGGCATTTCCTTTAAATTGGAAGTTCCATCAATTTCAAGATGACGTAAATTAATGAGTTTCCATATATCTCTTGGCAATCTATCCAACTCCCTACACCATGATAACTTCAACGTTTGCAAATTGTACAAATTACATATGGAATCGGGCAACCTGTTTAATCTAATTGCCTTAGAAACATCCAAATAACGTAGATATTTCATCTTGCCAATTGAATCAGGCAACTTAGTAATCCCATAGCCTATGCTGCCTAGGGAGAGAACTCTTAAGCACAATAATGTCCTTGGTATTTTGATTTTCCTCACCCATTCGCTTGAAACTCCTAATGTAAGGAAAGTGCGCAATTGTTTGGCCTCTAAAAGATTAGCTTCAATATAATGGAATGTACCCCAACTTTTGCCGAAATACGATACATAGCGAGTCATCTTCTCAATTTTTTTTAAACTATCAGTGCCAAATTGCCCAGCCACGAATTTTGCCAAGTCGTTGACAAGATCATGCATTACAAAACCTGACTTAGTTTCATGACTTGATTGTTGAAATAATGATCTTGATACAAGAGAATGGAAGTAACGATTGCCAACTTCTTCCATAGTTAGTATTTCGGATTCTTGCAAGAAGCCTTCGGCCATCCATAACAAAACTAAATCATCTTTATGAAAAATATGATCTTTTGGGAATATCGAACAATAAGCAAAGCATCTTTTTAAATTTGAGGGGAGATAGTTATAACTTAATCTCAAAGCCGGAAGAATGTATGTCCCCTCCATGGGAAGATCCCATAAATTGCTCTTCAATATATTCATCCATCTCTCCACATTTGATTCAGACCACAAGAGATCACCAATGGCTTTGATTGCTAAAGGTAGACCTTTGCACTTTTTCACAATTTTAGTACCTATTTTTTTTTCTTTGGATCTGCGTTAGAGCTACCATCACGAAATGCATGCTTTTCAAAAAGTGACCAACAAGCACCTTTTGGTAATAGCTTTAGATGATGAGTTTCAATTGCCTTCATTGCCAATGCAACGCTTTCATTCCTTGTGGTGACAAGGATCTTACTTCCTCGAGCCCCATATTGCAAGAGTTGGCTTAGGAACTCCCGATGATTGGATTTCTCACTCCAAACATCATCCAAAACAAGGAGAAATTTCTTCCCCGTCAAATTCTTCTTTAGTATAACTCGAAGCTGTTCTGGATCCTCAGTAGAACGAGCTGACGAAGTTGCAGCACGATCTATAATTGATTTCATTACATTGGGCAAAATAAATTCTTCTGAAACACAAAACCATACTTTAAGGTTGAAATGTTGTTGCACCCGACTGTCATTGTATGCCAGTTGAGCAAGGATAGTCTTGCCGATTCCCCCCATGCCAACGATGGCAATCACGCACATTTCATTTCCTCTAGTATCAGACGAGAGTAATAAGTCAATTACTTTTTTTTTGTCCTCATCCCTACCAAAAGTGTCAGACTCTGAGACGTAAGAAGTGGACAGCCTTTCTAGATAATGTTTTCCCCCAACTCCTACTTGTAGACCCATAAAATCTTTTTGTTTTGCTAGATCGTCTAGTCTATCAAGTACCTCTTCTATTTTTTGCTCTACTTTATTGACAAAAATATCAAGTAAAGTACGAGAGATGCAGTACTTTAGTACCTTTTCTGCAGTGGTACTAGATTGAGCGTCCAGCGTTCTTTGCAAGGCTTCAG
The DNA here is from genome assembly GCA_961763995.1 of Juglans cinerea. NCBI lineage: Eukaryota > Viridiplantae > Streptophyta > Magnoliopsida > Fagales > Juglandaceae > Juglans > Juglans cinerea. The sequence goes on along the minus strand of CAUIVZ010000015.1, from coordinate 22,445,154 downwards.
TAGCAATCTCATCCAAGATATCCTCCGCGTCGAAGAGAACATCCTTCAACTCGTCAACCCAGTCTTTCACCGAAGGATTCGTAAGTTGCTTTTCTTCCGCGTCTCCAAGCACAGCATTCAAAGACAGCACTGATGTCTTCAATTTCCTTATGAGTCTTTCGGGTAGTTTTCTTCCCTCTGGAGATGCGCCCATTTTGTCAAACAACACGCTGAGTGAAGCAGAGAGAACTGCCAAGCCTACGTCAGCCATGTCTTGCTTCTTCGGAATGAGAGAAATCAAGGGAAATGAAGGAAGGGTTTTTTTTTTTTTGCAAACAGCAAAGCAAACTCAGGTTGCAAGAAAATTCTTACTGTAATAAAATTAAATAGGAGAAATGTCAGTGGCACATGCTCTGGTCATGGGTCATTATCTAAATATATTATCTAAATGAATATAAAGATAGATGAATGTAAAAAAGACTTGGTCTTTCAAACCTGGCTGCTTTGTCAAGTTAGAGTCTAGTTCTAACTAACTTTTTGTTTTTTAATATTTGCGTGTCTCGTTTTTCTGTATTTGACAAATTCGAGGAAAGCATGCCCGTGTAACATTTTTTTTTTTATTCTAATGAGCACTCCCTTGTAAGTTGTTGAGTATTAGCATTAGTTTTTTTACATGTATCTTCAACGTCAAATTTTTTAAAAATTAGTTTTGCAAATCAAGAAATTTCAAACTTCCAAATGGCTTCATTGAAGAATTACTACTATTTCCATAAAACTTTAGACCCACATTAACAACTCCATCCAGCCCACTAATCCCGAGTTTCTCAAGAAAAGGCAGCTGTCCAAGGGGTGGCAAGGCACTACAATATTTGCAATTAAATAAATTCAACTCAGACAATGAAGTAAGCCCTCCTATCCAATCAGGAAAACCTTTCCCACCGTAGTAGTTGATGGTGAGACTTTTCAAGTTTTCATGGGGCTGCAGATTTTTAAGTACACCTCTTTGACTTTCCGAAATACCAAGTGGATCAGGCTTATATTTTAACACCAACTTCTCGAGGTAACCCTTATCCTTCAAGCTTGCATCCAAAGCATCATCGGCTGATCTAACACTTTGAAGCTCTTGAATTAAAAGCATTCCCCGAAGATTTTTTAGTTTTCCCAATTCTCCAATGCTAGCCCCACTGGCACTGTCATGTTTACTGTCGCTGACGACGAATTTTGTCAACGTCCGGAGACAATTTAATCTACCCATTTTTATCGGCATCTCCTTTAAATTGTCAGTTTGATCAATTTGAAGATGACGTAAATTAATGAGTTTCCATATATCTCTTGGCAATCTATCCAACTCCCTACACCATGATAACTTCAACGTTTGCAAATTGTACAAATTACATATGGAATCGGGCAACCTGTTTAATCTAATTGCCTTAGAAACATCCAAATAACGTAGATATTTCATCTTGCCAATTGAATCAGGCAACTTAGTAATCCCATAGCCTAAGCTGCCTAGGGAGAGAACTCTTAAGCACAATAATGTCCTTGGTATTTTGATTTTCCTCACCCATTCGCTTGAAACTCCTAATGTAAGGAAAGTGCGCAATTGTTTGGCCTCTAAAAGATTATCTTCAATATAATGGAATGTACCCCAACTTTTGCCGAAATACGATACATAGCGAGTCATCTTCTCAATTTTTTTTAAACTATCAGTGCCAAATTGCCCAGCCACGAATTTTGCCAAGTCGTTGACAAGATCATGCATTACAAAACCTGACTTAGTTTCATGACTTGATTGTTGAAATAATGATCTTGATACAAGAGAATGGAAGTAACGATTGCCAACTTCTTCCATAGTTAGTATTTCGGATTCTTGCAAGAAGCCTTCGGCCATCCATAACAAAACTAAATCATCTTTATGAAAAATATGATCTTTTGGGAATATCGAACAATAAGCAAAGCATCTTTTTAAATTTGAGGGGAGATAGTTATAACTTAATCTCAAAGCCGGAAGAATGTATGTCCCCTCCATGGGAAGATCCCATAAATTGCTCTTCAATATATTCATCCATCTCTCCACATTTGATTCAGACCACAAGAGATCACCAATGGCTTTGATTGCTAAAGGTAGACCTTTGCACTTTTCCACAATTTGAGTACCTATTTTTTTTTATCTTTGGATCTGCGTTGGAGCTACCATTACGAAATGCATGCTTTTCAAAAAGTGACCAACAATCATCCTTTGGTAATAGCTTTAGATGATGAGTTGCAATAGAGTGCATGGCCGACGCAACGCTTTCATTCCTTGTGGTGACAAGGATCTTACTTCCTGGAGCCCCATATTGCAAGAGTTGGCCTAGGAACTCCCGATGAGTGGGTTTCTCACTCCCAACATCATCCAAAACAAGGAGAAATTTCTTCCCGTTCAAGTTCTTCTTTAGTGTAACTTGAAGCTCCTCTGGATTCTTAAATTCAGGACAAGGTGACGAAGTTGCTGCCTCTATAATAGATTTCTCTACCATGGGCATAACAAATTCTTCTGAAACACAAAACCATATTTTAAGGTTGAAATGTTGTTCCACCCGACTGTCATTGTATGCTAGTTGAGCAAGGGTAGTCTTGCCGATTCCCCCCATGCCAACGATGGCAATCACGCACATTTCATTGCCATTCGCATCAGACAAGAGCAATAAGTCAATTACTTTTTTTCTTATCCTCATCCCTACCAAAAGTGTCGGACTCTCTGACATAAGAAGTGGTCAACCTTTCTGGATATTGTTTTCCTCCAAGTCCTACTTGTAGACCCATAACATCCTTTTGTTTTGCTAGATGTTCTAGTCTATCAAGTACCTCTTGAATCCTTGTCTCTTGGCGATGGATAGAAGGATTAAGGCAACTACTAGAGATGAAGTTTCGTACCTTTCCTGTAACGGGTTTGAATTCAGCACGCAACTGGCATCGGAGGGCTCCAGTAGCAATCTCATCCAATATGTCTTCTGCATCATAGGCAACATTTTTAAGCTCATCAATCCACATTTTCACATTAGGATTCGTAACTTCCTTTTCTTCCGCATCTTCCAGCACCATATTCATTGACCGTAATGATATCTCCATCTTCTTTAAGAGTTTTTTGGTTGATTTTTGTTTGTAAATGAAATGAACGACCCCTGGAGAAGCCATTTTAGTAAATACGACTCCAAGGAGGGCAGAGAGAAATGCCATTCCCACCTCAGCCATGTTTTCTTCTTTGGAATGAAAGAAATCAAGAGAAATGAAGGAAGGTTTTTTAGCAAACAGGAAAGCAATAGCAAACAGAAAAGCAAGATCAAGCGAAAGAACAATGTGAGTGGTTATATTGATCATACACGAAAGAGGGTACAGAGTGAAAGCAAAGCAAAGAATATAGGCATCTTTTTGTGGGTTTTCAAGGAGAGCAGTTATACATATCTGTCTACACTCTTCACACATCATATATTTAATTTTTTTTTTTTTAACTCAATACACTAAATGTGTTGAGTGTGTGATAAATAGTAGAGTGTGAAGAAGATTTTTTCTTTCAAGAGACTTTGGCCAATAGATTTCCTTTTCTACAAGAAGTTAATGAGTTGTGAGATGGAAATCTGTTAATTTAATTTATAATAAAAGTAATTTTATAATCTGATATATTATATTAATTTACGTAAATTTGTGAATTTAATTTTACGTAATTTTTTTTTATAGTTAAGTATTTTCTTTAATCAAATATCGCTCCAAGAAAGGCAAAGTGCAATGCCACTCCAACCTCAGCCATGTTTTCTTGGCCGAATTAAAGAACGTCTGAGCAGCTACAATATTCGTGAGGAGACAAGAATGAGGGAATTGGAATACATGAGCTGCAGCTGATGTACGCATAAATAAAAACAAAAAATTGTTAATCAGATAACAACTACTCGATCTGCGTTGTGGACACTGGCAAAGAATAGTCAAGAAAGCTTAATCAGATGAATAATGTGCATCCAATCAACTTCACAGTGAAGACCTTTGGTTTGTGGGAATAAACTTGTTTCCCTGCTTTTCTACTTTTGTTTTCTTCTTCTTTTTCCTTTTTGCTTTTGTACTTTTATCTGTCAGTTGGCACATGCTCTGGTCATTGATTATTTATTGATAAGTAGTGATAGGGTTACCATCTATTTACTATTCATTTATTATCTAAGCATATTTCAAATATTTTTATTTTTTAAATATTTTTTTACCATCTTTAATTATTAAAAAAATTAAAAAAATATATAATTTTATTAATATTCACTTTTTTAATTATGAAGTAAAATTAAAAATTAAAAAAAAATTAAATATAATTTACCGAAATTGTATTTTATTTTTATTTTATTTTTTTATTTTTACTTGGTGATTAAGGAATGTTTTTAAATGAATTTATGATTTTTTTTATATTTTTTAAAAATATTTAAAGTGTTTAAAAAAATGATTAAAAAAAAAAAACATTTACCTTTCGGTAGAAATGTTATGTGGGTGTAGCAGTTTCCTTAATACAATTATATATATAGTAAAATAATGACAAAAGGATTGTAAGAGTAGGTTTAGGGTGAGATGAGAATTTTGTATTTTATTTTAGTGTTTAAAATATTATGTTTTAGTATTATTATTGTATTGAGATTTGAAAAAGTTAAATTATTTATTATATTTTATATAAAAATATAAAAAACGTATAATAATGAGATTAGATGAGATGAAAATTTTATATTTTATTTTGGTTACCAAACCTGCCCTAAGTCTTGATGCAGAGTAGCCGAAGTTGCAATTATCCTACTTTATATACAGTTGCTTTTTCAAAATGCTTTGTCCTACCACCGCCTCGATCGAGGCACTACTCCACATTTAAAACTCCATTATTTTAAGATAAGCGAAGACTACCCTACTTACCACTCTGAATATATATATATAAATAAAATGAGAGTGCCAAAACCGATTTGTCGACACCTTGATAATTTTTTCTGTGTTAGTTGGCATAGAAAAAATTTTCTTCACACTTTATTATTTATTACACACTCAACATATTTAGTGTATTGAGTTAAAAAAAAATAAAATTAAATACATAGTGTGTAGAAAGTGTAAGCAGATCTATAGAACTGCTGGTTGGCATATCATGGATGCTCTTGTCTTTGATGGTGAGATTCCTGTCTACTCATTAATTAAATGGGGCCAAACCATGTGATGGAACCAAATTAATTAAGGAATATCAAGTTAAGGACAGTGCACTGTACCTCTTCAATTAATTGGCATTTTGAAAATTTGAATGATAGGCAGAGCCTGATTGAGAAGAGGTTTCTTAAAAATCATAACCCACAAGAATAGTAGCCACAAGAAAATCCTCTGCGCAGTGCTTCCTTCCGTGCATTTATTAAACTTTTAAATCTTATAGATGATTATTGTATAAATTATAAAACATAACTATAAAGTATATTTAATATATAGGCATAAGCAATTAATTTACATATTATATATTTAAATATAAAAGTCTTATACTTATATTATTAGTTAATACATATAAATGTATATGTACATTAATGTATGTATATATTTATCAATATATAAATGAATTTTAATTGAATCGAGCTAATGAGTTGACTCTGACATAAATGAGCTATTGAATAGACTAGTTCATTTACAGTCTTAATCTCTTAATGTGTCACCAATAACTATCTTGTCAAGGTTGCTATTGTACATGTTATAATACCATCCTCTGATTTTCATTGCTCTTGTTAAAGAATCCTCATCTGTCCAAAGCTCAATAATCAATTTTATAATTACCTGGTGGCGTTTCAAGTAATAGAGAAGAATTGTATTAAAGATAACTGTTAATTCCAAAATAGTAGGAGTGGTAATACGTGACATCACTCTTAAATTCAACACGAATACCACACAAAATTAACGGATTCAGGTTTGATGTTAATGAGTTTAAGTCAAAATAGATTGATCTATTAAGACACGATTTATAAACAAGTCAATAACAGATCAACTTACTTAACAAGAAATCAATCCGTTTTGATCCGTTTAAAATTTTTTTTCAAAATTAAAATTTTATTACTGTTAAGTTGTAATTGTGTGATCTGTCATGGAAGTTGCAGGGTTTTGCCAGATGAAGATGAACAAAATGGTATTATTCTACCCATTTGCTTTCCAAGAAGCAGGCACCAAATCAGTGGTTGGTTTTATTTGACATGCATTCTTCTTAGTGTTCTTTGGATATTTAAAATATTTCATATATATTTATGAATAGTAATAAAATAATTTAAGTTAATATATTTTATTGAATTTTAGAAAATGAGAAAAAAAAAATATATTATAAAATTAAAAAGTTATTTGAATATTATTATTTTTAAATATTATTTTTATTTTAAAATTTAAAGAGTAGTATTAATTTTTATATTTTATTTAAAAATTTATAAAAATTATAATAATTAGATAAAAAATTAAAAATTAAAAATTAAAAATTAAAAATTAAAAATTAAAAATATTAAATATTTTATATTTAAGTGATATTTCGGGAATGAAATATCGAAAATATTTAAGAATATTTTATAGCAGTTGTGGACGCTAACGTGAAAGTGTTTATGTTCAGCTTAAGTGATAATTATCAACGTTGGTTTTTGTGCCTACGTATCTTTTTTTTTTTTTTTTTTTTTAAAGAGTCAGGTCCACATGTCCAATAGTGGCCCCTCCCAAAATTTTATTAAAAGAACCCTCACTTTTGGCGGAGGAATACCGTGGTAAACAATCAATAAATCAAATGCCAACACCCAAAAAACCCAAAAAAAACCTCCAGCTACAAAAAAAAACAAACTAAACAGCCAGCACTATTTCCGCCTCAAATACGGCAAATTATTCTTATCAAGCCTTAAAAGACCTCTTGCCTCCCTTGGTAAGTCAAGCACCGAATGATACGTAGTATTGCACCCCATTGCACCACGCTTCGCCAAGCTATCAGCCACAGCATTACTTTCTCTGAAAATATGTCTACAGGTAAATGTAATATCATCAAGGTAACTCAAAATCTCCTCCCAGAAATCCTCAAGATACCACAATCCACACCGTCTAGATGCTATCCATTCAACACTGATTTTTGAATCCATTTCAATCTCAAGATAATTGATCCCCAGTTGTCGAGCATTTCTCAAACCATACAACAAACCCATAACCTCAGCATATGTATTAGTATGAGAACCGATAGAGGCACAAAAACCCAATTTGAGACTACCCTCATGATCCCTTATAACTCCCCCCACACCTGAAATCCCCGGGTTTCCCATTGAGCAACCATCCACATTTAGTTTACACCATCCATTTTTAGGTCTAACCCATCTCACAATTTTGTCCTTTTGAACACCAACTCTTGGAGAAGGAATATTTAAAGATTGTAATAAAACAACATCACTTTTACTAATAACATTCTTTCCTTTAAATTTCAAAGCCACCCAAGACAACCAATATTTAATAGAAATCCACACCATGTCAAATGTTTCATACATACCTTCCATTCGTGCCTTGCAACGTCTCCACCACAAACGCCATGTTATAATAATAGGGAGTAAACCAAGTATTTGGCCACGACACGAAGATCTTTTAGCACGTCTAAACCAACATTCAACCTTTTCCTTCCAGGTATATCCATGCAAGAAAGGCATACCTAGTTGCACACATAATCTACTCCAAATTTGTGAAGCAAACTCTCCCATAGCAAGCACATGATTTTGATCCTCATAAGCACCCAAAACACAAAAATCACATTTGGAGACGATATTGATACCAACTCTCCGCAACCTGTCATCTACAGAAAGACAACCATTCAAAGCTTTCCACATTAATATAGACATTTTTTTTGGAAGAAAAGGATGCCATATCCATTTTATCCAAGATTGTGAAGGACTATGAGATCGAATGCATTCCCATGCACTACGAGTGGAGAACTTCCCATCCCCATTAGGTAGCCAAATAAGAACATCATCACCAACTTTCACATTTCCCAACTTTTCAAGCAGCACATCCGTTTTCTCTATACCAACTAAACGTTGAAACAACTCAATATTCCATCCATCCACCAGTTTACAATCAACTAGTTTAAGAGAAGGCAATTCCATAACCTGGAATTCATCACACAAAGGCCCCTCACCCACCCAATGATCCCGCCAAAAAGACAAATCACCCTGTTTAACCCTCCACACTGAATGATTCTGAACATTCGGAACATTTTTCAAGATCATACGCCAAAATCTAGTACCCTTTTGAGTATTAATCAGAGAAATATGCTCAGCACCAACATATTTTGAGAAAAAAAATCGGGCCCATAGAGATTTACCTTGCAAAAGATTCCAAGCAAGCTTCATATGGAGAGAAGTTTGAACTTCCTCTAAGTTCCTCAGACCGACTCCACCCTCCAAGACCGGTTTGCACATATTATCCCATGCACACCATTTCTTTTTTTGCCTTCCATCAGTAACTCCCCAGAAAAATGTACTCATTAATCTTTTAATTCTCTCAATAACTACCTTTGGCATAGATAAAATAGACAAGCAGTGTATCGGAATACTTTGCAAGACATGTCTAAGTAAAAGAAGTCGAGCACCATGTGATAGTAATTTACCTTTCCATCCTTCTAATCGGGTCTGAATTTTATTGACCAACTCATCAAAATGACGTGACAGCAAGCGTCCTGAGATAATAGGAACTCCCAGATATTTAAACAGTAATTTTCCCTCAATAAAGCCAGTTTGTCGGAGAAGCATACGTCTCCTTGCCAAACTAATTTTATTAGAAAAAATTATAGATGATTTTGTTTTATTCACCATCTGTCCCGACCAAGCTTCATAATCCTTCAAAATCTTCATGATAGAACACAAAGAATTCTTTCCCCCATTAGAAAATATGACAATATCGTCAGCATATAATAAGTGTGAAATCACCGGAGACCCTCTAGAATGTAAGAACGGTTTTATTCGACCCATGTGAAAAAATTTCTTAATCAACCGAGAAAGAACCTCCTCAATAATAATAAACAAATATGGAGATAGAGGATCACCTTGCCTCAAACCCCGACCACCCTTGAAGAAACCTTTTGGAATACCATTCATAACAATAGAGAACCAAGGAGTAGAGATGCATTGATTTATTAAGCCACACACGAAAGGAGAGAAACCAAGAGCTTTCATAACATGAATAAGAAACCCCCAATCAATACTGTCATATGCCTTAGCCATATCAATTTTGAGAACCACATTTCCCCCATGGACATTCTTATTAAGACCATGAATCAATTCTTGCGTCAAACTAATATTTTCATAAATACTACGCCCAGGAATAAATGCACCTTGTTCTGGAGAAATAATATTAGCAAGCAAAGGAGAGAGTCTATTTACAAGAATTTTGGAACATACCTTGTAAATGACCAAACATAGGCTAATTGGGCGGAACTTGTCAAAACTTGACGGATTTTCAACTTTCGGAATGAGCACCAGATATGAAGCAGTGTAGAACCGAGGCAGAAAACCCCCACTAAAGAAATCAACCACCGCCGCAATCACATCCCGGCTAACAATATGCCAGCATGATTTAAAAAAACCAGAATTAAACCCATCCGGCCCCGGGCAGCTATCCACAGGAATGGACCAAAGAGCATCATGAATCTCTAACTCTGATGGAACTCTACGTAAAGTATTATTATCCTCTTCTTGAATCACCTTATCCACCAAAAAGCCCAGGTCTGGAGGTGCACTACACGGCCTGGCCTCCAAGAAATTTTGAAAGTACTCAACCGCACCCTTATGGATCTGTTCAGGGGACGTAAGCACTGTCCCATTCCCAAGATTCATCCTTTTAATAATATGCCGATTTTTTTTACTAACTGCACGGAAGAAACCAATGCTAGCTTCTCCTTTCTCTAGCCAAGTCTGCTTCACCTGTTGGGCTAAGCGAGTTTCTTCTCTCTCAATCCACACCGAGAGCTCAAGCTGAGATGCCAACAAATCAGATTCTAGATCCACAGAAAACCCATCAACTTGCAACCTGGTTTCAATGCTCTGAATACGCTCCTCCAGCTCACTAATATGTAGCTGTGTACGACCAAACACCAATGTATTCCAGGTCTTCAAAGCAGCTCTCAACCGTTTCAACTTACTAGCCAACCGGAAAAGGCCATAACCAGAAACATCCTCCTCCCAATTCCGAGCTACCATCTCCATAAAATCATTATGTGATGTCCACATTTGCTGGAATTTGAAGGAAGGATAGCAATAAGGAGCAACAATCCTCTCTAAATTTATAAGCATTGGAGCATGGTCTGATGTAGTTCGAGGGAGATAGCTAAAGGAACTATCCGGAAAAGTTTCTAAGGCCGCAACATTTAACAGAGTCCGATCCAATCTCACCCAACTCCGAGCACTAGCTTGATGCCCATTACACCAAGAGAAAGAATTACCAGAAAACTGCATCTCAAGCAGCCCACAAGTATCAATACAGGAATTGAACTCCTCCATGGCACACGCCAAACGTGGACTCCCTCCCCGTCTTTCCCCATCATGCCGAATGACATTGAAATCTCCCATAACAAACCATAGGATATCTGCAGAATTCAAGCCAGGTAAAGTACTCCACAACTGTCTTCTCTCTAAATAGCTGCATTTAGCATAGACAAAGGTTAAAAGCAAAGGCCGCATCTGCTCAACACTAGTAACTGTCACCTGTTGCTCACTCATACTATGAACAACCAAACTTGGTTCATTCTTCCACATCACCCATAGTTTCCCACCAGCCTCAACATTTGAACTATAAGCATCAAATTCCAACTTATTACACCACCACTGCAACCGAGAAACATTAGCCATTGGCTCAGCCAACACAAGAATTTTCGGATGATAACGAGCCACCAACTTTCGAAGTCTCTTCCTTGAAGTACCCAGACCACGAGCATTCCAAAATAAATAAGAAACCATTAAAGATTTAGTCTAGAGGGTTTGCTTATAACCCTAGTAGATCCACGTACCTTCTTACCTTTATTTTTTTCCAACGCTTCATGGCACACCTCTGAGTCAGACATGACATCCTTACCCCAAGCCAGCAATGCACTATCATCTTCATCCTCCGTATCCGAACTAACCTGCACATGATCCTCCCAATTAACAACACCAGAAGGAGGAGGATTAGTCATCACCTCCACCTGTTGTATGGAACTCTGTGGCACTGTTATGATAGCACCTAATTCCACATGCAACCCAACATCATTTAAATTACTCAATACAGGCACCATAGTACCGTGCTCCATCTCCAAATTCCCATTGTTTATATTTTCAATATCATCCTCCCTATAAACCTTATCATGACCTATTATTTCCTCCACATGTTTTTCACCCATCCCTCGTGATATTTCACCATTACCAAGAAGATCTTCTGCCCCCATCTGTGTCTCAGCATTAAACGACTCACTTTGAGCATTACCACCAACCTTCTCCACATCAGTAGACACCCTTGCACCAGCCTCCTCCGTAACAGGCAATACTTCCTTTGAACTATTTCCAGCATCTGGCAATTCCTGCACCTCTCGATCCTGTCGCTGCCAGATTTTATCTTTCCCTTTCATAGTTTTCTTCTCACGATCACTTCTGTTTAACTCCTTTTTACATGTCTTTAAATTATGTCCCTGCGTCTGACATTTCATGCAGAACGCAGGTAAAGTTTCATAGACCACCTCCTGATATAAAACCTTAGGGTTCCTTGGTGTACCAATCCACAATCCCCTCAAAGGATCCTTGGTGATATCCATCTCAATACAAACCCTAGCACCATCCGTTCGGGTCGCGTAGCGTGTAGAATTATCCCGCTTCAAGAATCTCCCTATTGGTGCAATTATACTACGCAAAAAAGATTCATGATAATAGTTTGGCGGAAGACCAGGTAGTGTGATCCACACCGGGACCAGAGCAGGTTCCAAATCTTCTCGAAATTCTGTGCTCCAACGAAAGATACGGTATTGAATACCCTCCATATCCAATGATTCACGAGCAAGGGCCTTTACCAAGTCTTCTTCCGTAGACATTCTAATAAACACATTCCTCGGTTTGCTCATAGCAGAAACAACAGGCTGAGACTGCAATCCCCATCTCGCACGAATGAAAGCCCGAATAGAGTCCAGCGAGGGTCTTTGTCTCAAAAACTTTAGCACCAAAGAAAACTTGAAGGGTTCAGCAGATTGCTCAAGTTCCTCCTTAGAGAACAACACGCAAACATCACCATCAAAGGTTTTGGGAGGACGAAACGGAACAGTAACCTCAGGAAGAGGTTGCGGAGTGGCCGCCACCATATCAGCAAAGGACCTCTGCCGTGAACCAGACACCGAGACACCCCTAAGGGGCTCGGCGACAGCCATAGAGAAGGAAACAATACAAAACCCTAGCAGAGCAAAAATTTTACTTGCCACGTCACCCTAAATTGTTTGAGCTTCATGTGATAGTTGATCATGTTGTGCCTACGTATCTTTGAAAGTGAAGACTTCAGGAAAAAGGATCTTTAAAATATTTCAGAATAATTTGAAGGATATGATGTTTAAACCTTTAAAAACCATAACTTTTGCACACAACTTAGTGAAATACAATATAATAGAAATAATTTTAAACATTCATAATTAAATGACAATATAACACAACTTGTCATTTAATTATGAATGTTTTTATAATGATTTGTTTTGGTTTTTCGCCCCTGTTGGGATATATTAATTGAAAGAAAACCGGGTAGTGGTGTTCTAGTAATTTTCAAAGAGTAATGTAAAGGACAAGTCTTATATACACAAACGTTGTACAAGGCTTTGATAAAAAAGTGGACATTACCATAAAAATTAATTTTTTTTTACATTTTTTATGATAAGGTCTATTATTTTATAAAAGACCTACGAAAAGCTTTGAATATATCATTATTCATTCTTAAAACTAAAACACATTCGACTTGGGAAAAAAAAATTGTGGGGATTAAGAAAATGGGCAATTATTTTTGGTTTATTAGATATTACATAAAAATTATATGTAATGTTAATTCACACAATTAATCATTATTTAAAAAGTTGGTAAAATTACTACGAATTAGTCTTTTAATAAAAAGTTGAATTAGAAGTGAGCATGCATTATAAATCGGTTGGTTGTTAACTTTCAATAGGGACTGATGAAGGCATAAATAAATCGAAATTATTTATTGGATAACTATACTAGTAGTGATCGATCGAGGCGGTGGGCAAGAAATTAAAGCTGCACTACTCCACATTTAAAACTCCATTATTATAAGATAAGCGAATACTATCCTACTTACCACTCAATATATAAATCAAAGTGACACATTATTTACTGAATTAAATTACGGAACTAAAGATAAATGAGACTGCGAAAATCGATTTCTCGACGCGAATAATTCTATATAGAATCGTGAAATCTGTAAACGCCACGTAATCGTTTTGAAAAAGAATGTGATCTACAATTAAAAAATTAATTTTTTTCATGTGAATCTTATATTTTATTTATTTTTTTCAAAATGATTATGCGGCGATTACACAATTCACTATTACAAATTTTTTTTTTTTTTTTTTTAAATCATAACCCACAAGAATAGTAGCCACGAGAAAATCCTCTGCTCAGTGCTTCCTTCCATGCATGTACCTTTACAAACCTGGCAGCTCTGATCAAAAGAAAACATCATTATCTGAATGGTAGTCAAGACCGCCACTTTAGACCAAACAAAGAAAGAAAAAATAAAATGAAATGGACTTTCCAAAATGTCCACAAAATTGCACAAGGAAAAAAGTGAATTCTTGAAAACCCAAACAAGAAGAAAAGATTCTTCTTCTTGGTTTGGTTTCCTTTGGTCTGCAGTCGGTGGCCCGTTTGTTGATTTTCAAATGTGATTTGGCAGATGAAATTTGAGTAAGGCTGAGATATTTGTTTGATGCTGACCAGCACCAACAGGTATGTTTAGGCCCTTTGTTTAGGCCTTTTCTAAAACAGAAAATATATATTACAGCTTACTGTTTGTTGAAGCCGCCGCACACTCAATGGATTGAGTGAAAATTAAAAAAAAAAAACCTCTGTGGTGTGCTGCAGCTTCCGGCTGATGCGCAGCACAGCTCTTTCTGAAATGAACTATTTCACTAGTGACATTTGACACTGTCTTACTTCTTGTTTCCTTAGCGGTGATTGTAAACTCTAATCCACTATCTTCTACATGGACAGCAATAGCCCCTCATTTGCTGGATAAGGAAAATCAATTGGGTGATGGAGAATACACATGTTAAAGCATTGGTAAACCCATATTACTTAAAGTTTTGAGTCTTTATTTATTCTCATTTAAGCATTGGTATTAGATTAGCCAAATGCCTTTTCATTTTCAAATTTAACAAATATCATTCATATTTACTCCACATTGAATTAGTTAAATTGTTTTCATCCAAACTATAAGTTACAGTAAATCTATTTTTCTTTTCAAATATGAAAAGAACTATAGCAAGTCTAAAAGTATTTTTTGAAATTATTATATTATAGATATGAGATATTTATTCATATGAGATTTTACCATCTATATACATATGAGATTATTATATTATAAATTGTTAGATTGTGAAAATAAAAATGAATATGATTTGTTGGAGGTTATTGAAGATTATGAAAATAAAATATAAATTAATTAAAAAATATAAATAATAAAAAATAATAAAATTTTATTATTATAGAGAGTGTGATGACTAATCCAATGTAGACTTCAAGTTTCAAATGATTAGCTAAAGGTGGAAAAGTTACATATTAGTCAAAATTTAAAGAATATGATGGCCAATCCAATGCTAATGCTCTAAGTTCTCTAACTGTGTATGCCCTCAATGTTTCTATACAATAAAACTTGCTTCTTGATGAGTTTAAAGGCTTGAATGGAAGGGTAGTTCTATTAAATTGATAGTAGCTGTTTGGTAGATAATTTCATGTTAATAGGCTTGGATGAGCCCCAAGGGGACTGGTTTTTACAATGATTCTTTAATTCTGATAATTCAATGGCATCCAACAGGACTAGTGAGTTTGCAAACTAACACATATAATTTGGTGTGATAGGTTTTACATGACATGCATTCTCCTTAATGTCAAAGTGTTTAGGTGCAACTTAAGCTGATAATTAAAATATCAATGTTGATTTTTGTGCCTACTGTATCTTGAAAGTCAAGACTTCAGGAAAAGTGTCCTTAAAATCTTTCAGAATAATTAGAGGATATGATGCTTAAAACATTAACCATTACTTTTGCACACAAATTAGTGAATACAATGAATAAATTATAGAAATGAACAAAGATTTTATCATTTAATTATGAATATTTTTATAATTATTTCTTGTGTTTTTTTCTCCCCTTTTGGGATATATTAGCTGAAAATTGAAGAAAGACTGGATAGTGGTGCTATAGTAATTTTAAAAACTAAAACACAATGGAGTTCTTAAAAACTTTGTGGGGATTAAGAAAATGGGCAATTATTTTTGGTTTATTAGATACATGTAATTACATGTTGAATAATAAGATCGGGCGGTAGCCCTATACAAAAGACAAGTCGAGTGGTCGGCTATAATGGGCTTAAAGTCCATTTTATGCTGCAGACGCTCCTCTTCCCTATCTCCAATGAAAAGCATATATAGTTAGAGAGAGATTAATATTCAAGCATGGGTCCACTCTTAGGAGATGCCACCATCCATTTCCAATGCCTAGGCTTAATTCAAAACATTTGAATTTTTCTTCTCACTTCTAATGGGATTTCTATGACTTTCTTGCTAGGTTAGTTCTCCCTATGGAAACTTGAAGATTCATGAATATTGAACTCAAATTTCAACCATAACAACTATATCGTTCACGGATAATAAGAAATTTGAATTATAATGTTGATTCACACAATTAATCATTATTTGAAAAGTTGAGACAACTTAAAATTACTACAAGTTAGTCTTCTAATAAAAATTAAAATTAAATTAGAAACGAGCATGCATTAATCGGGTGATTGTTAATTTTCAATAGGAACATCTGAATCTATATTTAGAGGCAATTTAACCACTAATATAATTTACTGTTCAAATGAAAGATTTTGGTGTTTTTTAGATAATATACCAAAGTCACCCCTTGCCAATCTTAATTTCCATGGAAACTTTCTGATGGGATCAAAAGCTTTCTGATGGGTCCCATATTTAGAATATATTTCAAGATTTTAAATTGATGAAAAAATATATATATGTAATTATTTAATTTGATTATAATACTCTCATCCACATATAGGATGAGATAAACCAAAAAGATCTATTGATTTCCAAACTTGTGTCATTGGGATGGTTATACCATGTGCCCGAAGGAATCATGCTGCTGATGCTTCAACTCTCCTTACTGTTTTTACACGCTTAACAGTAAAAGAGACATTCACATAGAATTAGAATATCTTTCTTAACTGTTGGACTTACAACCATATAATCCGCTTATTGAACGACATTAAACCGCTTAATGCGGTCTCCTTCTTGATAAATTAAAATCTTATGCATTTTCTTTGAAGCACAAGAATCAGTAACGACCAACAAACTTCTTTGCACCAACATATAATAAAAAGTAATCTTCTTCACTGAAAATTACTAAGCAATATACACTTCTGTAGTTGAATTTGGTACAAGTTTTATAGTCACAATTAAGACTTATGAGAACATGCAAGTAGGTACCTTCCAGGCTTTTCAGCTCATCCCCTAACCACCAATTATGGACTTTTTGTGCTTGGATTTAGGACACAAATCCCAAAAACCAAGGAATTGGTACAAGGTATGTTTATCAATCATACTGACTTTTATTGAGTAGATTAATAAGCATGATTGGAGAGATTAGATAGATGGCTTCCATTTATGTAGCATTCCCTAAAGCGTTCTTGCCACTCCATTATTAAGAGATTAATTATTAAGACCACTGATGGAGCTTCCGATCTGAGTTAAGACCCTCGTAAAGTGAAAAACAAAAACATTATTATTGAAATGAAGCAATTTGTTTTGAGAATTTACTTCACTCACTTGATTTTGGAAAACAAGAGTGGCTTTCCTAGGGAAATTGGTTTCCTGAGATGGGTAGATCGTTCATATCATTCAGTTGGAGAAATCAAATACTAAAAGTTAAGTTTGTGACAAGGCCATGGTAGTTGGTATTATAATTGTTGACTACTTGTCGAAGATCTTTCAGAATTAGACTCAAAGGGAATTGCTGAATACAATTGAACAAATACGCTGTCAAAGAATTTGGAAGCAATTCCATTTCTCGCTACTAGTTGAACAAGTAGAGGCAATATAAAACAACAGTTCACACCAAAGCATCAACCACCGTAAAACATGTGTAAATTTAAAGAATATAGATTCTCCAATACAAAGAAAGTCATAAAAAATCTAGATTTATTCAACTCACAAAACATTCAGCTACAAAATTAAGCATTTCGATGATTCGTAATTTTGCCTAACCTCAAGCATTAGGAACAAGAAAAATGGGAGAGAGAGAGAGAGAGAGTTGTGCATCAGTTAACATGATCGCTCTTCAATTTACAAACTAAAAAAAAAAATCGTGGAGCCTAATATGAAATCAAAATCGAGATTTAATTCTCATGCATGTTACAAAAAAGGAAGAACTACGAAAAATAGTATTCCGCCATTCAATCAAGTATAAATAAAGATCCAAAACTACGGACAGAGATGAAGCCACAATTGGTTTGATGGTAAGGCCAAAAGCTTCAGACAGAAATTGAACAAAACAAGAGATAACAAGGAGTTGAAAATCAATTGTACCTAGAAAAAAGCAAAACGTTTTACACAAAATGGTAAATCGCATGGAATGAAGTAGAAGAGAAAGGTAGAAAGATGTCTTATTGCTTACTTTTGGCCTGGAAGTGATGACTCACCACCAAATTTGGCTGCAGACATGATCGTCTGTGAGTGTTTTTTTTTCACTTTTTTCAATACAATTCTACTACGTACCACCGACATTTGTAATCAACGTGTAACTGGCTAATTTTGCCACGTCAGCTTCTGTCAAAAATAAAAAATAAAAATTTGATAAATCGACTTAAACTTGAGAAAGAAGAGATCAGAGAACTCAACTGAAACTCGATCTTCAAGTGAAACGTGGGAAGAAGCATTTTGCCATTTTGTGCGTTCCAAAATGTAATCTCCCAAAACTTAGACATCTGTCATCTATTCCAATATATATAAATATATATATATATATATATATATAGGGTGATTACAGCCCCCGCTGGGGGCTCCGCTGAGGTGTAGTGTTATTTTATATGTGTTTTGTTTAAGTAATTTTTTATATAGATCTTTTATTATTTTAAAATATTTTAAAAAAATAAAATAAATTTAAAACATCATTTAGAAAATATTTTTTTAATCAGAAAGTAAAAAAAATATATATTAAAAAATACTTTCTTAATCATGAAGTAAAATAAAAAATTATAAAAAATATTTTTAAAAAAATAAAATAAATTTAGAACATCATTAAAAATACTTCATTAATTAGAAAGTAAAAAAAAATTCATTAAAATATACTTTCTTAATCACGAAGTAAAATAATATATATTTTATTATTTTAATAATAAAATATTATTAAGAAAGTATTTTTTAATAATATTTTAAATTTTTTTATTTTTTAAAAATATTTAAAATTATTAAAAAAATTATATAAAAAATAATTTAAAAAAAAACACATAAAAAAATATACTAATCTCCAGCGGGAGCTCCAAGCGGGAGCTCCCAGCTGGAGATATAGCATTTCCCATATATATATATATATATATATATATAATTACACGTGTATGGTGAAGGAATATGCAGCTTTAGGAAACTACATGGAAAGACAATCCTATAATGGTCTATTGCATGAATCACGTGGCCTTGTCAGGTGCACATTCGTTGATAGCATTAATTTCCTTATTATTCCCCCTCAAGCAGAGCGGGAGTGAGCTGACACACAACTTGGTGCGTAGATCTTGAAATCTGGCAGTAGGCAATGGCTTGGTCAGTGTATCCGCGAGTTGTGATTCACTTGGTAGAAAATGAACAGATAACCAACGCCTTTGAACTTGCTCCCGAACAAAATGGTAATCAATCTCAACATGCTTAGTTCAAGCATGAAGAACAGGATTTGCAGACAAATACATAGCCCCAAGATTGTCACACCATAGGCGCGGGCATTGAGCGCATGAAATACCAAGTTCGCGCAAAAGAGTTTTAATCCATAAAAATTCAGAGGCATCATTTGCAAGGGCCTTATATTCCGCCTCCGTACTTGAACGAGCCACAGTGGGTTGTTTTTTTGAACTCAAGGAAACCAAAGACTGACCAAAAAATACACAATAACCCCCTGTTGATTTCCGGTCGTCAGGACTCCCCGCCCAATCAGCATTAGAAAATACTGATAAAACAAAGGTCTTACATGGGCGTAGTAAGAGTCCAAAATTAGTGGTATCACGCAAGTAGCGCAAAATGCGTTTGACTGCAGCCCAATGCTTATCCATCGGCTTGTGCATAAATTGGCACACTTTATTCACAGAAAATGCAATATCAGGTCGAGTAAGAGATAGGTATTGGAGAGCACCTACCACACTTCGATACAAACTCGGGTCCGAGAAATTTGCACCATCAAAAAGCGACAACTGAGTACTTGATGACATAGGAGAATGCATGGCTTTTGCATTAGCCATATTAGTCCGATCAAGAAGATCCATAATGTACCACTTTTGGCTAAGGAGTAGACCTTCAGGAGTGGAAATAGCTTCAATGCCAAGGAAGAAATGAGGAGGACCAAGATCCTTGACCGCAAACTCCAAACTGAGAGACTTGATGAGTGATGTCACAGCAGAAAGTGACGAGCCAGTAATGAGGATGTCATCGACATACACAAGAACAAAGAGTTGGGTGCCATGAGAGTTGAAAATAAACAATGAGGTGTCAGACTTGGAATTATAAAATCCATAGTCAAGAAGTTTGGCACTTAAAACGAGCATACCACGCACGAGGACTGAAATTCGGGAAGAATACATAGGACTGAAACTTTCGTTCACAAAAGCCGAAATCCATTTTGACGGAAAAGAAGAAGACCATCTGAGAAGGGAAACGCCCAAACCCGAGGAACAACAAGAAGCACAACAACAGGAAAAAGAAGGAGAAGCAGCGTTGTCGTCATCAGAGCAACCACCCGTTTCGGATCCCGTTTCCCCATCTGACACATTTTTTCTTCTTGCCCAAACTCAATAATGTATAAATAATTGCTGGTGTGGAGGGCAGACCACCTGCTCATCATCCAACATTAATCTACAAGCAATCGGAAATAATGGAAACTTATGGTTAGTGCAAAAGCATCAAATACATTGTAGGCCCACAGATGGCGAATTATGCCTTTTACTCTTTAGCTTCCAGTGAGCTTTCCCATTTCCCAGAAAAAAAACATTAATAGGAATATTTCTCCCAAAAACCGTTTGGCTTCACTAGGTTGTTTTGCAGTGCCACCGTTTGATTTTATTTATAGGAGCCCAAAAGTTGAAATGGTGAAGTTCAAGGAATAGACAAAGTTGGGCCTCATGGTTACTCCCCCATGGAATTGGCAGCCCAGCCAAGGGGTAAATTTGCCTACCTCACTCGTACAGAGAGTTGCTGTTTTTCTATAAGCTATAATAAAAGTTTTTAAAGATTCCAATCTTAATCTTTTCTTGCGAATTAATTATGCCTTCCTTTTGTTACTGTCCAAATCGTTACAATCAGAGCCATGCACTGCAAGAAACTAGTTAAGCTCGTTTGGGAGTGAGCGAGAGCGACCGGGAAGGGACTTCGATGGTTACATGGGTTAGGGAGAAGGGGACCCACGGGCTTAGGGAATTCCAGGAAAGAGTAGACAAATGTGAAGTAGGACTGTTCATCCGGATTCCAATCCGGGAACCCGGGTATACCCGGCCCGGGACCCGGGTTTCAAACCCGGGCCAGAACCCAGACCGGGTTGATCCGGGTCAGACCCGGGCCGGAACCCGGATAAATCCGGGTTTTTCGAAACCCGGATTCCGGATTCCGGGTTGAACCTGGATTTTTTTTTTTTTTTTACACAAATACATGTAAAATAAAAAAAATCAATATCCATCATGTAAAATGCATGCGACATACAAGATGCAATCAACTACATATTACATTGTTTGAACTAATTTACTAAGAATATTACAAAACACATACATTACTTTAATTAAACTCTAATACATAAAAATCAGAAATAATAGAACTAAAAATAAACACTCCAGCTCCAAAGTATAAGCCACCACCAACGATAACAAGGAGGCCCAACCCCACAACAACACCCATCTGCATATAATTACAAAAGTGGTATTTAATTGTAAAAAAATCAAGCATGCCTCTGTAAACACTTCAATAATCTTGTCCTTGTAATTCGAACTAAAATTAATTACCTGTGCTACCCAAATAGCAGTTGTAATTGTCTTTTTATGGTCCTTCTCAGTAAAGGCATAAGCTAGGATTGCCTAAACAACAGAGAAAGTAGATCAGTCCTGATTAAAAAGAAACGACCATCTTCATTAAACATGCATGCAGAATTACTATCAGCAATAATGCCTACCTGTCCAGAAACGGCCAAACCATCAGCAAGAAGTGATGATGTTAACCAGACCTGTAAACAAATCTGGAATGCAGCCATGGGAATGGGGCCCTGTCTGGCAGCCAATCCTGCTGCAAAGGTCACACAAGATGTCACAGCTATGACTCTGGTCAACATCAGAAAACCTGCATGAAACATAAATTAGTCATATAATATATGATGATGAAATAATTCTCATCTGAAGATATCTTAGTCATATAATATATAAAAGAATGTAAAAAGAGAAGAATCGAATAATCATTCATCAATCTTCAACGATCGGAAATGAAAAACAGAAAAAAGAAAAAGCAACATGTATAAATTTACTACTTGATCACATATAAATTGGAACAATGCTGCACGCACTTCATTTTTATCTCTGCTTTTAAACATGCCACGCTGCATGCTTGTCAGTTGGTTTCCTTTCACATGATATCCATGTTAATTTATAAGTAATTCATAAGCCAATCACATCAATTTCGATACATGCATGATTTGTACCAGCTGCATGCGTTTATAAATCTGTTAATTAATTTCTCGCTAGCCGTTCACTTCAACCCGGCCTGTTATCTATCACCTTTGCCGAAAAGAAATTATCACGCGCAAGCTAGCTGCTAGCTCTTCCCCACTTAATCATGATCTTTTTGTTCTTTAGCATCTGTTCATTGAATTAAGTACTTTATGCTGTGGACTGTGCGTGGGCCATTGAACCGAAAAGTAGCTAGATCATATAGAATAATGCTAATTGAAAGATACTGTTAACCAGACCTGTAAACAAATCTGTAGTACATATACATAGATACATATACTAACTACAAAATTTATCAGACCAGTAGTACTACTAGTACTTACTGTGAAAGAGCATGTGAAATGGCTGCACCCCCGACTCCAAGACGCATAATAAAGATGAAGATTGGGTCCATAACGACATTCATTGCATCTCTCACAACTATATATACATAGGGGAATCCTATTCATGAATAGAGATGATCAGTGAACAGGTTAACCAATAGGCTATTTGGGTTTAAAGAAGTGGTTTCAAAATACATCTTAAATCATTTAAGAAAGTAAGATTATGCAAGAAGAAAACACTTACTCTAGAATTTTTTTAACATGAATGAGAAGAGAGACTCACTGCAGCCTCTGTTGAAGATGAAGCTACAGAATCATCTAAAAAAATATTAACAATGAGTTAGATAGATAATAAATCGAGATAAATAGATATTAAAAAAATATTTCAAGTTTCAAACTTACCTTCAAGATCCATCGACTGTACGTATTCTTCTAACTCCTTGATGTCAACAGGTTTGGTCCTTAACCAATTTTGAGTGCAAATGAGGGCTTCGACGGTCTCTGGAGACAATGAACTCCTAAAAGGATCCAAGATGCGTCCTCCAGTACTAAATGCGGACTCTGAGGCAACAGTGGAAATGGGAGTAGCTAACACATCACGTGCTACCTCAGCAAGGACAGGATAATTGGTAGCATTAACTCTCCACCAATCCAACATATCAAAACTGGGTGATTTCTGTGCACACCCCTCCGACAAATACCGATCTAGTTCTGATCTAAACTCCATAAACCCTTGCTCCAAAAGAAATTTCTCTAACCTGATATCAAATTTAGTCGACATAGTAGTAGAAGTAGAAGTAGTGCTTGGCCTCCCTTGAACCACATTAGAACTCCCCCCACTACCCACATGAAATTTGTTATACTGCTCAATCAAGCGCCTTAACAAGAGTTTAACCTTGGCATCTATCCTATCCGCCAACTCATCCCATTTTCACTGATTCAACAAAAATTTCATTGCTATCATTTTATATCGTGGATCAAGCACAAAAGCAACATATATCATCAAGTTGAATCTATCTGTGCTACCCCAATATTTTTCATACTTACTTTTCATATTTATGCCCATGGTGCTAGTGATAATATCATGACTATTGCACATATCATTTAATGTATCTTCAATTGTGCAGAGTTCTTGGAAGTATACATTAGCCGTCACATACAAAGAACCAAAAATGTTCAATGTAACATCATAAAATACTTTCAGCAACTCTACAAAAATATGTGCTTTTTTCCAATCAACAACAGTGGGGTTCACGAATTCACTATCCACACACATATAATAGTGTTCAAAGGCTTGTTTGTGTTTTTCAACGGTACTCAACATCAAATATGTGGAGTTCCATCTAGTAGGAACATCCAAGCAAATCATCCTCCCATTAATATTTTCCTTTACCGCACAAGCCTTGAACTTGGCAAACCTCGACAGTGAAGACTTCACATATCTAACGGCATCTCTAATTCTTGTTACAAACTCATAAACTTCTCTCAAGCCGTCCATAACAATCAAATTCAATATATGGGTAGCACACCGCATGTGAAGAAACTCACCACCTAATATGGTACAATCACTATCCTTTATTCTCCTCCTCATATAATCAACAGCAACATTATTAGAAGAGGCGTTATCAACTGTGATAGTCAAGATCTTATTAATCTCCCAATCATGCAACCCCAAGTCTAACATCCTCCCAATAGTTTCGCCCCTATGGTTGGGAATTTGGCAAAACTTTAATATTTTTTTATGCAATTTCTAGTTGCAATCAATAAAATATATTTTGGATTGAAAATAAAATATTTCAAGATGGTTCCAATATCAGTCTCAAGACATACACAGCTTATTATCCTATACGTGTGTGTATATATATATACATATATATAAAATAAACTAGCAACTCATAAAACTAGATAGGAATCCAATAAACAAAGCACCTCCATCAATAGGAAGCCAATTAAACTCCTATATAAATTATAGGACTTGCGAACCACCTCCAAATTCCCCAGTGCTTACTGAATTGTTTTACACATGCCATTTGATTTGCTATTGGTGTTGGTATGCACCCACCCAATCCGTCCTATCCACTTGAGTAATAGACTTTTTCTTCAAGTTCTATAGTGTATCCAAATACAAATGTAATTTAATAACATTAATACTTGGTTTATTCAAAAAAGTTATAAATTAAAATACTACATATAACTATATTAATTTGTAAATTTTATTTTTATAAGTTCAGTACCTTTCATTCACCACAAATTTACCATATATTCATCATTCGAGAAGGAGTTGAGTTCACTGCTGTAAATGGATTGTAATATTTAAAAAGACAACATTGGTATTAAAATTTATACCCAGCAAGAGCATTGATAGAAAAAAAATAATTACACTTTTGAAATTGGCTAATAATCTGAAGAAATTCATAAAAAAAAATAGATATATGATTCAACTAGTAAAGATGTATGTACGAGTCATTTGACATCACAAATGCCTCCAAAATTAAGGGGAGTGTTTCCCTTCCATCTCTGTACATAAATTTACTTTTATGGGGAGAGGTACATAAATTAAGGGGAGTGTTTCCATATCTTCTATCAAACATGAATTGTTTTCTCCCTTCTTGGGGTTTTTATTTATTTATTTACTTTTAGGTTTAATTTTCCCCTGAATTCATTTTAAGGGCTATCATGTAACATATACCTCAACTTATAGTGGGGGTTTGCAGCTAAATTTTCATATAATTGAATAGAAAATGTAATTTAGAGCAACATATATAGCAGCATTGTCATCCATTAAAAAAAAGTACTTACTTGCTTCGACGAGATCTCTTTTTCCAGAAAACGAATGACACGATCCACTGAACACAATACAAGAAAATTATAACAAAATATAAGTGCTAAAGCTAAAAAAGACATGCTGTAGAATGCTATCATGCTTCCAACTATAAAACAGCAAAGCCATTCCCCTAACAATTAAAACCAAACCCAGTACTCTACTCAACCAAGTGATTACCCCATCCATTCCTCACGCACAGAATCATAGTTACAGAGAGAGAGAGAAAAATAGAGTACTCAAACAAGTGAACAATGCCCTAGAGGGAAAGGCCGATGGTGACCGAGATGCAGCGACCGAGATGCGGCGAGGACGAGCGGCGGACGGTTATGGAGTCACGGCTCACGGGGTCACGGGCTCAAGGGGCTTAGGGTTTCTGAGTTTGGTTTTCGCAGCGTAACGAGAGAGCGAGCGAGCGAGAGAGATGCCGGGGGGGGGGGGTGTGTGGAGATGAATATAACCGGTATCAAAACGGCATCGTTTTGATACCGGTTTTTATAAAAAAAATAATAAAGATCCGGGTACCTGGTTAAAACCCGGTACCCGGGTTTCAAACCCGTATCCGGACCGGGTTGGTCCGGGTTTTCAAACCCGGGTTTGATCCGGGCAGGGAAAAAACCCGGCCCGGATGAACAGTCCTACCCCTAGCCTCTCCACTTGTACGTTGAGATGAGTTGTGAATAATAATATTTTGTTGATCTTATTAAAATAAATTTAATTTTTTTTAGTTGAAATGAGTTTAAGTTTTAGAAAATACTTTATCCACACAGGAATTACACAAAAATAAATTCACAAACTGACGAAACTTGATGTGGTACATCAGATTATAAAGTTATTTTTATTATAAAGTAGATCTAAAGAATCTCGTGAAGCCATGTCAGTTTGTAGGTTTACTTTTGTATAATCTTTTTGTGTCTTTAGCAGTTCTCTTAAGTTTTTAGGTTGAAATGTAAGAAGTTGAGATGAATTCAACTTTTTTATGGACAATTGAAAAAGTAGTAAGTCTCATCAATAATTGGTTTGAAATAAGTTGATCAGTTGGATTCAACAACCAAACACATCCTTATACCACATACTACACATCTTTTTTAATTTCCTTTATCCCTTTTCTCATAATAAGTATGTAATATATAGATAATGAGTAGTACAACTCAATTAATTTAGCAAAAAAAAATAAATAAAAAATTTAAAATATATATGGTGTGGGATCTGAATAGCATAATCCATTGGAGATTTATGAAAAATGTATCTTATTTTTAGACTAATAATTTTTTTTTTTGTGAGTACTTGAGCTTAAGATTGTATAAAACAATATTCCAGGTTGGGTGCTGTTATTATGCCGCCCAGCTTTGACCATTGGCATTGCCCCTAGTACAATTTTGTATTTTTATTATTTTAAATATTTTCTAAACTTATTTAAATATTTTTTTAAAAAATATCAATACACTAGTTATCACTTTTTTTTTTCTTATAAGTAATACAGTAGTTGTCACTTTGTTAATTATTAAGTAAAAATAATTTTTAAAAAATACATGAACAATCAAATTAAAGGGACAAATTAGGATATAATATATTTTCCTTCATGTGTTGTTATATGTGTTTATCTCTCGTTAAGGTTGAATTGAATAAGAACCATCGAAATAATCAGTCTCCACTCTGGAGTTTTTGGACCACCCATTCCAAGCTTCGATTTTTAGATTTTTGGACATCAATTATGGCTAAACGATATCGTGATTCCGACGACAAATGTGTTATAAATATATAAGTAAGAGCTCACTTACAAGGTACGTATTTTTGGTTGAAAGTGCTACAACATTTTTAACGTGGTAAGTATGAATTTTAAGATGTATATGAATTAGAGAAACAAATATGATAAATATAAGGATAATCATAAATCTATTCAACAAATTTTACAAGTGATTGTAATTAGGAAAATATTTTACACAAAAAGGAATTACACAAAAGTAAATCTAAAACTGATGTGATTTGATATAATACGTCAGATGATAAAATTATTTTTATTATAAAATAGATCTAACAAATCTCATAGACCCACATAAGTTTGCGGGTTTACTTTTATATAATTTATTTGTGTTTATAATAGTTCTCTTATAATTATACTTAAGAAAATGAAGGAAACAAAAAAATGTAAAATTATTGAACATCTGATCTTATAATTATAGATATACTTAAGAAAATGAAAGAAACAGAAAATATAAAATTATTAAACACATAACAAACCAAATGTTTAAAACTCATTATATTAAAATCATAATGTTACATGCTTTGCTTCACTCGTTACAAGACCAATTAGATACATAATAATAATAATAATAATAATAATAATAATAATAATAATAATAATAATAATAATGTTCTTATAAATGAAAAAGATGAGATAATATTTTTTAGTTTTGATAGAAAACTACTAGATACAATTGTTATTGGAATGATAAAATATAAAAGTAGGCTATTCATTTTAATTTTGAAAAAGTATAATATTTTTTTCAAATAAAAACAATATTAGTTTAAAAAGTGTTATTTAGTATGATTCATTATTGTGAAAAATAATAGGAAGAAAACTTTTATTTTTAAACAATATCGTATAATAATGAAATTTTATTAATCTTTAAATTTAAGGACAATATTTTTATTTTTGAATTTAAATATAATATTATTATTCTTTTCAAACTTGAAATTGCAATATCGATCTTAGAAATAAAAGCATATTCTTACCAAAATAATTTTTTGAAAGTTAAAAAGTGTTATTAATTATTTTAATAATAATTTAAAAAATGCATTACAAATAGATTAATATGAAATGTGTCACATAAGATGAAATAGTGAATATGATGAATTAAAGGACAATTATAAATTGTTGTGCATGCATAGATTAGAACCTAAGAATAATAATTACATTTTGTAAAATGAAAATATTATTAATCCAATGACTATGATTTATTTTTATGAATTACTACGAAAAATAATATGAAGATAATTGTTCTTCTTTTTAAATAATATTATATACGAAAGATACAAATATTTTTAAATCTAAGAGAAAATATAAGAAAATCTTAAGTTGTTCCAGAAGTTCAATAAACAAAAAGCTTTCAATTTAGATTATTTGTAAGTTCATTATTATTATATTCTAATTAATATTATAATAATAAAAATTTTAATTATATTTTTAATGATGAATTAGAGGATAAAAATGTAATTATGCATAGTGTAAACATAAACAAAATCCACTATTCACGAGTCTATAACCTCTTTTAGGGTAGAAATACGATAGATATTATAAAAGATATTTTATTGATATTCTTTATTTGCGACAGAGGAGAGCCATAAACGATAAAAAAACAAAAAGGGGATTAAATAAATTCTAAAAATTAAAGCCTTCTAAAATTATAACCATTATAAAATAATTAACACCATTACAAAGCAGTAGCTATATAGAGAAATAAGTATTATCTTAACTAAATCACAAAATCTAATGTCAAAATTGAGGCCAATAATAAGCTTGATTTTTTTTTTTCCCCATAAAGCTCAGTTTGGATCGAAAAACAGTCTCAACCTATCTTATTTAATCATTACAATTTTCACAAATTTTTACATAAAATATAATAAACAATTAATCTTTTTCAAATTCTAAAACAATAATAATATTAAAAAAATAATATTCTAACAATATTTTATTCAACTTTTAACTTTCATCTCATCTCAATTCACTATCCAAACCATATTTCAAACCAGAATGTTGAGCAAAAATGTTTGTCCCATGAACCATATATATATATAGAAAAAGCATAAACAAACTTAGCATCATATAATTAATTTCTAATCACACGTCCACAACTTAAAGCCATGCCACGTCCACAAAGGTGGTCTCACATCCACAGCTAGCTCCCAAATTTCCCAAACCATCTGCCAAACCATTCCCTTCACGGATCTGGAAATGCATATATGTTAAGTGCTGAGAGCAGTACAAATTGTCAGGTTTTAGTTCTCTATGATGTAAATAATTGCCAAGTTTAATAGTTTATGGTGCAATTTAGTAAATATATTAACATTTATGGATTCTATGATAACATATATCAGATAATATTAATTCTATAGATTGCAAAAACAGCTACCAAATGCTATTTACGATAAGTTGTACGTACCCATATAAACTTGTTTACTATATTCGTAGGGGAGGAGTTGTTCGAACTTTCAATCATCCTCATAATCTGTGAATGAAAAGAATTAATGAGACAGTTCGAAAAGAAAGAAAAAGAATTATAATATATATATATATATATATATATATATATGTATGGAAAATAAATGAGCTGAGAGGGATCGATGGATATAATTCACGATCAGCAAAACAATTCCCAATGCTCACATTATAATGCCTAATCATATTTCATTTACTTTTTACTTTTATTATTGTTTTAAGAAAATTTGATTTTATAACTTCAATTAAAAGCTTTGAGGTTGCATGGGGCTCTCACCTGACCACCTTTCATCATCATAATCTCCTTGAATGAATCTGTGATCAATCATTATGTTGGGGACGCGAGCCACCTTGAGCCATTCTTTTCCTTTTTTACCTTTCAACTCTTCCTTCAACACACGATCACAGTTCTCTATCTTTAAAAAACGAAGGCAGGCAGGAAAGCCCTCTTCTGGCATGTACCTGAGCTTTGGACAGTCGATGATGTCCAATTGTACAAGAGAGGTGAGGTGTTGAAACCCCTCCTTGTCCAATGATTTCAAATTTCCAATTGATTCGATACAAAGATAGGTCAGAGTGGTGGCCAGCAACAACTCCCCAGGAAATGACTCCACATGATCTTCTGATTTGTCGCTGCCGATTTTCAACCATTCAATGTTGGGGAGTGTTTCCTTCCACGGGTTTGCAATTAGTTTCTTACATGTCAAGATCTTGATTTTCTTCAGATTGGAAGGCAATCCCTCTTCTGGAAAGGACTCAACTTCTGGACAATTTACTAACTCCAAATAAAGAAGCGATGGAAGGAATAGGTGCATCTTACAGGGCATTGACCTCAAGCTCTCACAATTTTTGAGAGAAAACAGTGCAAGGTTAGGGGCACGCAATCCTCCTTTTGGAAAAGATACAAATTTAGGACATCTCCATATTCCTATTTTTGATATCACTAAACCACCTCCATGTTGTTCTAGAGATTGCAAATTCCTGCACCCTTCGATTCGAAAACTCTTCAGATTTGGGAATAGGTCTAATGGAAATGACATCAGGGAATCACAACAATCCTTCAAGAACAATACTTCAAGGGATGAATATTGCCTGTGCATGGGGAGTTCACACTTCTTACAATCATAGATCAGAAGTATTTTCAATTTTGAGAGTAAACCATCGTGTTCATGATGTTTTGGAAGTGCAACAAATTCCAAATTATCACACCTAATTATTTTCAGAATGGTAAGTACTGGGAAAGAGTCTATGGAGAGCGAACCCTTGAGATGTTGACAATCGATGATCTCTAGTTGGTCTAACGAAGGATGATGATCATAAAAATGAAGCCAGTTTTTCCAATTTGACATATTCCTCAACTTCAGAAATTTCAAACTTCCAAATGGCTTCATTTTAGAATTACTACTATTTCCATAAAATTCTGGACCCACAGTAACAACTCCATCCAGCCCATAAATGTAGAGTTTCTCAAGAAAAGGTAGGTGCCCAAGGGGTGGCAAGACACTACAATATTTGCAATTACTTAATTCCAACACAGACAATGAAGTAAGCCCTCCTATCCAATCAGGAAAACCTTTCCCGTTGTATTGCCAGATGAAGAGACTTTTCAAGGTTTTATGGGGCTGCAGATTTTCAAGTACGCCTCTTTGACTTTCCGAAATACCAAGTTCTTCTTCTAGAGGAATATCCCATATTAACAACAACTCCTCGAGGGAACCCTTCGTCTTCAAGCTTGCATCCAATGCATCATCGGCTGATCTAACATTTTGGAGCTTTTCAATTGAAAGCTCTCCCCGAAGATTTTTTAGTTTTCCCAATTCTCCAATGCTAGACCCACTAGCACTGTCATGTTTGCTGACGATGAATTTTGACAACGTCTGGAGACAATTTAATCTACCCATTTTTATCGGCATCTCCTCCTTTAATTTGGGAGTTCGATCAATTTCAAGATGACGTAAATTAATGAGTTTCCACATATCTCTTGGCAATCTATCCAAATTCCTACACCCTGCTAACTTCAACGTTTGCAAATTGCACAAATTACATATGGAATTGGGCAACCTGTTAAATGTTGCCCCAGAAACATCCAAATAACGTAGATATTTCATCTTGCAAATTGAATCAGGCAACTTAGTAATCTCATGGCCTCTGCTGCTTAGGGAGAGAACTCTTAAGCACAATATTGTCCTTGGCATTTTGATTTTCCTCACCCATCCCAATGCAAGGAAAGTGCGCAATTGTTTTGCCTTGAAAAGATCCTCTTCAATCATAAAGTTATTCGAAATTCCACTGAATAGCAAATAGCGAGTCATCTTCCCAATTTCATTTGAACTATCACCCACCAAGTGCGTAACGCCAAATTGCCCAGTCACGAAATTTGCCAAGTCGTTGACAAGATCATGCATTACAAAACCTGAGTTAGTTACACGACTTGATTGTTGAAATATTGATCTTGATACAAGAGCATCAAAGTAACGCTTGCCAACATCTTCCATAGTTTCTATTTTGGATTGTTGCAGGAAGCCTTCCGCCATCCATAACAAAACTAATTCATCTTTCTCAAAAATATGATCTTTTGGGAATATCGAACAATAAGCAAAGCATCTTTTTAAATATGAGGGAAGATACTTATAACTTAACATCAAAGCAGGAAGAATGTTTGTCCCCTCCATGGGAAGATCCCATAAATTGCTCTTCAATATAGTTGTCCATCTCTCGACATTTGCTTCAGACCACAAGAGATCTCCAATGGCTTTGATTGCTAAAGGTAGACCTTTGCACTTTTTTCACAATTTCTGTACCTATTTCTTTTATCTTTGGATCTGCGTTGGAGCTACCGTCACGAAATGCATGTTTTTCAAAAAGTGACCAACAATCATCCTTTGGTAATAGCTTTAGATGATGTGGAATAGCGTGCATTGCCAATGCAACGCTTTCATTCCTTGTGGTGACAAGGATCTTACTTCCTCGAGTCCCATAGTGCAAGAGTTGGCTTAAGAACTCCTGATGAATGGGTTTATCACTCCAAACATCATCCAAAACAAGAAGAAATTTATTCCCGTTCAAATTCTTCTTTACAGTATCTCGAAGCTTCTCTGGATCCTTAGTGTCACATGCTGACGAAGTTGCAGCCTGATCTATAATTGATTTCATTATCTTGAGCTCATCAAATTCTTCTGAAACACAAAACCATATTTTAAGGTCGAAATGTTGTTTCACCCTACTTTCGTTGTATACCAGTTTAGCAAGGGAAGTCTTGCCGATTCCCCCCATGCCAACGATGGCAATCACCCACATTTCATTGCCACTCGCATCAGACGAGAGCAATAAGTCAATTACTTTTTTCTTATCCTCATCCCTACCAAAAGTGTCGGACTCTCTGACATAAGAAGTGGTCAACCTCTCTGGATATTGTTTTCCTCCAAGTCCAACTTGTAGACCCATAAAATCCTTTTGTTTTGCTAGATGTTCTAGTCTATCAAGTACCTCTTGAATCTTTGGCTCTAGGCGATGGATAAAAGGATTGAGGAAAGCAGAGATGGAGTTTCTAACCTTTCCTGCAGTGGTTTGGAATTCAGCATCCAACTTGCGTCGCAAGGCTTTGGTAGCAATCTCATCCAAGATGTCCTCTGCGTCATAGAGAGTATCTTTCAGCTCATCAATCCAATCTCTCACAAAAGGCTTCGTAAGTTGCTTTTCCTCTGCATCTTCGAGCACTGCATTCACGGACAACACCGCAGTCTTCAATTTCCTTAGGAGTCCTTCGGTTAACTTTCTTCCCTGCATAAAGTCAACAACTTCGGGAGATACCATTTTATCGTAGACCACTCCAAGGATGGCAGAGAGAAATGCCACTCCCACCTCGGCCATGTTTTCTTCTTTGGAATGAAAGAAATCAAGGGAAATGAAGGAATGTTTTTTTTTTGCAAACAGCAAGGTAAGATCAGGTTGCAAGCTATATTGCTTTTTATATACGTTGAAGATGAAAAGAGATCATCTTACTAAAATAAAATTAAATGGGAAAAATGGCTGACGTGGTTTAATTAATTAGGTAATAACCTTATCAAAATTAATTATTTAATAACCCTATCATTTTCTTTTTCAAAATATTTGTCCTAATCAGATGGGCTACCACCAAAAGAAAGGGAACTTGGTTTTGAAAATGAGAGATGGCAATCCATAAATACATTTTACCAGCATTCACCATTTAATGCATGCATGGTCCCCTTATTAAATATCTCAAAGGAAATCATCCCTTGTGGTGCTAAGTGGACCACAAAGTCCGAAGGGATCGAAGAGTCAAAAGTGTCTGACTTAGATGAACCTCCTCCGCAAATTTTTTTATCTCAACCCAATCTTTCACAACATTAAACATTATCATAGCAAATTGTAAATTTTTTTTATTTATTTTAAAGATAGATTTTAAAGTGCCATATCAAATTACGGGAGTTTTAGTTAAATTTGTTAAAAGAGCACTTCTCACCAAGTCTTAGCAACTTACTTTATCATAGCAAAGAAAAAGGAAGGAGGAGAAAGTAAAAACATGTTGCCAAATTGAAGAGAGTAACTACATTTGTTGTTGAAACATTTACACCCATAAAAAGGGTTGAGAAAACAGTTTCAGGGAGGTTTCGGCTAAGAAATCTCTTATTTCTTGCAAGAATTGAATGAATGACCTCCCTCGTGATCAGATGCCATTTTGTCAAATAACAACGCTCCAATTAATTAAGGGAGGCAAAGAGTAATACAACTCCAACCCTCAGCCATATCAACTTAATTTCTGATATATTAATACAAAGAATAGTCAAGAAAGCTTAATTTCGATTCCTTTCGGGGACCCATGATAACGTGAAATAATGTGCATCCAATCAACTTTACACCTCATGACTGCTTTTCTACTTTTGTTTTCTTCTTCTTTTTGTTTTCTTTTTTACTTTGTCCTTTTATCTGTCACTTGGCATATGCTCGTCATTTATTGATGTTTTTTTTTTTTTTTTTGTCTTTTTATCTGTCACTTGGCACATGTTCTGATATATTTTTTTACTTTTGTCCTTTTATCTGTCAGTTGACACATGTTCTGGTCATTTATTGATTGCTCGTGAACTTTGGATTTTGTTTGTGATTGACTCTCTGCATACGAGAGAGAAAAGGCTTCAAGAGAAAGAAACTGAAAGGTTGAGAAATTATTTCTTCTGATTGATTCTACTGTAAATAATATAGATTTCATATGTGTCCGATTATTATTGGACGATATAAAATAGAACAAGGGTAGTCTTACCAATTCCCCGTGCCAAAGATGGCAATCACACACATTTCATTGCCCCCACTAGAGCAATAAGTCATTTACTTTTAAGCAATTCTACGTATCTACCTACACTCATCATCCATTCAAATATTTTTTTTTTTTAAAATTTAATACACTAAGTGTGTTGAGTGTGTGATAAACAGTGTGAAAAAGATTTTTTCTTTACTTTTTTTTTTTCTTCTCCTCGTGACTGCTTTTCTACTTTTGTTTCGTTCTTCTTTTTTCTTTTTACTTTGTGCTTTAGATAGTAGAGCTCTGGTCAACATTATTGCCTAAAGTCTATGTGGTTTTTAATAAAACCGACACTTCATACTTCTGAAACAATGTCCATCCAATAAATTTGTAGATTATTTTTGTGGCGGTAACCCTTCTCGAGAGAAAATAATCAATTATCATTTTCTTCTTTAAAATGATAGAAATCAAATGAAAAAGAAGGAAGCTGAGCAAAACCAGGTTGCAAGCTATATTTTGCTTCTCATGTGCCGAAAGATTAGGGCATGTTTGGTTATGAAACATGGATGAATTCAACAACAAATCAAACATGGCTGCAAATAAATTTCGTTTTCGTGCTTTTCTATTTTTGTTTTGTTCTTCTTTTGTCCATTTTGCTTTTCTCTCTCTTTAGAAAATAAAAAGAGATAACCTTTTATGTGGTAAAGGTCATTTGATCATTGATTGATTGGTAGTGAGCTTTGAGCTCTGTTTATGGATTGAACCATGCTTATCCTGATGAGATGACCTACCACCAAAGCAAAGGAAAACCTCGTGGATATTTCTTTTCAAAATGAGAGAATATGGCAATCCATGTAAATTAAACATTTTACCACCATTCACCGTGTAAAATGCATGCCCCCAGTTGTTATATTTCTATTGATCAGTCCGGTTATTAGACGACATTAAACCACTTAATGCGGTCCCCTTCTTGATAAATTAAGTACAATAATCTTATAAAATAAAAATACTAAGCAAACTTCTTAGCACCAACATATAATAAAAAATAGTATTTTTCACTGAACAATACTCTTAAGCAATATATATACACTTCAGTAGTTAAACATGATAAAACAAAAACCTACATTCTATCATGAACTTACCCAACTCAGCCCATTCTACCCTACAGCCCACTGCCCACCAAATAGACCATAGTTAACACGACTCCAACTAACACCAAAGCAGGGCATGAGCCTATTTAATGTCATTTCATCTAAACACCCGAAGTGAGTGATTTGAGCATGTGAAGCCCCCATCAACCATGAGATTAGCTCCGCTTACATACCTTGCTTCATCGCTTGCTAAGAATAGCACAGCATTAGCCACATCATCAGTGGTCAATTCTACACCCTGCAGGTTAGCATTCCGCCCAGTAAAATGACGAAAACCTGCTATGGCATCCTCAGTTCTCTCCTCCTCCGGCAAGTGAGCTAAAGCCAAGCCTGTTAGAACAGCATAAGGAGAAACACAGTTGACACGTATCCCATGTAGTCCAAGCTCAGCTGCAACATTCTTTGTGAGCCCTAAAACAGCATGCTTGGACCCTGTGTAGGCATGTGGACCGAGCCCCCCTATGGCACTTGCAACACTGCACAGAGAAACTATAGAGCCCTTCTTCAATGGGATCATAATCCGAGCTGCATGTTTCATTCCAAGGAAGACTCCCTTCACGTTTACATCAAATAACTTCTCAAACTCCGATATGTCTGCACTGCGGATATCGGGACACGGTGAACCTGACAAACCAGCATTATTGACCATGATGTCAAGTGTACCAAATCTACTGACAGTGAAGTCAACTGCACGGCAAACATCATCTTCTTTGGCGACATCACAATGGAAATAACAAGAGTTTGGTTCACCACCAAGGGTATCACAGACATGCTGGCCAAGGTTGTCCTGTAAGTCAGCTATACAGACTTTTGCACCATGTCTGTGGAATAGGCGCACAATGCTCTCTCCAATACCAGTGGCCCCTCCTGTAATCAATGCCACTTTCCCCAATAATCTGAGGGGGAAAACACAATGAAGGTATTATATCCTACAAGGAATCTAATGCAATATGTTAGAATCTATTAAGAGATTAACTATTAAGATCACTGATGTAGCTTCCGATCTGAGTTAAGACTCAGAATCCTCTCACCCCTTGTAAAGTGAAAAACAAAAACATTATTATTGAAATGAAGCAATTTGTTTTTGAGAATTTACTTCACTCACTTGATTTTGGAAAACAAGTGTGGCTTTCCTAGGGAAATTGGTTTTCTGAGATGGGTAGATCGTTCATATTTAGGATATCATTTAGTTGGACAAATCAAATACTAAAAGTTAAGTTTGTGACAAGGCCATGGTAGTTGGTATTATAACTGGTGACTACATGTCGAAGATCTTTCAGAATTAGACGCAAAGGGAATTGCTGAATACAATTGAACAAATATGCTGTCAAAGAATTTGGAAGCAATTCCTTTTCTCGCTACCACTTGAACAAGTAGAGGCAATATAAAACAACAGTTCACACCAAAACATCAACCACTGTAAAACATGTGTAAATTTAAAGAATATAGATTCTCCCATACAAAGTCATAAAGAATCTAGATTTATTCAACTCCCAAAACATTCAGCTACAAAATTAAGCATTTCGATGATTCGTAATTTTGCCTAACCTCAAGCATTAGGAACAAGAAAAAGGGGAGAGAGAGAGAGAGAGAGAGAGAGTTGTTCATCAGTTGACATGATCGCTCTTCAATTTACAAACTAAAAAAGAAACGTACAGCCGGCCAATATGAAATCAAAATGGAGATTTAATTCTCATATTACAAAAAAAAAGGAAGAACTTCGAAAATAGTATTCCGCCATTCAATCAAGTATAAATCAAGATCTAAAACTACAGACAGATGAAACCACAATTGGTTTGACGGTAAAGCCAAAAGCTTCAGTCAGAAATTGAAAAAACAAGAGATAACATGGAGATGAAAATCAATTGTACCCAGAGAAAAGCAGAACGTTTTAGACAAAATGGTAAATCGCATGGAATGAAGTAGAAGAGAAAGGAAGAAAGATGTATTGGTTACCTTTGGCCTGGAAGTGAAGACTCACCACCAAATTTGGCAGCAGACATGACCATCTGGGAGTGTTTTTTTTTCCTTCACTTTTTTCAATAACTGATTCAGGAGACAGCATATATACTCGTGCTTCTGTAATGAGTAAATAAATATTAGGATAAGAATAACAGAAAATATAAATATCACTTTACTGTACACAACATCCCCACCACACACAGTGCATTGAGTGAAAAAAACAAAAAAAAAAAAATTTGCCTGGGATGTTGCAGCGTGCGGCTGCTCTCCAGCAGTTCTCTAAGAATAACTTGGACGTTGAGAATAAAGGGCTGTGCACCCGGATCGAATTTTTAAAAGTGAGCGGGTATTCGCCCGGGTTAATCCGGTCCAAAAAAAGGCAGATATCTGAATTTGGGCCGGATTATAACCGGATATATATACAGCAGGTCTTATACCTGATTTTTTAATTTTTTTAAAAATATTTTTAACTCTTTTAAAAAGACTTTTTTTTTTTTTAAGTCTTTATGTTTATTTATTTTTTTAAACAAGTGAAAAATTCATGATTGTTGGTTTTTTCTCGGCCTTTCATGTACAGATGTTTTACAATTTTTTACATAGCTTTTTTTAAATATCTTTCTGTATAGTTCTTTTGTGTTACTTTTTTTTTTTAGATTTTCTTTTAAAAAAAACTTTATCGCCAATTCAAATTTTTACAAGAAAAAAATATAAATAATATAGAGAAAATAAATGCAAGAACAAAATACAAGCCAATGGCATATATTTAATATTTTCTCCACCAAAGCTATGTTGTTGCTGTGATGCCTCCCCTGGTTATGACTAATCCCTTTGAAAAAAGCATTCGTGAAAGATTTTCCTTTGAGCAGAAATTAAATATCTTTCAATCCTCAAAATGAATGGAAAAACTAAGGAAGAAATGCAAGAAGTTTACTGCATTAAAGATGAACCATCCAAAGCTCATGCCCCTTTCAGTCCTGCAAGAGAAATAAAAGAGAGACTTCAAGCATACTCAGTAAACCAACAGTGTCATATTTTCACTCTAATTATTATGGAAATTTTGGAATAGGAAATAGTATGCAGTTCTTTAAACAAAACCCCACAAAACATAATATGCAAAATCTCAGTAATCAGAAAGCAAAGGCAAGATTCAACCACCAAAAGATAAAAAGACTCAAAAGAGCGAAACATGCAACAATCAGAACCAAACCACAGAACCCGATTCAAAATAACAGCGAGAGAGAGAGAACCATACCGACGATTTTCTCCGTGACGAACAACGGAGATGTCGGCTCAGAATTTGAGTTAGGGTATGAGAGAGAGAGAGAGAGAGAGAGAGAGAGAGAGAGAGAGAGAGATGGTGATAGAGATCCAACGGCGGCAAGGGAAACACTAGAAGAACAAAGCAGTGCAGTCGTAGAAGAAGGGAAGTGATCTGAGCTGAGTTCGAAGAAGTGAAGTAAGTTGAAGTTCTTGAACAAGAAACGACGCCGTGTGGAGGGTCCTGATGAGGTGCACCATATGAGAAGAAAAGTGAAACGGAGAGTTTAGTTGAATTAAGAAGACTGTTGTCATTCAGTACGCAGCGTTTTTCCCCATATGAATCAGGCTGGCTAAATAGACTGTCCCCAAACAGCCATTATGTGCACTCCTCCTGCAGATGGAAGAATCTTTCTTGCGAGTTTCAATCTGGATTAGCGTATAATGGCATTGTCGTGTTAAAACATTCAGGATTCGATTTGTTTAATTCCTATAATTGTGGCGAGACAAGTCTTGATCATCCCCCAACTTAGCTACCTAATCCCACCTTCCAGTCCTATTAGTGGTTCATGGTTAACAAAGCCATTTCTTGTTTTCAATGAGCTGATGTTTTTATCTGTGATGGGTCTATGTCACCATCCCCATTAACACTGTATATGTATACTCAACTACTTAAAACATAAAAGATATATAAACGGCACTTTCAGTCTCCAAGTCCAATTTGTTGACTACAACATGCTCC
Organism: Juglans cinerea; assembly: GCA_961763995.1. Lineage (NCBI taxonomy): Eukaryota > Viridiplantae > Streptophyta > Magnoliopsida > Fagales > Juglandaceae > Juglans > Juglans cinerea. The sequence continues at coordinate 22,405,226 of CAUIVZ010000015.1, read as the reverse complement.
AACTTCCACCTTGGACTTATCCAAAAGTTAAAAGTTCCAGGCAAAAATAATAGTAATAATACTAACAACAATAACAATAATAATAATAGTAAGGATAAATAAAGTGTCCAGGCCAAAAATGGAATGACATGTCCTTCAAGTGCACCTATTTCTTCACGAGTTTTTCAGTTTGTTACAAATCAGTCACTGTTCACATCACACACTCCACATTTATAACTTTTCATAGAGTGTGAGGATGTTTTTCATAGGATGTATGAGTGTTTTTCATAAGGTGTGGGGTGTGGGATGGTGAATAGTGGTTGATGAGAAGAATTTTTCATTTCTTCACATGGTAAGACTTGAGTCAACAAGAGAGTGTTGTTGATAGCCAATACATATTCTTTTCGGTATTGAGCATCCACATTGGTTTATGCATATGCATATGCAAATACAAAATCATATTTGCATAATATGAGCCTAAATTCATCTACATTGACTTATGTATATCCATATATTTAGCTAGTTATGAACCTCACTTATCTAAATTTGAAGAGCTACTATTCACTCCACAAAATATATTTTAATCATTATTTCTCTCTCCTCCCACTCTCTCTCTCACAATCCTTTCCTCTTCTCTCTCCTTCAACAGCACAACAAACCTTCACCTGCACATTCATTTTATTATTATAATATATTATATATATTTTTTTCATTTTATTATATTTCTAATATAATATATAAAAAAATTATATTTTTATTATTGTATTTGTATTATTAATGTCAAATGTATGTAGTGGATGTTAATTGTAAAATATATATAAAAAAATTAATTTTAGAAAAAAATTAATAATAAGCTAATATGGAAGTTTTGCTTAAATGGCACATAGACCAATGCTAATACTCTTAGTGTAAGACATCATCCTGCCACTTAGAATAGCCATGATTTTCAATGAGGTGGGGACTGGGGAGAGCTGAGTTCTTCCCCCATTGACAAAGCTGTGGATTTATACCAAACTCAACTGAGAGGGACGGTACCTTAGTGTCCGCCCACTCTTCACAAAACTTAGTTGGTAATTAATATGCGTTCTGCATAAATTATATTTTGTAATATTCAAGCCAAATGTAATATTTTGTAATATTCAAGCCTGATTTCCTAATATTCAAGCCAAATGTGCCTCCCTTGGTTATGACTAATCCCTTTGAAAAAAATGAATTGTTTATTATATTTTGTATATAAATTTGAAAATATTGTAATAATAAGATGAGATGAATTGAGGTGAGTTCTGAATACAAACAAGGCCTTTGAAGTGCCCAATCATGCCCTCACCCTCATTTAATATATAAATAATAAATTAAAAAGCGTTGTGGATAAATAATTAAAAAGCTATTCAAAATTTTTTTTGTAGGAACATCTACCAATTATAGGACCATATTATAGCTTCTATTAATGCTCTTATTTTATAATATATCAAAGCGTGTAATTATTTATAAATTACATGAACATTACATCGTTATTATATTAACCAAAAACATTACGTCCTTATTAATAAAAAATTAGTTCTTAACAAAATATTTTCTTCTAGCAAATATTTGAGCGTAATGTTTTAACAAAGTTGTCTGCGATAAGATTAATACAAATTCAAAAAAAACATTAGTTCAAAATATGAATCATTTGATGTTTCCACAAATAATTTATGTTCTAATTATTTGTTACTTGGAAACAATATTTCAATTTTGTTTAGAGAGAGTACAAAAATGTTTTCCCTCCCAAGTTTAATTTCAAAATAATGCACATTTGGTCTTACCGACTGCACCACCTTTTTTTCTATTTTTTCCTGCATATTTCAGAAATACTGTAGAGATAGATATTTTAGTATGCAATGATCTATTTTGCTTGTGATGTTTATTTATAGGATCATGTTAAAACTTCTATTAATACTATTTTTTTTATAATATATCGCAGCGTGTAATTATTTATAAATTACATAGACATTACATCGTTATTTAATTAACCTAAAACATTATGTTCTTATCAATAAAAAAAAATAATTCTTAACAAAAAAATTAAACATAAATTAAGCAAACGTGCATTACACTTTGCTTTCACCTTATATATATATATATATATATATATATATATATATATATATAAATATAAACACACGAAAAACAGCACCGGTTTTTGAAGTTTTCCATTGTTTAACAAACGGGAATTAGATCGGCAATAGAAAAAAGGCATTGATTATGGATTCAAAAGAAAGAGTTAACATTTAAGTCATGAGCAAAACAATTCCCAATGGTCACATCAACACATTATAATGCCAAATGATATTTCACAACTTCTACTTTTTAAGTTTTTAACGTTCAAGTAACAGTGGATTGAAGAATTAGCAGTGCGCAGCTCCACAGGGACTAGAAATTTGCAAGTCGGCAGTACCTTGGATCAGTAACTTCTCCTGGGACAGGACCGAGGGTGAACGAGCATGCAAGTGATTCCTCACATTCATCAATTAATTTGTGCGATAAAAAAGTTCCCCCATATATGCTAGCTAGCTAGTTAGTAATATTAATTGCCGACTTGCAATTGGATTATAACATGATTCATTCAACGCCAATTTCACAATAAATAGCAGGAATATGAAAGATTAAACTAATGACTATTGCTACGTTCGCAAAAGAATTATACAAAAACAATCTCATAATTGACGTGTTTCATCTAATTCGTTAAATTTATTTTATAATAAAAATAATGTGCCATTTGTATCGAGAATGTGCTGCGAGCATTCTGCTTATTTCAGAATCAAACCACAGGTGTGGTTCGTCCATGTCAATAATGTGGCCATGGTAGTTAAGGGAGCTGACGTTGTCCTGGAATATTGAAGCATCAGCAGCATCAGCAGCAGCAACACTCGCTCCACAATGGCCTTTGTGCAGCAAAATCATCACCAGAAGAATTTCCAGGATCCGATGATCACCGCTAGCAACACCACTCTTTGCCGTTTCACCCACCATCTCAACGCCTCTTTATCAGCCCTTAACTTGATCAGGAGCTTTGTTGTAGGCGAACTAGAAGACTAGTGCGTTTTGAATGAGGAGTTACAGAAGAGTACTACTCCGTTTTTAAAGACATCGTACGTTGATAATTATGATCACAAGTCCTGTGAAATGACAAGAAAAGCCACTTTTTGCATTTGAAATTTTTAGTTGGCACATGCTCTGGTCATCTGATCATTTATTGATTGGCGGTGAGCTTTGCATATCATAACATTTCATAAAAAGAATCATTGCTTGGATGTAAGACGCTTATCCTACTTTTTCAAAATACTTGTCCTGATCAGATGGCCTACCACCAAAAGAAATCGGAACTTGTGGACATTACCTTTGAGCTTTGAATTCTGTTTATGGATTGAATTATGTTTATCCTGATAAAAACATTTTACCAGCATTCACCATTTAATGCATGCATGGTCCCCTTATTAAATATCTCAAAGGAAATCATCCCTTGTGGTGCTAAGTGGACCACAAAGTCCGGTGGGCAAGAAATTAATGTCTTGATGCAGAGTAGCCAGCCAGAAGTTGCAATTATCCTACTTTTTCAAAGTGTTTGTCCTGATCAGATGGCCTACAACAAAAGAAAGGAAACTTCGTGGACATTGCCTTTGAAAAAGAAAGATGGCAATCCATAAAAACATTTTACCAGCATTCACCATTTCTTGCAAGAAGTGAATGAAAGACCTCCCTCGTGAGATGCCATTTTGTCAAATAACAACGCTGCAATTAATTAAGGGAGGCAAAGAGCAATGCAACTCCAACCCTCAGCCATATCATGTTTTCTAATTGGCCGAAAGAATTTGGCAAAGAATAGTCAAGAAAGCTTAGTTTGATTCCTTTTGGGACAACTGATCAATGTGGTCATCCATTCAACTTCACAGTGAAGACGACCTTTGAATAAATAAATGGACAGATAACACTCTCTTTCAGTATTTTTCTATCTTTTGTTATTTTACTTCACTCCCACCTCAGCCATATTTTTTTCTTTAGAATGAAAGAAATCAAAGGAAAAAGAAGGAAGGAAGGTTAATAATGTATGAAGCTGATCAAAACCAGGTTGCAAGCTATATTTTGCTTCCCATGTGCCCAAAGAATTGGCCATGTTTGGTTATGAAACATGGATGAAGTTTATTATTCAAAAACATAAGTCATGACATGAAATCAAACATAGATGCAAAGAAATTTCGTTTTCGAGCTTTTCTATTTTTGTTTTGTTATTCTTTTGTCCGGTTTGCTTTTCCCTCTCTTTAGAAATTGAAAAGAGAGAATCTTTTATGTGGCAAAGGTCATTTGATCATTGATTGATTGGTGGTGAGCTTTGAATTCTGTTTATGGATTGAATCATGTTTATCCTGATGAGATGGCCTACCACCAAAACAAAGAGAAACCTCGTGGATATTTCCTTTGAAAATGAGAGAATATGGCAATCCATGTAAATTAAACATTTTACCACCATTCACCATGTAATGCATGCTCCATGTAGTTATTTCTATTGATCTATTGGCAATACGTTAATGACTACAAATCTCTTCAAGTTCCATATATTTTTTTTCTTTATGCTCTTCAAGTTCCACATGATGAAGGGTCTGGACTCTGGAATCCATTAATCTAGAATGAAAAAAATAAAATGTAATTATTTAATTTGATTATAATGCTCTCATCCGCGTATAGGATGAAATGAACCAAAAAGATACGATGATTTCCAAGCTTGTGTCATTGGGATCGTTATACCATGTGCTAGAAGTAAACATGCTGCTGATACTTCAACTCTCCTTACTATTTTTACATAGAACCAGAATGCCTTTCTTTTTAAACTGTTGAACGATAATCTTTCAGTCCGCTTATTGAACGACATTAAAATTGAGATGATCAATTATAAGCTTTATTGTTTTTTTTTTCCCATAAGAGGAACAGTACCTCCAATTTTATTGATAATCCTAATTTATGACAGATGAATACCTTTTACAACGAAGGAAGAACTTTGAGGGTTATATAAATCTCATAACCAAAGGTACGTCTTGCAAAAACCACATATATATATATATATATATATATATTCTTAAAAATTAATCCATACAATACTTATTTCGAACTATTTATCATAATAAAAAAGTATAAAACTAATGTTTAAAGTGAGGGAGTCCTGCATGAACCAAAACATACATGCAATATAAGTGGTTTTGGTAAGTGAAAAACTGAGTAAAAAGAAGCATGATCTATATATATATATATATATATATATATATATATACCAGTGCAAATGATAGCATAATAATAATAATAAAAAACCATATTTCAAACCAGAATGTTGAGCAAAAATGTTTGTCCCATGAACCATACATATATATGAGAAGAAAATTAACCATAAACAAACTTAGCATCATAATTTCTAATCAAACGTCCACAACTTAAAGCCATGCCACGTCCACAAAGGTGGTCTCACATCCACAGCTCCCAAATTAACCATCTGCCAAACCATTCCCTTCACGGATCTGGAAATGCATGTAGAAATGGAAGGCATGATAATGTGTGTGGCAACTAGGTACGTAGGAGGTTGCTTCTGGCGCGCGCGCGCACACAAGATTTAAGCATATATCTTCAGTACTTCTCATGAATCAAATCAATTTTATCCTAAATAAAAACAATTCAATTATCAATATAGATTCAAATACGTATACAGTATAAAAATCAAGAATTAATTATTCCAATCACTAATTAGTAACATCAATTACGATTTTTCCAAGATCATGAAGAAAAGTCATATATGCATTTGTTTTTGAAAAATAAAAGTAATTCATTAATGTGAATTTTGAGTAAATGTGATAGAAGTGACCCTATTTTAAGGGACTGCTACATCTACAAAGAAATTACATAAAAATAATCTTATAAATTGACATAGTTTTATCTGATCCGTTAGATTTACTTTATAATAAAAATAACTTTATAATCTGACGAACCACATCAAGCCACGTCAGTTTGTGAGATTACTTTTATGTAATCCCTTTATGACTAGAGTATTTTCCTTTGAGAAAAGTTGTACGTACCGATCGAGAACTTGTTAATAGTGATCATCCTCCTCCACATTCTGATATAAGCTACTACAGCTTGTTAGTCGTTCGAACTGTAAATCTTGATATTCATACCGAAATGTCCAATCTGTCAATGAAAAGAATGAGACAGTTAGAAAAGAAAGAAAGAGAATTAATTTGACAACACGAAGAAAATGGTATTAAAGTATATATATGTATATGGAAAAGAAATGAGCGAGAGGGGATCGATGGATCTAAGTATATATTTGTATAAATCAAAAACAGAAATTCCATTGGCAATCAAATCATATTTCATTTACTTTTAATATTATTAATGTTTTAAAAAAAGTTGATTTTATAACTTAATTAAAAGCGTTGGGCTCGGGGCTCTCACCTGGCCAGCTATATCCTTGAATGAGTCTTCCATCAATCATTATGTTGGGGACGCGAGTCACCTTAAGCCATTCTTTACCTTTTTTGCTTCTCAACTTTTTCTTCAACACAGGACAGTTCTTTATCCTTAAAAAACGAAGGGAGGCAGGGAAGCCCTCTTCTGGCATGTACCTGAGGTATGGACAGTCATAGATCCGCAATTCTACAAGGGAGATGAGGTGTTGAAACCCCTCCTTGTCCAATGATTTCAAATTTCCAAATGATTTGATATGAATATAGGTCAGAGTGGTGGGCAGCAACAACTCTCCAGGAAAGGACTCCACATGATCTTCTGATTTGTCGCCGCCAATTTCCAACCATTCAATAGGGGGGAGTGTTTCCTTCCACGGGTTTGCAATGAGTTTCTTACAAGTCAAGATCACAATTTTCTTCAGATTGGATGGGAATTCCTCTTCCGGAAACGACTCAACTTCTGGACAATTTACTAACTTCAAATAACGAAGAGATGGAAGAAATAGGTGCATCTTACAGGGCATTGACCTCAAGCTCTCACAATTTTTGAGAGAAAACATTACAAGGTTAGGGGCACGCAATCCTCCTTTTGGAAAAGATGCAAAATTAAGACATCTCCATATTCCTATTTTTGATATCACTAAATCACCTCTATGTTGTTCTAGAGATTGCAAATTCCTGCACCCTTCGATTCGAATACTCTTCAGATTTGGGAATAGGTCTAATGGAAAGGACGTCAGAGAATCACAACAATCCTTCAAGAACAATACTTCAAGGGATGAAAATTGTTGGTGCATGGGAAGCTCACACTTCTTACAATCATCAATCAGAAGTATTTTCAATTTTGAGAGTAAACCATCATATTCATGTTGTTTTGCAAGTGCAAGAAATTCCAAATTATCACACCTAATTATTTTCATACTGGTAAGTACTGGGAAAGAGTCTATGGAGAGCGAAGCCTCGAGATGTTGACAATCCCTAATCTCAAGTTTGTCTAACGAAGGAAGATATACAGGCAACATTCCTCTCAGCTTGGGGCAGTTCTCAATATACAACTCTTCGAGTCGAGAAAAAGTTTCAACTTCGTTTTGGACACCGATATAAAACCAATTTTCCCAATTCAACATATTCTTCAACCTCATAAATTTCAAACTTCCAAATGGCTTTATTGAAGAATTACTACAATTTCCATAAAACTCTGGACCCACATTAACAACTCCATGCAGCCCCTTAATCTCGAGTTGATTAAGAAAAGGTAGGTGCCCAAGGGGTGGCAAGGCACTACAATATTTGCAATCAAATAATTTCAACTCAGACAATGAAGTAAGCCCTCCTATCCAATCTGGAAAACCTTTCCCGCCGTAGTAATCGATGGAGAGACTTTTCAAGTTTTCATGGGGCTGCAGATTTTCAAGTACACCTCTTTGACTTTCCGAAATACCAAGTACTTCTTCTAGAGGACTCCATTCTAACGCCAACTTCTCGAGGGAACCCTTCGTCTTCAAGCTTGCATCCAAAGCATCATCGGCTGATCTAACATTTTGGAGCTTTTGAATTACAAGATTTCCCCGAAGATTTTTTAGTTTTCCCAATTCTCCAATGCTAGACCCACTCCCACTGTCATGTTTGCTGACGATGAATTTTGTCAATGTTTGGAGACAATTTAATCTACCCATTTTTATCGGCATCTCCTTTAAATTGTCAGTTTGATCAATTTCAAGATGCCGTAAATTAATGAGTTTCCACATATCTCTTGGCAATCTATCCAACATCCAACAACTTGATAACTTCAGAGTTTGTAAATTGCATAAATTACATATGGAATCGGGCAACCTGTAAAGTTGCAGCCAATAAACATCCAAATAACGTAGATATTTCATCTCGCCAATTGAATCAGGCAACTTATTAATCCGATACTCTATTCTGCCTAGGGAGAGAACTCTTAAGCACAATATTGTCCTAGGCATTTTGTTTTCCCAAAAACATACTCTTGAAAATCCTAATGTAAGGAAAGTGCGCAATTGTTTGGCCTTTAAAAGATCCTCTTCAATATCCTGGAATGTACCCCAACTTTCACAGAAATGTACATAGCGAGTCATCTTCGCAATTTTTTTTAAACTATCAGTGCCAAATTGCCCAGACACAGATTTTGCCAAGTCGTTGACAAGATCATGCATTACAAAACCTGAGTTAGTTTCAAGTGATTGTTGAAATAATGATCTTGATACAAGATCATCGAAGTAACAATTGCCAACTTGTTCCATAGTTTCTATTGGTTGCAAGAAACCTTCCGCCATCCATAATAAAACTAATTGATCTTTCTCAAAAATATGATCTTTTGGGAATATCGAACAATAAGCAAAGCATCTTTTTAAATATGAGGGAAGATAATTATAACTTAACCTCAAAGCTGGAAGAATGTATGTCCCCTCCATGGGAAGATCCCATAAATTGCTCTTCAATATATTCGTCCATCTCTCGACATTTGATTCAGACCACAAGAGATCGCCAATGGCTTTTACTGCTAAAGGTAGACCTTTGCACTTTTCCACAATTTTTGTACCTATTTCTTTTATCTTTGGATCTGCGTTAGAGCTACCATGACGAAATGCATGCTTTTCAAAAAGTGACCAACAATCATCCTTTGGTAATAGCTCTAGATGATGTGGAATAGCGTGCATGGCCGATGCAACGCTTTCATTCCTTGTGGTGACAAGGATCTTACTTCCTCGAGCCCCATATTCCAAGAGTTGGCCTAGGAACTCCCAATGATCGGGTTTCTCACTCCAAACATTATCCAAAACAAGGAGAAATTTCTTCCCCGTCAAATTCTTCTTTAGTACAACTCGAAGCTGCTCTGGATTCTCAAATTTAGGACAAGGTAACGAAGTTGCTGCCTCTATAATAGATTTCTCTACCATGGGCATAACAAATTCTTCTGAAACACAAAACCATATTTTAAGGTTGAAATGTTGTTCCACCGGACTGTCATTGTATGCCTGTTGAGCAAGGGTAGTCTTGCCGATTCCCCCCATGCCAACGATGGCAATCACGCACATTTCATTGCCACTCGCATCAGACGAGAGCAACAAGTCAATTACTTTTTTCTTATCCTCATCCCTACCAAAAGTGTCGGACTCTCTGACATAAGAAGTGGTCAACCTTTCTGGATATTGTTTTCCTCTTACTCCCACTTGTAGACCCATAAAATCCTTTTGTGTTTTTAGATCTTGTAGTGTATCAAGTACCTCTCGAATCTTTGGCTCTAGGCGATGGACAAAAGGATCAAGGAAAGTACTAGAGATGAAGTTTCGTACCTTTCCTGCAACAGGTTTGAATTCGGCATGCAACTGGCGTTGGAGGGCTTCAGTAGCAATCTCATCCAATATGTCTTCTGCATCATAGGCAACATCTTTCAGCTTATCAATCCACCCTTTCACATAGGGATCCATAACTTGCTTTTCTTCTGCGTCTTCCAACACCTTATTCATTGACTGCAATGCGCTCTCCATCTTCTCTAAGAGTTTTTTGGCTGATTTTTGTTTGGAAATGAAATCAACGACCCCTGGAGAAGCCATTTTATCGAAGACCACTCCAAGGAGGGCAGAGAGAAATGCCATTCCCACCTCAGCCATGTTTTTCTTCTTCGGAATGAAAGAAATCAAGGGAAATGAAGGAAGGTATTTTTAGCAAACAGCAAAGCAAGATCAAGCGAAAGAACAATGTGAGTGGTTATATTGATCATACACGAAAGAGGGTACAGAGTGAAAGCAAAGCAAAGAATATAGGCATCTTAATGCTTTAAAAAGGAAGTCTTTATTCCGTGCTCTGTTTTGCCTTCTTAATGGGGTTTTCTTAAAGAATTAGAATACTTCTTTTCATGGGGACGCAATATTTTTTCACATCGAATAAGATCTGATCTTGCTCTTATTGAGGGATTGGAATTGTTCTTGTCACAGATCTAAATCTACGCCAACTAAATCCTTTCTTCTTCTTCCTCTTCTTTATTTATTCTTCCTGGAGAAAGAAAAAAAAAACTTCTCAGTTGTTCTTTATTCCAGATTCTCTTTTAATGGCAGACTTTTTGTCCTTTCTTTGAATTTTGCATACCGCTCAGTTCTTCTCGCTGAAAGAAGAAAGGATCACAGTTCTCCTCTATTTCAAAATCAGTCACAATGAGATGGGTTGGCTTGTTCCTAACGGTTGAATATGGGTTTTGCAAATTAATGCTCAGATGTTGACAATAACGTATCATTCATTGAGAAGAAATATGAATAAAAATAAATAAATTTTTGAATCCTCGTGAAGGGTTGTGGCATAATTTGTTTTTACAACTTTATCTCAATTAATCTTATCTTATCATTATAATTTTTTTAATTTTTCACACAAAATAAAATAAACAATTCAACTTTTTCAAATCTCAAAATAAAAATAAGATTAAAAATATATATTCTAATAATATTTTATTCAATTTTTAATTTTAATCTCAACTCATCTCATCTTACGACTAAAATAGTTCACTTTTCATTGATGTCAAGCTAGCAGTCCTGGATTAACTTCAAGCTAGCTTGGAAGTTACCGGAGAAACCATCTGTTCCCTAGAAAAAAATTAGATTTTTCTATACGGATCTCATTTTTTAAAAAAAGACATGCAAGAGTCTTGCTCAATCTAGACCTGTAGGAATCATTGTCTTGAATGATTTGATCATCAATTTTGATCATCAATCTTCTTAGCTAACAAATAAATTACAATTTATCCTACCAAATTTTACAGAAGGATGAGAAAATTAAATATAAACATGGGAAGGAAGAGCTGAATGAAGTGAGCTCAGATGTCATAACAGCAAAATGATATCATTTATATAAATAATAAATAACAATATGGAAGTGCACCTTAAAAGAAACCAAACAATGAAGAAAACAAAAAAAAAAAAAATTGCATGCCAACAATTGGAGAACCGGAAGAATAAAAATGGGTTTGTTATATATATATACAATAAATCAACTTACATTTACATTTCCATTGCTCTTGTTAAAGAATCCTCATCTCTGTCCCAACCCCAATAATCGATTGTCTGATTACCTGGTGACGTTTCAAGCAACAGAGAAGAATGGCATTAAAGATAACTGCTAATTCGAAAACAGTTCAGACTTTCTTCATAGTGTTAATATATATAAGGTTGACACTGGTTACAGCTACAAAGACGAGCATTTTTAATTTGTACACCATTTCTGATCAACATTTAGGAAGTTCAAATATCATGTTCGACTTCAATAGCTATATTCAAAATAAAAGCTTGGTGATTGCGTAGAAAGTAAATACAACCAGGTTCCAGAGAAGTAAAATGGTCTACTTGAGAAGAAAAGCTTCTACTTTTCCATTGTATGATCTGTTATGGCAAGTTAGGGATAAGAAACAATATAAATTCCTTGGTAAGAAGGAAAGAATTTACCTCTGCAAAATGTTTCTCTGGGGAGTCAATGCACCAAATTACCATTTCCAGAAGAGACTCAAAATCTCCATTCCCACAACCCTTAATATCCTGTGGAGAAAATATCACAAATGATATTCCAAATATATATATTATATATATATATATCTTAAAAGTCGATATCTCTAAGATGAACATGAATGAACTCTGCTTATGCCCTTGCGTGACTGAATGTTATTACGGTTGTACCCCAGTGTGCTTTGTTTTGTGTTTGGTCCTGCGGTGTGATGCCGTCCCTTGCTGATCGAATATGAGCTCGATTTTTTGTGTTTCTCATTTGCTTGCGTAGTTTATTTGGTTCTTTAGGGGCCAAATTTGCTTCTTCTTCGTTGGCTTCTACACATCCGGTTCGTTCTACAGTTTCGTGGTGTGACGTTGTCAGGGTGAGGGGATGTTTTCACTAGTTGATGCGAGGGATGGAGGCCAGAGTCCTCGGTCCTGCTTCTACCCATCGATCGCAGGGATTTCGAATGTGAGGACAGAAAGGCAAAGAAAAAATTTCTCTCTCGTGGTGTATTTGTCGGTTGTTCTTCTTTGTTCTTGTTGCCTATGCGTTGTGGGTATGGTGCGTTGTGCGGTGATGGCTTGGTCGGCTGCTGATGGGAGGGATAGGCTTCTGTAGGGCAAACCAGAGACAAAAATTTGGGAGAAAAAAATTTATGTTCTTGGTTTATCAAGCATGTTCGTCTTCGTTCTCACTCTCAAATTTGAGTTGACCAACCATTCGAACAGTACGTCTGTATTTTCCATTCAGTGTGCTCTGGATTTGGGCATTCTCGACATTTTCGAGGGATAGTGGAGTTGGTCATCCCTTTCAAGAGCAATTTTTGTGCCGAGGATAGAATCCAAAAAAAAAAATTCCCTTCAAAGGCCTCTAGTATCGTACTCACGACTCGGTCTCAGATCCCTTACTACACCCAGTGCTACATGTTTTTATTGAAAAAATCTTCTTCACACTCTACTATTTATCACACACTCAACACACTTAGTGTATTGAGTTAAAAAAAAAAAAATTTGAGTGCAGTGTGTGGAGAGTGTAGGCAGATGCCTAGAATTGCTCGTTTTTATTATGGATAAAACTACGCCCACCGCTTCAACATCCTTTTTCATCCATCCCGCTTGAAGTGGCAGCCCATGAGAAAAGATTTAATAGGTTAAAAAATATCTCCTTCTTCAACCTCTCTCTCAAAAACGTGAAGAAGCCCCTCTGAAAAAATCTCTCTTCCGAAAATGTGAAGTAGCTTTTCCCTTTCTTCCTTGTTTCTTCCCTCTCTCCCAAAAATATAGTTAAAGTTGAGGTCGTTCAAATGATCCATTTTGGATACCCCCATAATCTGACCCTTATACTTGTATTTTTAATAAAGTTGGTTTTACAGGAGCATTAATTCCAATACTGAGTTTGCAGCAAAGCCCTACACGCCAAACCCTTCATAAATCTCAACCCAATTCGGTGAATTGTTTGAGATCGCATCAGAAAGCTTGGTATTTTTCTTTTGGGTTTCTGGATTTTGGACCAATTTGAAAACCCAATTAAAGGTGGTGGTGTACTTGAATACTTCTCAAGAATGAACTAATTGAACATTTTTCTGGTAATATCTCCTGCTTATGTTTCATGACTTTGATCCCTTTGATGGATTCTCCAAAACAGTAGACACCAACTGTAGCATGCCTTTGATTTGTATGTAGTAAGTAAATTTTCTTGATTCTTGCATAGTTGGTGACAAAATGCTGAAACATAACAGAAGTGAGGTTTTTAATTTCAAATTATTCAAATATGTATTCTGTTATCAAGAAATCATTATGCTTCAATCGAGTAAGCCTTGTAGTGGAAAAAAAATGCAGAGAGATGAAATCAGAGGAGAGTGAATCTGTAATGGATTGGAGGGAAGAAATGGGTTGGAGGGGAAGAAGAAATGGGAAGGAAGAAAAAAGGGAAGTAAAAATGAAAGGAAAAAAAAATGCAGAGAGTGAACTGGAATGGTGAAGACTAAATTAAATGGGGGAAGACGATGTGGGAAGGAAAAAAAAAAGTAAGCAAAAATGAAAAAAAAAATACATGACACGTCAAGCGGGAAGTAAAAAGGGGAAGGGAGAACGGTGGTCGTAGCATTACCCTTTTATCATGTTTCCAGATATCCTATCTCCCTCCCATTTCATTTTTTTGGATAATTTGTGTAATCTTAATTACCTCGAAATAAGAAATAGAGAATCCAAGTAAGCATGTATTTTTTGTGCTTACTAGAACAGAGCTATTAAAAAGTTTTAGTGAAATACATTGTACTATAGTGGAGATAAGATTAGGAAAAAGACAAGTCATATATATTCTTTCCATGTATGGTAATTTTTGTTTCTTTTTACGATTAATAGATGACAATTTACCATTTTCTCATTTTGTTGTGGGCGAGGTAGGGGTGTAAAATGGTCGGTCCAGATCGGACCGACCGAATAAAAAAATAAAAAATATTTTATATATATTATTTATATAATAATTGTACAATTAACAATATAAAATTTTAAATATGTTATTAATATTTGTTAATATTCTATAAATTAACAATATTTTATATATATTTTCATCTAGCCTATCACTATTAATAATATAAAATTTTAAATATGTTATTAACACTTGTTAATATTCTATGAATTAACTAATATATAATATCAATTAGTTAATTATATAGTAATTATATAAATTAATAATGTAATTTTCATCTAATTTATTATCATTGACCATATAAAATATTTTTTTTATTGAGTTTGTTACATAATCCACATTAATAAGTCACTTAATTTAATTTAGTATTCTAAATAAATTTTTTTTTATTAATTGATTTTTTTTTAAAAGGCCAGACCCAATGGACTGACCGGACCAGTAACCGGTCCGATCCAATCCCTATGGGGTGTTCGGTCCGGTCCGGCAATGGACCTAAAATATTCGGTCCATTGCCAGACCGGACCATTTGCACCCCTAGGCCGAGGTAATGTTGACAGTCACTTTTTTAACTTTCTCACCATTGAAACAGGAAAAATGTTTGAGACAATCGATCCAAGAAATGGAGAGGTGATAACCAAGATAGATTGCAAAACAAGACAGAAAAGATGTTGAATTAGTAGTTAAGGCTGAACGTCAGGCTTTTGACCACGGTCCATGACCACACTTGCATGGTTTTGTATGTACATGTTCCAACCTCTAAGTTAAACAATATTGTTCAAGAATGGTTTAATCATGGTAAAACAATTTATCAAGAAGCGAAAGCCTTGTTTGTTTTTGCAGATGAGATGAGATGAGTTGAGATTAAAGTTAAGAGTTGAATAAAATATTATTAGAATATATATTTTTAATATTATTTATGTTTTGAAATTTGAAAAAGCTAAATTGTTTATTTTATTTTGTGTGAGAATTTGAAAAAATTGTAATGATTAGATTAAATGAGATAAGTTGAGAGGAATTGTGAAAACAACAAACGAGACTGATTATTGTTTTTATTTATCTTAATTGTTGTAGGAGAAAGGGAGGATAATGATGAAATTTGTTGATTTGATTGAAGAAAATGCAGAGGAACGAGCTACCTTGGGAACAATTAATGGTGGTAAATTGTTCAGTATGAATAAGGTTGTGGACATTCCTCAGGTAGTAAGTTCTCTTCATTACTATGCCAGTGCAGCTCATAAAATACATTGAGAGGTATTAAATTAAAATGTCACATAAACTTCATGGATATACTTTGCAAGAACCTATCGGTATCATAGGACATATCATCATCTGGAATGTCTGTTTGATCATGTTCTTTTTTAAGGCTAGCGCTTTAGCAGATGGTGCACCATGGTCGTCAAACTTGATGAGCAAACTCCTCTAACAGCTCTCTTTTGTTCTCATCTTGCAAAGCTAGCAAGTTTGTGTTACTACTTCATACATTGTTCATATTGCAATGTTGCTCATAGACATAGTGAGTGGCCACTTTCATTTGGTTAAAAACAAAAGCTAGATCTATTAACACAGTTTCATATTTAGAGCATCCAACTATTATAATTGTTTTGTTTTTCGTATATTGAAAATACGTATTAAAATACAAGGGTCGAGGAGACAATGGCAATGAGCAAGAGAGGGTTTAGAGAGGGTTAAAACCTTGAATGAGTTGAGTATTGCTTCAACAATGAGAATTTTGGTGATAAGGCTCTTTATAATATTTATGTTGACTCTTGGAATGACCTAGGACTTCTTTCATTCTTTAAGTTACCTCGTCCACTTTCTAAATATGTGGTGACCTCTTCCATATTTTAGAGAGTGTTACACTGTCTTTGCTTTACATATTTCATTCAATATATTATTCCCTTCTATGTTGACAAGTTTGCAATTCAGGCCACTAGAAAATGGAAGAGATGAACATGCTCTCCTAAAAAATATGGAGGAGAAGGAGAGAGGGTGTTATTGCAACACAGTGGCCTCTCCAAATTTTTTATTATCTTGATTTATGATTTGTTATTGTTGAGGAATAATCCCACATTGACTGTGGACAAGGTCTTGGGCATGTTTATAAGTAATGAGCAATCCTCTCTTGTAGAACCGGTTTTATGAGATGAGTTAGGCCCATGAATTTCTTCATGGTATCAGAGCCTGCCACAGGACGAATGGAGGCCCACACTACTTACCCCGTGATAAGGACCAGAAAAAATACTGGCCTGCACGTGAGGGAGGGTGTTAAGGAATAATCCCACATTGGCTGTGGACAAGGTCTTGGGCATGTTTATAAGCAATGAGCAATCCTCTCTTGTAGAACCGGTTTTATGAGATGAGTTAGGCCCATGAATTTCTTCATGGTATCAGAGCCTGCCACAGGACAAATGGAAGCCCACACTACTTACCCGTGACAAGGACCAGAAAAAATACTGGCCTGCACGTGAGGGAGGGTGTTGAGGAATAATCCCACATTGACTGTGGACAAGGTCTTGGGCATGTTTATAAGCAATGAGCAATCCTCTCTTGTAGAACCGGTTTTATGAGATGAGTTAGGCTCATGAATTTCTTCAGTTATGCTCAAGTGACAGTTATTGGCGGTAACCTCTTGCTACAAGTTGCTTACAAAAACAAGTTCTTGAAATTTCAATAGCTCAAGTACGTTGAAGAGTGAAAATTGTTTAGCACTCATATCAGTGTTTAATCAAATCTGACAGTGTTACTAGACCAAACCAAAAACAAAGTGTTGTATGATTTTATTTCTTTTTGAGTTTTCTGGTATTGATTGAAAATTGAATGAAATTTTGCTGTCCACATCTACTTTGTTGAGAGTATGCTGTAATTGAATTGTTTATTTACATGCTCATGTTCATTACTGAGAGCAGTGAGTGTTAAATGGGGCTCTTTTTGGAGAGATTTGGTGTGAGGCATCAAGAAATTTAACACTAATAATTTCCTGTAGAATTTTCTTTGAAGAAATTTTACAACTAACTAATTCCTATGGACTTTTCTATGAAAATTTAGTTAGTAATTTGTTTGACCTTGTGTTAGTAATTTCCTGTGGAGTTTTGTTTGAAGAAATTTAACACAAATAATTAGTTAGTTGTAAAATTATTCATGTTAAAACTTCTTTAATGCTTACCCCCAGCAGAGTGTGTTAAATTTCTAACTCGAGAACACTTCCTGAGGACAGTGAGTGTATGAGAAGTTAACTGTAAGAGAAATATTCTAACCACAAAGTGATTACATAAAAGTAATCCTATAAACTGATGTGTCTTGATGTGGTCTGTTAAATTATAAAATTACTTCATATTACTGTTTGAATGTGCATGAATTTTTATCTTGTCGTTCGAATTTCTTGGTTGAAACTCATGGACAAGGGGGATATTTTGCATTTTTCATACCCTTGTTTGTGAATGATTGGGTTCTCGTAATTTTTAAAGGAGTTCATGAAATTGAGCTCTCAACATTTTATTGGATGGCGTCAAACTAAAATTTACAGCATCTCCTGACTAAAGATGGGCACATATTGTACAAGTGTTCTGATTTTTGCTTGGGGGTACATTGTATTTGTGCAACAATAGAACACTCCCTCATTTGAATTCAATTCATCTCAGTTCATCTCATCTTATCATTACAATTTTCTTAAATTCTCACACAAAATATAATAAACAATTCAATTTTTTTCAAATCCCAAAACAACTTTATCAAATTTTCACACAAAATATAATAAATAATTTAACTTTTATTCTACTATTCACAAACTATTTCAACTCATCTCTAAATCCAAACCACTCAGGTTATACACATACTCCCTCGGTCCCAACAACCTTTCTCCATTCCCAACCTGTACCATGTTATTTTCCATTCCATCCTGTGAAACAAAGAAACAACATGACCTGCAAATACGCATCACTCCTAAACTGCTTAACCATCGTTTTGATGACTTAAGCTCTCGTTTGGATTGAGAAATCATTTCAACTTATCTCATCGTTACAATTTTTTTAAATTATCACATAAAATACAATAAACAATTCAATTTTTTTAAATATCAATTCAATCTTTTCAAATCCCAAAACAATAATAATATTCTAACAATATTTTATTTAAATTTTAATTTTTATCTAAAATCATCTCATCTCATCTCACTATCTAAACGAGGGCTTAACAGGAAATTAGCATGATATATTCCCCCGGTGCAGAAACAACTATCATTTGAATTCCCATATTACTTTCTTTGCTAAACTTGTATGAGACTATGATATGTTCTAACTTATATGTGTCTGACTTAGACAATTTACTTATCAACCATACATATTCTTTGAATGTTCTTTCTTAATTGTGAACTAACAGCTACTTTAATGAGATCCAATTTTACTGTATAAATTTTTTTTTTCAAAATTCAAAATCTCATAATTTTTAGCATATGACACGTGGAGAAATCAATTTTTGTTTAAAATTTTTATTAAATACAGTTAGCATTTTTAATTATAGAAAACTTTGAACACCAATTGATTCTGCACTTCACCCAAGAAGAAATCTTAATTTATCACATAAAGAAATAACAAATAATAATAATAATAATAATAATTTAACCCCGGAGAGCTCCGAGTAGTGAAGTTTGATAAGATGTTCGTGGGAGAAACATTCATCAAAGGACTCCATGGCCCAATGGATAAGGCGCTGGTCTACGGAACCAGAGATTCTGGGTTCGATCCCCAGTGGAGTCGTTTAATTTTGTTTGCCTTTCAAACTTTCTTTACTGCCCATAGTTATGACTTATCCCATATCCAGCAGCATGACCAATAAAACATTATTTATCAAAAGAAATTTCTAATTATAAGTGCCTCAAAATAATCGTGCATATAAGGCTTATTTGTTTTTATAAGATTAAAATTAAAAAGTTGAATAAAATATTATTAGAATATATTTTTTAATATTTTTTTATTTTGAGATTTGAAAAAATTGAATTTTTTATTTTACTTTGTATAGAGATTTGAAAAAATTGTAATGATTAGAAGAGAAATTTTCAAAATTTTGGATTTTATCCTTGAGAACAAAATAACCCTAAGTTGAGAATTATTTATTATATTTTATATAAAAAATTTAAAAAAATAATAATGATGAGACGAAACATTTTCACGATTTAAAATCTTTCTTATTGGGCCCACCTCAACTAATAAATCCTAAAAATAGCCTTTTTGTCGCCCCCGAAAGATGAAAAATAAAAATTGAAAAAAAAAAGAAGAAGAAGAAGAGAGAAATGCAACAGCAAGTACCAGGCCCACGGAGGCCCAACTGAAAGCGACCTACAAAACGACCTCCATCACGAACTAGATCCACCCACCCAAAATGAATCCAAACCCAAATGAAAATTCAAATCTTGCTCCGGCCAATCACGTTCCAGCATTAGATCGTTCTCTCCTGGCCACAAGTTCAGATACGCCGGTACACGTGTCGCTCAACCCGCTCCCCAACTCTTCCCCCCCCCCCCCAACTCCGCCACAAATCCCACTTGACGTCACGTGCTTCCCAACTCTGCGAAACTCCGCTTTACTCCGTGGGATCTGAGCTTGCCCTTTCAACTTGAACAACAACAACATCAGCAATAGAAGTTACAAAGACAACCTCTTTGCATGTTGTTTTTGGTCTCTGGGAGTTTGATGCTCTCTCTGTAAGCTTCTTCTTTCCCGGGGAATTTGGCAAATGTGCGAGTCAATCTACGTGTGTGGCTATGATTTGGGTTTCTGCGTAGAGATTTATTCCCGGTTTTTCAGAGATGTTTGATTGGAACGACGAAGAGGTAACCCAATTTCTCAATTTTCCTCGATTTGTTTTTCAATTATGTTATTCTATTCGCCGGTATGATTGAAGTTTGGAAATTAATAGTTTGGTGATGTGGATGTAAGATGATTTTCTGTGTGAGAATTTGAGCTTGAAGATGTAAACTTGCTTTCTGGGTATGTTTAGATTGTTCTGCTCAAGTTGTGGAAGGATTTTTTTTTTTTTTCTATATGTAGATTTTTTGTGGAAATGTCTGAGAACAATAGATTTGGTAACAGAATGCTGTAATCTATTTGGACAAGGCTATAAAACATGTCTTGATGCTTTATCAAAAAGCTCACCGTTTGCTTGAACAATTAGGAAATTAATCGAAAAAATTTCCCTATTTTTGAATTCTTCCTTACCACTGCTAAAAATTAGCAACAGCCAAAGGAAAACCCAATGGGTTTATTTCATGTTCAAATTCTATTCTATACGTAGTTGTAATTTAAACTTAAGTGCCCTCTTAGGTGGTAGTTTTCGTTGAACAGGCTGAATGTGGGACATGTTTCAAAAGAATAGGGAATCGTGAAATAGTTGAAGTGGAATTGTTCTCTCTCTTGGAAATAGAATCTCAATTTCACTCGAGTCTAAAAGTATTCACGAGTTTGTTTTAGATTCAAATAGTACTTCAATGTGAAAAATAGGAGTTGAAGTTAGTTTGTGTGGTGCAGGCGATAGTTCTTTGATGGAGTGAAAGAAAGTGACATGAAGGAACATGGACGGGACTGGACTGGGAAAATAGAATTTTTGGAAGTGCTATTCTGATATGCAAAATCTTATTAGTTATAAAAAAATAAAAATAAAAAAACTTCCACTATGGACTACTGCTCTAAGGGGAGTCATAGCTTTGGTGTTCTATGATTTAACTGGAAGATTAAAGTAAAGTGTTTGTCAAGATTTAGACAGTAATATGGAAAAGGTGAGACCAAAATGGAGCTGGTAACTTGTCAGTGAAGTGTACAGCTTGTTAACATAGAGGCTTGGCATCATATAGCACCTTCATCAGAATGTAGATTTTATGGGTTCTCCTGTAAAGAGAAAAATGAGTTGATTAACCCTGGTTATGCCATATTAATGGAAATTTGTGTCGCATGGATTAACTTGCTGCACTTTTAATTTCCAGATCCTTTTGGTTTAGCAGTGATGAGGAATAGTTGCTGATTCTATCTCCCAAAGGGGGAGACTTGGGTTGTTTAGTCGTACCGTTTTCAGTTGAATGATCAGGGTGGCTGCTTCCTATTGTGTCAAATTATGGCCTGAATGTGGGATTTGCTGAGGATAGATTATTATTCAATTCATGTTGGTAACATCTTTTTGCGGAAGGAAAGAACTTCATAAAGTTTTACCACACTTGGGGCTCGTTTGGACACTTGGAGTATCTCAAAATTCTGTGAATAGTAGTAAAATATTTTGAATTGAGATGTTTTATTTGGTTTTGGAAAATGAGAGAAAAAAATTTGAATAAAAATATTATAAAGTTCAAAAATTGTTTGAATATAATTTTTGTTTTGAAGTTTGTAAAAGTTGTATTGGTTTTTGTGTTTGGATAATAATTAGGTAATGATTAGATGAAAAAGTTGAAGACTTGAAATTGAAAAGTGTTTTATGTTTGAGTGATATTTGGAATGAAATTATAAGAAGTTTTGAGAATCTTGAAACTTTCGTGTCTCATCTCTATGTTCAAACGAGCCCTTAATCTTACCTATCAAAAAAAGAAGTTTTATCACAGTTAATCTGAACTCTAGACAGGTTAAAGGGTCATGGTATGCCACAGCAAACAAAACCTTACACTGCTATGAGAATGCCCTAAAGAAATTATCTGCTGATAGACACCAAAAGTGAAAGATGTTACTATCATATAATAGATGCTTGATAGTGTATGTCAATTTGTGATAATTATGTCGCGCATATATTGCAAATACATTTCTAATTGAGAAATAGGCCATTAGAAAATGGATTTCATACTTAAAAGTTGAATTTGCCATGTCACATGCAAGCTTAAAAGTTAAAAGTAATGGCATTACCTGCAGTAAGGGTTCCTCTTTCTAGCTACAGTCCCATTTGGCACAATGGAGTTGCAGTTATGTTTGTCATGGAAGTCGTTTAGAACATACTATCATCAGCACTTATTAAAAAAAAAGGAATATACTATCATCAGCTTCTACTTCGCTGGTTGTAAACTATTGTGCATTTATCCTCTGGTTAAGCATTGGTTTTGTTGCATGCTTTTTCTTTTCTTTTTTTCCCCTCTGGTTAAGCATTGCATGCTTTGTTTTTTTTTTTTCTTGCAAAATATACCACCAAGTTTTACAAGGCTGCATAAGTTTTATTGATTCGTTAGACACATATTCTATCAACTGCTCACAGATGTTTTATCTCGTTAGATGACATTGTTATTTCGTAGTGATGCTTAAAAGCACTTATAATTTCAGCTTGCTATAATATGGGGTGAGGGTGGCGAGAGTGGTGACCACATTGTACCTTATCCTGAGGCAAGCCAAGACTTTCGTGACAAAAAGGACTGCAACCAACGAGCTGCTGACATCAAGCCTACTGAGCAGAGGACTGCTGGGGCAACAATTGATTTGCATGGAAGAAAGCTGGAGAGTGGTTCTAACCTTGACACCAATGCCAATGATGCTTCAGTATTCGTCGCAGCCTCCTGGCCTGACTTGTCTTTGTCCAATGCTGCCAAAACTGATCAGGATTCCATGGGTACTGAATCATCTAACAACCTAACTGATATTAGCAAATATAAATCATCAAGAGGTGCTAAAATTGTTTATTCTTCAAGTAAAGTGCGTTTGTATAGTGCATGTTTTCACTTATCAGAAAAAACTATAGGTGCATGGATGTATGTGTGTACCCTGAGCAGTTGAAGTGACAGTTATTTTGATTTATTTATTTCTAACGTGGTTTGTTTGAAAGCAGATTCAACTCGACTTGATAACGATGCTGAAACTTTTCAAAATACCCATGAAGATAGAGAGCAAGGTGATTTTGTTGACTATGAATGGGCTAACATTGGAAGCTTTGATGATTTTGATCGAATCTTCAGGTAATTGAAGATGGCTATATCTCACACACTCATATTAGACCTGTAACGGTAATGAAGCATCACCTTGACAGCAGCATTCTGATACATAATCTCGGTATCCACGCGATAATAAAGCTTAATAATAATAAAAAAAAAAATCATTTTCTTCTCCTTTCCTTTCAAAATTTTAAGGTCTCGTTTACTTTCATAAAACTTTTCATCTCATCTCATCTCATCTCATCTAATCATTACAATTCTTTCAAATTCCTACACAAAATAAAATAAACAATTCAACTTTTTCAAATTCCAAAACAAAAATAATATTAAAAATATATATTTTAACAATATTTTATTCAATTTCCAACTTTTATCTCAATTCATCTCATCTCATCTCATCTGTAAAAACAAACGAGGCCTAACATACGCAGAAATTTATTTTCCCCAATTTTGTAACTGCTGTTTCTGTTTGTTGGAGTTTGTAACATCGTGTCTTAAGCTTAAGGAGCAACTGATCGACAAAAATTTTAGATTGAAGAGTGTTGTCAGCTTGGTTTAACTGTAAAAAGACTCTTTCCATCCTTTCCTTTTCTTTAATACGTTTTCCCTTTGATTTATTTATTTATTTTCTTTCTTTCTTCTCTTATATACCCTGGTACCCATCTGACTCAATATCCTCACAAGTAATGATTTTGCAGCAATGATGACCCAATATTTGGCCATTCAAGTATTGGTAATGCTGATGCTCGACGGTCTTCTTCGAAGGATGTAGCGAACAGCCCGGTAAAAACTTTCCCAATATCTGTGGACTCAACAAGTTTGGAGTCAGGAGAACTAAGAAACTCATCTGAGCAATTGGAAATTAAATCAAGATGTTTGATACATGATGACCAGTCATTGCCCTTTGGCCGCGTGAAATTTGAAGATGCCGCACTGCATAATATGCAGAATGCACATGCTATATCAGATTCCATGGAGTATGCTGGAGATAAAAGGAAGCCCACGGTGAAGGAGCGGGTATTAAAAATTAATCTGCAGTGCGAAATGCTTTCCACTTAAACAAGTGGACCACAGAAATCACATTAGTTTTTTTTCCCCATCTTGCAGATAGATATGGACATGGTGGAGAAAACCTCTGCAGCAACCTCTCGCCTAGCTGCTGAAAATGTTGTGAACACCAATGAATTTACAGATAAGGTAACACTTTCAAATACATCTAATAGGGTGGTCCAGAAAATAATACCAACCGACAGTAAAGAAACGATGCTCATTTTATTAGAGAATTCTTCTATTTGCAAGCCAGTGTGGAGGAACCAAATGCTTAGAAAAAGTGCAACTTTGGATTGGGGTAGCTTTGGGTATGCTCTCTAGGCTCCTTACTTGCCAGAATCCATTAGAAATGCAAAGAGATAGGAATGGCTAGCCCCGCTGCAGTCTGATATGTTGATTCCCCCATGTCTAATGACCCTGTTTACTGTATCTTAGGGATTCCTGGCGCAAGAGTGCCCTCAATTGTTCCAGAAAGAATGCACTTGGGGCTTTACACTTGGAGAGTGTACAGGGCTTATAGTTTTTTGAAACTAATGCCTCTATGATTTATTGAACCTTATGCTTATACTTAACCGGGGGGCAAAAAAACTTACTCTTGTTTGTGAAAATATAATATCCTATATGATTTATTGAACTTTTGATGCAGTTTAACTCGTAGTCTCTAGATCTTTCCTTCTCCGGCAGTTGTACTGCTAATGTATAAAACTCATGTTTTAAATTGCATCTTTGTGTTCTTCTTTGATGGGCCTGCACATTCCATTATATGTCGGGATGACTTAAAGGTCTGCAGCACTTTTCCCACACTATGTCTACTACTTATCATTCTAGTTTCTTCTTCATATGAACAGGGTTCTAGGCAAACAAAATTGTTGAAACGTCGGAGAAAGTCAGGAAAAAATGAGGGGAAGACATTATCACATTTGTATTATACCTTGTCTCCCTCGAGAAACCCATCCAGAAAATTTGAGAGCCAATTGGCTCCCTCCATGCTTCACTCTTCTCCCTCTTCGATGCTCAGACAACAGAGGCAGCTTCCAGGGGATGAGTCATTGCAGTACGGGCATGTTGCCAATCCATTTGTGGCTCCATCAGCATATGGGAATATCATGAATCCATATCCTGCCATGCCTGTGCATGTTCTCAGTCAGCCAACTGAGCAGAAGCACCAACCTTTGCTTTCTGGTTATGATGGTACCAACGGGTGTGCAAATCCTGTGAGCAAGTCAGTGAACACCCATGTGAAACCTTTGACCATGACACCTCAGGAAAAAATTGAAAAACTGAGGAGGCGGCAGCAGATTCAGGCCATGCTTGCCATTCAGAAACAACAGCAACAATTCAGTCATCAAGTCCCTAATACTAATAATTCCATCACTCAAAGGTGTCTCCATGAAAGCCAAACTCAGCACTTTGAGGTAGCTGATCTTGAAGTAGAAGATATAAGCACTACTATGGATCCAAACTCACCTGTTGAACAAGATGATTCCAATACAGTCTATGCGGCAGTTGATTATTCGGTGGACAGAATACTTTCCAAGCTTCAGGATACTATTTCAAAGGTAAGGTTGACTTGTGGTTGAATTAGTTCCCTCCTAGACTAAGTTGGACTAGCTAAAAACTTATGATACCAATGTTTTGCTGCAGTTGGACGTGAAATTAAGACTTTGTATACGGGATAGCTTGTTCCGGTTGGCTGAAAGTGCAATGCAAAGGCATTATGCTAGCGATGCAAGCAGTAATAACAAAAGTAGCAGGGATGAAGATAAAGTCATTGCAAAAGATGCAACCAATAGTGGTAACAGGTTAGTACACCAGTCACCAAGTACAGTTTTTTTTTCTTACGACAAGGAACCTTGAGACCATGTAAACGCAACATGTCTTTCACGGATCAGGGGATGTGGCTCCTAGAAACTGTTTATACTCAAGTGTGGATCAAGGTCCCCTCAAGTTCTTGCTTGGACTTAAGAGCCTCAAGTGAGAAAGAGATAGACATATAAATGAGTTACAAAATTTATTACTGCTCGAAATATTTATATGGGCAACAATAATGATGTTGGGCTTCAAGTTCGGGTAAGAACTTTAGGGAATTTTATTTTTCTAAGAATTTGAACTAATTTAGATCTGGAAAGAGCATACTCCTAAGACCAAGGCACTTACCGATTGAGCCAACCCCTAGATAGTTATCATGATCAATGATCTTTAAATTGGAAATTTGGATAAACTACTTTTCTTTTACTTACATGGAAATAGTTAAATTCGATTATCATGATTATCCGTTGGAAAATATTGTTGAAACTAGATAAGTGACTTACAGATTTATATTATAAAGTAGATAACTGACAGTGACACAGAGGCGGATGGTAACTTGACGTTGCTGGATGTATTTAATGCCAGTTGAATGAGAAACTGTTCAGTTTTTGCCCCACTTTCATGATTCATCTGCGTCCTTTTGGGTTGGATGCCTTGAGAGCATCAAAATTATATTTGAGTGGTGCAGCTACAACCTTCTCGTTTTAGATTCCCAACTTATTATTGCTTTCCTCGGTTGAACTTATATATGGTATTGCAGGTATTCAGGGATGCCTGACGTGGAAACGGTGACCAATCCCATAGACCGAACCCTGGCTCATTTGCTCTTTCATAGTCCTCTGGAATCACCAGGAAAGCTTCCTGATAGAGCTGAGTCACCTATGTCTGCAAAGCTTCCATGCGAACACAAAGTACCAGGCTCAGTAAACTTGTCGATAGGGTGCTTGCCGGAGTGTACAAAAAGTAAACAAAACTTTCCTCACCAAGGAGCTAAGAATCCTTGCACATTGTCTGAGCCCCATCAGCTCAAGAACAGCCCTTGCACAAACACTTCAGAGAATGCTTCAAACATTGAGCCTGCAGATGGTGGAGCTATGGAGGTTGAAGCCTCCAAATGAATGGAGATATTTTCGTGAGGATAATTCCTACCTTTACGTCTTCCATGCCTATTGATATGTGTTCCAGACATAATTTTTACGGATTTACTGATAACGGCACTGTCATCTTTCATTGTCAGCATACTGAATTTCTATCAAGTTGAATGTACAAACTAGTTAGTCTATGTTCTCTCCAAAGTTTAACCGGTCTGCATCCTTATAAAACACACGGTGATGATTATCATGTGTGACTGAACATGTAATATTGTCTGTTCAATGAAAGGGCGAACCTAACTAGCTCTGAATTAAATTTCACGTACTTTATTATGAAATGGTGCACTGTCTGTTTGTGCCATGTGATGCTTCCATTAGAAGTGTGCGTTACCTCCCGCACTGACGACTTGGTGTAAGTTTCAGGGAAATCAACAACTCCACCACTGTAAGTTTTATCACTTTGTCCCTTGTCTAGCCCATAATATCGTGCAATTGCATCAGTTTCTAGCATCCGAGAGAGCTGGAAAGCAATTAAGAATAGTGTGTTAAATATGTGTACCACAATTTGATCTCAATCATTTAAAGCTAAAATGTGAATTAACAAGGAAGATAATATTAAACATAATAAAAGTGCGTAGCTGTAGCCATTGGATGGAAGAACGCAGCGGTATGATCTTTCATGTCTAATATTCACTCTTTGGTAAAAACTCACAATGATAGAATGTGTAAAGTAAAAAGTGAACCTGGAGTGGAGACCATAACCATATATATATAATACCCATAATTCTAGTTTTGCCCATCTTAAAATAATGGAATTACATGGATCCTTAATGAGTCTCTACACATGAATTGAACCCGTATCACTTTATGCTCATGAACTGACCAAAATCATGGGCTTCAAGAGATGTGTTGGCCTAGTTATGTCACTTTATTGATCACATTTATTTCACCTTACAAACATTATCTAAACTTTATATTAGGCAATTATACAATGTGAAATTCCTAATTTATGTAGGTGCATTAATATAAATAATGCTAACAATATGCACTTACATGGATAATGCAACTGGCAAATCAAGTTCCTAGATCCTCAAGGAGCTAGACTCAATAATTCCTTTTGTTCAACACCCAAGCAGCAGCTTAGCATATTGTTGCACTAGCCTCGCAATTCTACGTTTATAAACATGCTGCACAAAACTTTTTTCATATCCAACTCATTTGTTTTTACAATTCTTCTCAATTCATTTCATTTAATTATTACAATTTTTTTAAATTTTTATATAAAATAAAATAAACAATTTAACTTTTTTAAATCTTAAAATAAAATAATATTAAAAATATATATTTTAATAATATTTTATTCAATTTTTAACTTTCTATCCTAACCTATCTCATTTAATCTGATTTGCAAAAACAGAGGGGAGCCTTTAATCATATCTTCATTTATAATTCCCCATCAACGGAAGCAACTTTAAGCACACAATATCGAAACGAAAATCTCTCTTTTGACCCGTTTTGCTTCTTTGATACGGTTTGGACAGTGATATGATAAGATTTTAGATAAAGTTATTAGAATATTATTTTTTAATATTATTATTTATTTAAATTCTTTATTCCAAGGGACGAAACGTGATAAAGGAAATCTACGAAGACGAGAAGAAGAAGAAAAAGGAGAAAAGGTCGAAGATTTACTTCGCCATTTTTCTCTTTCATTGTCCTCCGTTCGGGAGGTCGGAGTAGGGGACGTCGAAGCCTCGCTCACTCAGCAGTCAGCATCTCAAAAGTCCAAATCCGTACGGAGAGCGAGGTAATACCTGTAACTCTTAGTCTCCACGCTCCCTTGATCCGCATATATAGCTCGTCAAGCACCTCCCTCTCCCGCCATTTGTGTCACCCATTTTGTCTCCGTGTGTACATGTTTGGTAGAGCGCTTTAGGCAGGACTCGGGAGGGAGTGATGTTCCCGGTGCACAAGATGACGTACACTCGCTGCCGTCTGCCTGACTGGGGGTATAAATATTAAATTATAAACGATTCGTTTCTTGGTTTTCAATTTTCACCATCACCATTTTCTTTTCATTTAATTTCTCTTTTTTTTTTCCGTTATTTTGATTATTCATAATCGTTGGTTATGTCGACGTGGTCGTCTGATTCACAAGATACGAGGGGGGAGGGCCACCCGGCGGCCTGATTCAAGGGGGTCGTTGGCGACCGTCAGCCTTCCTTGATGCTTTATATATATATTTTTTTCTTTTCAAGTTTTCTTTTCTTCTTTTTAGCCTTTTTTTTGTTTCTTTTATTTTAATTTTTATTCTTTATTTTCATTTTAGTACACTTGTTTTATGTTTTAAGATATTTTTTACCTTTTTGTTTAAGTTTTTTGTTATTTTTTAACGTTTTGAATGCTTCATATTTTTCTCTTTATCAAAGTTTATTTTCTTCTTTTTAGGTTTTTTCATTTCAGTACATATTTTTGAAGTTGTAAGATATATATTTTTTTAAAAAAAAGTTAGTGAACACTTCTTTCCTCATTAAAGAGCCATAGTGATGGAGTAGTCTTTTTGTTTCTCAAGCTCGCATTGAAGGTGGCGCCAGGGCTGCTTTCGAGTCTTTCGACAAGTGGGAGGACCTGGAAAATTGCAGTGGGCTCGTGTCATTTTATGCTCGGACAGCTCGCTTGTTCTGGCTATAGATATAGAGCATCGATTATTATCATTTATCAAATCCTATTTTAGCCTCCAAATGATTCCCATCTTGTGGTTCCCCTGGTTTCCTCAAGGGAGGTTGGAAATAAGGCAAACTGTTTTCAAGAAATAACGAATCAGTATGGTGGCTCTTCACAAACCAGGAAAAGGGCTATTCCATTTCCCCCTTTGTTTCATGATCTTTTATAGCATATTCATTCTCATTCCCCTACATTGGAACTGCAACTTTTCCCAGTCTCTTCCAAGCATTAATATATTCTCTGCATTTCGCACAATCCAATCCAAATTTCATTTCCCCCTGCCCACTTCTTCTCACACTAGTTTTCTGAACAACCTGAAACTTGAACATGGGAAATGCCAGTCAATAATTAATTACCAATCATGACAATAATGATACAGAAAGCAGCAGAAGCAAATGGTCAAGGAGGAACTCTTCAAAGCATGCCAGCATGTCAATATGAGAAGTTAAGACGATTCTGTTAGATTAAGTGCTTCAGGGATGTTTGGTGATGTTTTTCATCGCATCCCATCTCGTCGCATTTTATCTCATCCCATCTTCATCTTATTTCCTTTTCAAAAATCATTCAAACACAAATAATTTCAAACTAATCATTACAACTTTATCAAACTTTCAAACAAAATACAAAAAACAATTCAACTTTTTTAAATCTTAAAACAAATCTAACATTAAAAAATTATATTCTAACAATATTTTAAATTTATAATATTTTTATTCAATTTTTCCAAAATCCCATAAAACATCATAACTCAAACTATTTTACAACTATTTACAAACCATTTCACTACTATTCACAGATTTATCATCTCATACTTCTAAACATCAGCTTTGTAAGGTCAGTAAAGTACAACAGAAAATTAAGATGCATGATCATTTCTCAGTTTCTTTTATGGTAATTGTACCTCCAGTAATGTCAACATCGAATGCAATAAGATCCCATGCCATTATGGTGAAAGTTGCACTTTTAATGTATATATCAGCCACTAGATACAGTTGCCATGTCAAGTGCTAAAAGAAACATATATAGATATTCACTTATTCTCTTGTACTGGAATTTCCAATTTCAAAGTTGAAGCTTTTCCTTCATTAACAATAAACTACAATTTCACAGTAGAATCCAGGCACAGCTATTTACTAGATGTGATTAAAAATTAAACACCTACCCAACAAATGACAAAAATAGTGGGAGCTAAACTCAATTCCCTGTAGGCCTTTGTTGTACCACCAAATCATCAGCAGAGTAATAATCAGCAATGAAGCGATACATGTATGATGGATTGTGCCCTCCTCTGTGAAGGGAAGTAAAGAGTAATTTACAAATTGTCACAGTTACAGCAATAGAAAGAATATGAAATCATTAAACTATTAGCTAAAAGGGACATCCATGCATCAGAACAAAGACATTAGAAAACATTCCATAATAGAGTGAAGAAGATGTCTTTTTGCTGAATGCCAGAATAGATAATAATTCCAGTGAATCTTTTCTTGTACGATATTTTATAAAGCATTCAAAGTTTCTTCCGCTTGTCATTTAAGCCATAAACTCATGTAGCGGATGTCAGCGCTTTATTTCTCTCTCCCTCTTTTTATGGGTTTTCCGGGTGCTTTGTTTTTTATGGTACGGGGAGTCCTCAAATTCAGATGAACTTACGTGTCAGTAATAAACAGGCTAACGAGTTTTGGTGGCACGTAATCAAATGTCGGATTGACCACATGAAGTAGGGAAGAAGTGCCACTTCCAAAATCCATGCAATCTGAGAATTCTCCAAAATCCAGCAGCTCAGAAGGGGATCTCAGCTCATTTAACAAGACCGCAGGATTGTGTGGATACAGTGGGCACAACTGTCAAGTGGACAAAACAGCATTTCCCAAAAGTACCATGAGTAATCACGGGACTAAAACAATAACAACAGTTTCAAGAAATGAGATACAAATTTTAGAGGTTTCCACTTGCTAATATTAGCATGTCAGGAACTCATGCAAAACAAGCCTTTGAGTACTCATTGACCATCGAGTTACATGTTAACCAAATCAATCACAGAATTTTTTATGCTTCTGCATTACAAGCTAATGTTTAGGCAACTATATTTCAGTCATTAATTACTCTGTTTACTCACAACTCACATTAACCGATCCGTGCTTTGATCCAAACATGCAAAACAAAGTTAAACAGCTAATGATCACTCTATAGACATTGGCATAGAATTGACCGGATAAATATATAGGCAACTAAAATAAGTTGATTCCAGAAGAATATATCATTGCTCACGACTTTTGTCTTTCAGGTTAATTAATGAGCAAGAAAGATGATATTTGGGTTCATCGTTAAATATCCTTTGACTTGCAATAATTAGGTTCTGCAGAGAATGATGTTAGTTATTTCATAAATTCCGTGCAGACTATTATTACTATTATTATTATTATTATTATTATTATTATTATTATTTCCTTTTTGTGAAGATTATTACTATTCTGGAAGTACAGTCAACTAACGGTTCTGAGACATTTTTGTTTCTAAAACAAAACCGTCATAAAAAGTAAATCTTAAATACTCAAGTTAGATGATAAAGGGCTTAAACTTTGTATCATAATTCAGAAGTAGTATATTTCACTTTCATTATAAAAAATTACAAAAAAAACATTCCATTTATACATCCAAATTCCAAAGGGCAAGACCAGTAAACACAGTATCAAGCACAAGAAAAGAACAAGAAATTTAGGAATGGTACTTAACGAGACCTGTTTTGCTTATCTTTCATTAAAACCTAAAGGGCAAGTGGAGCTGCTATTGTGCTCTAAAATATTTATAAAAAAAAGCTGTTGTTGTGCTTAATTACCTTGTGACTACCAGCAAGTACAACAAAAGGGACTGCATGCCTTTGAGCTGCAAGTGCAACCATATTCAACCCAACCGGTGCTATAACCCCACCATTGGCCATGACAGCATGTGCTCCAACTATAACCTTAAGGAATTCCCACGTGAAACTAAGAGTCAGTCCAGGAAATCCATTTCCCAAGGAGGAAAAAAATTTAGAAAAGAAAAGCTTAAGATCATTAAAATACCATGTTCACCCTAGAAATCATGGCAAAGACTGCAGAATCAGTAATTAGGGTGGTTTGTAATCCTCTTGTGACCAATTCTTTTGCGAGAAGATGTCCCTGATACCTAATTGCAAACAAAGCAAGTGGAATTAAAAGAGGGTCAAAATTACACCGGCGAAACATAATTTCAATGGCTTGCAAACAAAGATAGCCCACTTGCACAAACCTTGGTGCACCCTCTGCAACAAACACCCGAAATGATCTTTGTTTCTCCTTTGCAGCGCAAAGAAATTCCAATACCGTTCTTGAACTTCCTAAAGTTAATATTACCTCACTGAAGAAAATGAAATTTTTAAGTAAAAAAAAAAAATGCAAGAAATGTTACAGAATGACAAAAAAAATCTAGAAGTTAAAACCATAGAAAACGAAATTTCACACAGGCTGGTGTTCATAAGTCTATATTAGCAGATGGGAGAAAATAAAAAAGGCATAACTTCATGGAGGTGTAAGAGTGCTCTACAAATATGTCAGGTGTACCAAGTAGAAGAAGAATATAGATTATGATAACAATCAAACAGCAATGTTGATCCACAAAATAGCTGTTGCATGAGTCATTCAATTAGACAAACTGTGCTATTTGAGCTAGAGCTTACTTGTTGAGAAAAATGGAAAAAATTTAGAGGCACGACAAATTTAATTGTATTAGTTCAAGGAAACATTACTTTTGATGAATGTGCTCTACTGCTTGCTCGGCAATCTGTTCATGACAAGTGGCAATATCTTGAATGAGTTCATTAACTGCTTCAATGACATCATGCTTCAGCTTCCAAGTTCTTGAACTTCTATCAGCAGCTGCCAAGGAAAATAATTTATAAAGAACAAAAACTCATCATTTTGAGATTTATAATGGAAACAGTGCTCCGACTTTCAGCACTACCACTTCCGTTGAAAGAAAGCATCGCTGCAAGAAACCAATTTCTTTCATTGACCGATTTCCAATCACAACTAGCCACATTTACCTTCAAGAATATAGATACCATAACGGTAAAATCTAAATGAACATTGCAGGTTGAGTAATTAAAAGAACTAGTCGTAAATCCACGCAATGCGCGGGCCAGAATAACTAAATTGCTAGTACTATTTAGCCAGGCACCTGAGGTGGAAACTTAAGGGTTTTTTTTTTCAATTGTCTGAAAATGAGAGGAAGGTTCGTTTAATAAGTGAGTAGAGGAAAGGTTGAGAAACCGAAGAGTTTATATCACAAGAGAGGAAATGTTTTTTTCCAGCAAAAGGAGCGAAAAGTTGAGAAACCGAAAGGTTTGTAATACAAATGAATAAATAAATAATAAAATTAATGACAATGGTTGATGATATGGCTTATTATTTTGTGAAGACATTGCTTCAGCTTTTATATAGGTAATAGATAATATGTAGTGATACAAGCAATGAAGGACAAGCGTGATAAAAATATGATGATGATGATGATGAAGAAGATAACAGTGTTATAATAATGATTGAAATGAATTACATCACAGGGCTCACATTTGCTTTTTCCTTCAGAATCACCCCCAGATGAAGAAGTGTGAGGAATAGCTGCTGAGTCAGGCACATCCTCGAGAAGGGTTTGCAAGGAAGGTGGACGTAATGTGCTTCTTGCAGCAGCAGCAAGAGCAGCACCTGATAGAACTGGATGATTATCTTGATCAGTGTCATCTTCATCATCACTAACAGCCGATAAGCCCAAACCAGCTATAGCAGCTGTTGTGAGAGAGAGATCCTCCTCCCTAATAATATGCAGAATACGCCTCACAATATTACCGACAGCAAGCTCTGCAATGATATAGATAACATCTTATTATAGGCAAACAGCAAATAAGTCTTAATACTTCATACAATGTATATGTCCTGTACACTTGGGCTCTTGCGTATTCCTATGATCAATAAAGTTAATTAAAAAAAAAAAAGTTTTGTTTGCCTATTCCTATGATCAATAAAGTTTTCAGCACTACCACTTCATACAAGTAAACCTTGTTTACTTGTAAAAAGGTAAAACCTTGAAAATGCAAGCCATCCTCCATGATTTCATGGTCGTGTTTATATGATATACATCAACAATGCTGAAGAGTCATGCTAAGATATGCAGCCCAAGTATGTCAATTTAAATGACACGTTAAAGAGAAAACCTCACTAGTCATGCTTGCAATAAGTAATTGTAAGAAAACTAAGCCCATATCAACAGCACTGCTAGAAAGTTGTCTACCACAGCATTGGGTATTCAAATTACCAATCTTAACTTCCTTTACAAATTTTTCAGACATGAAACATGAGACTCTATTATAAGAAAAGGCATAATAAAAGGAAAAAAAAATGCAAACAAGGATAATCTCATGTTGACAGAGATAAAAATAACAAAAAAATCCTGTAAGCTAATACTATATAGCCAATTTGAAGGGTGCCTAATCAAAAACCTGTGGTTGAATTAAAATTCTAATGTCACTTTGACAGGAGACCTTCATTAAAAGAAGACCCTCGATAACATACACTAATGCAGGATTTCTAGTCGTCATGATTTTAAAAATTAATCCAAATGCGTACCAAGAGGATTTGCAGCAATCAGCTGCTCTCCAACCGCCCTTACAGCATCAATCAAAGTGCCAGCCTGGTTTGTGTAGGGACTTCGCTGCTGTGAAATCACCAACCGAAGCATTTCAGCCGTCTGCCTTGCCGTTGCCCGCGAGCCCTCAATTTTACTGCCATCACAAGATACCAAAATAGGAGAGAGAGTAAGAAAGAAAAACTCCTATCATCAGAGCAGCAACATAAACAGTGCTGAAGATTTTACCGTTTCTTAAGCTTATTAAGGAAATCATTCACAAGGGCCTGCACATCCGGCATGATTATCACCAAAGCTCACCTAAATTGTGGCATATATGAATCACAGTCAATGGTAACCAATTCCGATAATATGAAAATGTAGAGAAAAACAACCGAAATAAAATATTTCAAATCTGAAATGTCTCCTCGTCCACAAAACTATGCATGGGGCAACTTGTACAGCTTAGCTGAGTTGAGCAGAATCATGAATCATCCTAAGAAGCTCAGCAAGTTTAATTTTCTTTCAAATTTCCGGTGTCTTCTCAGAAACAAAACAGTACAAAAGAACAGACCGAAGCATAATTTGAATGAACTTCAAAAGAACTGCCAACTATCAAATATCCGACAGATTCTCACCAGAACATATCGCAAAAACCATTTCGCCACCACTCCACTGTTCGGTTACGAAGAAAATGTATAATAATATTAATAAAAATGCTAATTGAAGAACTCTTGAATACATGGAACCCGAACGCAGACCATCTCGAGTCTAAAATAAGTCCTGCGTTAAAGCTTTTATGAAAGATCCCTTTCCATGTAATTGAAAGCTAAAGAATATAAACAAATAGGACCCAAGCAGCACCTTCAGTGTCATTGAGTTCCCATGATTTCCCCGCAACCAAACAGAATAGGATTTCGAAAAGAAATATATACGATACTATCAGCCTGACCAAAACTCTGGAACAGCAAGCACAAATTAGATAGAATTACTGATAAAGATAATTCATGTGAATCCCTTACAGCTGAGATCGAAGAAGCATGCGAGTGCGTGAGAGTTTTGCTGACGCGAGCACGAACTTGCGCTCGAGAAAGAGCTGTTGATTAGGAGTTGGTGGTTTCAGAGAGCTTCGATGCTCACAGCATCACCTGCGATTCTTCTGCCAACGCGAGCTCCTTTTTAGTTTGGGCTTCGTTAGCCCATGTTTTTGGAGCTTTACTGCTTATCATCTTAAGCAATACATATTACATTTTTTTTATTTTATTATTTTTAAATTTATTGAATTCTTCTCCTCATCATTAATATACCACGTATTTGAAAAAATTTTAAAAAAATAAGAAAAAAATATAATATGTGATGTGTAGAGATTATGAATAGAATTTTTTTTTTTTTTTTTACGTTAAAGGCCACAGGTCATTGGGTTCTCTCTAAGCAAATTGAACGGTCTAGTCCGGTTCGATCCGGTCTAGTGATGAATCATCATTTTTCTAGACCGGACTAGACCAAACACCCATACCGGACCGGTATGACCGGTCCAGTTCAACCTAATTATTTTTTATTTTTCTTCTTTCTAAGAAAAAAAATCAATTAATAAAAAATCTTTATTTAAAATACTAAATTAAAATTAAGTGACTTATTAATATGGATTATGTAACTAACTCAATAAAAAAATATTTTATATGATCAATGATAATAAATTAGATGAAAATTACATTATTAATTTATATAATTACTATATAATTAGCTAATTGATATTATATATTAGTTAATTGATAGAAAATTAATAAGTGTTAATAACATATTTAAAATTTTATATTGTTAATAATGATAGGTTAGATAAAATTACATAATAAATTATACATTTATTATATAAATAATCTATATAAAATATATTTTTTATTTTTATTTTTCACTCGGTCCCATTCGAGGTGGAAAAACCCTAGATTAAGATCAGACTGAAACTTTTAAGTCCTTTAAAACATGGACCAAGACCGACCGGTCTCAATCTTGGTCCGACCCAACCGTTTATCACCCCTAGTTCTCCCTCGTTCGGATTCTCATTTTGGGTTACTTGTCTCATATTCGGATGAAAAAATCTGCTTCACACTCTACTGTGTGAAGCAGTCCCAGCACACCTAACGTGCTGGGGTGAAAAAAAAAAAAAAAAATCTTTTTGTGAAGTGTGTTGCGACTTGCGGGCTGTTCCCCAGAATTGCTCTCTTCGGATTTACTCAAAGGACACTTCATAAATTAAAAAAGATAATAATACTCTTACCCCTTATTTATTACTATTTTCTATTTACTTATGTTTTTTTTATTATTTAAATCTAGATTAAAAATTTTAGAATATAAATTTTTTATATAATTTTTAAGAAAGTAAATTTAATCAACCAATGTAATCATATAATTTAATTTAAAATAAATTTAATTTTATAAAAAATTAATCTATAATTAGTTGATTGAATTTATTTTATTCTAAATTATATAAAAAAATAATATTATGAGATTTTTAACCTATATTCAAATAAATAAATAAATAACTAGATAGTAACAATAATAAAGAGACAGTAATAGTATCATTATCCAATTAAAAATATTATATCATCCGGAAATCTGAAATTATCTAATTAATTAAAGATTAATTACTATTTGGCATTAGAGGATTTTTTTTTTTATTATTTTTTTTTTCTGTAAATGATTTGTTTCCATCTCAAATTTGTCGAATATGACTGGATAAATATTGGAATTTAGAAACCTGCCATTTCTGCGGACTGTGGAGCCCAAATGGGACCCCAACCCTTTTAAACCTTTGCTTTTTGTATTTTCTCGAGAAATTTCTCTCTCCTACCACTCACTCTCTGGCTCTCAGCTCCACTCTCTCTCTCTCAACGGCTTTAATTTGAAATTATCGGACGCGCACTTCTTCTCTTTAATTACTTATACACTGTACATTTCTTCATAGCCAGCAGCCGACCACCCACCAAACTGTTCCCTCTCTCACTCTTTGTTCTGTGCACTCTGCCATGCGTTTTTGGTTCAATCTCAGCTTGTAGGTAATTTCCTCTTGCTTTCTCTTTTTTTTTTTTTTGGTAGATTCCTCTCGCTTTCTCATTCTAGAACATTTTTTTGTTTTTATTTTTCGAATTATTTCGGTGCCATTTTCCTGTCATTTCCGCTAAGCTTCCCATCCTGAGGATCCTAATTTCAGAAATGTTCTAGATCTGTGGTCAACTTATTTTGACTTTGAACGTGTGCGTGCGAATGCTAGGGTTTTTTTTTTTTTTGGCATTGAGTGATACTTTCCTGGTTTCTATTTTATTGATATCATCAATCAGTTTCTGGTGGTATACATACTTCCAAGAATTATAGAGTTTTGTTGTTTGTGTTGAGAGATTCGAAAAATCTCCGATTACGTTTGTGTTTCTTAGCTGATAGGCTTTCATAGTTTGATCGACTTCGATGTTAGGGTTTTACTGGAATCGACACTGATTTATGTAATTTGTTCCTATTGTTGTGGGGTTTCTGGCAAATTGATTTATAAGGCATTAGCATTGTTAAAAATCGCTTCTACAGTAATTCTTGTTCATTTTGATATTGAGACCTCAGACTCCGTGACATTGTAATTTTGAGATTTGAATTTGAGTGTGCTGCTTTGAAAAACGCGAAAGAAAATAGATCAAGTATTTTCCCCTTTTTCTTTTCCTTTCAATCTATTTCTTTTTAATCTGTTCAAGTGTTAATTGAAACATTTTGACCGATCACTGTATTAATTAAGATGTTTTTGAAGATTTCATTTGGAACAAATCATGATTCATTAATTTGATGTTCTTTTATATATTTATCTACCCAGGTTTTGCATCTAGCGTAATCCACTTCAATACTATAATGGCATCTGCGAATCCTTTTTTTGATGACATGCGGAGCAAGCCTGAGGTTATTGATCCTCCTCAAAGTGAAGACATGATGGATGTTGGTGAAAATGTGAATGATACTGCTTCAAATTCTCTAAAACCTAATGTGGCAGTTTCTAGCAGTGTCCGTGAGCTGTTGGAGTGCCCTGTGTGCTTAAATGCCATGTACCCTCCTATCCATCAGGTTTGTTGGTGTTCGTATAATGAATGGTTAAATTGCATAGTTGTAATCATTTTTGTTCATGTAATTTTTATCAGTCTATCCACCTTAATAGAGGGACTTTATTACTGAACTTCTGTAGTTAACACGTTTTCACTTTTAACAGTGGTTAAATTGCAATTAATTTTTTTTCCTTATCAGAAAAATATTTAACGGTGTTCTCCTTTGCACTAGTTGTTAGTTGTGGCTAGTTATGAAATTCCAGTTTTAATTTATCCGTATTTTCCCTTGTTGCAGTGTTCAAATGGTCACACATTGTGTTCTGGTTGCAAACCCAGGGTGCACAACCGGTGTCCTACTTGCAGGCATGAACTTGGCAATATAAGATGTCTTGCGTTGGAGAAGGTTGCTGCTTCTCTGGAACTTCCATGTAAATATCAGAGTTTTGGGTGCATGGGTATATACCCATATTACAGCAAACTTAAACATGAATCTCAATGCATCTATAGACCCTACAACTGTCCCTATGCTGGATCAGAATGCACTGTCATTGGTGATATTCCTTCTCTGGTGGCCCACTTGAAAGATGATCATAAAGTTGACATGCACAGTGGCAGCACTTTCAACCATCGCTATGTCAAATCAAATCCACAGGAGGTTGAAAATGCCACATGGATGCTGACGGTATAGTGTTGCTTTGTTCTTGTCTCATTTTCTATATGCTGACGGTATAGTGTTACCCTTTAGTAGAGGAGGTAACGTGCTCCTCTCGTGCAACTATATCCACCGGTCAATGTAGATACAGAAATTGGGTATCCCGTCAGTGAAGGCCTTGTTATGTGGTTTCCGCTAAAGCTGGATCACTTTGTATGTTAGTTCTTTGGACACCTCCTATTGTTAGGAACGGGAAATCTTTTAAGTTATGAGCTTTATGTTAAAAAATGCACATGCCACATACTTATAGGTGTTAACTTAAATACAGAATTTTAGTGAGGCCCATCCAAGTTTCTTCTGTTCTTTTGCCTAAAGAGACTAGGCATAATAGTTTCTCCATATCAGGATGTGTGACAACAGATGCACTTAAAAATATGTCATGGCATATTTATCCCTAGCTCAGTTAATCCTTGCATTTACTATAAACTTTGGGTAAGTATTTGTAACTGATAATCGGGTTTCTTGGTTAATTTCTAGGTCTTCAGTTGCTTTGGTCAGTACTTTTGTCTGCATTTTGAAGCTTTTCAGCTTGGGATGGCTCCAGTTTACATAGCATTCTTGCGGTTTATGGGTGATGATGATGAGGCGAAGAACTACAGCTACAGCTTAGAGGTTGGTGGAAATGGCAGGAAGATGATTTGGCAAGGGGTACCTAGAAGCATTAGGGACAGCCATCGGAAGGTTCGTGACAGTTTTGATGGTCTCATCATCCAACGCAACATGGCTCTCTTCTTCTCCGGGGGAGACCGGAAGGAATTAAAGCTTAGGGTGACTGGTAGGATTTGGAAAGAGCAGTGATTATATCTTCTTTCCCCTTATATATTTAGCCTGTAGTAATGAGTCTTCTCGTCATGTATTTTTTTTGAATTTAGGAGGCAAACTCTCTTTGCTTGTCCATGCAGTAAATACATGAGTGGGAATGGGAATGGGAATGCATACTTCTTATCTATAATATACAATACGTACCTATTTGTAAATGAATTATAGTCTGGCAATGGTAATTTTTCCTTCTGTGTTCACGCATGGGTGAATACATCTATCGGTGTTTAAACAGCTTTGGATGCACGAGCTGAGCAATTGAAATTAGAATGGTTCTTGGCAATCATTATTGGTTGGCATTTTGATTGATTCTTGCAGCGGTGTTGGTTCCACATCTCTGGATAATTACCCTTCTAATTCACTTGACTACAAAGACAGAGCAAGCAATCTCTGTTCTGAGTTTGGGAGAGAAAAGAGCCACGATATTCAAGGGCCAAAAAGAAATTAATGACCACTATATAGATAATGGGGTCAATAAGGTGTCCCATCGTATAAAATATCCTAAAATCTCAAGAACTGGCATTCAATTGAAATCTCGTTGATTTTAAATTTTATCATTTTTAATTATATATATTCATGTGTCGTTTAAAATGTTTCACATAAATAAGTTTGATTGAAAATAAAAATAAATTTCTAGAATAGAAACAACCTATCATTCAATTGAAAATAAAAATAAATTCCTAAAATCTCAACTTTGGCTTTTCAAGGGAAGGGAAGAATTCCAAAGACGATCTCTATATTAGAAGATAAATCTCTGATATCTATTGTATAGTGAGGACGAAAGATTATGAAAGACTATAAATAAATTTATTATAGTGGATATTTCCTCTCCAAAATTTCGATGGACTTAGATTTTATGTTAAATCATGTAAATTTGTGTCTTCTTCTCTTTTATATTTTCAGTATTTATTTTCTATTAACTGTTATGGATGTACGCACCAATACCATACAACGACACTGGATCACCGTCAGGGGCTCCAGATCACACCTACGAGACCTAGATCGTCATAGTGAGCCGAAAATTACTATTTCTCCTTTTCTGGCCTATTGTGCGATTTTTTGCATCAACAACAAGCATTTGTCATGGTTATATATTGGAATGCAATTTTTTTTTTTTTTTGAAAAATGCTAACTGTATGTATAAAAAACATATAAAAAAACTTACATATCCATGTGATTTTCCAATATTTTTTTTTATATTTTGTTTTTTAAAATAAAAGCGATGTACATGTAAGAAAGTCATGTGGATATGTAAATACTTTTACGATTTTTGTACATACAAGTTAGATTTATTTAAATACAATTGAAAAGTATGAGAAATTAGATATGGATATATCAATTTGTAAATTTATTTTGTTGTAAATATACACTTACAATGTATTATTTACTTTCTAAAAACTTCTTTATTTTCTTTCTAAATTGTAAAAGAAGATAACAAAAAAATATCATTCCTAACAAAGCTATTTTAATTTGTATTGTTTACGACTTCTCTCCCTTGATTGGTTTGCTCACATCCCTAGAGCTAGTTTTTTATTTTATTAATTAATTTTGTTAAATGAGCTTGTACTCAAATTGAAATAAGGAAAATCAAATAACAAAATGAAGTAGGAGATCGCAAGCATTAAAATAATAATAATAACATTAACTTGTGTGTGTATATTTGGGAGGAGAAATGTTTTTCACTTTTTATATTATATTTTGTCATCCTTATGGGTACTTGTAATCATGATTAGAGCTAACATGCAAGATTTAAAATATAGAATAGCACTGCTAATTTTATACGCGTGTAAAGAGAGCATGTGCGTAGTGATCCTGTGATCTAATTAAGGACCAAATTGCCTTGTATGTAACCTCTTTCTACTTAATATCAATGCATAATAACCTCAAGAAAAACCTTAATTATCTTTTAGTTATGATCAATGATGGTTCAACCTCATATCTTGTGTAAAATACTATAAAAAAAACGAGTATTTATAACGAATTATTTGTGATGATAATTGACTCATTTTGATCGGAAATAATCATTTTCGTAGTATATAATTGGTCACAGATAAATGCTTTTCTTACAGTGTAATTAATATATAAAATTAATTTAAAATCTATCCTTTTACCTGGGTCTCCATGTGATTTCAAAGTAAGACTTCATCATTATATAAATTACATATAAAAAAAAGGTTCATGCCACCAATTAAGTGTAAATAATGACAACAAAGTCCACTAATAAAAAAAAATATATAGCTGGGCCATGCATGCTTATTAATTAATATGAAAATATATATATGGGTTTCAAATTTGAAGTTTGAATCGATCGACCCAAGCAAATTATTAATATATAGGTTGATAATGATGATAATGCCTTTTTGTGGAGTCTTCACACATTAGTTTAAACGAAAAGTTGAATAAATAAGGAAAGTTTCTCCATCTAGCCTGTAAATACAAGATTTTGATTAGGACTAAGTGACTAAATATATAAAGATTATTTGATATTTTGTAAGTTGGATGAATATAAAATATTTTGATTTTATCTATATACATTTGAAGTGTATCTAGAAGTTATTAGATAATATTTTAGATAAGTCAAGAGAGTAGGCATCCGAATTCCAATGAGTCTGGAATTATCCTATAAAGAGTTTGAATGGAAACTACATCTGCTGAGAAGA
Source organism: Juglans cinerea (assembly GCA_961763995.1). NCBI lineage: Eukaryota > Viridiplantae > Streptophyta > Magnoliopsida > Fagales > Juglandaceae > Juglans > Juglans cinerea. Next base: position 22,361,383 of record CAUIVZ010000015.1, on the reverse strand, counting down.
CTTCAAGCTAGGTGTCAGCAACTGCATCAGCAGAGTTTTTCGCACCAAAGTCCTTCCGTCAGTAGAATCCTCCTGTGACTTAAACTCCTAATAGACTTATTCTGTCAGCAGAGTTTTACTACAGTTAAAACTCTAACCAGATTATTTATGATGAGGATATCAACTAGATGAACCCTTTGGATTAATTCTGGACTTGGAGACATTTGGAGAGTGGTCCGAGTACTTTAGTGTGAGAATTTTCTAGTGCTCTCTCTCTCTCTCTTCGAGTGTGTTCGTGCTCCATGTTGGAGATTGACTGATCGAGTTCAGCCACTAGAGTTTCAGTAAAGAAGTCAATATTTGAAAATCATCAGAGATTCTGACTGCTATTGCGGAAGTTTATCGGGTCAAGTAAGAGAGTCAATTAACAAATATTTTATAATTGAGATTTACTTATACATGATTTTCAAATAAATAAAATTGATTTTTTTAGATTTGGCTATCCTGTAGGGTTTAACCTTTGAAGAATTCTTCAAAATGTTTCTCTTTGTAACCAAGTTTGGTGTTATGTAATTTATTTATTTTATATTTTTTTTATTGATAATCAAATTGTGGTATTATTGATAATCAAATCCAAGGGCAGATTCGTTTGATAGTAGGCTTGGAAATAATTGCATGTACGTAACTGGAACTCGATTATATGAATTCGGGACCTGATCCAAAAAAACTCGGCTCAGATGAACAAGTCTATTCAAAATGTCAAAACCAACCTTAAATAATTTTGTACTTCAAAATTAATTTCAAAAAGTTTTACATTTTTTATTAATTTCGATACGATAGATAGGAGAATTAATTCGAGATAACATATCGATTGGTGCGTTGCCTACTCCACTGAGTATATATTTATTATCATTTAATATCATATTGACTTTTGTGTGGAAAAGGACAGAGAATATTTATTATAAGAAAATAGCTAGTTATAAACTTTATTTTTAAAGTATTTTTTTTAATATTCTTAATTATTAAGAAAAAAAATACACAATTTTATTAATAGTCACTTATTTAAATATTAAATAAAAATAAATAAATTACAAAAATTAAAATACATGAACGATAAGATTAAGTAGTAAATTTGTGAGGGCTCCACTAATATTTTCTATTGTTATTTGTATGGAAAAAGACAGAATATTTATAATAAGAAAAAAATGATTTATAACTAATTACGCGTATTTATTTTTAAAAAGTGTAAAGATGTGGAATCCATTAATTTGAAAAACTTAATTTGTTAACGGTCGATCTCACTTTTTCTAAGAGATAACATACAGAGTTTGTACATCCTATAACTACATTTAATATTACTCTAAAAGAAAATTACGACATGTTTAATTATATAAAGAGATGATAAAGCGTACGTTCTGAGGTTAGAATAAAAAAAATTCAAAGGAATCGCCAAAATTATAACAATTGATTTTCTTATTTTAACCAATGATTTAATTTATAAGTTATATTGATCGATTTATTTATTTATTTATTTATTTTTGTATTTAAATAAAAATAATGTTATTTTATTCTCAAGTAGAGTGTAGAATATTACACGATCAATATTACTTAAATAGTAAGATTTAATTTGTAAGATTTAAATTTTAAAATTTATCTTTCAAATCAATATACGTGTATATAAGTAATTTAGTAGGTTTGCTATCTAACCGAGTTATAAATTGAAGACAAATTACATTGATTAATTCTAAGCCGCGTAGAAGGGTTATTTTGATGGCCCCCGAATGGCTTATAAAATAAGTCAAGTTAGAGCAAATGCGCATGAAGCATTTCCCAAAGAGTAGTTAAGGTATGTACGATTGGATTCTTTTATGGAAACATAGAGAACATTTGTTGGATCATAAAATGTTATCGACATGAGAGTTAAACATGGATGAACCTTTTGATAAATGTAGACTTGCATGGTTGAAATTGATCTGAATCTCATGTTCATATGCATGCATGCATCTTGTTTTCCATTTTCTGGATTTATTTCATCTGTTTGTAAAAATATTTACTTAATTTTTCCTGATTCCTTTACATTCAAGCACTTACAGTTCCATGATCTTCATTGTTCTTCAGTGCTCAGAAGCTGAAGCTAGCATAAATTAAGAGAGAAGATCACATGGATGTAAAACTGATGAATTGCTTCACCTTTCAACATTCACATGCTCTTCCACCTATGAGTGCTAAGAGATCTCCCAAGTTTTCTATGTCTTCTAACCTACGCTCCAGATCTAGGTGAGTCCTTCTTGCGAAGTATTGTTGGCGATAAATGATATTCATCGTCCTGATCTTAATTGTTATCTTTTATCATCATTTAATAAAGTAGTATCAAATTATTAAAAAATTATTTATCATTCTTTAGTTTTCTTTTAATAATTTGATATTATATAATGGAAGAGTAATAGTAAATACAGTTCTAGAAAGTATGCAAGTCCCGCACACATGCAATCTATTTGAAAACTAGTGGCATCTACTATTAAAAATTGATTTTTTCATGCGAGTCTATAATTTATTTACTTTTTTAAAATGGAGGCTGCGATTTTTGCATATTATAGGATTGCAAGTATCATTTCTTTATAATGATAGGGGAAAATCCCTACCTTTCAATCTACACATCGTTTCATGAAAGAGCAACATTTATCTCCCATGGTAACACAAGCCAAGCTTGCCATGAAGCATGGGGACCCAATACTTGCCTAGATATGTGGCACAATTGCCTTTGAATAAAATTTACTTGGACATGATTTTCAAATGAATAAAATTGATTTTTTTTTTCAGTTTGAATGCCTTGTAGAATTTTACCTTTAAATAATTCTTCAAAGGATTTTCCTTCGTAACCAAGTTTGGTGTTACACAATTTATTTGCTTTATGTTTTTGATTGATAATCAAATTATGGTATTATTGGCAACTAACTAATTTGTTGATTGAATTGGTATAACCTTATATTACAATACATGCATGGGCACTTGGATAATTTCATAGCCTATAAAATCTTATTCAATAAAGTTGGATAAATAAGTGAGATTATTATTAAGTTTAAAAAGAGTTCTCATTTCATTACGTTTTTTATATGGATTCAGATTCTCTTATAATATCAGATAATTCTAAATGTTGTGAAATCCACTTTATGTATTTATCTCTGATCTGGAATCCTAAGATTGGAATTAAAAAACCTGAAGAATCCAAATCTTAGATGGACAGTAGGATATAATGTTGGAATTGTTGGTATTGCCTCATTGTAAGTCAACAAAATCTTGTTAAGAGGGTTCGCCTAACTAAAAGGATAGATTAATACATGATGTGCACTCAAGGTTTAATTGGTCAGTTGCATTGTAGTACTTCATGATACGGTTGAGGCATGAATGCAGCTGGTTAATTAAATACTCACCGCATGAATGCACAAAAGTGGGCAAGAAATATGGGCTTTAACGTCCCCTTGCATGCAGCCATGCATGCCTACGATTCCAAGATGATCAAATGGTGGGCGTTGTTGAGCCGTTCGATTCTTCCCGAAGCAATGCATTATGCATGAATGCATGTTGCAAGGCTAGAAATACATGACAATGACAATGATGTACCACCATTAATTTACCATCCGAAAATATTAATTAGACTATTCATCTAGCTTCCAGTCCGGGAACTAGGATGGCCGGATTTCAAAACTGGGCCCGAACTTAGATGAAAACCGATTTTTAAAAATTCAAAATCCCGATCCTGGTTTATACCCGGTTTTTTGCCTTCGGGTACTTCGATGGCGGTGAGAACGGGATAATGCTCCCGTGCGAGAGTCATACTAACGGAGTAAATACATCGATTCTTGCACATATTGTTCCAATAACAATGGCAAAAGAACATGTGAGCTCATCAGATCATAAAAATATAAGAAACCGAGAGAGAGAGAAAAAAAATTGATAATAATAATAATAATTTCTATGAGAATATTGGACCGAATTTGTTACGGATCAAAATCCATAACCTAAACTCGGTTATCCAAATTCCAGATCCGACCCAAAAAAAAAAAAAAAACCTCAGTTCAATGAAGAAGTCTATTCAAAATGTCCAAATCAACCTTAAATAATTTTTAATTTCAAAAAGTTTTACACTTTTTTGTTAGGGTCATGCTACAAGCCCGTTGGGACGTAGTGTTTACATGTATTTTTTTTAAGTTATTTTTTATATAGATTTTTTAATATTTTAAAATATTTTAAAAAAATAAAATAAATTTAGAACATTATTAAAAAAGTATTTCCTTAAAAAAATTATTAAAAATAATTTCCTTAATATTTTTTATAATTTTTTATTTTACTTCCTGATTAAAAAAATATTTTTTAATAATATCAAGATTTTTTTTAAAATATTTAAAATTATTAAAAAAAATTATATAAAAAAACTTTTAAAATATATAAAAATACATTTGCTATACCCAGCAAGAGCCCTCGATGGGAGATCTAACATTTTTCTTTTTGTTAATTTTGATAGGATAGATGTGAGAATTTGAGTGATTCGAATTGTATGGTTCTCAATGTCACAATCAAATAGTAGTACTATTCTACCGCTTGCATTTTATTGCTGTAAGTGACCTATTTTTTTTTTTAATTTTTTAATTTATATTTTTTATTATTTTTAAATATTTTTAAAAAATTAAAAAAAATAAATTAATACATTAAAAGTTACTTTCTTAAACGTTAAGTAAAAAAAAAATTCACCGACTGGTAACATTTGCACGGTATGGTAGTTTTTTCCCACAATCAAATTTTTCTTGGCACATCGTGGGAATACAAGTACAATGGATAACATATCGATTGCTGTGCTGCCTACTCCACTGAGTATATATTTATTATCATTTAATATCGTACTGACTTTTGTGTGGAAAAGGACAGAGAATATTTATTATAAGAAAAAATAAGTCAAGTCAGAGCAAATGCGCATGAAGCATATCCCAAAGATCAGTAGTTAAGGTATGTATGATTGGATTTTTTTTAAGGAAACATATAACATTTGTTGGATCATCAAATCATGTTATCGACAGATGATTTTCCATTTATACTAAGCGTTAAACATGGATAAACCTTTTGATAAATGTAGACTTGCATGGTTGAATCTCATGTTGATATGCATGCAGCATGCATCTTTGTTTTCCATTTTTTGGATCTATTTCATCTGCTTGTAAAAATATTTACTTGATATTTTCTGATTCCTTTACATTCAAGCATTTACAGTTCTATGATGATCTTCATTAATGTCTTCGGTGCTCAGAAGCTTAAGCATAAATTAAGAGAGAAGAAGACATGGATGTAAAACTCAATTGCTTCATGACCTTTCAATCCCTAGTTTCACATTCTCTTCCACCTATGAGTGCTCAGAGATCTTCCAAGTTTTCTATGACTTCTACAGTACACTCCAGAACTAGGTGAGTCCTTCTGAGAAAGTGATATTCATTATCCTCTTAATTGTTATCTTTTATCGTCATCTAATAAAGTAGTATAAAATTATGAAAAATTATTTATCATTCTTTAGTTTTCTTTTAATAATTCGATATTATATAAAGAAAAAGTAATGTTAGATATAATTTTAGAAAATATGTAAGTCTCGTACAATTTATTTGAAAACTAATGACATCCACTATTAAAAATTGATTTTTTCATGCGAGTCTACAATTTTTTTACTTTTTTTAAAGGGAGTGTTGGAGGCTTGCATATTATAGGATTGTAAGTATCATTTCTTTATAATAATAAGATGATAATGATTAGTTGATGCATGACATGCATACTTAAGAAATTATCCAACTATTTTCAACATCAACTTGAATTTTCTCCGTCATGGATGGCTTCACTCTAGGTGGGACAAAGATTCTACAAGCTCTCCTAGCCAAGCAAGTGTTATCTTAGCTCGCACCATGCCACCAGAGAAGATTGAAATATTCAAGTCCATGGAAGGATGGGCTAGAAATAATATCGTAACTCTCCTGAAACCTGTGAACAAATCTTGGCAACCACAGGACTTTTTGCCAGATCCTACCTCAGATGGATTTTTAGAGCAAATCAATGAATTGAGGAAACGAACAAAGGACATTCCGGACGAGTACTTGATTGTCTTAGCTGGCGATATGATCACAGAAGAAGCCCTTCCAACTTACCAAGCAAAAATGAATGGCACACAAATTTTTCACGATGTAACAGGCGTAGACAACACACCTTGGGCAATATGGGCAAGGGGATGGACTGCTGAAGAAAATAGGCATGGTGATCTTTTGAACAAGTACCTCTTCCTTTCCGGACGAGTGGACATGAGACAGATCGAGAAGACAACACAATATCTGCTTGGGTCGGGAATGGTACAGATGAGACATGCAACATAACATAATTTTTAACATACTTTTTGAGTTTTAATTTTACTTGTCTATATCGTCTATATATGTCTCATAAAAAGGAGTTCTAATCCATAAACTGTTAATGTTTATAATCTTCTATATATAGGATGCCGGTCTAGGGGAAAATCCCTACCTTTTCACAATCTACACATCGTTCCAAGAAAGAGCAACATTTATCTCCCATGGTAACACAGCCAGGCTTGCCAAGAAGCATGGGGATCTAATACTTGCCCAGATATGTGGCACAATTGCCTCAGACGAGAAGCGCCATGAAATTGCTTATACCAAAATGGTTGAGAAACTTTTCGAGCTTGATCCAGATGAAACAGTTGTGGCCTTTGCCGACATGATGAGGAGGAAAATATCAATGCCAGCCCACTTAATGTATGATGGTGAACACGACAACCTATTTTCTCACTTTGCTAATGTTGCCTCTCGGATTGGAGTCTACACAGCAAGAGACTACAGAGAAATCCTCCAACATTTGGTTTCAAAATGGAATGTGGAGAAGCTAAGTGGACTGTCGA